>CM044010.1:77774001-78391501 GCA_024085815.1 Flaveria linearis
AATTTATTATCTAAAAAACGATTTGATTGAGCATATATGGCAAAAATTTGGCGTTGATGAATAATTATATAGTTTGTATCATTTGTAAGTGTAATTTTATATTTCATTCTACGGTTGTAATTTGGTTATTATATTTTATTACGTATGTTTGATGAATATAAATATTTTTTTATTTTTTAAAAATTATTTTTAAATTTAATATAATATTTCTTTTGAAATAACAATTATTTTTATATTTCTACTGAGTTTAAGTAAAGTATCAAAAATTTTAAATTATATTTAGTGAAAAAAGACAGTGATGATTGGGTTCTTAATAGGAGTGGAAATTATGTTTAGTTGGGTTGTGAAGGTTGAAGAGAAAGAAATTAATTTTTTATTGAAAAATTGGATTAGTTGGGTTGTGAATAGAGATAGTCTAACTATCATAACCAAAAATCATTGATCTTGTTTGGAACTTATTGATGATCAATGAGCATAAACAACATAATTATACTCTTCATAAACATGATATAATAATAATAATAATAATAATAATAATAATAATAATAATAATAATAATAATAATAATAATAATAATAACATGTATAATAAATATAATTTATAATAATAATAATAACAATAATTATAATAAAGATTATTAACATTAGTATTAATTATAATACAATTAATTATTTTAGCAAAAAAATTATATAACCTAAAACACAATATGTCGTCGACATTGAGATTTCATAACAGCAGGCTAATTCCCCTCCAATTTATTTTAGAAGAAAAAAGGAAACTCATATGTTTTTTTTTCTTTTTCTTTTTCTTTTTTTTTTGGGGGGGAGGGGGGGGGGCTAAATTTCCTATAAGTTATTTCAGGAAAAAAAAAACATAACAAATTTTTTTATCTACGGAGACGGTCGCCAAAGAGTACATGCAATTTTAAATTTTTTACAATTCTATTTAAATAAATCAAAAACTAAATAAAAATAGGCAATGACAACGACTCTTAGTCCCCTATAGCAAGGACGAATTTTTGTTGGGACAGAGCCATAGGCCAAGATTAGTAAAAAATAATGATGACCCGATGGCAACAACACTATGTTATTGTCAAAGGTCTTGTCGTTTATGGCTATTTTCTTGTAGTGTATGTAATACAAGCTCACTATTGTTTTTTTCTATGACTTCTTGTACAAGTAGATTTGATAAAAACATGTATGATAATATACGATGGGTAACAAGGTATGTTTGTTTGCCACGTTGGCCTATTTAGATAAATGTTTTACATAACGGTTATCGTCCGAAAAATTACAGGCTCCGTCAATTTTAAATGTTTTTTTTTCTTTTGAAAGTCAATTTAGATTTTATATACAAAAATAGTGAGACATCAATTGCCCCGGGTCCGAGGTCCACCATGCGAATAGCATTGATCAAATTGTTGTCTTGTTTCCGTGTACTTTGTAAATTGTACTTTTGGTTTGTAATATATATGCTTGAAGTGTGTCACATGTCGAAAACTTTTGTCTGTGGACAATGCACCACGTTAAAAGTTATGCCCAATCTTTTTGACCTACTATTTATCATTATATTAAGGTTTAAAGCAGCCTCCAGAGAAATAGAAATTGGCACTAATGATGGATGGGAAATGTTGGGAACATTCTCTAGCTAGAAAACACATTCCAACATGCCAAAATGATCGACAGATTTCCTTAAATGCAAAGCATAAGCAAAATTCTGCAGCATTATGTGTTATTATAATAAGCAACAAAGAAGAAAAAAGCAATCTTTATTCTTTATTTACAACAGATTCTTGAGTAACCAATAAACTTTAGGCATGTATAGCTTCCTAATATAGAAAAAAGGGTTTGATTGATGAACTTTGAATAGGATCTCTTTTGCAAGCACTTGTAGCAAACTTTCTAAATTTAGTAAAACTTTATGCTGCTGAAACTCTTCAATCTTTTTAACACCATCACATTTGTGCCTTTGTTTAGTATTTATTCACTATAAAAAGGCTTTTAAGCATCAAATACAACTCATACATTTTCACATAACTAGTGTTTCAAGAACTCCTTCAATCTTCACCTCTCTCATTCAATTCTCTCTCTTTCTGTATATAATCACCACAATCATCATCATCATCTTCGTTATCATGTCGAGGATCAATGAACCACTTGCGGTAGGAAGAGTGATAGGTGAGGTAGTTGACACATTCACACCAAGTGTCAAGTTGAATGTAACCTACAATCTAAACAAGACAGTCTGTAATGGCCATGAGCTCATGCCAAATCTCATAGCTACTAAACCTCGTGTCGACATAGGTGGTGATGACATGAGATCTGCTTATACACTTGTAACCCTCTTAATTATCCCTAGCATACATACATATATACATGATCATATATTTATAATTGTGTGTTAACTTTGTCTTATTTTGACATGTAGATCATGACTGATCCAGATGTCCCAGGCCCAAGTGATCCCTACTTAAGAGAACACATCCACTGGTCAGATTAATAGATTTTCATTCACATTTGTCTTGCCTATATGATTTTATATTATTTAAGTACTATAGAACTATAATTGAATATGAACAAATTTTGTACCCACTGTTATGTTGCAGGATTGTAACAGACATTCCTGGTACCACCGACGCTTCCTTCGGTCTGTACAGTTTTCCTTTAATAATTTGGATGATCTTCTTTTATTCATTCTATCAACTGACTTGCTTATGATGCAGGAAGGGAAATTGTAAGCTATGAGGCACCAAAGCCGGTGATAGGGATTCACCGATATGTGTTCATATTGTTCAAGCAGAAAACAAGAAAATCAGTGATTCCACCAGCCTCCAGAGACCGATTCAACACTCGTAGCTTCAGTCAAGAACATGGTTTAGGGTTACCTGTTGCTGCTGTGTATTTCAATGCTCAAAGAGAAAATGCAGCTCGTCGAAGATGATTACACATGTGTAATGTGTTTGAGGTATCTCAGACGATATTCTACGTATGATACTTCACTAATAAAGAAGAAAGGGAGGGATAAAGTTAACTAAAACAATAAAACCTTGATTTTATGTATGTATTTGTTTCACATTTGAAGTATTTGTATTATGGTTGCAACTCTAATAAGAAATGCAGTATTCTGGTTATATAGTGGGTGGCTTTCCATGTTGTTTTGTGTTCTTTTGGTCACTAATATATAATAATGTTAACTAATTATGATAATTAAAGAAATAAAGCTGAATTCCATAAAATAAGTAATGAATATATAACGGAAGATGTGATATACCAAATGACATCTAAATTCCAAAATATCACTTTCATGTTTATAGTAGCATGACAATCTATACAAGACAACATACGAAGAATGATGTATGATTAAAAGACAAGTGAAAATGAGCATGTTTTTTAAAAGCTTTGGCAGCTCTTTGGATTTGCAGCAAATATCTACCAAATATATGGACAAAGGCTTAAAGGAACTACTTGGTTAGTTTGTGGAAAAAATCTGGGGTTGAAAAGAAATGTGTAATCTTATTATTATTTCTTTTTTTTTCTTATTGTACTTTTTGTGCGAGGTTTTAGCATCTTGTTAGCCTTTTTTTATAAAATTTTGTTGTTAATAAAAAACCGAGCATATTTTTAATACATTCAACTTCAATTTTCATTCATTGTTTAAGAAATGAGTTAGGAGGAATTGAAAGAGGTGTTAAACCAATTCATATCGTATAGGTGTGAATCAAAGGAACGAACAATCTTTCTATAAATCACAAAAGTGTTATCTTTCCTCTCAAAAATTACATCGTAAAGCAAACAAGTTTTGATGTGTAAGATCCAACGTTTCCTTTATGATCATAATGTAGAAACCGTCGTATATAATAGATAAATAAATACACTTATAAATTTATTCAATTATAGATCAAATAAAAACACATAATGCTAATTAAACAAAATACTAAACAGTATAATAATAGTAGAAATAGAAAGTTGTAGCTGAGAATTTGAGTTAGACTAAGGTGTTTTAAAACAAATTTCGAGTCTCCTAAATGAACTTATTTGATTGTTATGACTTATGATACACCAACCTAAGCAATTTGTATTGTCAGTGTAACACAAAAACTCATATTATATACATCAAGAAAAGATGATAGATGATGAAGATTGGTGAAAGTAGAGAGTAAGAAGAGAGAATTCGAAGTATGGTTTTTTGTTATCTTTCGAACAAGAGCTCATCCTTATATTTATGTTTATACATGAGTTAAAGCTATGCTCAATCAACATGAAACATTAACTTGTATTAAACTTCTTCAAAACAAATTTAACTGGCTTTAATAAATGATAGATGAATCTAAAATTTTTTGTTTCAATTCATAAAACTGAAACTGCCAAATTGAAACTGCCCCCAACTAGTGACATAGACCATCTAATGATATATATGCAGTAGAGGACCCCGTGAGTAGAAGATGAACTCGTCATCCTCTAGTTGGCATCACAGAAAAGGAATCCTGGTTTTAATTAGCTCGATATTTAACTCCGTATTGCATGTGATTTTGCTTCATTTTGATCTTTTCGTATAGTAGAACCCAAATGTTATAAATAAATTATATATTAACAAAAATTAAGCACATTTACTAATGTCAAAAGAATATGTTCCCCATTTATAAAAACTTAATTTTCTAAGAAAAATATGAGTTGGAAGTTTTAATATTAATAGTCCATGTAGAATAGAATCTTAGAATAATCATCCAACTAAAAGGATTTGGGTCCTAGATTGCATATTACAAGTGAGCCTGAGACAACTCACAACTAAGAACATGAATGTTGAAGCCGGCAACCCTGTATGGGTGTGAATTAAATGATCGAACAATCTTTTTGCAAAATATAAAGAACCCATGATTATTATTCTAAAGTATAAAACGACCAATAGAGGTGATGCATCTAGCCTGTCTTTTTAAATTAGGTGGCATGTAACAAGTGTGTTATAAAGATGGCAAATAATTCGAATCCTGCAGGAACTTTTATCAGTGTGAATGAAAAGAATAGTTTATTTTGCAAAACATGAACCAACCCCATCGCCAATATTTTAACCTAAACAAATCAAATTTAATGCCCAATCAGCTCATCTTTTCTTTCAAAATGAAAGTAAAAAGTGTGTTTGAAAACTGTTGCAAACTTAGGGGGTGCTGCCCTTTGTTTACTCGTGGTTCGTTGATAGCAAAAATTAAAGTAGATTTGATTGAACATTCACACCACACTAGCACACCAAATCGTATCACTATTTATTCAGATTTCTTTTTGATGTTATGTAATCCAGTTAATTAATATTATTAGATTATATTATTATTAGGACCTAAGATTGATTATTATTAAGTTGTTAGGTTACAACATATAGAGATCATAAGAATCATAAAATCTAATTGGGTCCGTGGACTTAAACAAATAAACCCTAGTATCTAATATAATCCAATATATTAGACTACGTTATTATTAGATTTTACTACTGATTATTATTATGGTTGAACTTGCGGGCCCAGTTTAGATTTTTAGGGTTTCTGGTAAACTCTATATATATTGGAATTAGTATTTGAACGAATGATCAATCAGTATTTTATCATCTTATATGATATTAGAGCCACCCTAGGCTCTCTACCACCTCTACCGCGTCACCACAAAAAATACAAACCCTAGCTATCGTCACCACATTCAAACCCTAGACAGGCCGACATGTGGCCACCGCTGCTGCTGCCGCCCTATCCATTCTCTTTGCTTTTCTTTTAGTTCTAGCACCTTTTTCGTTCAAAATAACGATCTATCTTGGTTTTAGATTTAAGCCACTTATCTTAAATCTATCTTCCTCACATAACACGTGTACCCGGATTATCATTATGATGAAGATTTCTCACCGAGTATATATCTCTCGTTTCAAATTTGGTATCTCATCTTCCTTGTTTCTTATTCGATCCGATTGATTTAGAAAATAAAAACTTCTTCTTAGATTAGTAACTAACAAATGCGGAATCTAAGTTAGTTAATTACTATCACAATACAAATACTTTGAGTAAAGATAGATTCATAATAAGTTTTTTTAAAGTATTCACTTGATTAATCTGTTTTGTATAAAGTTTAAAGCTCGGCAGATACAATCAAATGGCTTAGAAAGCTCGTCTCTACTATACAAGTATGAGAACTTATATACTAACAAAAAAAGAATAAACTGTTCTATGGTTAGATATTACAGTAGAGCAGTTAATCTGTGTATTGAAGTTGGCAGCTTTTGTACTATGTTGTCGCCAAAAGGTGGAACACAACAACCGTCGGAACAGACAGACTTGTTCTATATAGTAGTCGATTAGCAACCTATGGAGTTTACTGCTGAATGATCAACACACATTCAACATATGTAGATCAGCAGTTGCTTTGGTATATGTTGACCAGTAGTCATTCAACTTATACACTTCGGCATGGGATTTGACACTTGGCTTGATTGGGTTGTTGACAGCGAATGCTGAAATCCCGAGATCAGCACTTGGTCTGTTTCGGCAGAATGCTGAAATCCTGAGTTTTCGGTAATTTCATCCTTCATGATTCAACATTTTTTTATTTCATTTGTTCTTGCCGGACCACGGTCCATTGCCACTTAAGAATGCTACATGGCCACGGTCATCGTCCTTTGGTGTGACACACCACCGCACGACCATGGTCGTTGAGTGTCATATTTTTTTTTTTTACTTTTTTTATTGGGATACCTATCATATGGTCTTGTTGCCGCTCCTCGCAGCCGCCTAGCCTTCTACTGCATCCACCACTCCATGGCCTTGTACAGGACTACGGTCCTCTGCCGTGCCGCCTACAGGATTCCGTACGCCGCCGTCGCACTGCCTCGTTGGATACACCTTGGAGGATTACCTGATGATTTAATATTATGGATTATATTTCAGGTTTTGCATTAAAGATTGCAAGATTATGAATTTTTAGGTGAAGTTGTGACCGCAATCAGGACCATTTCTTATTGTTTTATGTTTATTTTTTATTGTTTTCGGTCTAAGATTCCAGTTCTTTACCACTCTGACTGCGAGGGATTATTATTTAGTATTGATTATTATTAAGGTTGACACTGTGGGCCCAATTTTAGATTGTTAGAGTTTCTGGTAAAATCTATATGTTGTAATTGCTATTTGTGATAGGATCAATTAGAGCAATCTGTATTCAAATCAAGACAAATCAACAAAATTCATATTCCATTGATTGCAAAGACGATTACAAGTGATAGAAAGCAGTTCTCATAAAACATATGCAAAAACTTACTATCTACACTACGTCTAAGCTATTTATACTAGAACTAAGGAACTAAATTTACACAACTAGTCCCTACACTAGTATAAAATAAAAAAACAGACACTAAACATAAAAGACTAAATGTTAATCTTTTAAGGGACCTAACAATACTCCCCCTAAGATTGACATTGTCTTCAGTCTTCTGTTCAGCTCCATCCTTTCTTTTCTTCTTTTATCTTTGATCTTGACTTTGTCTTCATTTTATCTTCTCAGCATCCTTTGACTTTTTCTTTTATCCTTGAATCTTCTCTTTTCAATCTTCAATCTACATGGAAATCCTCAGGCTCTTCTTTGACAGAGAACATTGGCTTTTGCTTATACATTTCAATTTCCTTCAGAGCATTCTCAATTGCTGACTTGAATTTCTTTGCTAGCACAGCTTGCTCTGGTTTAGATTCATTTGTTTTTATATCCAACTGCTTCATTCTTTCCAATGTATTCTTTGACAAACATGCTATATCAACATTAGCATATAGCTCAATTGGAATTCCGCAGTCTTTTGTATATAATTCAAGCACTCCTTTTCTTGATATTCTCATGAACTCAATATCTGGTATATCTTTCTTCACAATGTTAGCATAAGCCAAAGCTTTCCTTAAAGCAATTCTTTCCATGGCTGCACTCATGACATTGATAATTGACACAAAATACTTTTTATCTTGTTCAGCTGTCTCATCTGATAACTTGTCAAACTTCTGTACAGATAGAAATGAAATATAACTTGGGTGTAGTAACCTCAGTTCAAAGGCTCCAAACAAAGTTATCATGTCTTCATTCCAATCTTCTAAGTTTCTCACAAGCTTTAGTTCAAATGTTTCTGAATTATAAAACCATCTTTGAATTGGTTTTGACTTTTGATTTCCGTCAATCATCTTTATGCCAGGAGTTGTCACCTTTTCAACAAACTTATCATAAAATTCAATCATGAAGTGATCTTCATCTGATTGATTCACTGTCTTACTTTTCTTCTTCTTCATTGACATAAAGTATTCTTTATTTTCCTGATCACATCTTGTTTTCAGAAAATTGCTTGATCTGGTCAATCCTGTTCTCAACAAATCTACCATCATTTGACCTCTTTTTGCATTTGAATGGTTTATCAACCTCAATTTATTCAACTCTTTAAGATCTTGCACTGGAAGTTTAATGATGCTAGCATAAAAATGATACACATCACATATTGCATTCACTCTTTTAATTAGAAATGCATCAAACACTTCATCATACTTCCATGCTATGATTTTTACTTGATTGGTGAAGTCTGGTGCAATCATTGCATTTAACAATTCAGCCACTGATTGACCTTTTTGTAACACATTTCTTACCAAATCACCAGTTGACCTTGATTTGTCAAAATTTGAATTTGATCTTCAGATGCCTTATATGCTTGTTTTTCTGATTCTGGAAACATCTTCATTAGTTCTTTTCTCCTTTCAAGCATACTTGATTTTTGGGCCATCTGCTTGATCTCCTGAGGCTTTAAAATCCGAGTTCTTTTTGTGATTTCCAGATATTGTGGATTGTCAGTATCCAAAATAATCATCTTTTTGGTTTGTTTCTCAGTTTCTTGAAAAATTTTAACCAAATTTCTCAAAGATACAGATTGAAGTCTTTTAATTTTCTCCACGGATAATTCCTTGCTTGCAACCATGATCGTAAAGCAACCACACTCATGTCTTCTGGATCAGGATGGTGCAGCTCGGAACTTGAAAGTTCATCCACATTGATACTTTCTTTTTCTCTGTTCCACTCTCCATGTTCAATCACAATTTCATTAGGATCTATTGGAGCAATGGATTCAGCAGCTATGCATTTCTCATATTCATCGTTTATTTGAGAAACTGTTAATCCATCTAAAAATACTCTGTTGTATTTCATCTTTACAAGATAGTTATACCTTTCTTCAAAATCTGATAAAATATCATCAACTCCTTGATCATGTTCCAAAGGAGGATGTTCAAATTCTTCAACTACATCATCATCATCTAAAACTTCATTATACCAGTCATCATCAAATTCATCTTCTAAATCTTCAAGAGCACCAATTTTGTCTTGACTCATTTGCTCTTGACTCTCTTGATGTTCTTTTTCAATAGGTTCTTCAACTTTTTGTACTTTTGAAGAAGTTCCAGGAACAAATTCAACATCAGCTTCATCTAATTTTCTCTTTCCTTTCTCCCTTTCAGATACTTTTTCAATATCAATTGGAATGTCTTCAGCAATAATCACAATTTCTGGAGAAGAGGGCTTTGCTGATTCTTTGAACTTTGTTAATTCTTCCTTCAATCTTTCATTTTCTTCAGACATAATCTTGAATTTTTCTTCCAGCAAATCATAATCTTTGATCATAACCTCAAAAATTTTTATAACATCATCTTTATCTTTAGCATACCCAACAATCTTTTCATCTTTTGACAAACCATCTTCTTTCAATTTTTCATTAGCTTTCTTCAACAAGACAAGCTCTGCTTTTAATTCTTCAATCTCTTTTTCTTTTGCTTTATTATCAACTTTTAAGCTTTCGAGTTCATCAACATCAAGAATTTCTTCAGTTTGAACTGCCACATCAGTTGTAGATACAGGTGTATCTTGATGAATTTGAAATGTCTCAATGAACTCATAATCAAAAATTTGATCATCAACATTCATTTCTTGTTCATTCTCAAAGTGAGCTTGTTCCTCTTCATGTATTTCTTCATGAGCAGTTTCATCAATGATGAAAGCATCTACATCATCAACTGCTTCATGCTCACTTTCTTATTCATGAACTTCATCACCTATTATATCTTCATCTTCGTTTTGAGCTTCAGTTTCATGCTCAGAACTTGGTGATTCATGAATTATATCCTGGTGAGTTTCAGCTTCATCACCATCATCATCATTATTATCATCATCATCATCATTTTGATCATTATCATCATCTTGATCATCTTCATTATCTTGATCATCTTCCTCCAAAGGAAATTCATCTATAAGATCAGTAGGATCAATTGGTTCTCCCTCTATCAAATGATAATGCTCCACAGTAATGTCAACCTGTAACACCCGGAAGTCTGACTTTTTGGTAGGCTATGCGACTGAGCCTCAGTCGCCTGTGATTTATGCGACTGGAGGTCAACCGCATGGCTATTCGGCCGATTGAAGCTCAACCGCACGATTGGAGTTCAACCGCCCGAATGGAGTATGAGCCGCATGGAACATGTGCGATTGGGGTCCAATCGCATAGTGTTCATGCGACTGAAGGTCCAGTCGCCCCTGGGCCAGATGCGACTGAGAAGTGGGTATAAAAAGGGAGCAGCTCCACTCTCCTCCCATTTTCAGTCGGGAAGAGAGCAGAAAGAGACCGAGAAGAGAAAGAAAGAAGGGAAGGTGCTGCCCGATTGTCGAGAAGCAAGCTAATTCGAAGCTCATCAACTCCTACCTGACAATGTGAGTTCTAGGACCCCTCATTTACATGTTTTCTAACGATTTTGGGGCTGGAAACACATTAAAACCCTAGTTTTGAAATAGTGAAAGTTTGACCCATTTGGGTAAATCTTGAGTAATGTGTTTATGGTATGAATTAGGACTAGTATATGCTTGTATGAGGTCCTAGTAGGAATCCCTAAGGCTTGGGAGGGTTGAATTGGGCTGAAAATGGGTTTATGGTGACTGTGGGGACGGGAGTTTCGCGACTGCTGTTCATGAAGAACTCCAGTCGCTGCCCAGTTAGGGTTATGCGACTGAAGGGCCATTCGGCCGAATGAGCAATAGTTGATGTCCAATCGCCCGACTGAGACTCAGACGCCCGATTGAGTCTCAATCGCACGATAGGTGATGCGACAGAGGGTTTCGGTCGCATAAGCTCAATCGCAGAGTAGTTCAATCGCACGGTTAAGAGTTAGTCACATATAACCCAGTCGCATAGTGTCTAGTCGTACGGAAGGAAGTTCAATCGCACGTTTGAGTACCCATTCGCATGAGTAGCCCAATCGCATGACCCAGTCGCATGGAGGACATGCGACTGGTAGTAGTTCAGTCGCCCGGACAGGGCTGATGTGAGTGAATGTAGAAGTGTATGTATGATGTATGTATGTTAGTATGATGTTGCCATGATAGATGGTGAATACTGATGATATGTAAGTATGTATGTTCCTTATGTATATGTGTCTTATCTTTAATAACTTTACGTGAATGAATGAACGAAAGAAACGGATGTATTAAAAACGTAAAGTGAAAGGTAATGAAAGAAGGAACATGATGAATGAATGCATGCATTAATGAAAGAAAGTAAGAAAGGCTTGCAAGCAAATGAAGGAGGTGCACACCCCTGGCAGGTGTTAGCTCAACGGTGTACGGGTTAGCTACCCCGAAGGATGTACATCGGGTCAATCATTGAGATTGATAATGAGGTGAGCAACTTCGTGTTGCAAGAGACTCGGTTAGCAGGCAATCATAAGATTGTCACTGAGGTGAGCAGTCGCGCACTGCAACAGACTCGGCTAACGTATGTTAGAAGTAAAGTGAAAAGATGAGTGGTGCATGTATCTACCCCAGGTGACTGGATCAGCTTTGTGCACAACGTTCGTGGCTAACCACCACAGGTCCAGCACCAGTAGTATGTATGATGAAAGTGGGGTATTGTACATGTCACCGAATGTAATGAACGTTCGAACGAAAGTAATGAAAGTATGAATGAATGTAATGAATGTTCGAAAGTAAGAATGAAGTATGAATGAAAGTAAAGTACGTACGAAAGTATGAAAAGTATGTATGTATGAAAGTAAACGAGAATGATGAAGTGTACACGAATGAAAGTAAGTAATGAATGATGAGATAATATTAATATTATCTACGTGTACGTATGATGTATGAGCACATGTATGTAAGTACAGTTATAAAAGAATGAAAGTATGTTTTATTATAAAACTAGAACTCACTCAGCAACACTGACTTTTATGTGTTTTCCAGTTCGCAGGTAGTGTTGCTGAGGATGGCACGAGGCGACTACTCAGCTCTTTTGGGATGGCATTCTCCAGTTGATAATGCTGCAACGTCATGGGTTGCGGGTCCATAATATTCGCAACACATCACGTTGCATGTCATTATGAGATTTCTTGAGGATCTGAATAAACGAGATTACTCAAGAAATCTCCTTTAGATTTTGATAAGTTCGCCACGCATTGGAAGCGTGCGCGTAGCACATGCAACGAAATATGTTGCATGAGAGTGTCAAGAGTATTCCGTCAGGGTTCCGATGTACGGAATTACCTAAGGAATATTCTTTAGTATAAAAATATAATTTTTATGTTTTTGAACTTAATATCTCCTCTAGAGGTCGCTGTATGATCCTATGAGGAGAAACAAAGTAGAGAAAGCTGCATTTTGTAATCGAGTCAATGATGTAATGACTTTTACGAATGAATGAGAATGTATATAATTTATCATTTCCGCTACGTATTTTATGATTATATACATTATGTACGTTATATGTGCGATGAAGAACCAACAGTAAGGTGCCCGGTGAGCGGGGCCTTACACAACCTCATCATTTGCTACATTTAACATGTAGTCAAACATAGGAACATTTTGAGCACCTGTTATCATTGATAACTTCTTATATGTCATTTCAGACATATTTTCCATCTCCAATCGATCTCCACCAACACCATACACATGAATGTCAGGATATTCCTCATTAATAATCATTTGGAGGAATCTTGGATACATCAAGTATTTGTGCCTTGTTCCTTTTTCTAAATTAAAGGCAAATCCATTCAGTATCCACTTTGACATATTGAATCTCCTGTTTGTAGCTAAAGCAACAATAGGTGAAGCTATGTCCACAGGAAATGAGTTCCAACCAGCACTCCTCTTGGACAAACAGTGTTGGAAGATGTAACACAGAAGCTTCCAGTGATTATATACTCTTGCTCTAAAGAATTGTTTCTTAGGAAACTGATCAGGATGACCCATAGCCATAAAACTTTCTCTGCATTCTTCAAAAGAAAGTTCACATCTATCTTCTGGATCATTTTCACCCAATCTCAGAGCATTTCTGATAGAATCTTCAGATACTTCTATCATTCTATCTCTGGTTATAAAGCCCCTTACAAATTTTCTTCCATTCTCTATTTCAACCCGAGCAGTGTTCCAAAACTGTCTAATAAGTCTGTCATAGATTACAGTTTGATAACACATAGCATAGACATATTTGGTTCTTAGAAGAAATCTGATCATTTCTTCATAAGAGAAAGCATCTTGAGCTTCATCATCCAAAAATGCCACAATATTATGCTTAGGTACAAATTTCAGTTCTGCCATCTGCAAAATTTAAGAACAAAGATGTTAGATAATGTGTATTTTGAAGCAAATGATTAATTGTGAGTTTAAAATTATGATGATTTAAGAAATTATAAACTGATGTGTTAAATTGAATTTGAATTTTAAAAACAACTTGAATTTTAATTTTAAGTGTAAACACTTAATTTTGATAAATGATGAATTTTCAAGCTTGATTTTGATTAACAGTTTAACACTTCTGTTTATGAAATCTTATATTATTTTATTAAACTCTTAAATTCCTGAGATGATAATTTTTATCAATTTTGATTTTATTTTGAATTTTGTTTTATTTTATTTTGAAAATTGTGAAACTATTCATCTTCTTCAATAGTTCATCATCCCCGAGACTGTTCATCGAAGACCCTGAACCAAAAATTCAATCAAATATCAGATTATCACAAGATTAACCTAATATAATGATCGAAATCATCAAATGAACAAGAATCAATCATCAAATTTTCTCATTTTTCTCTTGATTTGAAGAACTCTGTGATTTTTAAGTGTTAGGGTTCATACGACCCACAGGGATCGAACGACCATCAACATGTTTCATTTAAAATGAAATCAGTTGAAAATGATTCATTTACTTACATTCACAATCACACGAATACTATCAACAATCGGGAATTTTTGTTCGAAGTGAATACAATCGATGAATAAGGGTTTTTGATCGAAGAAAGTCGAAAGTTCGAGAGTTTAGAGGGTTTTGTGAGGGTTTTTGAATTTAGAATGAAATGAATATCACAAGTGTTCTATTTATACTAAGTATAAAAATTTTAGACTCATGAGCACTGTTGGTCGTTTTAGGATCATTCAGACTCATTAGGTCAAAAATTTCACCAAGTATCTAGACATATGAGCACTGTACAGCAGTCGTATTAGCACTGTTAGACACATTAGTCTAGCCGTATGAGAACTGTTTCAGACTTATGAGAACTGTTAGTCGCATAAGCACTGTTGGTCGCATAAGCACTGTTCCAGTAGCATGAGCACTGTTTCAGTAGCATAAGCAATTTTTCAGTAGCATAAGCACTATTAGTCGTATAATAAATCTGAAATGTCCACATTCACTTGGAATTTTCAAATCTTCCACCTGCACACTGTTTAAACAAATTAGTAATATTTCATACTAATATTCAAACAATATTGCATATTTTTACATTTTGACCCTCAAAGTTTCAAATTTACACTTTTGACCCTCAAAGTTTCAAATTTACACTTCTGACCCTCAAAGATTCAAATTTTCATTTTTGACCCTCAAATTTGAACTATTTACAAGTTTGACCCTTCATCTTAGTTTCAAAATGAACAACCAAATATTTCAACATCTGTCTTGATTTAAACTTTTCAAAGAAGCTTTTCCTTGCTAAAAATTATGAGATCATTTTATCATTTGATAAACACACATACTTTGAAATTAAAGCATCATCCTTTCAATTCAACATGATCATTTTCATTTTGATTTTCTGAGAATATTCTTATTGGATTATTACTCCCCCTAAACTTTTAAGTTTCACAAAACTTAGAAGTTTATTAATAGATCATAAGAATATCATACTTAACTTTGTTATATTGCCTGCACACAAGAAAACATGCATAAAATCAAAATTAAAGCAGAATAAAAATCTAATATTCACACTAGAATCTTTAATTGCAGTGAGATCATATTAGATAAGATCAGACATTAAAATAAAAAATTTTGTGTGGATAGTCATAGACAATGATTAAATCCTGATCAAGTGTGTTCCAGGTCAGTGATATCACAGCAAAGGAGACACAAGATCTTTGGACAGCAAATGAGTGTTTTTGACATAAACTATCAGCTCACTTACTTTTTCAATTCTTGGATGAGTATGGTAGAGGTGTATGACAAGATGTGACTCATACCAAGACAAAGAGGATCAACCTTCATCAAGACATGCAAGAAAGCACTTGTTCTCAACTTATTACCTAACAAATATGCATAATCAGAGTTCATGTTACTTAATTTAATAGAGAATGATCATGGATAACCATTTGATCAACTCTAACCATCCTTTTGAATGGGTTGTGCACATTGGCATCTTTTGCATCAAATGAGAATATCCAGGTCTGTAATGACTTACAACAGAGGATATCTCGGTACTTCAGGTCTATGATGACTCATAACAGAGAAGTAAATGATGCTTGTAACAGATCTCATGATTAGTCACATTACCATTAGGTGTGAGCAGGAGTAGCTTAACAAGCAGTCAATCTGATAAGCTAATACACTCAAATGTACTTAGATGAATACACAAACAAGCATAAGAATGTGGGTAATCACAAGAATTTACTTGTTCAGTATACTAGCATGATAGTGTCTACACAACAATTCCTCATCATGTCAGACTTTATTAGCGAGTGAAGTATGTAACTGATCTTACTAATGTACTATCATTTCTCACAGAAGGCAAAAACAGATTCATTCCTAAAATAAAGAATGAAAAATGAAAAGCACTCTATTTTTGGATTTTTGATTTATATTTTTCTATTTGATTTTGGGTTTTCTACTTTTGTATTTGTTTTTCTATAAAAGAAAGCACACACACACAAACAATCAGGCAAATAACTATGAAAAGTTATCCTTATGAAAATTTTCAGATTTAGGAAAGTATTTGATCATGAAAAGATTCAAATTTGTAACCAGGTTTACACATGGTTAATAAGGCCAATTGACTCCACTAAATACTCAAACCTTCCTGGTAGAAAAGCTTTAGTAAATAGGTCTGCCAACTGTTTTTCAGTTGCTATTTGAATCAAAATGATTAAACCTTTTTCAGAATTATCTCTTAGAAAATGATATCGAATTTCGATATGTTTTGTTTTTGAGTGTTGAACTGGATTAGCTGTAATGAACATAGCAGCAGTGTTATCAATGTAAATGGGTGTTTTAAGAAAATTGAACCCATAATCTAGCAGTTGGTTTTGCAACCAAAGGATTTGAGAACATCCTGCTGATGCAGCTATGTACTCAGCTTCTGCTGTTGAGACAGAAACATTTGTTTGTTTCTTACATTGCCATGAAACTAATCTGGGTCCAAGAAACTGACAACCACCCGTTGTAGATTTTCTGTCTTGACAACATCCACCATAATCACTATCTGTGTATCCATGTAACTCAAAATTACCTTCATAAGGATACCAAAGCCCTAAGGCTGGTTTACCTTTGAGATACCTGAATATTCTTTTGACAGCAATTAAGTGAGATTCTTTCGGATCTGATTGATACCTTGCACAGACACAAACAGCATACATTATGTCTGGTCTTGATGCAGTAAGGTACATCAAAGAACCAATCATAGATCTGTATAATGTTTGATCTACTGATTTTCCTTTAGGATCAGGTTCAATCTTGGTGTTTACGTCAGCTGGAGTTCTTATGGATTGACAATCATGCAGTTTGAATTTCTTCAAGAGTTTATCAACGAACTTCTCTTGATTGATAAAAATACCGTCTGCAGATTGTTGAACTTGCAATCCAAGAAAGAAATTGATTTCTCCCATAGAACTCATTTGAAACCGAGATTTCATGATTTCTTCAAATTCTTTGCACAAAGTTGGACTGGTAGAACCAAATATGATATCATCTACATACACTTGCACACATAAGAGATCATCATTATCCTTCTTTATGAATAAAGTTGGATCGATTTTCCCTCGTGTATATCCATGTTGGATCAAGTGTTGAGATAATGTCTCATACCAAATTCTAGGAGCTTGATGTAGTCCATATAAAGCTTTGCTAAGCTTATACACACGATGTGGAAATTCTGCATCCTCAAAGCCCGGAGGTTGCTTCACATACACATCATCAGTGATTGGACCATACAAAAATGCACCTTTTACATCCATTTGATACACCTTGAATTTCATGAATGATGCATAAGCCAGGAAAACACGAATAGATTCGAGTCTTGCAACTGGAGCAAATACTTCATCATAATCAATTCCTTCTTCCTGTGTGTATCCTTGTGCAACAAGTCTTGCTTTGTTTCTGATTACAATGCCACGATCATCAGTTTTATTTCTGAACAACCATTTGGTGCCTATGGCATTTTCTCCTTCAGGTAATTCCACCAACTTCCACACTTCTTGTTTTCGAAATTGTAGAAGTTCCTCCTGCATAGCTTCAATCCAACCATTGTCCTGTAATGCCTCGGTGACATTTTTAGGAACAGTCTGAGAAAGGAAACAAGAGTATAAACAAACATTTGCATGTTCAGATTTACTCCTAGTAGTTCTTTCATGCAGAGGACCAATAATCTGTGATGTTGGATGATTCCGGTGGATACGAGATATCGGAATCTCATTTCCTTGAACAGTAACATCAAGATTTGTTTGGTTCAAATTGGAGAGCTGTTGAAATAAGGTAGAGGAATGTGGAGTGAAATTTGGTACTTGAGTCGGTGAATTGAGAAAGTAATCAAAGTTACTATGATCAATTGCATCTTCAGAGATAGAAGATGTGCCAGACTCAGGATGTCCAATTTCTGTACCATCATTAGGAATTGATTGTGATGCTTCTTGAGCAGCTGAAACAGAATGATCTGAAGCTGAAGAATCAGGAACATTGTCATGGAAATGGATTGTTGAATCCTTGACAAATGAAAAGAATGGATAATCTGGACGAGCATCATCTGAATTATCAGAATCTGAATCATCACTAAAAGATCCAAGATCTCCTCTTGAGTTCTTCTTACCTGAAAAATCATCAGATTGATTAAACAAGTTAGACTGAAATGAGTTTGACAAAGAATCCAAATCAAATAACCATGCAGGACCATTTGAAACTGATGGAAAGGAATTTTCCAAAAATTTAACGTTGAATGTTTCATTAATAGTGTTTGTCCTAGA
Organism: Flaveria linearis; assembly: GCA_024085815.1. Lineage (NCBI taxonomy): Eukaryota > Viridiplantae > Streptophyta > Magnoliopsida > Asterales > Asteraceae > Flaveria > Flaveria linearis. The sequence goes on from CM044010.1 coordinate 77,792,514, forward strand.
GTTATACACTCGATAGGCTTTTGAAACAGATGAATATCCAACGAAAAATCCATTATCAGCTTTTTCTTCAAATTTTCCTAAATGATCACTTGAGTTAAGAATCATGACTGGACAACCAAATGATTTTAAAAAATTTATGTTTGGTTTCCTGTCAAACATCAACTCATATGGAGTTTTCTTTTTATCTTTAACAAGCAAGATTCTGTTCTGAACAAAACATGCTGTAGATATTGCTTCATCCCAGAAAGTGATTGGAAGTTTAGCATCTGCTAACATAGAACGGGCAGCTTCAATCAAAGTTCGGTTCTTCCTTTCAGCAACTCCATTTTGTTGTGGAGTTCTGGGAGCACTGAACTGATGAACTATCCCTTTTTCTGCACAAAACAAATCAATGTTAGCATTTTTAAATTCAGTTCCATTATCACTTCTTATTATTTTTACTTTTTGATCAAGCTGATTTTCAACTTTATTTATAAATTCTTTAGAAGATCTGCAGTTTCAGATTTAACTTGAAGAAAGAAAACCCATGAAAATCTTGTATAATCATCTATGATGACTAAACAATATGATTTTCTACCAATACTCCTAATATTAGTTGGTCCAAAAGATCCATATGTAACATCTGGAGTGGTTTGGTATTTGAGTTTATTAGTTTAGACTTATAAGACGCTCTATGTTGTTTTCCCTTCAGACATGCTGAGCAATAATCAGTTGTTGAAAACTTCTTGGAAGGAAGTCCAATAACATGATTTCCTGCTACAAGCTTGTTCATGTTTTTGAAGTTGGAATGACCAAGACGTCTATGTCAAAGCTGGCTTTCATCATTTGAAGCTTTAGCAATCAGGCAAGTAGTTTCAGTTGTAGGATCCACTTGAGACATATCCAATTTGTATACATCTCTGTCTCTAGCAGCTTTAACTATCACCCAGTCATTGCTAATCTGAAAACCTGGTTTCAAGACATAACAGTGAGATTCAGCAAAAAGAACAGAGTAAGATTTGTCACAAATTTGGGATACACTTAGAAGATTAAAGTTCAACTGTGAACAGAAGTTGACTTTATCAAAACTGATAATCCCATTGGACACTGTTCCCTCTCCTGTTATCTTTCCACCTGCATCTCCTCCAAAAGCAACATGAGTACCGTCCTTTAACTTAAAGTCTTGCAACAAGGCTTGATTGCCTGTCATATGCCGGCTACACCCACTGTCAACATACCATGAGTTGATTGGTCTCCGCGGGCGTACCTGCAGTCACAAACATTTAAGGTGAGTTAGTAACCCAAGCCGAGATGGTCTTGGGCTTGCCAAATTGTCAACAATTGTAAATTGTTTAAAATGGAGTTTGTTGACATCTGGTTTCTTTTGAATTTTAACTTGTTCAAATTCTTTTTGAGAAACCAACTGATTATCTCTTTGAGATTTTGATTTCAAAGCATTATTAAGAAATCTTGAACTCTTGTATGAATCATTTGAGAATGTTCCTTGGTTTATTCTCACAGATCGAGGAATAAACTTTCTTGATGATATTGCTGTGATTTGACAAATTCTGAATTGTTTCTTCTGAAAGATCTCAGACCCAAGGAAGATTGTTGTTGTGAAAATTTAAATCCAATATTTTGATTTCTTATAAATTGTGGATTTACAAAACCTTGATTATTGAATTCCTTCCTTGTAGAGTTCTTCCTGAAGTAACAATCATTTGTATTGTGATTTCTTTCATCACACAAAGCACAGTATTTGTTAAAATAACACTCAGCTGTGGTGTGATTTGTCATATCACATATGTAGCAATACTTGTTAAAGTAACATTCTGAAATGTCATGATTGTACATGTCACAGATATCACAATACTTTTCAGAATGTTTAAACAACATTTTATTAACCCTTAATGTTGAAGCAACATTTGATTCTTGTTTGAATTTTGGGTTAGGCAATTTAATTTGTTGTTTAATTGGAGTAAAGTTTGTCTTTTGATCTTTGGGATTTTTCTTTTGAACTTGAACAAAATTCTTTGACTCCTTTGATTCAAATCTTTTGTACACAACGGAAGTCTTATGATCTGAACTTGTTCTCAGATCAGAGTTAGATTTGATCTTAGGTGTATTTGTTATTTTTGTGTTTGTGTTCAAGTCAAAGGTTCCAGCAGACACAAACTTCACAGGTTTAATTTGAGTATTGTTCTGTGACTGATTAGTTGATTCAGTTTTCTTTGCTTTTGCAGCTTTTCTTCGTCTTGATTTCTCAATCTTGATGAAGTTTTCTTGCTTTGAAGTTTAGTTGAATCTTGAGAAGATTCCTTGTGACATTCTTTCACTTCAGTTAGTTCATTAGAACTAGAATCATCAGAATTATTGTTATCTGATTTAACCTCTTCATATTTTTCTTTCAGTTTGTTATTGACATCAGAATTTTCACTCTTTAGTTCAGTTTGTTCAATAACATTTTCACTTTTTGGTACAAACAGCTTCTTTTGTTTTTGTTGAGGTTCATAAGATTTAACTTTGATTGGATGACCATTTTTGATCTTGTTTAAGTCAGTTTCTTCATAAACTTCAACATTTTTCTTTTGAATGTTCTTTTGATCTTGAAATTCCTTCAGTTTAGCTTTGTTTTCTAGTGAATGATCATGAGTATTGAAATTATCAGGTAATGTTTTTGAGATAGATTCAGGCATAGGTTCATGTGTGAATCCTAGTCCTGTTTTGTCTTTTCATTCCTTCCATTCACCAGTTGCTCAACAATTTTCTTTGAGCTTTTAACTTTGGCTAAGTCTATTTGAGTTGCTGCATGTGCCAATTTTTCTTTTTCAAGTGTTTTGTTCATCTCTTCAAGTTGTTGTTTGACAAGTTCAAGTTCTTTAATGGTTTTGTTCCATGATGCTTGAAGAGACATGATCTTTTCATCAGCAATTTTGTGATCTGATTTTAGCTTATTATGTTTTGATTCTTCTTGTTTGAGCTTGTCACAAATTTTGTATGAATATGTTCTGTAATGTTCAACTAGCTCAAAACATGCTTTTGTGCACATTTTCTCTCTCACTTCTACTGGTATTTCAGGGTATGAGTGTGAAGATTCAGTATCAGAAGAATTGACAACCTTTGGCTGTTCTGATTGAGCCATAAGAGCAACTTCTTCAGTGGTATCTTTTGGGTCTGATTTGTCACTCCAATCATACTCTTCTTCTTGATCTGATTCATCATATTTAGGATCTTTAAATTCAGACCAGTCTTCATCATCAACTTCAGCAACTAGTGCCAGATTAGCAGTGAGATCAGCAGTAAATTGCTCTGCATATGCACTCCATTCATAACCATCTTTGATGTTTACAACCAGTGCCTTCTTAGTTTCCTCACTGTTCTTCTCTTCTTTGGGTTCTGGCATTGGTAGACTTTGGTATGACTTCTGAAAAGTCTTGTTTGCATGTTGCTGATACTTTTGACCATTTGAGCTGCCTTGAGTATTTCCTCCTTGGTTTCTTGGAGCTTTACATTCTCTTGAAAAATGACCATAGCTGTTACAGTTAAAGCATCTTGATTTTGATTTATCAAACCCAACAGTTTTGTTTGCACTAGGTTTGTAATTTCTATTAGTGTAAGCATGCTTTTGAGTTCTGTAGGCTATCATGACCATCTGCCAATTAAGATCCATTTCTTCAACATCATCTGGATCCATTTCAAACAAATCCTGTAGAACTAGCTCCATTTGAGTCAGATGACTGCCTTGATAAGCTTGAAAGCTTGCCATGAAAGCAGTGAAAGCAGTTTTTGACTCTTCATCTTGTAAAAGAATGTTGATCACATCTTTCACTTTGCTTGGATTGGGAGAGTTTGAGGAAGAAGGCATCTCAGTTGAAGGTTTTAGCATTTGAGCTTTAGGTGTAGTCTGTGTTTGTGATTGAGTTGAGTAAGCAGGTGTACTGGTGAAGAATCCTGCTCCCACAAATAGATCACCTTCATCTTCAGGAGTAGATTGGTCTTTAGCCAAAAATGCATTCTCAACAGTATTTGCTGGTGAAGCAACATACTTATACTGAGTTGTAGATGCATGTCTAACATTATTTCTTGAGCTCTCATCAATTTCTACAGATTCAATTTTAGCAATGAGCAGATCAAGATCCATTGGAAACTTCTCAGTATGTTTCAACAGAGTGACAGTTTGTTTCCAAGAAGATGGTAGTGCATTCAGTAGTCTATTGTTTAAGTCCTCAAGATCATTCTTGATTCCCAAAGTAGACATCTCTGTAGTTAATTGCACAAACCTATTCATCATTTGGTTTATTGTTTCTCCTGAGATGTGCTCAAAAAGTTCCAATTGCCTTTTCAGTTTCTGCTTTTTCAGATCTTGAATCTCTTTCCCTCCTTCACATATAATCTTCAAGGCTTTATACATTGTATATCCAGTCTGATAGTTTTCAAGCCTTGAAAGAACTTCCAGTGGTAGTCCTTTACACATGAGAGAATATGCTTTGATGTCATTCTTTACTTTCTTTAAATCATCACCATGAAGATTATCTTCTGGATAAGGCTCTTGTGAATCTTTAGAATACACAAATCCTCTGTCTGGACCATCAGTAGTCACAGGAATGTATGGACCCTTTTCAATTGATTTCCACAGATCAGTATCTATGGAATTCAAATAATGTTTCAGCCTAAGAGACCAATTTTTAAAATCAGCTCTGTTTTTAAGTTTTGGAACTCTATTCTCAGAATCCTCTGATTTAGCCATTTTTTATATTTTTGTTGTTTTTCTAATCTTTTGAATTAAGAAATGAAAAGAAAAAATATTTTGGGTTTTTGAAATTTTATGAAAAATTTCTAAGTGTTAAGGCTGAAAAGTCCGAAACAGTGGTCAAACGTCCAACAGTGGTGATACGACCAGCAGTGAAACTTCCAACAGTTGTAATACGTCCAACAGTGAAAAAGTCCAACAGTAGTGATGAGTCCAACTGTGATGAGTCTAAGGGATTGCCTTAGAAAAATATTCAACACAGTGCTGAAACTACCAACAGTAGTTATACGACCAAAGCTGAAACGACCAACAGTCGTTATACGGCTAAGCTGAAATGACCAACAGTCGTTATACGGCTAAGGTAAAACGACTAACAGTAGTGATGTGTCTAACCAATAGTGGTTATACGGCTAGGGTGAAACTACTGAAACAGTTGAGAAAAGTAAAACAGTTCTCAAACGACCAATCACTTAGTCAAATTTCAGTGTTTTTCATCCCTAATACGGCACATTCATCAGATTCTTATGAATGTAACGAACTCAGAAATCTCAAAATCCTTCAATTGTTGATGAATTGAGCTGAAATTTCGCAATTAGTTCAAGATTATGCCGATAATCAATCCTATAACCTCAATTTCAGTAATTATCAACAACTTTCTATGAATTTCAGAGATTTTAGGTCGAACACTCAAGAACACATATTCGATCTGTTTTTCCACTAATTCACTCGATTTTATGAGATAAACTGCAAATTGTGATTCAAAACATGTTTCTGATGATGAAACACTGCTTCGATTCACAATATTTCACTTGAATTGTCAATTGATTACAGATTTCAGTGGATTTTTTTGAAGTTTCTATCTTCGACAGAACCTCAAAAACACGCAACCGAAAGCTCTGATACCAATTGATAGGATCAATTAGAGCAATCCGTATCAATTAGATGAACAATTCAAAGCAAAATACAATCAAGTGTAATCAAATCAAGACAAATCAACAAAATTCATATTCCATTGATTGCAAAGACGATTACAAGTGGTAGAAAGCAGTTCTCATAAAACATATGCAAAAACTTACTATCTACACTACGTCTAAGCTATTTATACTAGAACTAAGGAACTAAATTTACACAACTAGTCCCTACACTAGTATAAAATAAAAAAACAGACACTAAACATAAAAGACTAAATGTTAATCTTTTAAGGGACCTAACAATTTGAATGAATGATCGATCAGTATTTTATCAACTTACAAATATGACTAGAAATGATAGAATATTGGCCAAGAAAAATAAAGATAATACTCAGTATTTTATGGGAACTATCATGACTTTTTTTTATAAATATGAAGAATAAAAGACCACACCTTAAGCTCTATATAATGACTCTATTTTATACTATTCCTATCATAGCTCAAACACAGCTGGATGACAGCCCATTGATAGCCAAAATATTAAATACTTTCCTAGTATTTACCATGACTAACGTATTCTACATGTTAACTAATTCCACCCCGTCTTTCTTGATTCACTCGTATACACTATTGAACATCAAGATTAATATCTACATTCTTGCCCTTAATATTGATGTTGCACCACCTTGGTGTTGAATTCAAGTCGCCGGAACCATGTTTCTTCCAAGTTTGATCAATCATTGATCTTCAAATCTACTTTGATTAGTTTTTGTTCTGTTCCACACAGCTTTGGTTTTGTTTTCTTCCTTGCTTGCAGCCTTGCAAACCTGCTGTCACAGCAGCCCAAGAATCTCACTTCCTAGCAAATCACTTACCAATTGTTTCCTTTTTGATTGCAAACATCAAAAATCTTTTCTTGCCTTTTGCTTTTCTGAGTTCTCCTTACAACCTGTCTCACACATATTGTCCCATATTTGAATAATCCCTCACAGATTAAATCTTCTTAGTGGTGACCTGAATCACTTATGTTTTCTTCACTTATGATAGTAGCTTCACACAACAGTTCTGTCACACATGGAACCCAATCTATCTCGCATAGATTTTCTACAATCTGAATCACTCAGATTTTTCCTTCTACAATTGGATCACACAACTGCTCTTCCCCTTGGATCTACTCAATTGACTTGTTTGAACCTATCACAAGTTCGGGCTATGATTAATCTCTCCCAGATTCAATCGGGTGGCCTCCTTCTTCTTCTTCATAACTCGATCATCTTTCTCCTCGTCTTCACATGCTCAATCTTCTTCCCATAATCATCCCCATCGCTCTGATAGCAATTGTTAGAACATTAGCCAAGAAAAACAAAGATAATACTCAATATTTGTGGGAACTACCATGAATTTTTTATAAATATGAAAAACAAAAGACTATGCCTTAAACTCTATAAAATGACCCTCTTTTATACTACTCCTAACCTAAATAACTATGAAATCACAGCTCAAACACAGCTGGATGACAACCCATTCATAGCCAAAATATTAAATATTTTTCTAATATCTACCATGACTAACATATTCTACATGTTTACTAATTTCACTCTCATCTTTCTTGTTTCACCCATATACACCGTGGAACATAAAGATTAATTTCTAATAGGAAAAACAAATTAAATCACAGGTCTTGAAACAACCAGCATGTTTGTGAATTAAAGGAACAATCTCTATATAAAACTTAACTAAAAAGACCCATATTTCTTTTAATATTGAAATGTAATTCTTGATGAATAGGGCCATGTCTTTTTCTTTCGACAAGTGTATTTGAAAAGATTAAAAGACAAGAATCTTGAAGGATCCCTTAGGATTGTGAATATAAAAGAGCAGTCTTTAACAAAACGTGCAAGGACCCATTCATTTTGTTCTAAAGTATGATGAAAACCGACAAGCCTTGAAACATCAAGCTTGTCTTTTTCTTCAAATTGCATGTGATAAGGTGTCTTTGAAAGTGAAGAAACATGAATCTTGAAACTAAAGAGGGTGATAGCAGTTTTATTATACAGAAACATGATAAAATATAAACCTGTAATTTTTGTTTGATATAACTATAAAACTAGGAGTTTTTATTCATCGGATTGTGCTTTTGTTTTTGAAAGTTAAAATTCATATGAAAGAGATAACATGGCATGTGTTGGGTGATTTTGGATACAAGAGATTTGTAGTCGGGTAATAACCTTCTTATGTTCTTGTCAGTAAGATAGTAGGCAAAACTTCTTTTTAACACCAACCTTTTTTTTTTGTTTTGTTTAGAGACGAAATCGTACATTCATTTAATCCCACTCGTAAATCTGTATCATTGTCCATCATGCGGACTCAAACCCCCTACGTGAGTTACACCACTCTATACCGCAAAAGGTATATTGAGCTAAAAGCATATGGTTTTTAACTACCGAGTAAGAGCATCAACCATGATATCTGTAGGCATTTGTGAGCCTTTAAGTGGCATGCATTGATTATTTATTTTTTATTTACTTGTTAATCTTTATTTATAAAAAGTTAAAATGTAAATATTGATATATTAGTATGAAAAAGTTTAGAATACAAAGTGTTATTTTTTGTGTGAAGTATAGGAAGTAATCTTAACCTTGATCTAAGGAATAAATGGTTCCGAAACCATTACAAGGTCTGATGGGTGAGGGAATGCATTTTGCCTATAAATCTCACATCAATTGCCTATACAACCGATGTGGCACAAGTCCCATACATTACAATGGTTTCGGTCCATAACATTCGCCCCTCCTTAAGGATCAACGTCCTCGTTGGTCACAGCGATGTTGGTGGCTCTCCCCAGGCCACCACTACGAGTTTGGCATTAATACCACTGTTACAGACCAAATGAAAGAACTCAACCCAAAAGACTAGTCTCATGGTTGAGGGAACCCAATTAGCCTCTAAAACCCACATCAATTGCCCATACAACCGACATGGGACAAGTTTCATACCTTGCAATGCTTTCGGTCCATAACATAATCACATAAGGAAAAGGTATGGAAGGGTAGATATAGAAATCGCCTATTAATTTTGACTTTTTTTAAAAAATTCTCCTAATTATTTTAAATGCGTATACTTTTCTATAAGACATTATTTTTGAATTAAAAAACTACACCATAAAATCAAGCATTTTATTATTTTATTTTGAGTATACTATTATACTTTTAAAAAAATACGTACATTTTTTAAAAACATTTATATGTTATGCGTATAACTTGCGTGATTATTAACAATATAATTATGAAAATGACTTGCATAATTATCATGTTTTACATAATTATAAATATAACTTGCATAAATAATATATATAACTTGAGTTGTACAACTCGGTCAATTCCCAAGAACAACAACCAAGATCTCAATCTCAAGAATGCTGAATGTAATTGAGATTGGAAGAAGAGAAATGATGGATCAAAAGGACTTCAATTGATAATCAATGAGATCACAATCTTGTGCGAATTGCATAGAACGATTACAAAGCAAATTAAAACTATCTGAACTGAAAAACTTAGCTACAAAAGCAAAAAATGCATATTTATACTAAAACAAAAGTTCTCGCACGACACATGCTTTTCGCGCAGATCAACCTTTCGCGTGACTTCTTCTTCTCGCGTGACTTCAGTCTTTCGCTTGACTTATTCATTATCGCATCTTGATCATCAACATCTTCATTTAGCTTTCGTTGTTTTGCCGAGCCTTATATAGTCTTCTACAATCTCCCCCTAGGCTCGGTGAAACACTCTTAGTCAAAATCAACGTTAGCTTTCTTGTATGTGCCAGAATATGCATACCATTTATTTCTTAGGATCCAATCAGTCATCCAAACATACTGGCAAGATAAAAAGTAAACAGACTCGTCAGCTGAGATAGGGCAATGTAGCAGCTTATTCAAGTCGTCTTTGCCAAACTTCATTAAGTCAGCTGGATCAATGATTCTGTATGATGTATCAACACATTTGATCACAGCCTGACCTAAATCCTTTTCACAACTCTAAGATATAAATTGCTTCAAAGAATTTGGAGGAACATGAGCATGAACTAGGACTTTCTTTATGTATTTCGGATGTTGATAGACTCTGATCTTCATTGGAGCTTTGGTATTTTCATCAATTCTAAAAGAGTCATCAATCACCTTTGACTTTGCAGTTCTGAAGTCCTTGAAATTAGTTCTCATCTCTCTTCTAATCTTTAACCTCATTAGTTCAGCTTTCCATGGTTACTTTCATTGAAAAATGGAGCTTTACCCATTGCATATAGATCAGCAGCTTGTAATATGTGAAAGTCTTGAGTGCTTTTCAGGTAATCTATCTCTCCATTCCTTCTCTTTATAACATACATCTTTTTCTCACCATCAAAAGCCCAGCTTATCACATGTGATATCTCACCATATTTGTCTTTAGGCTTTGATACAAACAAAAAGTGAGTCTCTGTAGGTGGTGGTGGTGCTCTGAACTGTAATCCTCCTTTGGTATATAAAGCAATTTGTCCAGTAGAATCGTTTTGTGTTGTACCAGTGGGAGTTGGATCACTTACAGACTCTGTAGCAATTTCTCCTTCTTCCAGATCAATATCTTTAAATAAGTCCTGTAAGTTGTTCCCAAAAATATCAGTATACTCATTTGGCTCAGCTACACCATCAAATAAGCCAAAATCTTCTTCTGTAGCTCCAGTTGAAGTAGATTGCTGAAATGAGTATAACTCTTTCTCGTACAAATTTTCAGTGTCAGGATCCAGTGGTTCATATCCTTCTAGATCACCAGCACTTGGTCCAGAGACATTTTCAGTGCTAGTATCACCAGTTGGATTAGACGATAAGCCTCCAACATCACCTCCATCATCATCATCATCATTAGCATTATCATCATCATTATTATCACCATCATTTCCACCATCATTATCATCATCATCATTATCTTCATCATCATCATTATACAAATCATCATCCGAATCACTGTAATCAACCAATTCTTCATCTTCTTCTTCATTAGTAACAGAGACAGGCATCATATGCTCGGGCTCAGCAAAAGCTGTAGGTGTAACAACTTCAATGATAGGTACTTCAGATGTAGTTGGAACACCTTCAGTAACACTAACACTTGGTTGTGTCTCTGTAGTTTGAGCTTCGGTGACTATATCGACTTCTTGTAAATCAGCTGCAGGAGATGGACTTGGTGAACGCCTGCTCGTCTCACCAACCACAGTTGTAGAATGTACAACCTGCGGTTGATGGAAATAAGTTTGAGAGATAAACTCTCTCAGCTCATGTAGCTGTCTCTCCAATCCCGCGGAGTAATCAATCACATTTTTCATATGTAGTTCAAGAGATGTGATCCTTGAATCCTTAATGGTTGAATCCAAATGAATCATAGTAATCAGTTTAGTTTTCTCCTCATTCTCCTTTCTTAACTCAGAAATAATCTTCAAATTCTCATAGCTTTCCTTTTCAAGATTCTTGACTCTTTCTTCCAATGTGATAGATGTAGATTGAGGAGCACTTGATGATTCTTCTCTACCTCTGAACTCTGGTGGAGTGTTCAGAAAGGTATCAAAATCGAACTCCAAATTTTCTTGTTGAGGTGGAGTCGAAAAACCAGACCCAGAAACATTTGTTGATTCAGAAACAGGAACAGTTTCTGTCTCAGTAACAGTGGTAGTGGTATCAACATGTGTTTCTTCCTCAGTAACCACTCTTTTTGGTGATCTCTGAATATCAGAAGTAGTAGTCTGTTCAGCTTCTGTGATGATCACATGAGTTCATGGTCGTTTAGGAATACCACTTCTCCCTCTTTTCCTTGCAGGGAAGTCTTTCCACTTTGCCATTCGTTTAAGCCTCATAGAAGTACTCGGGGATTCCACAGGAATGTAATTAGTGTCTCTATCATCAGCATTTTCCTGGAGGAAGTTGGTGTAGCAGGAGTCTGATCAGTTTGAAGAACATAAGGTACATTCCCCATTTGATCACTAACAGTATCAGAACTGGAGGCTGAATGAACTTCACATTCCATTCTTTCTTCATTAGTTGGATCATCCTCAAACAATCTCTCTATCTCCTCATCTATATCATCTCTAGCAACAGAGGTAGAAGTACCAGTCTGTGCCTCCTCAGTGGGTACATCTCCTCCCAAGTCTCCAACACTTTCATCAATTTCAGAAAACCGACCTATCTTGGCAAAACTTTCACCAGAGCATTTATTCCCTCTCGCTCCAGTTAAGTGTGTAAAGATCTCTTTCTTGATTGTTTGAACAACATACTTAGAAGATCTAAGTGTTGCAAACTCTGGATAAGCGTCATTGATCACCAACTGAATAAACCGAGGATACATAATAAACTTCTTTCCAGGATTAGCAGTGGCATTTTTCTGCATCTCCTGAAAGATAGCTCCAGAGATACTGAATGGAACATCATCCACAAGGGAAACTAATAGAGATCCAAATACTGCGCTCAGACTGTCCATTCCTGCCTTCAAATTACTCAGACAATGGATAACCACATGAAATAGATATTTCCAATATGGTGGCAACCACTTCTTCTCAAGACTAGGATATCTGTACTCATATCCCATCCGTGTAAGACAGTCTAATACAACTTCATCATCCAATCTTGTTGGAGCATCCTCTTGGTCATCAAACAATAATACTCTGTTCAGAATAGCTTGGGTGACAATCACTTTCTTGTCTTTGACTGTTGCAGTAATAATGGGTTTTCCTGCTTGATCATTTTCTAGAGCAGCAGTGCTCCAAAATGAGTCGATCAACTCAGAATAGATGGTTGGATGAGCAGAAATAGCATTAACAATACGTGAATTCTTCAGTCCTTCAATCATAGAAGCAAAAAGTTCCTTTCCCTATGGAACATCATCCAAGTTGGCCACACAGTTATGATTTTTATTGAAAATCATTTGTGCCATCTGCAATTACACAAACAAACAACATAAGTACAATTGACATAACTTACTCACACATAAGAAACTTTTAACATTTAGAAATATTTCATCATTCAAGTGTCTCAATCGCGCGAAATGAAAATCTTCAACACTTAAAAAAATTTTCAGCAATTAAGAATCTAAGTCGCGCGAAATCAGTAAACACTTAGAAAAAGTTCAGCCTTTAAGTATCTCAGTCACGCGAAAAGAAAATTTTCAACACTTAGAAAAATTTCAGCAATCAAGTGTATTAGTCGCGCGGAAACTATTTTCACACGAAAAATCCATTCGTGCGAAAATACCTTTTATGCAAAAAACAACTTTTATGCGAAATAAACTATCGTACGAAAACTACTTTTCGTGCGAAAAATCTAATTTCAAGCGAAACATTTTCATGCGAGAGTTACTTTCACGCGAATATCAAAGTTCATGCGAAAGTCAAACATCCTGCGAAAACATGATTCACGCGAAAACACTATTCACGTGAAAACACCTTTTCGCGTCTGTTCATTTCAAGCAATTAGCGCAGAACAGTTTTCAAAATTAACCTTCAAAATCTTGATTTTGAACAATGAAAAGCACTAACTGACTATCGCCTATGTCCATTATGTCCATTTAATCTTTCAATTTCAACTTTCATGTCCATTTTATTAGATTTTATGTTAAAGTTGTTAAGTTCATTTTCAGTTTTAATTTCTTTTGTAACCAATGAACCTAAATCTACCTTGGAATATCAGAACAGATGAAATGTAATCAAAGGATTGCCTCTACACACGAAATATCTTAAGAAACTGAGATGATGAAATTTGAGCGAAAACAGATTTCGGATGAGAAATAAAGTGAAAAGTGTTTTCGTTTTTCAACACTGTGATATTTATATGCCAAGCAAGTCACGCGACTTCACCTTTCGTGCGACAGTCTTTTCGCGTGACAACCCCCTTTCGCGCGAGTGTTGTAAGGCCCCATCCCGGGAAGTCTTACAGTTGGTTAATCATGGCATAAAATCAGTTTAATAACAAAACATTGCAGCGGAAATAATTAGACATTCATTTAAAACTTAGAAACTATGTCGTACTCATACATTTGTCCTTTATTTGTAAACGAAACATATTACTTGTTCTTAAATTACAATAAATAGTTCATAAAGAGGAATGCCATCCATAGCTCCCCAAGTAGCTTCGTGGTGTCATCCTCAGCATCAGCGCTTACCTGTCCACTATTATGCATAAAAGTCAGCTTTGCTGAGTGAATTCTAGTTTTATATAAGTAAGAAAATATAAGCTTTATCCTCCATATAATGACCACGCATACATCATACTACATAACATTACTTGCATCATATTAAGCATGTTCATTATCTTTCATTCTTTCATTATGTTTCACTTCATCATAAGCGAGATTGCACAAAGCAAGAGCTCCATGTTGATCGACAACAAATGTCGATCCCCGTCGTTACACATCTGTAAGGCCCACCTTTCTCAGGGAAGCCTCACAGTTGGTCATTCACAGCAAAACATCGATTTAAAACAGTCATTTACTCATATGTGTATAAATATATATATTGCAGCGGATAATAATGTAAATTTCAATTCATTACAAATGAAATATAAACATTGTCTTTAATTCATAAAATCTATTTAGAGTCCTCTTAATCTTTTCTTCATCAGGGATGCCAGTCTTCTAGTGCCAAGAAGCTTCAGTCCCATGCCTCTATTCCGTAGCTCTAACTCTTACCTGTCAACTGATATGCATACAAAAGTCAGCTTCGCTGAGTGAATTCTAGGTTTACTTTGCTAAATAACTTTTGTAAGAGATATTAGCTTTATCAGTTGAAAATAATTCTCATCTATCAAGCATCATTACATACAGGCTATCACTTTATCGATACTTTATCATTACTTTTCATTTCTTGTTATTTATTACTCTTCTTTATCCGTCAGTTCTCTGTCACTATCGGTGCCTAGGCTCGCCTAGGACTTTACCGACACGCCAATTAAGGGCTTACAGTCGTACTCGATCGGGCCATTATTGTCATGCCAATTCAGGGCTTACAGACCTGCCTATTCGAGCATTACTTTATCCGGGTGAGGGCACAACAAATGCAACCCTCCTTTAGCCATTGCTTGCAAGTCTTTACTTTATCCCTTGCCTGCAGGACTTTACTTGCAAGACTTTACTTTATCCAGGTACATGTTATGGGCCACATAACCTTTCTTTACGTTTCACTTTCTTATTTAAGTTATATATATATATATATATAATATAACACCACACATCTAGAAGGCAATCCATCACTACAAGGTTATATCTCGATAAGGAAAACACGTTATCAATTTGTTAGAAAATCCCCTTTCCCATATAAGATAGTAAGTAAAACTTTACTCTAAAAGAACTGATTACAAAAAGTATATATCTTAGTATGCATACCGCCCCAAAACATTTAAAGCATGTATAAAATAGGGGATCTAGAACTCACCTGAACTCGTCCAAGTAGCTTAAATTCTAAGTCACTTAGGCTATAGCCTGAATACTCTAGCTGCACGAAAGTTAACATGCAAAAACGTCATTTTCTTCATAGTTTCGCCCATAGTTTCGCTACAGCGAAACTACAGTTTCGCCTGCAGTTTCGCTGGGCAGCACTTTTGCTAGTTTCGCTAGACAGTTTCGCTACCTTGAGCGCCCAACTTTCGTTGGAATTCCCTATTCTCGCAAGGTCTATAGGTCAGTCTGGGTCTTAGCGAGATTACCGGCGAAACTATAGTTTCGCCCCAGCGAAACTGTAGTTTCGCTGGAACTTCTCCTAGTCTCGCTGAACTAATGTGCAGTTTCGCTGGTTAAATGCTTAAATTCGCTGGATCGGGGCCCAGTTTCGCTGGATGATCAGAAACTCAGATCCAGCCCATTTTTAGCCCAAAATCTTAACTTTTTACGTCCAAATCCTTAGTTTACCTTCCATGAAACCAAATCTAAGCTTTTTACACGTTTTCATACGTAAAAATTCGACCTTTATGTGTTTCTTTAAACTTTTCAAAACCCCAAAACCCTAGAATCCGGGTTTGATCTACAGAAGGCCTTAGAGGCTGATTCTTACCTCGTTTTGTTGCTCTTTTCTTGTGTTTTGATGCTCCAATCCACTAGAACTTCAATCCTTCAAACCTTCAAGCTCCAAATCTTGAATTTCTTCACTTTCTCTCTCTACTTTCTCTCTCTACGAATTTGGTGGCTAGGGTTGAAATGGTGGAAGATGGAGCTGCTCATGCATGTTTAAGGGCTGATTAGGGCCCTTAAACCCATCAAGTCTAGCCCATTAAGGCTAATTTGATCCATAGCCCACTAATTTACCCCTTTATTTCTTAAATTAACCCTTAAAAGCCCATTATTATTAAATGGCTCGTTTCGGGAAATTTCGGGGCGTTACAAGTCTCCCCCCTTATTTAGGTTTCGTCCTCGAAACCTGACTCGTCATTAAACAGATTGGGGTATTGGCATCTCATTTCCTCCTCGGATTCCCAGGTGGCATCCAACCCTTTTCGGTGTTTCCGTTGCACCTTGACTTGCTTGACTACTTTATTTCTCAATTGTTTCTCCTTCCGATCCAGTATAGCCACTGGTTGCTCTACATAGTTCAGCTTCTCGTCCACCTCGATGTCATCTAGAGGTACGACTACCTCATTTGGTGCTAAACATTTTCTTAAGTGCGACACATGAAAGGTAGGGTGAATCCCACTTAATTCTTCTGGAAGGTCTAGCCTGTAAGCTACGTCCCCAACTCGTGCTAGTACCTCGAATGGTCCGATGAACCTGGGACTCAGTTTCCCCCTCTTCCTAAATCGGATGATTCCCTTCCATGGTGACACTTTTAGCATTACCCGGTCACCCACGCTGAACTCTATTGGTCTCCTTCTTTTGTCGGCGTATGACTTTTGTCTATCCTTGGCAGCCTTCATATGCGCCTTGATTTTCTCCAACTTTTCCATTGTGGCTTCCACAACTTCTAAGCTTCCTAGCTCCTTCTGTCCGACATCACCCCAACAAATAGGAGTTCTGCACCGTCGACCGTACAATAACTCATATGGGGGCATCTTAATACTGGCGTGGTAGCTGTTGTTATAGGAGAACTCTGCTAGTGGCAGATGATCATCCCAATTACCGCCAAATTCGATAACGCATGCCCGAAGCATATCCTCCAGTGTCTGGATCGTTCTTTCCGATTGCCCATCGGTCTGTGGGTGGTATGCGGTACTAACATGCAACCTCGCACCCATCTCTTCATTGAACTTTTTCCAAAACTTTGAGGTGAACCGTATCCCTATCTGAAACAATCGATACGGGCATACCATGTCGCGCCACAATTTCTCGGATAAATAGTTCAGCGAGCTTTTCTGAACTAATTGCTTCCTTGATTGGCAGGAAATGCGCACTTTTAGTCAGTCTATCAACAACCACCCATATCGCGTCACGGCCTTTTGTCGTGCGGGGTAGTTTGGTGATGAAGTCCATGGTAACATGATCCCACTTCCACTCTGGCACTTCTAATGGCTGAACATAACCATAAGGTCTTTGGTGCTCAGCCTTCACCTGTAGGCACGTGAGACATTTGTTTACATACGCAACCACATCTCTTTTCATCCCAGGCCACCAATAATCTTTCTTCAAATCATGGTACATCTTATTTGCGCCTGGATGTATTGAGTAGCGGGTCTTGTGCGCTTCATCCATAATCTTTTCCCGCAAGTCACCATGCTTCGGAACCCATATCCTGCCATGGAAGGTCTTAACGCCCAAGGTGTTTTCTACCAATTCATCCACTTTTCCCACCATCCTTTCCTTATTGATTTGCTGCTCTTTTAAAGCATCCATTTGAGCTTTGCTTATCATTCTCATAACATCTGGGGTCACTACTAGTTGGCACGCCTTCACCCGGATCGGTTCATATCCTTCCTTTCGGCTCAGGGCATCGCCTACCACGTTCGCCTTACCCGGGTGATAATGGATTTCACAGTCGTAATCCTTTATCAACTCCAACCACCTCCTCTGTCTCATATTTAGGTTCTTTTGCTCAAAGAAATATTTCAGACTTTTGTGGTCGGTAAATATGGCGCACTTGGTTCCATACATATAGTGTCTCCAGATCTTCAATACGAACACTACTGCGGCAAGTTCCAGATCGTGAACCGGGTAATTAACCTCCGTGTCCTTTAGCTGTCTGGATGCGTAAGCTATAACCTTTCCTCTTTGCATCAACACACAGCCTAGCCCACAATAAGAAGCATCGGAGTATACCGTTAGGTATTCATCTCCCTCCGGTAGGGTTAGTATAGGAGCTTTGGTTAGTCTATCCTTCAATTCCTGGAACGCATCGTCCTGTTCCTTTCCCCAGTCGAACACCACGTTCTTCCTCGTTAACCTTGTTAATGGGGAAGCTATCTTTGAGAAATATTTGATGAACCTTCTATAATAACCAGCCAATCCCAAGAAACTACGGATTTCGGACGGCGTCCTCGGGGAATTCCATTGCGTAACTGCTTCGACTTTCGCTGGATCAACCATTACTCCCTCGGAATTTATAACGTGCCCTAAAAACTGTACCTCCCGTAGCCAGAAGGCACATTTAGAGAACTTCGCATACAGTTTCTCCCTTCGTAAAGTTTCTAACACCTCCTTGATATGACAAGCGTGATCTCATTCGTTCTTTGACTATATCAGGATATCGTCAATGAATACTATCACTGATCTGTCCAGCATCGGGCGGCACACGCGATTCATCAAGTCCATGAATGCCGCAGGAGCATTGGTTAGCCCGAAAGACATAACCAGAAACTCGTAGTGGCCATAGCGCGTTCGGAAGGCCGTCTTTGGGATATCTTGCTCCCTTACCTTCAGTTGGTGATATCCAGATCGGAGATCTATTCGGGAGAACCAACTTGCCCCTTGCAACTGGTCAAACAGATCATCTATCCGGGGTAGAGGGTACCGATTCTTCACGGTCAGCTTATTCAACTCCCTGTAATCTATACACATCCTCATGCTGCCATCCTTCTTCTTCACAAACAGCACGGGAGCACCCCACGGAGAAATGCTGGGCCTAATGAATCCCTTGTCAAGGAGTTCCTGCAGTTGTGACATGAGCTCCTTCATCTCGGACGGAGCTAGGCGGTAGGGTGCTTTGGCAATGGGTTGGGCTCCTGACAGTAAGTTAATCTGAAACTCTATCTCTCTATCTGGTGGTACTCCTGGCAGATCCTCCGGGAATACATCAGGAAAGTCCCGCACCACTGGTACATCGGGCAACTCTTTCGCTTTATCTTTAACATCCTTGACATACGCTAGATAAGCTCCGCACCCTCGCCTCATACATTTCTCTGCCTTGATCATGGAAATGATCCTTGGAACCTTACAATCGTTATCACCGTAGATCGTAACCGAACCCATCTGGAGCCGTTAATCGGATCATCTTCTGTTGGCATACTATGTTAGCATCGTGGGCTGCTAGCCAATCCATCCCTAGTACGACATCGAAACCTCCTAAGGGCATAACAAACAATCGTGCAGGAAAGTAATGGCCTCCTAGTTTAATGTGGCAATCCTCTATCATCCTGACTATTCTAATGGACTTACCATCGGCTGTTTCTACTTCGAAGGCGTCATCTATTTCCTTAGTTTGGACATCTAGTGTAGCACAGAAGGATACAGATATGAAACTCTTACTGGCACCAGTATCAAATAATATGGAGGCGCAAACATCATTGACAAGGAGCGTACCTGACACTACGTCCGGGTCCTTCTTTGCTTCCTTCTTGTTCATGGTGAAAGCCCTTGCCTTGACCTTGGGCTTTCCATCATCCCCCTTGTCATCACCCCTGCTCGTGCCCGAGCTTCCCGGCTTGGCTTTCTTGCAATCCCTGCTGTAGTGCCCCGACTCATGGCAGTTAAAGCACTCGTTTACTTCCGGGCACTCCCTAGCCATGTGACCCATTTTCCCACACCGGTAGCACCCATGGCTACCCAATCGGCACTCTCCGGGATGCCTCCTCCCACACTTCCCACAGTTCTTAACTTCCTCGACCACCTTCACAACCATCTGTTTTGCTTCCACCCTTGCTTTCTTGTTCCCCGGTTGGTAGTTACCACTTCCATACCTCTTCCCATTAGTGTTCCAAACTTTCTTTGTTTCACCCACTGTCACCGGCCTACGATGATCGTACAACCTTCCACTGAGGTCCACTGCTGACCTAAAAGTACTAGGTCGAGCAGTGACCATGTCCCTACGAATGTCTAGAGGCAACCCTTGTATGTACCTCTTGATCCTTTTGGCTTCAGGAGTTACCAAATCAGGCACCAGACGTGCCATTTCATTGAATTTTGTAGTGTACTCCTGGTGAGTCATATTTCCAGCCTCCAAACTCACAAACTCTTGCTCGACCTTGTCAAGCTCTCTTTCCGGGCAGTACTCCTCTATCACCAACCTCTTCATCTCCGGCCATTTCATCCTCTCAATGGCCTCCTCTCCGTAAGACTCAGCAATGTTATCCCACCAACACAGTGCTGGATCCAAAAGGGAATGGGAAGCAAACTTCACCTTTTGGTTTTCACAGCACTCACTGATCTTCAGTACGGCCTCCATTTCCCTAATCCAACGCTGAGCAGTGGCAGCGTTACCAGTACCATCAAACGTTGGGGGCTTACACCTCTGAAAATCCCCGTAGCTGCACCCCTTCGCCCTCTCTTCCACTTCAGGGCCATCATGGTTACCCAATCTCCCTCGTCGCTCAACTCCTCAGTCTTGACTGCCCCTTTCTTATCAACTTTTTCTGAAGCCGTACTCTTCTTACTGTCGCCCTTAACTTGCTCCACAAATTCCGCAAGCAGAGCGGGCATCATTCCAGACAGGACCTGATGCACCTCTTGGGCAATAGCTTCCTTTACTGTCTCTTTCAGTTTGGCCTGATCAGGGGTAGACCCCTCGGCTCCCGTTTCTAACTCAACCTCCTCCTCCTTAATCGGTTCCTCAACCGGCTTTCTGGTTGACCTTTTTGCTGGCTTCACAGTTGCACTTGCAGTTTCCTTTGCCTTAGTCGGGGGCCTTCCCCTAGTGCTTCTCCGGGTGACCATGGTTGGAACTTCTTTCTTAGGTGCCATTCGTTCTACTTCCTATAAGATTCAGAATGTTAATATGGTCTTTCAAGGCAAGTTCAGTTCACAACAAGTTTTGTAAATTTTTAATAACAGTGGCCAGTTGTGATTAACTACTTACAGAACTTCCCGTGCCATAAACTTTCCTATCCTGACCACACCAACACCAGAACCTACTATACCTAGTCTATGCACGTATAAGTCACATAAATTCAGATAGGTGTCACAGATAACTTTATCATACTCTTTCTCGGCTCTTACTTAAATAAGAAGGAACTATCCCTCGGAATAATACCTACAACATACTTTGTTACCTCTTGGCATGGAGCTTCTTGGACTGGCATCCTTGACACTTGGTCCCATTATCTGTTTAAGTTTAGGTTTACAAAAACAGTTTTCCCAAATCTCTTAAACATTGGCTCTAATACCAACTTGTAAGGCCCACCTTTCTCAGGAAAGCCTCACAGTTGGTCATTCACAGCAAAACATCGATTTAAAACAGTCATTTACTCATATGTGTATAAATATATATATTGCAGTGGATAATAATGTAAATTTCAATTCATTACAAATGAAATATAAACATTGTCTTTAATTCTTAAAATCTATTTAGAGTCCTCTTAATCTTTTCTTCATCAGGGATGCCAGTCTTCTAGTGCCAAGAAGCTTCAGTCCCATGCCTCTATTCCGTAGCTCTAACTCTTACCTGTCAACTGATATGCATACAAAAGTCAGCTTCGCTGATTGAATTCTAGGTTTACTTTGCTAAATAACTTTTGTAAGAGATATTAGCTTTATCAGTTGAAAATAATTCTCATCTATCAAGCATCATTACATACAGGCTATCACTTTATCGATACTTTATCATTACTTTTCATTTCTTTTATTTATTACTCTTCTTTATCCGTCAATTCTCTGTCACTATCGGTGCCTAGGCTCGCCTAGGACTTTACCGACACGCAATTAAGGGCTTACAGTCGTACTCGATCGGGCCATTATTGTCATGCCAATTCAGGGCTTACAGACCTGCCTATTCGAGCATTACTTTATCGGGTGAGGGCACAACAAATGCAACCCTCCTTTAGCCATTGCTTGCAAGTCTTTACTTTATCCCTTGCCTGCAGGACTTTACTTGCAAGACTTTACTTTATCCAGGTACATGTTATGGGCCACATAACCTTTCTTTACGTTTCACTTTCTTATTTAAGTTATATATATATATATAATATAACACCACACATCTCGAAGGCAATCCATCACTACAAGGTTATATCTCGATAAGGAAAACACGTTATCAATTCGTTAGAAAATCCCGTTTCCCATATAAGATAGTAAGTAAAACTTTACTCTAAAAGAACTGATTACAAAAAGTATATATCTTAGTATGCATACCGCCCCAAAACATTTAAAGCATGTATAAAATAGGGGATCTAGAACTCACCTGAACTTGTCCAAGTAGCTTAAATTCTAAGTCACTTAGGCTATAGCCTGAATACTCTAGCTGCACGAAAGTTAACATGCAAAAACGTCATTTTCTTCATAGTTTCGCCCATAGTTTCGCTACAGCGAAACTACATTTTCGCCTGCAGTTTCGCTGGACAGCACTTCTGCTAGTTTCGCTAGACAGATTCGTTACCTTGAGCGCCCAACTTTCGTTGGAATTCCCTATTCTCGCAAGGTCTATAGGTCAGTCTGGGTCTTAGCGAGATTACCGCCAGCGAAACTGTAGTTTCGCTGGAACTTCTCCTAGTCTCGCTGAACTAATGTGCAGTTTCGCTGGTTAAATGCTTAAATTCGCTGGATCGGGGCCCAGTTTCGCTGGATGATCAGAAACTCAGATCCAGCCCATTTTTAACCCAAAATCTTAACTTTTTACGTCCAAATCCTTAGTTTACCTTCCATGAAACCAAATCTAAGCTTTTTACACGTTTTCATACGTAAAAATTCGACCTTTATGTGTTTCTTTAAACTTTTCAAAACCCCAAAACCCTAGAATCCGGGTTTGATCTACAGAAGGCCTTAGAGGCTGATTCTTACCTCGTTTTGTTGCTCTTTTCTTGTGTTTTGATGCTCCAATCCACTAGAACTTCAATCCTTTAAACCTTTAAGCTCCAAATCTTGAATTTCTTCACTTTCTCTCTCTACTTTCTCTCTCTACGAATTTGATGGCTAGGGTTGAAATGGTGGAAGATGGAGCTGCTCATGCATGTTTAAGGGCTGATTAGGGCCCTTAAACCCATCAAGTCTAGCCCATTAAGGCTAATTTGATCCATAGCCCACTAATTTACCCCTTTATTTCTTAAATTAACCCTTAAAAGCCCATTATTATTAAATGGCTCGTTTCGGGAAATTTCAGAGCGTTACAACATCTTCACGGTAGCTAACCCCCGACAGTTGATCCACACTGCAAGGCACATAGCCCGCTCATTAATACAGATCCATCATCATACATCAGACTCACCTAAGTGAAGTCTATCATAGTGCTTGCAAGACTTTTCATCATCAAACGGGCCCGGGGGTAACATTCGTTAAGTTCCACTTCTCATTAATATTATGTTCCACTTAATATATATAATACGTAACTTATTAAGTACACAACATACCAAGTACTAGTCATCATAACACGTAACCAACCCTCCGCGGGACAGCGGGGGTTCGGGGGCGGCAGCCCCTGACAGCGTGGTCCTAGGGGCAGCAACCCCTAGTGGGGTCCAAGGGGCAACGCCCCTGGCTGGGGCCGGGCTGCCAGGTCAGCGCGCCCGAAAATTATTTTAAGTTCTTTATATAGCATAATTTGTTATAGAAAAAAATTTCTTTTCTTGTTAAAACCGCTTGAAATCCTTACCATGAAAACCTTATGTTTACTATGCATAATAGCCCCAAAAACATAGAAAAACGTTTAAATAAGGGGATCTAGAACTCACCTGGATATCGTGAGTAACTTCTAAACTTAGCCTTCTAGGCTAGGATCACACTACACAGCCTGCAGATAAGTTGACACTTAAAGGGGTTAATTTCTGCCTAATTTCGCTGTCAGATAAGCAGTTTCGCTGGCAGTTTCGCTGCCAGTTTCGCCCAGCAATTTCGCATGACAGTTTCGCTGTGAGGTGCGCCCAACTTTCATTGGAATTTCCTATTTTCACAGTATCTATGGGTCAATAGTTTTGCCCCAGTGAAACTGTAGTTTTGCTGGAACTTCTCATAGTTTCGCTGGATGAGTGCACAGTTTCGCTGGATCGGGGCACAGTTTCGCTAGTTGAATAAAAATGACGAACCAGCCCGTTTTTAACCCAAAATCTTAACTTTTTATGTCCAAATCCTTGGTTTACCATCCATGAAACCATATCTAACCTTTTTACTTGTTTTCATAATTAAAAATTTGACCTTTATGTTTTCTTTGAAACTTTTCAAAACCCAAAACCTAGAATCCGGGTTTGATCTACAAAAGGGTTTAGAGGTCGATTCTTACTGGATTTGTTGCTCCTTTCTTGAGATTTGATGCACAAACACCCAGATCTTCAATCTCTTGACTTTAGAAGCTTCAAATCTTGAGTTTCCTTCACTTTCTCTCTGTACTTTCTCTCTCTATGAATTTTGGGAGCTAGGGTTGAAATGAAGGAGATGGAGGCTGCTTTGGGTGGGTTAAGGGCTGATTATGGGCCTTAATCACTAGCCTCTTGCCCATAAACCCAATTTAGCCCAAAACCCTTTTCCTTCTTTTATTAAATACCCATTAATTAAGCCCATTATCCTTAATGACTCGTTTTGACTTTTCGGGGTGTTACAAGTGTCTTTTACACTTTCAAAATTTTTCAATTTTTCAACTTTTCGATTTTTTTATTTTTCAAAAAATTTTTATTATCAATTATGTATGTCAACCGAAAGTTTTATTTACCAAGTGACCAATTAATTTAATGAATCTTCAATTTTCAAAAGTTTATCTGTGATTTGTTTGTCTTAAACCAAAACAAAACAAAACAAAATATCAAAATAATAAACACACTTAAAGAATCAAGATATGATTTTTTATTGATCAAAATTGTCTTGTAAGAATTTTCATAATGAGATCATATAGTTCTTTGTTAAGTCATGACTCTTTCCAGCTTTATTTAAAATAAACTGGTTAAGTTGATTTTGTCCTTTTTTAAACTTATACTTTAGGTTTTACTCAGAAATATAAGGAGTGATACTTATCATGTTTTGTATTATTTAATATAATTCAGTGGATCCCACAATCAGAACTTCTGTAGAATATTTATTAGTCTTCAAGACACTGTCGAGATTTCAAGTCATCCCAAATTGACTTAAACCATTCATTGTTGATCAGTGAAACCATATGTTTATTCCTAAAATATATCTATTTGAGCATAACTAGCCTGAAAAATATTTCTTAACACAGAATATTAACAAGTTTAAGGACTTACTAACAGCCATCCGGACTTACGTCTGCCCTCTCAAGATGTTTAGGACTTACAAGCCATCCGGACTTACATGCCCCATCTTTTGATTTTGCCTTCCGTGATCAGAAAATATTCTCAAAGTAGAAAATATATACCATATATTATGTATGTCTTGAGACATATCTTTTGATTTGTGGACTTTGGCATCTTATATCCTATATGGCCTTTTAGCATCTTTTGCTCATTTATTTTCTTTATGTCTTTTTGTTTCTTTTTGCATGTCGTTTTGTATTTTCTTTTATATATATATATATACATATTTATATATGATGATCACTGAATCAAACAATAACAGGCTTGAGTATGACCAGAATATAACTCTCAGTCTGTGTTAGAACATTTTTGGTATTGTCACAGAATCCTGATATGTTCCCCACTAAATCATATCACTTTACTTCACGTTTAATCACTCATTTATAATCTTTTCATTTCTGAAAGCAAAGCCTATTGACACATCAATCATAATCCAAGTCTTTTTATATGAAAGCCTTTGAAAGTACTTAGACTCGTTTTGAACTTTGTAATATCATTTCTCATTTAATCATGAAAATTTCTTTTTAACAAATTTTCAATCTTGACTCCCCCTAAAATCAAAAATATTTTTCAGAACTTGTTTTTCTATTTTCTCCCCCTAAAATTATGATTGTTCTTTTAAAGAAAAAGAAAACAATTACAATTTTATTCCTTATTAAAAATGAAAAATCTTTTTGTGAAGATTCAAGAAATCAATTTATCCAAAGTTAATCATTCCCAATGATTGCACAAGGAAATCAAAGCGAGAATGATCAAATGCCTTGGTAAATAAATCAGCAATGTTTTCAGTTGACGGCACTTGTTTTAAATGAATAAGTTTACGATCAAAACAATCACGGATAAAATGGATTCGGATGTCAATGTGTATAGTTTTGTAATGTTGAATGAGATTTTTAACGATGTTCAGTACTGCCGTATTGTCACACCAAATTGGTGTGTCATATAAGTTGAGACCATAATCGAGAAGTTGTTGTTGAATCCAGACAAGCTGGGAACAACAGCTCGATGCAGTCACATATTCAGCTTCGGCAGTGGATGTGGAAACAGTGTTCTGCTTTTTACACTACCAGCAAAATGAGTCGGTTGCCCAAAAATTGACATCCTCCTGTAGTCGACTTCCTGTCTAAATTACAACCACCATAATCATTGTCAGTATAAGCAAATAAATTGAAATCGGAAGTTCGAGGATACCAAAGACGAAGTTTAGGTTGACCCTTGAGATCTTGAAAATCTGCTTGACAGCTTTCATGTGTGATTCTTTTGGATCACTTTGATAGCAGGCAGATTGACAAATAGGGAACATGATATCCGGCCTGCTTGCAGTGAGATACATGAGGGAACCAATCATTGATCTGTACAGATGTTGATCAACTGATTCTCCTAACGGATCTGGAGTGAGAGTAGGAGAGAAGACATAGGAGTTGGAGCTACTTTGGAATCTTGAAACTTGTATTTCTCTAATATAGTCTGAACATAGTTTTCTTGATGAATGAGAATACCAGTTTCAGATTGACTAACTTAAATACCCAAGAAAAATGAAATTTCACCAAGAGAGCTCATCTCGAATTTCTTCTTCATCACTTCTTCAAACTCCGTGCACATACCATCATTTGTAGACCCAAAAATGATATCATCGACATAGATTTGGACCAGAATAATGTCATCACCTGATTTACGAATGAATAAGGTTTGATCGATTGCTCCTCGTGAATAACCATTTGCAAGCAAATGTTCAGTCAGAGTTGCATACCAAGCACGAGGTGCTTGATGTAAACCATACAATGCCTTATCCAACTTGTAAACATAATCAGAATGATCTGGGTCTTCAAATCCAGGAGGTTGACAAACATAGGTTTCTTCCTTTATTTCCCCATATAAGAAAGCAGTTTTGACATCCATCTGATACACCTTGATATTCATGTATGAAGCAAATGCTAAGAAAATGCGTATTGCTTCAAGTCTTGCAACTGGAGCATACACTTCTTCATAATCCAATCCTTTAATTTGATAGAATCCCTGCACTACAAGACGTGCTTTGTTCCGAACTATAACACCTTTTTCATCTATTTTGTTCCTGAATATCCACTTTGTTCCAATCGGAAGCTTATCCTTTGGAAGTTCTATAAGATGCCAAACATTCGGCTTCTTAAATTGCATTAACTCATCTTGCATTGCCTCTATCCAACTGTTTTCCTTGAGTGCCATTTCAACATTCTTGGGCACTATTTGTGATAGAAAGCAAGCATACAGACATGTGTTGATTGCCCCTGAACGACTTCTGGTAATTACTCCTTCATGCAACGGACCAATGATTGCTTCAGTTGGATGAGTTTTATGGATTCTCAGTTGAGGAATATCATCTGCAACAATCTCATCTTCCAAGTTAGTAACGTGTTCAACATTTTCATTCACTTCTTCAGAGTTTCTAGACTGATACATAATATTTTCTTCAAACGTGTCATCTGAAGTGTGATTTTCAGAAGAAGAAGACACATTTGGAGATTCTTCAAATTGAACTTGAATGACTTCTATTAGAGTATCAATAGTCTCTGAAGAAGATGAAGACAATAGTGAATTCAGTGATTCTTCCGGCTCCTGATTGGGGATTTGTTCTGAAAGATTGTCTGGTAAACCAGAACTTTCAGACACATGCACAGAAGCAGTAGGAATACTCTTGGATGATGATGGAATTGCAGAATCATCAGACATAAGAAATGGAATTTCCTCAATGATTTTGTTCTCCAAAGATAATGCTTGAGAATTAGTATCTGCAGACGAAGGTTTAGAAATTTTAAAATTTACGAACAAGGATTCATAATCATAAACCCATGAAGGAGCTGGACCTGCATCAGTTATGTTAAGCTCGTGCCAATCAATATTAAATGACTTAATTATTTGTCTTGTTCTTTTATTATAAACCTGATATGCAACCTTATTACCTGCATATCCCACAAAGTAACATTCATCAGCCTTTTCAGAAAATTTTAAGGTTGATTCGGTTGTATGTAACAAAGTACAGCAACAACCAAAGGCTTTAAAATATTTGACTTTGGGTTTGTGTTTATAAAATATTTCATAAGGAGTCATATTTAATCTTTTATTTATTAGAACATGATTATGAACATAACATGCAGTGTTTACTACTTCAGCTCAAAAGAACAATGGTAATTTGGCAGTAGATATCATAGTTCTAGCTGCTTCAATGAGTGTTCTATTCCTTCGTTCTGCAACTCCATTTTGTTGTGGAGTGTTTGCAGCACTGAATTGTCTAGCAATGCCCTTGGATTCATAAAACTCATTCAACGTCTGATTGCAAAATTCTGTTCCATTGTCACTTCGGATGCATTTAACCTTTTTATCTATCTGATTCTCCACCAAATTAATGAACTTGATCAAAAGATGTGGAGTCTCATCCTTAGATGCTAAGAAAAACACCCAAGTAAATCTTGAAAAGTCATCAGTAGCAACCAAACAATAAGATCTTCGACCCAAACTTAAAACACTCACTGGACCGAATAGATCCATGTGTAATAGTTGTAAGATTGATTCGATTGAGTTGTATGCAATTGGTTTGTGAGAAAGTTTATGTTGTTTACCCTTTGAACATGACAGACAATATTCATTTAATTGAAATTCTTTTTCGGGTAAACCAACGACATGATTTCCACGTACCAGTTTATTCATGTTTTTAAGATTTACATGTCCCAACCGACGATGCCATAACATGGAATCATTCTCCGAGGCTTTGGATAATAAGCAAGAAGCGGTTACCAAAGAATTAGAACAATGCATATCAAGAAGATATGTATCATTGTCTCTCGGAGTCCTCATCAAAACCTATTCATCAGGAATTACAAAACCCGGTTTTATGATTAAACATTCTTTGTTAGTAAAGTGTGTAGAATACTGTTTGTCACAAATTTGAGACACACTTAGCAGGTTACGTTTTAATTCCTCAACAAAATTCGAGACACACTTAGCAGGTTATGTTTTAATTCCTCAACAAAATTCACATTTTCAAAACTTAAGACACCATTTAATTCCTCAACAAAATTCACATTTTCAAAACTTAGGACAACATTTTCAAAACTGTACCACGTTTAGTAATACGTCCTCCTTTGTCACCTGCAAAAATTACTCTTCCACCATTATATGACTGAACATCTTGAAGTAATGATAAATTTCAAGTCATATGTCTTGAACAACCGCTGTCTACATGCCATAAGCTTTCAATATTCTTTTGCGGTTGTCCCTGCATAAGTAAAAGAATTACTTAGTCTTTGGTACCCAAGTCAAACAAGACTTGAGCACATTCTGTGTTGCAGTTAGACAAAATGATTTGAGATTGTTATATTTGTTTTGCACATCAGTCTTTTCTTTAACACTTCTCAATTTGATGTTATCTTTTAAATCATTTTTCAAATTCTTGTTCTTTTCGACATCATTAGCATATTCAACCATTGATTTCATTGGTTTTGAAAATTTTCCACGAGTAAAAAACAATTTTCTATTGTGAGCAATAGAATTATGAAATCGTTTTTTGCTTAGTGATTTTTGTCGAAGAGGATAAGTATTTGTAAGATGATTTATGTTTCCACGCTGATAACATTTTCTTTGTTGTGTGTGGAAAACAAACTATGGATGACAATTATGAAAATTGTCATAAAAACCAAAGTCAGATTGACTGTTTGGTTTAACTTTCTGCACAGTCTCTCGAATCTTTGCTTCATTTGATAATTGCTTGTTCATCTTAAACAGATTCAAGGAAATGGGTGATTTGTGACCACTTGTAAGGGGAGGTTTAACTGCTATGACTTTTGGAATGGATGATGCTGGAATTGGACCAGTCTTAGAATGTGCTGGAGAAGGACCAGGCTTTGTTATTCGAACAGATGCTGGAGAAGGACCAGGCTTTTGAATTTTCGGAATTGATGAGGAAGGAGCAGTCTTTTGCACATCTGGGCTACACATATCTTGTTTCATAAGGTTAGCATTCTGATGAAGTTTATTTTTAAAGAATCAAAAATTCGTTTCTTTAAAAATATAATCTTCATCTTCAATTAAACCTTTAGAAAAAAATCTATTTTTAAAATCTTTTTCAAGATTCACTTTATGATTTGCCCTTGACTTTCATTCAAATTACAGTTTATATTTGATTTTGTTTCATTTGAAGCAACATACTTTTCATTCCTTAATTAAGTTTGATTACAATCAGATTTGAAATTTTTTACATTCTTATTTTTCAAACTCTCTCTTTCATTCTCACTATCACAATCACTATCCCACTCTTCAACCAAACCATCCACCTTCACATTATCTGCACAAAAAATTTTAGTTGATTGTTTAGTTTTTGTTATTGTGATAGGATCAATAGTCAAATTTATTTTGACTGAAGGTTTTAAGTCTGAGGAAGGTGAAAAACCTATCCCATAACTCGTATCACAATCAGAAATGACATCAGATGAAGGCAAACATGAATAATCATGATTAATTGGAGGAGCGATGTTTGAAAATCCAACACCACATTTTCCTCCTTTTATCTTCTGTGTCATTTGAGATTTGATAATTCCTTTAACCATGTTTTATGAAAGTTCAAACTTTTCAACAGTCAATTTAGCCAAGGCTAGTTCTGTAGAAGACTACATAAGGCTCGGCAAAACAACAAAGTGATACGCGAAAGCAGAAGTCAAGCGAAAGCAGATTCCACGCGACAAAGAGATCTCACGCGAAAGCAATACCCGGGTGAAAAGCCTCTCTCGCGCGAGAACAATTTTTTAGTATAAATATGTAATTTTCGCTTTTTGTAAAAAAAGTTTGTCCAGTTATCAGATCAATTTCGCTTGTATTTGCTCTGTGCGATTTCGCACAAGATTGTAATCATTATTGATTATCAATTGAAGTTGTTTTGATCATTCTTTGTCTTCTTCCAATCATAATTTCATTCTGCGTTATTGTGATTGAGATCTTGGTTGATCTTCTTGGGAATTTGACTGATTTTTACAATGGTATCAGAGCAATAGGCTCTAGAACCAAGATTTGAAGACGTTTTTGACTGAATTGGATCATTCTTCATCTTTCTATTCACTTGTTTGATTGAGAATTTAAAGTGGAGATGTTATGCTGCTGAAATATTAAAGAAAAGTGATCTTTTGGACTGAATTAATTGAATTTGGACCTAAAATTGAAAGAACACTTATTAACTTGAACCAAAGTACCTCAAAATGGAACTAATCAGTTAATTTGTGGTGAAATTTGGCAAAATTCGCAAATTGGAAAACCGATTGTGTTAAAAGTTTCAGGAATTTTCGCGCGCGAAAACTATCTTTTCGCACAGGTAGTTATTCTGCTTTTCACGCGAATTCGCTTGGAGGATAAGTGGGTATCTCGCACGATCTGTTGTCTCGCGTGAAAATCATTGTCGCGCGAAATTGTGTGTCGCACGAAGTCTGCTCTCCCACGACAAATCTGATTTCTGATATTCTGATCAACATGTCTTCTTCAACACCTAATCTGAAACACCTTACTGCTTCTCTTCATCTTGATACTGAAATTGGTACTGGGAACAAGCCACCTAGACTTCTCAGCGAAGATGATTATGCTGATTGGGCTTACAGGTTCGAAAATTGTGTATCTATACTGAACCGAAGATGTGGAGGTCGATCAAGTATGGTCCTTACACTCCCTGTACAAGAATGATAAAGGAGAGATGGTCCAGAAACCTGAACACTTGTGGGATGAAGATGACATAAAGAGATTAGAGCTTGATGACAAGGCTTATGCTGCTATTACCATGGCCTTGACTACGGAAATATCTCATAAGTTTAAAGAGTTTAGAGGTGCAAAGGTGTTATGGGATGCATTAGAAACTCAGATCATGGGCAATAAAGACATGAGGGAAAGTAAAAAGGATATGTTGAATCAAGAGTTCAACATGTTTAATCATGTTGTGGGTGAAGTGTTGGAGGTTTAGATTGCCAGGTTTGTTAAACTGGTAACAAAAATGAAGAGTGCTGGAATTACACTGGAACCAATCATGGTAAACAAAAAGCTGCTGAACTCACTTCCTTACAGTTGGAATCACAACTGTACACTGATCAAAAGAACTAAAGACTTGTATACTCTTTCTCTGACTGACTTAATATCCACTATCAAGTCTTATGAAATGGATGATAAGGAGAGAGCTGCAAATCATTTAAGTTCTTTGGGTGCTGAAGCAACTGCTCTTTATGCCAAAATGGCTAGTAATCCTAATTACTATGTCAGTTATACCCAGATGTGTCAGCAACAGCAAACTAGAAGTCCATCTTCTGATATTCAACCAGTAATCAACCCTTAAATTCAAATTCCAGCTGCTCAACATTATTCCCTTATCATCCATCAACAAATCCCTCAAACCCCATCTCCATAAAGTGGTCAACATGCTTATGTTGCTACCACTAATCCTTCAAAGCAGACAGTCCAGATTGCTGAGGAACATCTTGCCCTATTCACTACATTCATGTCAAGCTATGAAGCTTTTATGGCTGGTAGACTCACTGCTCCTAATGTCTTGATTGATGATATTCAACAAGTCAATCCTGATGATGTTGAGGAAAATGACATCAAGTACTAAATTGCTATGGTGGTATACAGGGCAAAGAACATTGCTAGACGTACTGGGAGAAAGATGTTTGGTGTAAACAACTCTAGCAAAATTGGTTTTGACAAATCCAACCTGAGGTGTTACAACTGTGACAAACCAGGTCATTTTGCTAGATAATGTACAGAACCCAAGTCTGGTCAAGCTGAAGGCCCAAAAAGAATGGTGACTATTGAGATTGAATCAAAGAAAGATAATGCCAGTACTTCTGGTGGTAACAAAGCATTGGTTTCCCAAACTAATGCTGAATATGACTGGTCAGATCAGATGGAAGCTCTTGATCTGAAATTGTCTACTGCTTTGATTGCCAAGATTGTTACTGAACCTGAAGAGGAGGAGAATCTATTTGCTGAATTTGTTTCTAATGATTTTTGGAAGGTGTGTTTGGTAAGAAAGAAGAAGAGAAGGAGGAAGTTGAAAAAGAGAAGGAGGAAGTTGAAGAAGAGAAAGAAGAAGTTAAATATGAAGAGAAAGCTGAGAAGGAAGAACAGAAGAGAAAGTTGCTGAGAAAATAATAGAAGTTGAAGAGTACACTGTTGAGCCTCCAGTCAAATGCCAATGTAAAGATCTAAAGACTGTTGAAGTTGCTCCAGTGGAAGAACAGGTTGATGTCATGAAGGCTTTCATGGTAAAGAAGATTGATGAGTCTGAAAGAGAAAACTCAGAACCAAAGGTATATGATGATTTATGCACAAATTCTTGTGTTGATAAAGTTCAAAGGTATAGAGTTCATAATGAGAACTTGATAATGGAAGTTGAAAAACTTCAATATCAAGCTCGAAAACATAAGTCAAATGAAAAGATTTTTAAAGAAAAACTTGATGGTTTAAATAAAACGGTTTACAACTTACAATTAAATTTTCATGATAAAGAATGTACAAATAATGATTTGACAAATAGAATTAATGAACTCGCCTTAGAAATCAATAGACTCAACAGTGAACTAGCTTCGGCTAAATTGACTGTTGAAAAGTTTGAACTTTCATCAAGTATGGTTGAAGGTATTATCAAGTCACAAATGACACAGAAGATAAAAGGAGGAAAGTGTGGTTTTGGATTTTCAAACATCGCTCCTCCAATTAATCATGATTATTCATGTTTACCTTCATCTGATGTCATTTCTGATTCTGATATGAGTTATGGGATAGGTTTTTCTCCATCCTCAGACTTAAAACCTTCAGTCAAAGTAAATTTGA
This sequence comes from Flaveria linearis, assembly GCA_024085815.1. NCBI lineage: Eukaryota > Viridiplantae > Streptophyta > Magnoliopsida > Asterales > Asteraceae > Flaveria > Flaveria linearis. Next base: position 77,826,583 of record CM044010.1, read on the forward strand.
CTGTTGATCCTATCATAATAACTAAACCTAAACAATCAACTGAAAATCTTTGTGCAGATAATGTGAAGGTGGATGGTTTGGTTGAAGAGTGGGAGAGTGACTGTGATAGTGAAAATGAAAGTGAAAGTTTGAAAAATAAGAATGTAAATGATTTCAGATCTGATTGCAATCAAACTTCATCAAGAAATGAAAAGATTGTTGATTTGAATGTGCCAAAATTAAATATTAAATGTAATTTGAATGAAAATCAAAGGGCAAATCAGAAAGCAAAACTTGAAACGGACTTTAAAAATAGATTTGTTTCTAAAGGTTTAATTGAAAATGAAGATCATATTTTTAAAGAAACGAATTTTCGATTCTTTAAAAATAAACTTTATCATAATGCTAACCTTGTGAACCAAGATATCTGTAGCTCATATTTACAAGTGAAAGCTCCTTCTTCATCCTTTCTGAAAATTGAAAAGCCTGGTCCTTTTCCAGCATCAATTCGCATATCAAAGCCTGGTCCTACTCCAGCAAATTCTAAGACTGGTCCAATTCTAGCATCATCACTTCCAAAAGTCACAACTGCTAAATCTCATTTTACAAGTGGTCACAATTCACCAATTTCCTCGAATTTGCAAAAGATGAACAAGCAATTATCAAATGAAGAAAGATTCGAGAGACTGTGCATAGTGTTAAACCAAAAAGTCAATCTGACTTTGGTTTTTATGACAATTTTTATAATTGTCATCCAAAGTTTGTTTTCCACACACAACAAAGAAAATGTTATCAGCGTGGAAACATAAATCATTTAGCAAATAATTGTCCTTTTCGACAAAAATCATTAAGCAAACAACGATTTCATAATTCTATTGCTCATAATAGAAAAATGTTTTTCACTCGTGGAAAATTTGCAAAACAAATGAAATCAAAAGTTGATAATGCTTATAATGTCGAAAAGCACAAGAATCTAAAAATGATTTAAAAGATAAAATCAAATTGAAAAGTGTGAATGAAAAGACTAATGTTCTAAACAAATATAACAATCTCAAATCTTTTTGTCTAACTGTAACACAGAATGTGCTCAAGTCGTGTTTGACTTGGGTACCAAAGACTAAGTAATTCTTTTACTTATGCAGGGACAACCACAAAAGACTATTGAAAGCCTATGGCATGTTGACAGCGGTTGTTCAAGACACATAACTGGGAATTTATCTTTACTACAAGATGTTCAGTCTTATAATGGTGGAAGAGTGATTTTTGCAGGAGACAAAGGAGGAAGAATAACTAAGCGTGGTACAGTTACTAATGGTGTCCTTAGCTTTGAAAATGTGAACTTTGTTGAGGAATTAAAACATAACATGTTAAGTGTGTCTCAAATTTGTGACAAACAATATTCTACACACTTCACTAACAAAGAATGCTTAATCATAAAACCGGGTTTTGTTATTCCTGATGAATGGGTTTTGATGAGGACTCCGAGAGACAATGACACATATCTTCTTGATATGCATTGTTCAAATTCTTTGGTAACTGCTTCTTGCTTATTATCCAAAGCCTCGGAGAATGATTCCATGTAATGGCATCGTCGGTTAGGACATGTCAATCTTAAAATTATGAACAAACTGGTACGTGGAAATCATGTCATTGGTTTACCCGAAAAAGAATTTCAATTTAATGAACATTGTTTGTCATGTTCAAAGGGTAAATAACATAAACTTCCTCACAAACCAATTGCACACAACTCAATCGAATCAATCTTACAACTCTTACACATGGATCTTTTCGGTCCAGTAAGTGTTTTAAGTTTGGGTCGAAGATCTTACTGTTTGGTTGTTACTGATGACTTTTCTAGATTTACTTAGGTGTTTTTCTTAGCATTTAAGGATGAGACTCCACACCTTTTGATAAATTCACTAATTTAGTGGAGAATCAGACGGATAAAAAGGTAAAATGCATCCGAAGTGACAATGGAACAGAGTTTTGCAATCAAACGTTGAACAAGTTTTGTGAATCCAAGGGCATTGCTAGACAATTCAGTGCTGCAGGCACTCCACAACAGAATGGAGTTGCAGAACGAAGGAATAGAACATTAATTAAAGCTACTAGAACAATGATATCTGCTGCCAAATTACCTCTGTTCTTTTGGGCTGAACAGTTAATACTGCATGTTATGTTCAGAATCGTGTTTTGATCAATAAAAGATTAAATATGACTCCTTATGAAATATTTAATAAACACAAACCCAAAGTCAAATATTTTAATGCCTTTGGTTGTTGTTGTACTTTGTTACATACAACTGAATCAACTTCAAAATTTTCTGAAAAGGCTGATGAATGCTACTTTGTGGGATATGCAGCTAATAAGGTTGCATATCGGGTTTATAATAAAAGAACACGACAAATAATTGAGTCATTTAATATTGATTGGCACGAGCTTAACATAACTGATGGAGGTTCAGCTCCGTCATGGGTTTATGATTATGAATCTTTCTTCATAAATTTTAAAATTTCTAATCCTTCGTCTGCGGATTCTAATTCTCAAGCAATATCTGTGGAGAACAAAATCATTAAGGAACTTCCCTCTATTATATCTGATGATTCTGTAATTTCTTCATCATCCAAGGCCATTCCCACAGCTTCTGTGCAAGTATCTGAAAGTTCTGAGTTATCAGACATTCCTTCAGAACAAATTCATAATCAAGAGCTGGAAGAATCATTGAGTTCATCATTGTCTTCATCTTCTTCAGAAACTATGGATACACCAATAGAAGTCATTCAAGTTCCATTTGAAGAATCTCCAGATGTGTCCACTGCTTCTGAAAATCCTATTTCAGATGACACATTTGAAGAAAATATTGTGTATCAGTCTAGAAACTCTGAAGAAGTGAATGCAAATGTTGAACACATCACTAACTTGGACGATGAAATTGTTGCAGATGACATTCCTCAACTGAGAATTCATAAAACTCATCCAACTGAAGCAATCATTGGTCCATTGCATGAAGGAGTCATTACCAGAAGTCGATCAGGAGCAATCAACACATGCCTATATGCTTGCTTTCTATCACAAATAGTGCCCAAGAATATGGAAATGGCACTCAAGGAAAATAGCTGGATAGAAGCAATGCAAGATGAGTTAATGCAATTTAAGAAGCTGAATGTTTGGCATCCTATAGAACTTCCAAAGGATAAGCTTCCGATTGGAACAAAATGGATATTTAGAAACAAGACGGATGAAAAGGGTGTTATAGTTCAGAATAAAGCACTCTTGTGGTGCAGGGATTCTATCAAGTTGAAGGATTGGATTATGAAGAAGTTTATGCTCCAGTTGCAAGACTTGAAGCAATACGTATATTCTTAGCCTTTGCTTCATACATGAATATCAAGGTGTATCAGATGGATGTTAAAACTGCCTTTTTATACGGAGAAATGAAAGAAGAAACCTATGTTTGTCAACCTCCTGGGTTTGAAGATCCAGATCATCCTGATATGTTTACAAGTTGCATAAGGCATTATATGGTTTACATCAAGCACCTCGTGCTTGGTATGCAACTCTGACTGAACATTTGCTTGCAAATGGTTATTCACGAGGAGCTATTGATCAAACCTTATTCATTCGTAAATCAGGTGATGACATTATTCTGGTTCAAATCTATGTCGATGATATCATTTTTGGATCTAAAAATGATAGTATGTGCACGGAGTTTGAAGAAGTGATGAAGAAGAAATTCGAGATGAGTTCTCTTGGAGAAATTTCATTTTTCTTGGGTATCCAGTTAATCAATCTGAAACTGGTATTCTCATTCATCAAGAAAAATATGTTCAGACTATTCTTGAGAAATACAAGTTTCAAGATTCCAAAGTTGCTCCAACTCCTATGTCTTCTCGACCTACTCTCACTCCAGATCCATTAGGCGAATCAATTGATCAACATCTGTACAGATCAATGATTGGTTCCTTCATGTATCTCACTGCAAGCAGGCCGGATATCATGTTCCTGTTTGTCAGTGTGCACGATATCAAAGTGATCCAAAAGAATCACACATGAAAGCTGTCAAACGGATTTTCAAATATCTCAAGGTTCAACCCAAACTTGGTCTTTGGTATCCTCGAAATTCTGATTTCAATTTATTTGCTTATACTGACAGTGATTATGGTGGTTGTAATTTAGACAGGAAGTCGACTACAGGAGGATGTCAATTCTTGGGCAACCGACTCATTTCCTGGCAGTGTAAAAAGCAGAACACTGTTTCCACATCCACTGCCGAAGCTGAATATGTGGCTGCATCGAGCTGTTGTCCCAGCTTGTCTGGATTCAATAACAACTTCTCGATTATGGTCTCAATATTTATGACACACCAATTTGGTGTGATAACATGGCAGTTCTGAACATCGTTAAAAATCTCATTCAACATTCCAAAACTAAACACATTGACATCCGCATCCATTTTATCCGTGACTGTTTTATCGAAAACTTATTCATTTAAAACAAGTGCCGTCAACCGAAAACATTGCTGACTTATTTACCAAGGCATTTGATCATTCTCGATTTGATTTCCTTATGCAATCATTGGGAATGATTAATTTTGGATAATTGATTTCTTGAATCTTCACAAAAAGATTTTTCACTTTTGTTAATAACAAATAAAATTGCAATTGTTTCTTTTTCTTTAAAAAGACAATCACAATTTTAGGGGGAGAAAATTAGAAAAACACGTTGTAAAAAATATTTTTTTTTAGGGGGAGTCAAGATCAAAGGATTGAAAAATAAAAAGAAAAGAAAAGAAAAGAAATTTTCATACTTAAATGAGAAATGATATTACAAAGTTCTAAAAGAGTCTAAGTACTTTCAAAGGCTTAAATACGAATAGACTTGGATTATGATTGATGTGTCGATAGGCTTTGCTTTCAGAAATGAAAAGATCATAATTGAGTGATTAAACTTGAATTAAAGTGATATGATTTAGTAGGGAACATATCAGGATTCTGTGACAATGTCAAAAATGTTCTAACACAGACTGAGAGTTATAATCTTGTCATACTCAAGCCTGTATTTGTTTGATTCAGTGATTATCATAACTATGTATATATATATATATAAAGAGAAAATACAAAAAGACAAAAAGAAATAAAAAGACAAAAAGAAAATAGTTGAGCAAATAATTGAGCAAAAAGATGCCAAAAGGCCATATAAGATATAAGATGCCAAGAAGCACAACAAATCAAAAGATATGTCTAAAGACATACATACTATATGGTATATATTTTTCTATTTTGAGAATATTTTCTGATCATGGAAGACAAAATCAAAAGATGGGGCATGTAAGTCCGGATGGCTTGTAATTCCTAAACATCTTGAGAGGGCAGACGTAAGTCCGGACGGTTGTTAGTAAGTCCTTAAACTTGTTAATATTCCGTGTTAAGAGATATTTCTTAGGCTAGTTATGCTCAAATAGTTATATTTTCGGAATCAATAAATGGTATCACTGATCAACAATGCATGGTTTAAGTCAATTTGGGGTGACTTGAAATCTCAACAGTGTCTTGAAGGATAATAATTATTTTACAGAAGTTCTGATTGTGGGATCCACTGACTTATATTAAATCAATACAAAACACGATATATATCACTCCTTATGTTTCTGAGTAAAACCTGAAGTATAAGTTTAAAAAGGACAAAAGATATTGACAATCAACTTAACCAGATATTTTAAATAAAGCTGGACAGAGTCTTGACTTAACAAAGAACTATATGATCTCATTATAAAAATTCTTACAAAACAATATTGATTAATAAACAAATCCGATCTTGATTCTTTAATTGTTTTAATTATTTTGTTATTTTGTGTATATTGTTTTCATTTTACTTCTGTGTTGTTTCGTTTTAAGACAAATAAATAACAGATAAATTTTGAAATTTGAAGATTCATAAATTAATTGGTCACTTGGTAAATAAAACATTCTGTTGACATAAATAATTGAAAATAACAGTGTTTGAACAAATAAATAAAATTGAAAAGTCAAGAAAAATTGAAAAGGTGAAAAATTGTAAAATTTTCTAAGTGTTTAAAGACACTCGCGCGAAAAGGGAGTTGTCGCACAACACTTCTGTCGCGTGAAAGAACTTATCGCGTGAGTTGCTTGTAATATAAGTAACACAATGTACTCAAACGAGTTCACTTTTCGCACAAACACCATCCGAAAAACACTTTCGCTTATACTCAAAAATTCAAAAACAGAGACAATTTCATTCATATCTTCCATTTTGAATCTCATTTTTGTTATCACTACATCTATATCGAGATTTGAAGGTATAAATTGATTGTTATGGTTACTAAAGATATGTCATGAGAAAATGAACTTAACATCTTTGAAATAAAATCAAATAAAATGGACATTAAAGTTGAAATTGAAAGATTACATGGACTTAACAGACATAGGCGACAGTCAGTTAGTGATCTTCATTGTTCAAAATCAAGATTTTGATGTTTAATTTTGAAACTTGTTCTGCGCGAATCGCTCGAAATGAACAGACGCGAAAAGGACTTTTTGCGTAAATAGTAGTTTCGCGTGAATCATGATTTCGCGTGAACTTTGATTTTCGCTTGAACTTGACTTTCGCATGAAAATTGAGTTCGCAAGCATTGAGGTTTTCGCACGAAATGTAACCGTCTCACGAAATGTAACCGTCGCACGAAGGATATTTCGCACGGAAGTTTTTTTCACAAGTAATTTTTCGCACGAAATGTTTTTTCGCGCAACAGAAACTCGTTTGAAAATTTCTCTAAGTGTTGAAATTTTTCTTATGTGTAATTAAGTTATTTCAAATTGTTCTAATCTTGTTTGTGTGTGACAATGCAGATGGCTCAGATGTTTTTTAATAAAAATCATAACTGCGTAGCCTATTTAGATGATGTTCCTGAGGGAAAGGAACTTTTCACATCTATGATTGAGGGGCTAAAGAACTCACAAATAGTATATGCCATTTCTGCTGATCCAGCTATCTACTCTGAGTTGATTTATTCTTTCTGGAGCACTGCTGCTCTAGAAAAAGATCAAGCTGGAAATCCAATCATTACTGCTACAGTCAAAGATAAGAGAGTGACTGTTTCTCCAGATATTCTAAACAGAGTGTTACTTTTTGATGACCAACAAGATGCTCCAACTAGATTGGAAGATGACGTTGTTATTGATTGTCTGACTAGGATGGGATACAAGTATAGATATCCAAGTCCGGAAAAGAAGTGGTTGCCACCATACTGGAAGTACTTATTTCATATGGTAATACACTGTCTGAGTAACTTGAAGGCTGGGATGGACAGTCTAAGTGCTGTGTTTGGATCATTATTGGTTTCCCTGGTAGATGATCTTCCTTTTAGCATTTCTGGGGCAATTTTCCAGGCAATGCAAAAGAATGTTACTACCAACCCGGGGAAGAAATTTATTATGTATCCCTGATTTATTCAGTTGGTTATCAACGACGCATATCCTGAATTTGCTACACTAAGGTCTCCAAAATATTTTGTTCAGACCTTCAAAAAGGAGATCTTTACTCATCTTACTGGAGCACGAGGAAACAAGTGCTCAGGAGAAAGCTTTGCTAAGATTGGTAAATTCTCTGAGATAGATGACACTGTTGGAGATTTGGAAGGAGAAAATGCTAACACTGAAGAAGCACAGACTGGCACTTCTGCCTCTAATGCTAGAGACGATATTGATGAGGAGATAGAAAGAATGTTTGAAGAGGAACCAATCAATGAAGGGAGAGTGGAAGGTGAAGTACACACTGCTTCCAGTTCTGAGACAGATAGTGATCAAATTGGGAATGTAACATATATTCTTCAAAGAGATCATCCTCCTATTACTTCTACTTCTTCCAGAATAAGTACTGATGAGAGAGATTCTGATTATAATCCTGTGGATTCACATAGTACTTCCATGTGGAGAAAGAGAATGGCTAGGAGAAAAAGATTTCCCGGTTAGAAAAAGGGGAAGAGGTGAGATTCCAAGAAAACAACGTACTCAGGTGATTATTACAGAAACTGAACAGCCTATTATTTCTGATACTCAAAGATCACCTGAGAATGAGATGACTGAGGAAGAATATCCAGCTGGCTCAACTGCTACAGCTACTGAGACTGAACCAATTCATATTTCTGATCCACCTAACGTCTCTGATCCTGTTTTCTCAACTCCACCAAGACAAGAAAATCTGGAGTTTGATGTAGATACTTTTCTAAACACTCCTCCAGATTTCCAAGGAAGAGAAGAATCTACTAGTGCTCCTCACTCTATTACTTTGGAAGAACGAATCAAGAATTTGGAAAAGGAGAGTTATGAAAATCTGAAGGTTATATCTGAGTTGAAAAAGGAAAATGAAGAGAAAACAAAGCTAATTACCATGATTCATTTAGATTCTGCAATCAAGGATACAAGAATAGCAACTCTCGAGCAACAAATGAAGAATATTTTTGACTATTCATCGGGTTTGGAGAGGCAGCCGAACAAGCTGAGAGAGTTTATTTCTCAGACTTATCTCCATCAACCACCAATTATCAGGTCTACTACGGTGGTTGGTGAGACGAGCAGGCGTTCTCCAAGTCCATCTCCTGCAGAAAATATTCAAGAAAGCGAAAAGGTCAACGAAGCTCAAGCAACTGAAGAACAACCAAGTGTTAGTACTGCTGAAGATGTTCCAATTTCATCTGAAGTACCTATCACTAAAGCTTTTACATCTACAGCTTTTGTTGAGCCGGAACATATGATGACTCTTCCTGTTGTTACTGAAGAAGATGAATAAGATTTACTTGATTATGGTAATTCTGATGATGATGAAGATTCTGATGATGATGAAAATGAGGATGATGATGACAATGATGATGATAATGGTGATGATGATGATGATGGAGGAGATGATGGTGGACAAGATGGAGGAAATAATAATGATAATAATGATGATGATGATGGAGGTGATGTTGGAGGCTTATCATCTAATCCAACTGGTGATACTAGCACTAAAATGTCTCAGGACCAAGTGCTAGTAACCAGAAGGATACGAACCATTGGATCCCAACACGGAAGATTTATATGATAAAGAGTTGTACTCATTCAAGCTTTCTACTTCAACTGAAGCTGCAGAAGCAGAGTTTGATTTGTTTGATGATTTGGATGATCAAAATGAGTATACAGATATTTTTGGGAACAACTTACAAGACTTATTCAAAGACATTGATCTGGAAGAAGGAGAAATTCCTACTAAGTCTGTAAGTGATCCAACTCCTTCTGGTACAATACAAAAGGACTCTACTGGGCAGATTGCTTTATATACCAGAGGAGGATTGCAGTTCAAAGCGCCATCACCACCCAAAGAGACTCATTTCTTATTCGTATCAAAGCCGAAAGACAAGTATGGTGAACTTTCTCATGTTATTAGCTGGGCTTATGATGGCGAAAAGAAGATGTACATAATTAAGAGAAGGAATGGTGAGATTGATTATCTGAAAAGCCCTCAAGATTTTCACACTTTAAGAGCTGTTGATCTTTATTCAATAGGAAAAGCTCCATTCTTCAATGAAAGCAACTATGGAGAAGCTGAATTAATGAGATCAAAGATAAGAAGAGAGATGAGAACTAACTTCAAGGACTTCAAAACTGCAAAGTCAAAGGTGACTGATGACTCTTCCAGAATTGATGAAAATACTAAAGCTCCAATGAAAATCAGAGTCTATCAACATCCCAAATACATAAAGAAAGTCCCAGTACATGCTCCAGTTCCTCCAAATTCTTTGAAGCAATTTCTATCTTGGAGTTGTGAGAAGGATTCAGGTCAGGATATGATCAAATGCATTGATAGATCATATAGAATCATCGATCCAGCTGACTTAATGAAGTTTGGCAAAGACGACTTGAACAAGCTGCTACATTGTCCTATCACAGCTGACGAGTCTGTTTACTTTTTGTCTTGCCAATATGTCTGGATGACAGATCGAATCCTTAGAAATAAATGGTATGCTTATTCTGGTTCTTACAAGAAAGCCAATGTTGACTTTGACTGATGATGTTTCACCGAGCCTAGGGGGAGATTGTAAAAGACTACATAAGGCTCGGCAAAACAACAAAGTGATACGCGAAAGCAGAAGTCAAGCGAAAGCAGATTCCACATGACAAAGAGATCTCACGCAAAAGCAATACCCACGCGAAAAGCCTCTTTCGCGCGAGAACAATTGTTTTAGTATAAATATGTAATTTTCGCTTTTTGTAAAAAAAGTTTGTCCAGTTTTCAGATCAATTTCGCTTGTATTTGCTCTGTGCGATTTCGCATAAGATTGTAATCATTATTGATTATCAATTGAAGTTGTTTTGATCATTCTTTGTCTTCTTCCAATCATAATTTCATTCCGCGTTATTGTGATTGAGATCTTGGTTGATCTTCTTGGGAATTTGTCTGAGTTTTACAAGTTCACTGTTGAGTCTATTGATTTCTAAGGCGAGTTCATTATTTATGTGTGTCAAATCATTATTTGTACATTCTTTATCATGAAGATTTAATTGTAAGTTGTACACCGTGTTATTTAGACCTTTAAGTTTTTCTTTAAAAATCTTTTCATTTGACTTGTGTTTTCGAGATTGATATTGAAGTTTTTCAACTTCCATTATTAAGTTCTCATTATGAACTTTGTACCTTTGAACTTTCTCAATACATATATTTGTGCATAAATCATCATATACCTTTGGTTCTGAGCTTCCTCCTTTAGATTCTTCAACCTTCTTTACCATGAAAGCTTTCATAGCATCAACTTGTTCTTCCACTGGAGCAACGTCAACAGTCTTTGAATCTTCAAACTGGCATTTGACTGGAGGCTCAACGGTGTATTCCTCAACATCTATCTTTTTATCAACAACTTTCTCTTCTTTCTCTTCCTTCTCAGCTTCCTTCTCACCTTTAACTTCTTCCTTCTCTGCTTCCTTCTTACCAAGCAAACCATCCAACAGATCATCAGATACAAACTCAGCAAACAAATTCTCCTCCTCTTCTGGTTCAGTAACAATCTTAGCAATCAAAGCTGTAAACAACTTTAAATCAAGAGCTTCCATCTGGTCTGACCAGTTATATTCAGCATTAGTTTGTGAAACCAATGCTTTGTTACCTCCAGAAGTACTTGCTTTATCTTTCTTCGTTTCAACCTCAGCAGTGACCATTCTTTTGGGTCCTTCAGCTTGACCAGACTTGGGTTCAGTACATTCTCTAGCCAAACGACCTGGTTTATCACAGTTATAACATCTCAGGTTGGACTTGTCAAAACCAACTTGCTAGAGTTATTTACTCCAAACATCTTTCTTCCAGTTCGTCTAGCAAAATTCTTAGCCCTGTACACCACCATTGCCATTTGGTACTTGATGTCATTTTCTTCCACATCATCAAGATTTACTTGTTGAAGATTATCAATCAAGACATTTGGAGCAGTGAGTCTACCAGGCATGAAAGCTTCATAGCTTGACATGAAAGTAGTGAATAAGACAAGATGTTCCTCAGCAATCTAAACAGTCTGTTTTGAAGGATTTGTGGTAGCAACATAAGCATGTTGAACACTCTGTGGAGCTGGAGTTTGAGGGATTTGTTGATGGATGATAGGGGAATAATGTTGAGCAGCTGGAATTTGAACTTGAGGGTTCATTACTGGTTGAATATCTGGTGATGCTGAACTTCCTGCTTGCTGTTGCTGACACATCTGAGTATAACTGACATAGTAATTAGGATTACTAGCCATTTTAGCATAAAGAGCAGTTGCTTCAGCACCCAAAGAACTTAAATGATTTGCAGCTCTCTGCTTATCATCCATTTCATAAGACTTGATAGTGGATATTAAATCAGTCAGAGGAAGAGTATACAAGTCTTTTGTTCTTTTGATGAGAGTACAGTTGTGATTCCAACTGTAAGGAAGTGAATTCAGCAGCTCTTTGTTAACCATGATTGGTTCTAGTGTTATTCTAGCACTCTTCATTTTTGTAACCAGTTTCACAAACCTGGCTATCTGGACATCCAACAACTCACCCACAACATGATTAAACATGTTAAACTCTTGATTCAACATATCCTTCTTGCTTTCCCTCATGTATTTATTACCCATGATCTGAGTTTCCAATGCATCCCATAACACCTTCGCTCCTCTGAACTCTTTAAACTTGTGAGAAATTTCAGTAGTCAAGGCCATAGTGATAGCAGCATATGCCTTGTCATCAAGCTCAAATCTCTTCATATCATCCTCATCCCACAAGTGTTCGAGTTTCTTGACCATCTCCCCTTTATCATTCTTGTACAACGGGATATAAGGACCATACTTGATCGACCTCCACATCTTAGGTTCAGTATGAATAACATGATTCTCGAACCTATAAGCCCAATCAGCATAATCATCTTCGCTGAGAAGTCTAGGTGGCTTATTCCCAGTGCTGATTTCAGTATCAGGATGAAGAGATGCAGTAAGATGCTTCAAATTAGGAGTTGATGAAGACATGTTGATCGAAAATCGAAAACCAGACTTTTCATGCGAGAACAAACTTCGTGCGACAACTACTTTCGCGCGAGAACAACTTTCGCGTGAGATTCCAAATCGTGCGAGATTCCAACTTATCCACCAAGCGAAATCGTGTGAAAAAACAGAATAACTACCTGTGCAAAAATGCAGTTTTCGCACGCGAAAAATCCTGAACGTTTTCACACAATTGGTTTTACAATTTGCGAATTTTACCAATTTTTCACCTCAAATTAACTGATTAGTTCCAATTTGATTCATTTTAGTTTAAATTAATCAGTTTTCTTTCAATTTTAAGTCTAAATTCAATCAAATTCAGTCCAAATGATCACTTTTCTCGAATTTTCAGCAGCATAACATCTCCATATCGAATTCTCAATAAACCAAGTGAATAAGTAAGACGACGAATGTGTCAAATCAGCCAAAAACGTCTTCTAATCTTGGTTCTAGAGCCAAAAGCTCTGATACCAATTGTAAAACTCGGTCAATTCCCAAGAACAACAACCAAGATCTCAATCTCAAGAATGCGGAAAGTAATTGAGATTGGAAGAAGAGAAATGATGGATCAAAAGGACTTCAATTGATAATCAATGAGATCACAATCCTATGCTAATTGCACAGAACGATTACAAAGTAAATTAGAAGTACCTGAACTGAAAAACTTAGCTCCAAAAGCGAAAAATACATATTTATACTAAAACAAAAGTTCTCGCGCAACATATGCTTTTCGCGCGGATCAACCTTTCGCGCGACTCCTTCTTCTCGCGTGACTTCAGTCTTTCGCTTGACTTCTTTATTTTCGCATCTTGATCATCAACATCTTCATTTAGCTTTCGTTGTTTTACCGAGCCTTATATAGTCTTCTATTTAGCTTGCATAATTATGAATGTAGTTTACGTAATAATAAATATAACATGCGTAATTAACCATCTTATATGCGTTACTGTGGCATGGACGACATTATCCCTCTCCCAAAAGATACGTGTCAAGCCCTAGTGACTTCGTACGCTTCACACACTTTTACACTTTGTATAGTAACCTTCTGTTGGAGCATATATAGTCATATATAGTGTGTTCGTCGCTTGACGAATAGTCTAGGCTTAATGTTATACACCTTGTAAACACATGAAACTGGGTCATTCGCAGGAGCATATGCGAATGAGACTCAGTCGTGCAACTGAGCCATGCTAATGGACCAGTCGTGCGACTGAGAGATGCGATTGGGACATTCGTAAGACTGAACCATAAGAATGGTCCGGTCATACGATTGAACCATACGCATGGTCCAGTCGTATGATTGAACCATACGCATGGTCCAATCGCACGAATGGGCCCAGTCGCATCTAATATGGGCCGAGGCCTATATATACCAGTTTCAATGTGTAGAAACCTAAGGGTTTTTAGAGATAGTGTTCCCGGCGCCCAGGCGCTGCCGGATGAGAGGGGAGATCATGCTCGATCTCCCCTTGCCAAAAGTCTTGATTCTTAAGTTGTAACGAGCTTAAAATCGTTATGTTTTATCAATAAAATCATTCGATTATTGTTCGTACTATTGTTTGTCTTTTGGTTTTTATCTTTCCGTCAAGAACACGCTCGGATGTTTACCGATCCAGTGACTTCACACCTTCCCCTATATTAAATCTTTTAGAAACTTATTAAGTTATAATTTTACACATTTATCAAATATTTCTATATTCATTAAAATATAATTTATATGACTTATTTTTTCAGCCCTACATCTAACAATCACAATAAACACATTCAACCAAGCATGCATAACCTTATTGGAATGCTAGGAAACATTGATCATATGCACCAGGCTTGAAAAATTTACCTAGTTTCATGGAAAAGGTCAATATACAATATCCGCCCATTATGCTAGAGACAGTTACAGTACATGTCCTCTAACTTCGGCATGTATATTTTAATGTAGCATGCTCTAATATTGACTTTAATGTGCTTAGCTAATCTTTAGTATTCAACTAAGTTTTCAATGGAAATTCTGCACACACCGCTCATTTTTGAGGGTACACCACCTCAAACGGTCACGGTTAGGGCTAACCGTGACCTTTAGGTCGGGTGTAGGACCTTGCGGTCACGGTGAGGCCTAACCGTGACGTTAGGTTCTCGGGATCATTGCAATTATTGGGTGTGTAATTAATGTGTAATTAATGGGGTGACAGTTAGGGTTTTGGAGGTGTATATGTCACGGTTTGGCCAAACCGTGACATTTTGTACATATTTTTTAAATTTTTTTAATTTTGTTTTTATTTTTATTTTATCAAAACGGTTAATCTAATCGTAACATACGAGTTTGTGTTTTGTGTTTATTATTAATTTATCATATTACAAGTAATTTTTTATTTTTATTTTAGTAGCTAATGATCTCATGTCATACGACGACTGAAATGCACCTTGATTACAAATGTGTGTCATGATCTTGATTGAAATGTGCCTACGGTTATGTATGTTGGGTTTGTTTGAACATAGAATCATAGTTTAATCATTTAAACTTTCTGAAAACGCAGCGGAATTACAACTTTATAAACTCATTTATAAGCTGAAAAATATATTCATTAGATGACCATATTAATGTATAAAACAAACCCAAAGAACAAAGGATCATTTATGTGAATAAGCAAGCTATGAACATATGTAAAACTACATAAAATCACAGCTTCACTGAGCTGTGAAACTACCTTACTGCAGCAGCAAAAAGTCGACCAAAAGAAGGTTGAATGATGTTGAAAATGGCCAAGACTTCAAGAGTAGAAGTCCTCAAGCTTGTATACCCCAAGCCCTTTGCAAACACCTCTTCTTGCTAGGTAGAAATCACCAAGAACAACATGAAAACCCTCTAATTTTTCTGCTGAAAACCCTTTTTCAGGCTGAAAAATCCGTAGCATATAAGAGAGGATGAGAGGATTTTGTGTTGTGTTGCATGCAAATGAGAATCATCATCATGGAGTGCAAGAACCTCTCTTGTTTCTTGCTGAAAAACCCTCTTTTTCAGCTTTAAAAACCATAGCTCTTAGAGAGAAAAGGAGCTAATTCTTTGTTGTTGTTTTCATGTCTTCATCTCATGATAAGAAGAGAGAATTAGTCTAGTTAGTGGAGGAGACCAAGCATGCATGTGTGTGTGCTTCAAGGGAATAAAACCCACTATCCCACATGCATGTTTGTGTGTTTGTCTAGGAATAAAAGCTTTGTAATGCATGCATGGTGGACGGCCAAAACATGGCTGGAAAATGGTTTTGTTTTTCCTTTCTTAATATCAAATATTAAGTTTTAACACACACATATATTGTCTAGTCTTGTAACTAGTTTATGCAATTAACTAATTGTATAAGTAGTATACTCTCATTATTATTTGGTGTTATACAACTAATTTAAATAACACTTCAAATAATATCATTGAACAAAATATCCTAATAAATTGTTCCATCTCATGTGCTACTTATTTAGAAAACCCATTTTCTAAATTTAGTGTAAATATTTAATTACATGATCATATCATCAATTAAATATTAATTGGTGTTTGCTAAGCTTGTTATTGGGTATAACCCGACTTGGATCATAACGTACTAACCACATCAATATTCTAAGTGTCTAGGGCACATAGAATCCTACAATCTTCCACTTGCCCAAGATTCATAGAAGATTGATGCAAGCAGTAAATACCGCCTGACAACGGTTTACTACCCTTAATACGTATGACTTATAGCCATTCAATAACATCATCCCATTCAAGTACCCTACTTGAAATGATTTAGGTGAATCAATCATCTATCCTTTTGTTACAGATGTCATGTTAAATCCAAGGACACAGAATGATCATTCCTTGTTGATTTAACTTAATCAGACCTTAGACATCTAACTCTCAATGAATAAGAGGAACAAATTCCATCTTGACTACATACGTTTCTCACAAACACCTCGTGTTATACCTGAACATACCCTTATGTACTGTCCACTATTTCAGGACAGTGAAGAATTAGCTCAAGGTATAATATTTGGTGAATATCAAAACCCAATATGTATCTCAGGTCGGAGGATACCAAATGATATTCGCCTTTACTCAAATTTACTTATGATCAATCGATAAGATTCCATGTAGTAAAATTTGAGATATGGGTTAGTCCAATATTTGTATCCCACAAATATCTATGAACCTTGGTAGCAACCCATTGCTCTATATTCATCCTCATGAATATCAACCAATCCAAGTTCATAATAATCCTTTCGAGGAGCTTCGTGAGTGGATCCGCAATCTTTTGATCAAAGTGAACTTTACGAATACATATCTTTCCCTTTTCAACTTCATCCCTTATGTAGTTGAATCTCCACTCATTGTGCCTAATCTTTTGATATGCATGGGGTTCCTTGATTTGAGCAATCACACCCTCGTTATCACAAAAGATTTCTAAGGGGTCTTGAATGGTAGAGACCACCCTTAGATCGGCGATAAACCTTTTATTCATACAGCTTCCAAAGCTGCTAATGAGGCGGCTATGTATTCGTATTTTGTAGTGGACAATGTTACCCTATTCATAATGGAGCCATACCCCGATTGTGATCGAGGATCATCTCGATCAGTTTGGAAACTCGCATCCGTGTAACCCTTTACAACGAGTTCCCCTTTCTCAGATTCGTATATTAGAAACATATCCTTAGTCTTCCTAAGGTATTTCAATATACTTTTAACAGCCATTCAATGGCTATTACTTGGATTCTGCTGATATTTTCTTGTCATGCTTAACGCGCATGACACGTCCGGTCTTAGTACATATCATCGCATATATGATGGATCCTATATCAGACGCATATGGGATGTCCTTCATACAATCTTGCTCATCCTTTGAGCTTGGACATTGAGATGCACTCAATATTGTCCCTCTTTGAATAGGTACCATACCTTTCTTAGAGTTTTCCATCTTGAACATTTTCAAGATTTTATCAATATATGCGCTTTGGTTTAGACCTATCAACCGCCTCGATCTATCCCTATAGATCTTTATTCACAAAATATAGGCAGCTTCACCATGGAAAAACAATTTCCAAGCCAGGTTTTAACACCTTCCATGGTTGGAATGTCTTTTCCATATAGTACTATGTCATCAACATACAATACTAAGAATGTGATTACACTCCCACTAGCCCTTTTATACACACAAGCCTTATCAGTATCCATGTTTCCATGCATATTTGTTTTCTTCTCGAAAACCCACTTGCATCCAACCAGTTTGGAGTTAAGTGGAGGGTCAACCAATTCCTAAACTTGGTTGTCATACATGGATTGCATCTCTACGTCCATGGCTTCCAGCCATTTGTCACAATCCGAATTGGACATAGCATCAAGGTATGTTGTTGGCTCATCGGAGTCAACTTCATAGTATCCATCCATGAAAAATCCATAAATTTTAGGTGGAATGCTAACTCTACCAGATCTGTGAACGTTTTGTGTGTATTGATCAACCTCTTGATCATCATCTACAACCTCTTGTTGACAGCTAGTGTCAACCAAACGTGTATCAGCTTGTGGATCTTGATCTTCATCAAACTCCATTGTTCTATGCGTCATTCCTTCCATAAGGAACTTGGCTTCCAAGAACTCTGCCCTTCGAGCAATAAATTTCTTTTGCTCTGTTGGGTCAAAGAAGTAGTATCCTATACAGTCTTTGGGATATCCAACAAATATACACTTAGTGGATCGACTTTCAAATTTGTTTTGGGTGTTAAGCTTAACATAATCTTTACTACCCATACCTTTTAAATATGATAGTGATGGAACTCTTTCCATGCCATATTTCAAAAGGTGTCGAACCCACTTTCTTGGTTTGGGCCATATTCAAAATATGAGCCGTGGAGAGTAGTGCGAAAACCCAAGATGATAAAGGTGGTAAGCTCATAGCCTTAATGAATTGAACCATATCCAAATAGGGTTCAGTTTCTCCTTTATCAGAATGAAGAACTTAGATAGTTATGTAGAGTTGATTTTCTACTTCATTATTGAAGATTTTGAACATTTCAAAAGCTTCATTCTTATGTGTCATCAAGTGCACACAATAACAGCGACTGTAATCGTCGGTAACAGTAATGAAGTATCTTTTCACCAATCTTTGTCATTGTCTTAAAAGGACCATATACATCCAAATGTATCATTCCTAATAAGTCTTTTGGTTCACACTTATCAAATGAAACATTTTCATTTGTTTCCAGAAGACCATTTTTTGAAGTGTTTGAATTCAATTCTTGTTTATGTGACCAAGATGACAATGTAAAAGATAATAATAACTTAAACCGATTTTAAGTTTCTTGGTGCTTAATTTGTATAATGAGTTATTATAGGACGAATTATCATGAACTAATTCATGAATATCATTAAAAGGCATATCCTTAAAATGAAATACATCATCCATAAAACTTAATACCATTATATACAAACTTTAAACATGACCATATTGTTTTAATAGGAAACATTAATTATGTTCCTAGTCAAACTAGGTGCATACAAAAGGTTTTGAGAACAACTTCCAAACCATTTGTAAGTCTCAAAATAGAGTTTCCCGCTTTGAAGTGCACATTTCTTTTGAACCCCTTTGCAACAATTGCAAGTATGAGTCTCACATCCGGTATCCAATACCCATGTGTTTGAAGAAATGACATTTAATACAATGTGAATCATGAAAATTGTATTCGAGGTTTGCCTAGCATCCCTCTTATTTTTCAACTCCTTGAGATAGGAGGGACAATTCCCTTTTATTGTCCTATCTCTCCATGCTCAAAGCATGGATCGTTCTCCTTTACTTTAGGCTTCATAAGCTTAGGTTGTTGAGGTTTCGCTTTAACCTTTGCTTTGATGTATTCCTTTCTTTTGAAAATAATTGCGTTAGGATCGAGATTGGCCATTTCTTATAGTCTCCCTCATTGATCGAGAGAATGGGTAGAACTTCTCTACCCATCCCTGCCTCGGTTGCTTTTGAGCATTGCATGAATTTCACCGATGCTCTTGTCCTACCCGTTCATATTACAGTTTATTATGAATGTCTCAAACCTTTAGTTGGGCAATCAAGGATCAAATCCTTAGCCAACTACTTTGAGACAGGACAGTTAAGCATCTTGAGGCTATCAATGTGGCTTTTCATCTTAAGAATATATAAGATGATATCGATTGGGTTTCTTCCATTTGACATGCATAAAGTGCTTGAACCGTTTCGAAGCAATCTTACTAATGTTTGTTGAAGGAACATTTCCTTCAACTAGATTATCATGTCATATGCCCTATGATGTTCCAAACCCTTTTGGAGTTCGAGAATCATATTCCCAACATGAGGTAGGAAACTTGCACAGAATCCTTAATGTGCTTAAGCCAATCGTCAGAAGGCCTTAACATCAACAGCGTTGGTTGGTGAGACATGGGATCGTCAAGGACATAGGCCTTTACTCATTTTGATAACGATTCTCAGTGATAGGGTATGGACGGTCGGGGTGGTAGCATTATTGTTTGCGGCCATTCTACAAAATTTACAAAGTTCTTATAAGTATTTCTTAAAATTTTATTTTAATTATTAATACCCTTTTATGTCTCATAGACAATTAATAATTAAAATCTAGAATCTAACGTTACATTCAAATAATGGTTAGGTGACCTTTATCCCATTATTTAAATTAACAAGGTAGTCAACATTTTACAATTGCAACCTTTTACAACTTCTAGCCTTTATGGGATCGGTTAAACATCTTATGGTTGGTTGGCATGTTTAATCCCATCAACACCATTGTACGCCATGCTTCGGTGATGCATATGGTTTTCAATTCAAGTCGTCCTACTTACACACACATGTGAGTTTTCACATACAAGCGGTTAGGTGACCTTTATCCCACAAGTATGTTAGACTCACCTCAAACACACAAGTTCCCTATAAGTGGTTTGGTGACCTTTATCCCACAAATAGTTCTCAAGTGATTCGAGTGTCGTGAAAAAGGGTGGTGTTAAACTTGTTTTGAAAAAGGATTTTTGGTTTTCATTAATTCTAGTTTTGAAAACTCTATGTACTTGTATTTGCATGCTTTCAAATACAAGATACCCGATGGTTCTTTTAATAAAACTCATTTTATTATAAAACCATCAATCCTTTTAATAACCATTTATTAACACTTAATGATTAAGAACCATTTTATATTAGCTTGTTAAGATCATTTTTATTAAGATTGTTTATCATATCCAAATATCATACAATCATTCATAGAATCACAATCAAACAAGTATAATATAAACAACCACAATGTGCATAACCATAGCTACTATTGTGACCACACTTGTTTGCCATCACAAGTGTGGTCATTTGGTCTTTCCTAAGGGTTGAATACAACACAAAATAGAGGTCTTCATTGACTCCCACTTGAACTTGCATCCATATGCTTCAAGTCCTTTTTGTGTCTTTGATGTCCATCTTTGGGTCTTCATCTTGTGCATCTTCCTTTTAAAAAAATTATATCCTAATACATTTTTCTAATAAAAGAAATGCACCTAATCTATTTATTACATAACCAAATGAATAAATAATTACAACCCAAATAATAAACATAAATATTCAACCCAATTGAATGAATTTAAACAACCATTCCAATCATCCAAATAACATAAGACCAAAGGCAAGGTTATGCACTATTATATGACCAGTCATAAACATTATTCAATAAACAAAATAAACCCCATCAAACCCTAAATTTTCAGCCAACATAAACTGAAAATTTGGGTTTGTTTGTCCAAACAAACAACAACCAAACATATCAACCAATTGACATTCCTATCTTTCAAAGTTTAATCATAAGCATGAAGATATAACTTTGAAAGACTTGGGGTTTATTAAATCAACCAAAATTAGCCCCTAATTAGTTGATTAACATCCTTCGAAACGATTTTTAAAGGATAAGAGCAAGCAAGCTATCCACATAACCGGCTCTTGATGCCATTGTTGGGTTTGTTTGAACATAAAATCATAGTTTAATAATTTAAACTTTCTGAAAACGCAGCGGAATTACAACTTTATAAACTCATTTATAAGCTGAAAAATATGTTCATTAGATGACCATATTAATGTATAAAACAAACCCAAAGAACAAAGGATCATTTATGTGAATAAGCAAGCTATGAACATATGTAAA
Organism: Flaveria linearis; assembly: GCA_024085815.1. Taxonomy (NCBI): domain Eukaryota; kingdom Viridiplantae; phylum Streptophyta; class Magnoliopsida; order Asterales; family Asteraceae; genus Flaveria; species Flaveria linearis. The sequence continues at coordinate 77,848,268 of CM044010.1, forward strand.
ACTACTTAAAATCACAGCTTCATTGAGCTGTGAAACTACCTTACAGCAGAAGCAAAAAGTCGACCAAAAGAAGGTTGAATGACGTTGAAAATGGCCAAGACTTCAAGAGTAGAAGTTCTCAAGCGTGTATACCCCAAGCCCTTTGCAAACACCTCTTCTTGCTAGGTAGAAATCACCAAGAACAACATGAAAACCCTCTAATTTTTCTGTTGAAAACCCTTTTTTCAGGCTGAAAAATCCGTAGCATATGAGAGAGGATGAGAGGATTTTGTGTTGTGTTGCATGCAAATGAGAATCATCATCATGGAGTGCAAGAACCTCTCTTGTTTCTTGCTAAAAAACCCTCTTTTTCAGCTTTAAAAACTGTAGCTCTTAGAGAGAAAAGGAGCTGATTCTTTGTTTTTGTTTTCATGTCTTCATCTCATGATAAGAAGAGAGAATATAGTCTACTTAGTGGAGGAGACCAAGCATGCATGTGTGTGTGCTTCAAGGGAATAAAACCCACTATCCCACATGCATGTTTGTGTGTTTGTCTAGGAATAAAAGCTTTGTAATGCATGCATTGTGGACGGCCAAAACATGGCTGGAAAATGGTTTTGTTTTTCCTTTCTTAATATCAAATATTAAGTTTTAACACACACATATATTGTCTAGTCTTGTAACTAGTTTATACAATTAACTAATTGTATAAGTAGTATACTCTCATTATTATTTGGTGTTATACAACTAATTAAATAACACTTCAAATAATATCATTGAACAAAATATCCTAATAAATTGTTCCATCTCATGTGCAACTTATTTAGAAAACCCATTTTCTAAATTTGGTGTAAATATTTAATTACATGATCATATCATCAATTAAATATTAATTGGTGTTTGCTAAGCTTGTTATTGGGTATAACCCGACTTGGATCATAACATACTAACCACATCAATATTCTAAGTGTCTTGGGCACATAGAATCCTACAATTTAATCATACTAGTTTATTTTTATTTTTATTTTATCACACAGTTAACCTAATCGTAACATGTGAGTTTGTGTTTTGTTATTTTACAGTTACATTACAAACAAAGAAACACAACCAAACAAACATATACAATTAACATTATCAACATTACAAATATAAAACAAACAAACAAAGAAACACAACCAAACAAACACAACCAAATATACAAGTCATCATAACTGAAACTGCACATATATATACAACGAGTTTTTACATACAAAAAGAAATAAAATACAAACAAAATACCTATCTAATCTATCATCCCCGGATCGCTGCCCTAACCAGACCCGCCCGCGCTAGAAGGGCCAGCACCGTCATGGTCTAACCGCCTCGGTAGCTATGACAACAACGGCGTACCCGAGGCGGCATAGTCCGCGACCATGTGCTGGACGACCCAGTCCATCATATCACGCAGCCTCGTGGTCGTATCCTCCAGCCTCCTGGTCATATCCTCCAGCCTCGTGACCCTGTCTCGTGTGTCCTGAAGCATATCAAGAACATGAGCAGGCAATCGCACGGTATGGTCGTGCGGCGGGGGAATGGGCTGATCCTCCCCGCCGCCAAGGGCCTCGTGGGCATCCTGAAGGTGGACCTCAGCCCCCGCCAGCTCGGGGGGTCCACCAACGGCTCGGGCACCCATGGCACGAGCTCATGGTATCTACTGAGCAGGTGCCACGTGCCGTCGGGGAACCTCCGAACGATCCTCATCCCAGTGGCGGTGGTCCGGGCGGCCACGCGCACAGGAGTCGGAGGTAGCGGGAGCTGGGACATGGCGTGTGCGTACCCTAAGCCCCGAGCGATCCGGGAAACGATGTTCCCGCCCACTAACGCCCCTCGCGACTGCCGATGATAATGACTAGCAAAATAATCAGCAAGGGCATGCGCGAGGTGGCAGTGTCGGTGTGTGAGTACACACCAAAGAAAAAAAAGGTCGGCGGCGTTGACCCCGTCGGTTCCGCCCCACGACCGGCGATGGACGTGACGATGAGTCGGTGAATATATCCATACGGAGGGTCTCGTATATGAGATGACCTCGTATCACCACCATACGGTCCATCGCCAATGGCAGGCCACCAGACCTGATCGGAGTTGTTGGCCCCGCGGATCAAGGCCGTGGTGTACATCGGCTGTCCGACCTCCACCTCCATGTAGAGGCTGCTGACGACGGCGAAACGCCGATGTGACATGCGGTGGAGGTGGCCGAACAACCGGAATGAAACCTCCGCGGGCGCACGACCGTCCGCTATGTCGTCCTCGTCCAGCTCCGCAAGTCCCTGCTCACGTGGACGGAATGTGAAGGTGCAGTAGAACTCCACGGTCAGCTCTCGATAGGCATCGTCTCCCATCCGGAACAGCTGCTCCCACGGGCCGTCCTCGCCGATAATCTCAAAAAACGGTCCCGCTCTCCAACAAGCTGTAAGAAGTCCTCCGACAGGACGGCCCCCGGTACCGGCACTCATGCTCTCAGGGTCCTGAACCGCTCGTACGGCGTAGTCCCCTGCTCGAACTGTAAAAACTGGCAGTCATCAATGCCGGGAATAAAAGCATCGTCGGCATCCATATCTGCGAAAAACGTATTTATCATTATTTACAATGTTTATAAAATTAATGGTTGACGGTTAATTATTATTATTATATTATTGGTATTATTACTATTATTATTATTATTATTATGTATACTATTATTATTATTGGTATTATTATTATTATGTATACTATTATTATTATTAGTATTATTATTACTATTACTATAATTATTATTACTATTATTATTATTATTACTATTATTATTATTATTATTATTACTATTAGTATTATTACTATTATTATTATTATTATTATTATTATTATTATTAGTACTATTATTATTATTACTACTACTACTACTACTATTATTATTATTATTATTATTATTATTATTATTATTATTATTACTATTACTAGTATTACTATTATAACTATTATTATTATTATTTAACTATTATTATTATTATTATTATTTATTATTACTATTACTATTTTAACTATTATTATTATTATTGTTTACTATTTCTATTATTATTATTTCTATTATTACTATTACTATTATAACTATTATTATTATTATTATTATTACTATTATTATTACTATTATTACTATTATTATTACTATTACTATTATAGCTATTATTATTATTATTATTTACTATTATTATTATTACTATTATTACTATTATTATTACTATTAGTATTATTAATATTACTATTACTATTATTATTATAACTATTATTATTACTATTATTTATTATTATTTCTAATAATAATAATAAACCGTCGACAAACTACGCTACACATACGGGAAAACCTATCAAATTTATAAGGGAAAACCTATCAAATCTATTTGGGAAAACCTATCAAATCTATTTTGGAAAACCTATCAAATCTATAAAGGAAAACCTATCAAATCTATTTGGGAAAACCTATCAAATCTATTTGGGAAAACCTATCAAATCTATTTGGGAAAAACAATCAAATCTATTTGGGAAAAACAATCAAATCTATTTGGGAAAATCTATCAAATATATTTAGGAAAACCTATCAAGTCTATGTTTACCTCTATGGATTAAAGCGGAAAATTACATACCGAAAACGATAATGTAGCGGCGGTGGTGGTGCGACGGCGGTGTTATAGCGGCGGTGGTGCAGCGGCGGTGGAGGTGCGTAGATGGTGAGTGGCGGTGGTGGTGGAAGATGGTGAGCGGCGGTGGTGGTGGTGGAAGATGGTATGCGGCAGTGGTGGTGGTGGAAGATGGTGGATTCACGGCGGTGGTGGTGGAAGATGGTTGAGCGGCGGTGGTGGTGGTGGTGGTGGAAGGTGGTGGTGAGCGGCGGCGGTGTCACGGGGAGGGCTCGCGGTGACGGTTTGGAGGCGGTGGAGGTGAAATGTTGAGAGGATTGTGGTGGTGAAATGGTTGTGGTTGTGTGGATTGTGTGGTGAAATGGGGGTGTGCGAAAGGTTGAAGACGAAACCAGTAACCACGAGGTCACGGTTTGGCCTCCACGTGACCTCTTACAGACAGGAGGTCACGGTTTGTCCTCCACGTGACCTCTTACACACACGGTGCTCGAGGGGTAGGTGCACTAATCAAGGGGAAATCAGATTCAAAAAATATCTCAAGAGGTCACGGTTTGGCCTCCACGTGACCTCTTTCCTTTTTTTTTGTATAATTGTTATTATTATTAGTATTATTATTATTATTATTATTATTATTATTACTATTATTATTATTATTACTATTATTATTATTATTATTATTACTATTACTATTATTATTATTATTATTATTATTATTATTATTAATATTATTATTATTATTATTATTATTATCGTTATTATTAACCGTAACGTTTTAGTTTCTGAATACATAAATAATACTATTAATATTATTATTATTATTATTAACTTTAAAATTATTACTATTAAACTTTTTGTTTACATTAGAGTATATTATTATTATTATTGTTATTATTGTTATTTATCATTATTGTTATTATTATTAGAGTTTATTTTGTAGTTTCTGGATATATACAAAATATTATTATTATTAATACTATTATTATTATTAACTTTAACATTATTACTATTAATCTTTTTATTTATATTAGAGTATATTATTATTATTATTATTGTTATTATTATTATTTATCATTATTGTTATTATTATTAGAGTTTATTTTGTAGTTTCTGGATATATACAAAATATTATTATTATTAATGTTATTATTATTATTAACTTTAAAATTATTACTATTAAACTTTTTATTTATATTAGAGTATATTATTATTATTATTGTTATTGTTATTATTATTAGAGTTTATTTTGTAGTTTCTGGATATACAAAATAATACTATTATAATTATTATTATCAACTTTAAAATTATTACTATTAAATTTTTATTATTATTATTATTATTGTTATTATTATTATTTATCATTATTGTTATTATTATTAGAATTTATTATGTATGTTTGAACATTGGTTTATAAATATAAGGTGCATATATGTCGATTTGTTCCCGATAAGATTGTTTAGGTTATCATTAAAACGTTACGGTTTGTTCACGTACGCATGTTTGTTTGTACGTTTACGAAGTGTATTTGTTCTTATTGTATATATATGTTGATGTATGTGTATGTTCATGAAGAAAATATCCGATTCGATATACGTAAATGATCATAAACGGTTAATGTGTAGGATTAGGGAACTTTAAAAGGTCACGGTTAGACCAAACCGTGACCTCTTTTGTCAACAAGGTGTCACGGTTCGCCCACCACGTGACACTTTGTGTCAACAAGCTGTGACAGCTTCATTCCATAACGCCACATATGAACAAAGGGGTCACGGTTTGGGCAACCATGACCTTTTGGTCCATATTATTTTAAAAGAATAAGTTTTCTATACCTATCAGCGAACCACTCCCGTCCCGACCGGTTAAGATGGTAGGGCAACAGGGGAGTGGTGTGGGCTCGAAACCCACAACCACCGGTTCAAGTGTGTATTTTTTATAAAATTATTTAATTAGTAAAATATTAAAAAATTAGGCAAACGGTCACGGTTTGCCCTAACCGTGACCTTTTGCTCTAACCCTAACCGTGACCTTTTACAAGTGCCATGCGCCCGAATAGGTGCCATGTGCCCGAAAAGAGGTCACGGTTAGATCTAACCGTGACCTTTGCCAAACCCTAAACGTCACGGTTTGGTCAAACCGTGACAGTTTATCTTCCTGTTTGATTTAGTGTTTTATTTCTATTACTATTATTATATTATTAATATTATTATTATTATTATTATTATTATTATTATTATTAACTTTAAATTTATTACTATTATTATTTCTTCTATTATTATTATTATTTCTATTATTACTATTATTATTATTATTATTATTATTATATTATTAACTTTAAAATTATTACTATTATTATTTTTTCTATTATTACTATTATTTCTATTACTATTATTATTATTATTATTATTATTATTATTATTATTATTATTTCTATTATTATTATTATTATTATTATTATTATTTCTATTATTACTATTACTATTATTATTATTATTATTATTATTATTATTATTAATATTACTATTATTATTTGTACTATTATTTTTATCATCATCATCATCATCATCATCATCATCATCAAATAAAGGGATCTTCATTAATATGATAAAGTATCGAAAAATAATAACTTACAAGATGCATTGGTGCCTTTATGACGATCCGTTATTCTAACGTAATTATTTATACGATCCTCATATATATTTTGCCATTCTAGTGCTTGTTGATATGCAAATCTCGGCCAATGATAGCCCACACTGGGCATTGGGTAATCCCTTTCCAATTGTATGCAAATAAAGTGACATTGATGAACATGAGCAAGTGCGACAACAGGATAGTTGAATAATGGCTCTGGGGCTGTTCTCAGCGGGAACCATGTCTGGCTGCCAAATGAAGAAATAAGATGCACAATACAATTGAATGTTTCCGTAATTACGAGTCCATGGACCGGAAAAGTTAGCCAATGGGTATCGGGTACGGGTTGAGTCGTGCCAAACCAATTTAAGGTATTACGAACAGAATCATAATAGCCAGGCAACTCGCGGTTCAAATTGCTCCGCCAATACCTCATGTTTCTGTCCATCTCCGACAACATTTGACGCCTAACCCATTCCCATTCATTTTGCTTTTTCCCTAAAGCCACCGCGATCGCCCGAAAACCACGGTTACCATCAGGCCGCACATCTTTTATAGTTGAAACGTACCGGTGAATCCATTGGGGCAGATGATCCTTAAACTTCATAACTTTTATCACGTCCTTTGGTTTCAATATTAAAGGAAACCCTAGGGCAGCTCCCGTAATCGGTACATTTGAAGCAGCCTTTGCCTGATTAGAACGGTCGTTGGGCATTTTAAACTGAGGGGTATATGAGCTATGCCTCGCCGGGTCAGGCATAGTTTATTATGACGAAGTATAGGAGCTGTGTCTAGCAGCCTCATACTGTGATGTATTGGAGTCCGCTCTTCTTGTTGCTCCTTAATATTTGGACGACCACGTCGGTCATGACGCACCTCAGGTTCTTTAAGTTTTGACTTGCTCTTAAACAAAGAGTCAAATACTTTCTTAAATAATTTTTTCTTTACTTGAGGGTTGGGAGACGACATAACCTTTTGTTTCAAGTCATCAAATTTCACATCGTAGTCGGGTTCAGGTGGCGCGACGTACGCTGGCTCGAAATCAAGCTTCCTCCAGTGTGGAATACTTGTGACTGGATTTAAAGGTTAAATTATTAGTGAAAAATATGCAATCGTGTGACCAACAGTAAAAAAATGTACTAAGAAAAATATAACCTTCTCGGACGTATATCTCCAAACGACAAGCACATGGCAAGCCCATGGACGTGAACAACTGGTGTCCACATGAACCCCCAGACTCCAGAATCATTTCCATTTTTGTCAACTCTAATTCAAGGAGGCTAAGGCAAAAAATGGATACTTTATAATGCAACTTTGAGAACAATGACAGTCGATGGTCTTTTTTAATTTTCACACGGGACACCTCGAATGTTTTACAAATTTAAATCTCCTGGCCACGCACGAGGTCACAAACATATCCGACAAGTGTGTGCAACGTATTATTGGTCGCTGTGAGGTAACTATTGAAGTTGGCATGTTGGCCCTCAACCCTATTAGTTGTAAACTCACCAAAGTTAAGGCGGTCGTACATCCAACAAGTAATAATTTTCTCTTTGTACGGCACCAACCAATTATTCCAAATATATTCTCATACCTCTGAAAGAAATAACAAAATTTATAAAATGAATAAATAAATTATTAGAGTAAAAATAACTATGAAATTCTTACCACGTTTACCATCTTCAGTTAACTTTTCTTCCTTCTTCCTGTAATTGTAATCGTACAATGCCTCTGTGGGAGACGAACACAAGGTCTTCCACCAGTATGGAAAATCCTTCCACATGCCGGTTTTGAATATCATATTCCACCGTCTTTTGATATTCTCCCTAACGTGCCACCTGCATAGGTTTTTAGTAGCACTCGGGAACACGGTGTCACACACGCTCATCAGGGCCAGGTCCCTGTCTGTGACAATAACGTAGGGCTCCACACACCCATCGAGCATATCTCTGATCCTCTCCAGTACCCATGTGAAGTTGTCCTGCCGTTCCTCGATATAAATGCATGCGCAATACAAAACGACTTCGACGTCGACGTAACGCCAATAACCTGAACAAACGGAATGTTGTACATGTTGGTCTTGTACGTCGTGTCTATCAACATCACGTGCGGGAATGCGCGCCACATTTTATACGAAGTAGGATGACAAAAGAAAACATCTTCCACGGCCTTAGTAGTTGCATTCGTTCGTGTTTCATACACGAACTCTTTAGATTGTAGCAGGTTTTCAAGTTCCTGCATTGGTGTCATGCCTTTTCTCCCCTCCGCCCTAAACTTCGAAGTCAGATTGTATATGTCTTGAACAACACAGACGCTGTGGGGAAAGTGCTCCCTTACGGCTGAATGGATATGTCATGGCCGCACGTGCTGCCTGTGTAGCTTCTCGACAAGATCAATTTCTTCGGCAGTCATCTTCCTAAGATGCGCGTGGCCCTCCTCGTACACAACAGGATCGTTGTTATGCGTCTCATTTCTCACCTCTAACATCCAACTGTCACTCTTTCCTACGTACTTCCCTACGAGTTTAAAGGGACATCCCTTCTTTATGCTCCTAGTACGTCTACTTGTGCCAGTGAATTTAGGTTCACCACTACGATTGCATAATAGTTCCACATCCTTTTTTCGTGACCGACCCACCACAATGACGCACCCATGCTCGCTTCCTCTCATTTTAGCCCAGCTCTCCAAGTCCTCACGAGAATCAAAATACTGAAAAAATGATAAAGCTAGACATAAAAAACAATATATAAAACAAATAAAAAATAAAATAAACAAAAGAATAAAAACTCTTCGTACTTTATCGGTTTTATAAGAAACCGTAGCCTTTCGAATCCGATCCTCATCCTCATCATGCTCCGCGGTGTCCCCATGGTTTTCTTTGAGGTGAACCGAACCGTCACTCTCATCTGTGTCATTCCCATTAAAAGTATCCGCACATGTGTAATTTCTAGTTCTGACTGGTACGGGGGATGTCCGTAATCCAGCTCTGTTTGTGAGTGGTACGTGTTCGGGGAATGCCCGTAAGAATTGCAAGGGGGATATCTGTACTCTTCACCGTAACCTGTCTGTCCAGATAAAGAGTTGTACGCCTCTTGATCAAATGTGTTCGATGGGTTGGTTTCCTCCTCCCCCCACGGAGGGTGACTCCCGTATACGTAATATTCCTAAAAAAGATAATGGTTAGATATTTCAAATAATAAGTTATAATAAAACATATACTAGTTCAACCTGGTTCGAATCTTCGATATGTGGCACCTCATTCAAATCTGGAAGTTTCGGCTTTTGATAATGATCTCCCGAACCCGACATTGTTTTCGAATTAACGTGTTTTTTGGAATGACGAAGGCTGAAAAAACTCGAGTGTTGGATGAATGAAAGCTCAAATGAAAAAAATTTCGAATGAGATGATTCGATGCGGAGTGTTGAAAGAGGAAAGGTATTTAAGGTGAAAATTTGGTGCACAAACCGTCACGGTTTGGCCTCCACGTGACGGTTCGGGCGTGATTCCCGGCCTTCTATCAAAATCACGTCTACCTCGTACCTTAAACTGATACCTCGTACCCTAGAGGTCACGGTTAGGCCAAACCGTGACGGTTTGGTGACCGTTTTTCAACTTTATCAGGCCATTTTGTCGTTTTGTTGTCACGAGGTCACGGGTAGTACCAGCCTAAACCGTGACAGCAAGGCCTTGCGGTCACGGTTAGGGGCCAAAATGTGACCGCAAGCCCTAACCGTGACCGCAAGCCCTAACCGTGACCGTTTGAACCGGCGTACCACCAAAAACCCCAGCGGTGTCCCCAGCACAACCCGTTTTAAATCGTGGTGCACGTGCATATAGCTTTACAATGAATGCATGAGGCATGATAAATGAAAGGATATGATCTTGTAGATGGTAAGCCTTCGTAGTCCACCATGTTCAATGGGAAATTGTATAATGTTCGTCAACAGCTAGGAGTTTTAAAAAGATAAGTCATGATGTGTGCATGTATTATAGAGCATAATTTGGGTGTAGATGATGAAAGTAATGCCATATCTAATTGGTCAAATAAGGATGATGAGGAAGATCCACCAACTTTTATACTATTGGCCCTAACACAATTTTCCTGGCTGTCATGGATGAGTCGCCTCTTTGGTTGGAGCGCTTTACCCCCTCCCAACAGTTGGAACTTGTATTGGGACGTCTTTGGCTTTACCAGAAATTAGAACCATTTCAAGAAATGTTAGTTTGTAGGAAAATGTGGATTTTAGTAAGGGTCTAGTTTCCGATGGAATGGACATCGAAAACAAGTACCTATAAAATTGGTTTAAACCTAAAATATGTGTTGGGGACAATTAATAGTCTCTGTTTACCGATAGATTATCGACGGGCTTTTAAGTTTCCTATAATGTTGAGTTGAATTACAAATCAATCATTTAATTTTTATTAAGTAATAAAAATATTGTTTGAAGGACCTGTCAATAATCCACCGGTGATCCTTTGATGATCCTTTGACGGCCCTTACGTCGAAAATATTCGATTGATAAAAGGACAATTATTGTACTAGTGTATGAATTAATATTATTAAAAGTATTTTCATATCATTTTATCATTTGAACGGCTTTGCTTGGGTTTTTTTTCCTTTCATATCTTGTTGGATTTTCATATGGTTGGTTAACTCATTGGATTTTATTAGAGACGCTTTCTATTTTTATTTTTTATATAATGTTTAGTTGCAAATAGATGTTCTTATATTGTAGGGCTCTGATTCACCTACAAATGCTCTCACAAAGCTTTCAATGATATAAGATTTATGAAAGAAATATAAAATTTTAGAGTTAGTTACGCAACTAGTTCCTATGGTTTAGCGTGATATTCAGATTCGGGTACTAACTTTTTTAGTAACAAGTCTAAGGTTTGTGAGTTTAGTTTTATAGCGAGTTTAGGGTCCAAGGCTAACTTTCGCTAAGTTTTCTATTAAGGTTAAGGTATTATATTCTTTTCAAACATATGGGACTAATTTTACAATGTAAACACTGAAGGAACCATTTGTGTAATAACTCTAAAAAATTGAAACCTAGCTGATCCAGATATCGCTAACCAATAAAAAGTAAGTTAAATAACCGGTCTTAACTATTTTTATTGTGTAAGGGTAAGTAAGGATGTCTTCACAACTAATTGGTGAAAAGTATTACTTAATTAAAATGAAATTACGTACGGAATTTTTTTAAAAACAAAATCTGATACTTTGAATGATTTTAAGAAACACGATTGCAAAAACAATAAACTTTTAGAAAGATTTTTACTATATAACTTAGAAGTAGTTACTTCCCGGTTTCAAGTCGTTAAAGATCAATGATTGTTATGATATAACCTAGGGTTTGAATCTCATAAACAGGACTTATTATTCTCATTTATGACTAAAGTGATAACAAACGAAATTTTTTTTAAAGTTCGTTCGTTCTCAGTGTTGTCAATTCATCAAATTACCTAATCTTCTCAATGAAATAACGATGCAAGGAAATCGAAAGTTGTCGATAAATCAAGTAACTTTCTTTAATGAATTATTTAAATTAACCAAAACATTTAATTGTATCTAGACATAAATTTAATACAAAATCCTAATTTAAACATAACTAACCATCTCACTTTAAAGATCCACCCGAAAGCCATCACGGATGGAATTAACCATGCATGATCGTAATTGAATCATTGATCTTCTTTGGTTTAGGATTCTTTATGAATTGGGATCGATTGTTAAGCCTTGGAACAACAAAAATCACATTCTCTTCATCCAAAAACTTCTAGGGATTGTAAAATTTAAAACCCTAAATTGTTCTTAAATAAGATCAAAATCCCAAAAAAAATTGGATCTCAATAGCACATCGGCATACCATATGCCCAATAGCTGACACGATACACCTAGCCGTAGACTGATATGCCCATGCTTCTTATGTTAGCCACCATACGCCCATCATACGTCCCTTTTATGTCATATGCCAATTCCATCTTTTCACTCCTTCTTCATATGTTTTGATATGTACACTTCTAGTCTTGGACATCATCTTAATGCTTCTTTTGTCTCTTAACTATGTTTCTTTGAGCTCTAAGCACCAAATAATAGATATGAATTAAACTTGTTCAACTATAATGTAGACATAAAACCACGTATTTGATTACAATTATACACAAATAAATACTACGTGATCATTTCGATTGACGTTCTTTGATTGTTCCTAAGTAAAGGTTTCATGTAACTCATTAGCCTTTATTAAAAAGAATAATTCACCAACCCCATACCAATTCACGTCCCATTCTAAAGTCATACCTAACCTCGCATAATTTTAAACACATTCCGTACTTTTGTCTATTCAAGCAATAGCATAATCATTCGAAAATAGTCTTATCAAGCAGCCTAACAATTCTTCTCGTTTTCCTCATGCATGAAATCAAATCTTCATGCAAGAAAATCGAAAGTTGTCGATAAATCAAGTAACTTTATTTAATGAATTATTTAAATTAACCAAAACATTTAATTGTATCTAGACATAAATTTAATACAAAATCCTAATTTAAACATAACTAACCATCTGACTTTAAAGATCCACCCGAAAGCCATCACGGATGGAATTAACCATGCATGATCGTAATTGAATCATTGATCTTCTTTGGTTTAGGATTCTTTATGAATTGGGATCGATTATAAAGCCTTGGAACAACAAAAATCACATTCTCTTCATCCAAAAACTTCTAGGGATTGTAAAATTTAAAACCCTAAATTGTTCTTAAATAAGATCAAAATCCCAAAAAAAATCGGATCTCAATAGCACACCAGCATACCATATGCCTAATAGCTGACACACGATACACCTAGCCGTAGACTGATATGCCCATGCTTCTTATCTTAGCCACCATACGCCCATCATACGTCCCTGTTATGTCATATGCCAATTCCATCTTTTCACTCCTTCTTCATATGTTTTGATATGTACACTTCTAGTCTTGGACATCATCTTAATGCTTCTTTTGTCTCTTAACTATGTTTCTTTGAGCTCTAAGCACGAAATAATAGATATGAATTAAACTTGTTCAACTATAATGTAGACATAAAACCACGTATTTGATTACAATTATACACAAATAAATACTACGTGATCATTTCGATTGACGTTCTTTGATTGTTCCTAAGTAAAGGTTTCATGTAACTCATTAGCCTTTATTAAAAAGAATAATTCACCAACCCCATACCAATTCCCATCCCATTCTAAAGTCATACCTAACCTCGCATAATTTTAAACACATTCCGTACTTTTGTCTTTTCAAGCAATAGCATAATCATTCGAAAATAGTCTTATCAAGCAGGCCTAACAATTCTTCACGTTTTCCTCATGCATGAAATCAAATCTTCTTACATTCCACCTAATTTGCGCATAATCAAAAGGGCTTTCATAGGGTTTTTATCAAGCATTGGTTAAGATATGGAATTACGGATTAAAGATGGCTTAAACCAATGAAATCAAAATTGGGTATGGCTACCTTCATTAATGGTCTACCAGTGATATCATAACAACGATTCTTGCATTTAGGGAAAATATTAGCCCAGTTTTTATAATTGATCATTAATTTGGGGCACACAAAAATTGGCCCTCGTTTTTATCTCAAGTTTTTGAAAGAAGTGACCTTTCTCGAACAATATTTCTACGGTAAAAACATCTATATCGACTTACCAAAGAACGAGGCTTGGCTAATGTCACATCCCAGCGGAAGCGTGAAGTGTTTTGGATGTGATTTGTTTGTTCAGAACACAATGATTACAAGAGTTAATTATCCACACATAACATCATATAACATACTTCATTAATATAGGTTTGGATTACATCATATATATATAAATAGTCAAAATTTGATATAATCCTATTATAACGTATTATTTAACTATAACATCTTCAAAGGCGATGGAAATGAGCTTCCACCGCTACACTGAAATCGTAGATGTTGACAGTTAAATTCACACAGACCCTTCCTACAATCTCTCCCCAGCCATTGTACACATTAAATGACAATTCAATATTGTTAGTCATGGCTTACCTGAAAAAGCATACTTAAAATAGTCAACATAAAGTTAGTGAGATCATAGGTTTAAATCCAAACAAAATATTTTTGATGCATCAATTACAACCAAACATGTTCTTACTAATCTGATGATTCATACTGTCATAAAATAATTTATAAAATCAGATAATATAGTATCACAACACTCATCCTGTTGGTGCAGGAAATATTTTCCTAAGTAACGCTACCCACATCCGAATTAATGGTTGTATCACAAATGACAGTATATCTCAAAAATCTCAAAATAATGCATCAAACACAAACAATATGATTTTCCCCCAAAAACTTTATAAATACAAAAAATGGGGCTATGAGTCTCACCTTTCTCCAAATGATAACCTATAAAATAAATTTTATAAGTTAGATACAAAATTTTTCTTTAAAATTTTTAGAACCTCAGAATTACTAAAATTTTAGTAGTAATATTATTGGATAATATTACCATAAAATTTCCAACTTCCATTTTATCATAAATAAATTGTTATAATTATTACAAACTCATCATAAATCACAAAAAAATAGCTACTGTCATCCATAAATTCCCAAAATTTTACAGAATACTTCGCAAATAAATTAGAATACTTACTATAGTTATTAATATCTAACTCATAGTATATTTGTTTCTGTAATTTTTACAATAATCTCAAAATTTAGTAAAAATAGCTACAACTTCAAAAATTATGAAATTTATACATTATGTTTAGTTCGATTTATCATGGCTTCAGTGAATTTATAAATATTTATTAAACTGTTAAAGTATTTCTTTTGATTTTTCCTTTACAGATCACATAAAAATTCATATATCAATCATAAAAAGGAAATAAATTACAAAATAATTTGTATAAATTATTTTACTTATTATGTTTTTACTAAAATTTACAGAATGATAAATTAATATTTTTCTAACAACTTTCCAATGTTTATTCCCACAATCTCAGTTATTTAAATATATAATAGAATTTAACAAGTTTGCACATAATTTTCAACCCTTTATTTGTAATCTTTTTATTTGATTTCAAAGTTCATCATATTTTCAGATTTTAAACATTTCTTACTGATTTTTAAAGTGTTTTGTAAAGTTTTGTGAAGAACTTGAATGTTTAACCAAAAAAGGGTTGGTTATATGTGTTTATTTAAACACATATGTTTTGATAATCTAATTAACACATAATTTGAAGTTAGAACCTTGAAAAGGAACTTGATGATGTTGTTGCTTGCTATGGAAACCGAGAGAAAGAAAGAGTGGATTGTTGTAGTCGATGGGGTGGTTATGGTTGATGATAGTTACCGAGAGGATGGGATGGTGTGCGGCTGTGGATGGTTGTGTAAATAAAACCGAGAGATGAAGGAGTGTGTAGGTTGTGATGTTTGTGTTGGTGCTTTGGAAGAACCAAGAGATGGAGATAGTGGAGGTGGTGGTAATCGGTTATGGGTTAAAGGAACAAAAGGTGAGTTCTTCATTAATGAGATGCAATCATTATGGCTATGCTAGCCTTGGTGAGTAACCCATGTTTGTGATAAATTTTTAGAACACAAAATGCAAGGTGTGGACACATGGGTGGTGAGGTGTCCCAGCCGATTAGGGTGTTAATCATCTCCTTAATCGGTTAGTTAAGCTTCTAATGAGCCGAGACAAGAGTTTAGGTGTTTAAGGTTTGCTTAGTTTTGATTTAGATGCTAGTTACTTTTGATGTTTCATTGTTTTATGGTGTTTTAGTTGGGTTGTAACATGGTTCATTTTGGTCTTATAATGTTGAAGTATTTTGATCAAACAAGGTTTGGTAACCTAAACTTATACGTATGATTACACGCATACATACTTTTGAATCCATGCACACTTAGTTCTCATGCATGCAAGTATGCAAACGATAATAATACATACATATATGCTTACGTAAAATGTATGTATGCCCCATACTTAAACTTATATATATTTGGTAATAGTTTTTTATATATATTCATGCATGCACACGTAAATAATATATACATTCATAACATACACTCATATAATTTGCTCATATATATACGTAAGGCACTATAATATATATATTTGAATGATAACTTTGATTATTGTCTAACCTGAAGTTTCGGGTTGTCACAGCTAATTGGCCAGGATCTAAGAAATAAGCACCTAATCACCTATCTAATCTGAACTTCATTAAAATAAAGTTTAGAAACAAAAAGGCTTATAATACTTTATATGGTATACATGTTTAATGGATCATGCCATGCGTTAATACTTTGATTCTTGGCTTTTAAAGGATATCATTTGGGTACTACTAGAATAAAAAAGTTTAACAATTTCTAATGTTAATTCCTAATGAAGTTATCCTACTTATCGATGTGTTCCACCTCACCTTTCACATTGTTAATGATGTTCTCGCTTAAATGTGAAAGGTAAGGAAGAAAACATCGGTTAGTAGCATCTCTTAAATAACAATGGTCATTAAAAAACATAGGTATATGATTTTGAGAACACACTAAAAAACAACTTATGGTTTTTGAAGGTCATGTTGATCACTCCATCACAATAGTTATTTAAGTTTTGGTTCTTGCCATAAATAATTGACCTAAAATTACCTTTGGTTGTTCGTTCGTCTTCACTGCTGCATAATAAAGCACCATAATGTCCACCTGGTAGTAAAATTCTTCCAGTGTAATTATCACATCCATAACCATCCCCGAGGGTGTTTCCATGTTGAATCAACAATCACAACCATTTTGTAAGTTTTATTTAACAGACCAAATTCATCTTGCTCATACAAACTTCTTGGAAGGATGCTCATACTAGCTCCATAATTCAAGAGTGCGTGCTTGATTATAATTTTTGATTATGATAAGAATGACTGGTGCTCCCATGACACTTTTTTTACATCATCAACTTTCCTATTATTACTTGTGACTATTTGAGAAGATAGATAAAATTATCATCAATGCATTAAGAGTGAGAAATGATATTAACCGACTTTATATGCGCATGTTTCTTTGAACCAAATTCTTGTTGTTACGGGTTGACTTGAGTATCACTTACTAACTTGTCTGAGTCCCTTCTTGATAATTGTTCAGCTCGTTGAACCAGTTTCCTGGAAATTGCCTAATTTTTTTCGCACTTCTTTGAAATGCTTGATTCTTTCATGTCTTTTGAAAGGCTTTGAATTGTTATAATGTTGACATTGTTATTACCATTGTTAGATGAAGAGCCTTATCGTTGTTGGTAATGTCTTTGTTGATAATGGCCTTCGTGTTAATAATTACACTGGTTATGATAGACTGGGTTTTTGTGAGAATGAATTTCTCTGTTGTTGTGAAACGACAGGGACCGAATATGATGATTGAGTCAGTGATTATATGGCTGAATCATACAAACACATAACATTAAATGCAAGAAATACTCATAAACGCTCTTTGTCTTGATTAAGATGAACAGTTATAATAAAAGCTAGGGTTTGAGCACTATACAGTAACAAGACACCTTGGGACAAAAGACTGATATTCTAATTGTCTAAGGGTATACTAAAGTCAAAAGTCTAAGTCACCTCACATACGAGGTTGTCTATTCTATTTATAGGCTGACAGGAAGCCTTTACAAAAGACTAAAATACCCCTATACATAATATAGTCTAAGTACAAAAGGTCTTCATCAGCATTTGTTTTGTTTATCCGCACTGACTAATGTGGATGTGTTGAACTTCATCAGCATTTGTTTTTCTTCATCCGTATTAGTGTTTGGTCATTAGCATTGACAAATGCGGATGCACAAACACTTAGCGCATTTGTTGCTGAGCATCCGTATTAGTTAATGTGGATGTGTAAATCCTTTGGCAGCATTTGTTCGGTTGTCCGCATTGTTAATGCGGAAGAACAAATACTTGTCAGCATTTGTTCTTTGGTCATCCACATGTACAAATGCGGATAGCCAACACTTGTCTTCTTTTGTTGATGTAGATTCTTCATCCGCATTATTTCTTGGACTTAGGGAGATTTCAGCAGAACAACCATCATCCACTACTTAAATTGGCATGTATGATCCTTTCAGGGTCTAACAAAGCCCCCCTAAGGATTATACAGCCTATGAACTTCAAAGTTTTGGTGGATGAGGTTATGAGGATTCTGCTGGGGCTTTATCAGCAGGAGGAGATGAAGCAGGAGTTGCGTCTGTGTATGAAGGATCCAGGATGGCTTTGATCATGTTAGAGAATTATCTTGCATCAGCTAACTTCTCTCTACTCAGTACATGGATCTTCATTTGGCTCATAGTATGAATAGCTTCAATGGGAAGCTTCTTCAAAGAGATAGGCTACCAGAAGGACACAGTTGACATTCCATCTCTGTGAATCAGTAAAGATCCATCCACATCTACCTCTAGCATCATAATGTTTCTAAATTGCAAAGGAGTCTTATTCTTCCTCCTCTTCTCTCTCTTATGAAGTATTTTGTCATAGGCCATCTGCAGGAGTTTGATGCATTTGAGAAAGAATTGCATATCAGCTTCTCCAAGCCTATTGATGATATCTCTGAAGTGTCTTGTGTAAATGTAGTGGATATAGGATTCATCAAGCAGCCTTACCTCATATCCACTAAACAATCTAATTTTAGCCCCTTCTTTTCATTCCCATTTTCTTTCAATCACCAACTCATATTTCTTCTCATCATAATAGACATTTGAGATTAGGATGGAGGAATGAGTTCCAGCTACCATCTTTCTTTTCAAAGATTTAGTAGGCTTCACCTTGAGCTCAGGGAACACTACTTCTTCAGCTGACTTGGTCTTTTTCTTCTCAAGGGGGTTAAAAAAGGATCTATCTTTCCTCATACAGATAGCCTTAAGAGATTTGAAGTTGTCTGTCCTTTTGAACATCCTCAGAATGTCTTCAAACTCATAACCCCTGAACATAACCTTATGATTTATCAATCTCAGATTGGCTTGTTCTTTTAGGTCATGGATCTCCAGGGAGTTCACAAGAGTAGAGTACTCTGTGAAAAATTGTACTAACCCTGAGATCCTCTTGACCATGAACATGTTCCAGTCATTGTCATACTTCGAGGAAATTATCTTCAAATCAGTCTTGTCCTGGGGAGTAGACATACCTCTAATCATCTCTTCAGTGGTGAGTCGTTCATGAAGCTCTATCTGTGAAGGCTCAGCAAACCACTCTGGATATCTATGGAGAATAGGTGCCAAAGAGTCATGATCTCTATGGGTGAGCTACATGTCTTGTGCTAAAACTCTTGATCTGGGTTGTTTTCTTGTTATTTCTTCTTCTATCTTCTTCAGCCTATCTTTCTTTTCATTGATCATTCTAAGGATAGCAGCCCTTAGAGAATTTGTCTTCATATTCCCTAATTTTCTCTTAGTGAATCCTATTCAGACAAATAGTCCTTCATTTCCCTATCAGTCATACTATAAGGATCAGGATACAGTGATTGAGAAGATGCAGTTTGTTTGGCTGTTGAAGATAATTTTAACACATGAGCCTTGGGTGAATGAGACTTTTCATACTCAGTCTCATATGTAGGGTCCAGCAGTTTGTTTAGCTTTTCTTATTATGCTATCATTCCCTCATAGGTCAACCCAAAAACCTCATCAGGATCATATCCGTGGTCAATCAAGAATATGGCTTTCACTATTAGATCATCTGACTTGGCTTTCTCCACCATCTCATTTACTGATGGCATCTCCTGTTCAGGGATTTCCTCAGCTATTGGTTCTTCTTCTTCAACTGGTCTTTTTCCCTTTGCCTTTTCATCCAAGTATTTCCTCCTTCTGGAGTAAGTTTGCACTGTTGGATCAGAAGAGGATTCAGCCTGTTCAGCTTCTTTGGGCAGTGTTTCAGTTTCTACCTTTTCTTGCTTATCTACTGTAGCAGCTGCTGATTCTCTTTGTTGTTGTTCTACATATAGCTTTCTGATCAGCTCTTTTTTTTCATCAGATAGGGACACAGCAGGTACAATTTGTAGACTCAATTCCTTCTCAATTGGGATAGGAGATTAAGAAATAAGCACTATTGGTTCAGTACCTTCCCTCTGACCGACTATAAAGTCCTAAAAGTCATCATCAATAATAAACTCTTCTGCAGTGAAGAAGTCAAGAGTTGTAATCATATCATTGAATTCAACTTAATCAGTGTGAGTTTCTGCTTGTTCACTTGTATACACTACCATTTCCATGCTTGATTCATCCGGTTTAGTTCCACTATTCTCAGCCTCCTTTTCAGACTCAGTGAACTTTATCTTTTTAGCCTGTGGGGAGTCATTATCACTCTCCCCTGATGAATCTTTATCACTATCATCTTTATCACTTTCCCTTTTTCCTTTCTTTTGTTGGTCATCACCCTGATCATCTTGGTCTTTTTCAGCCTCTTGTTTAATCCTGACCAACATCTCCAACTCAGATACTCTCTTGTTTAGAGATGCTACTTGATTTTGTAGGTCAATGATTGTTATAGCTTGTTCTTCAATCAGCCCTTCTTGTTCTTCCATTGCAATTGTTTGGATGATCGAAGTGTCTAAGTGACCACTTACTTCATCCTTGGAATGCTGAAGAGCTTCTTTTAGTTTCTCAATCTCATCTTCTTTTTCTTTCTTCTCCACCTCATACTTTCTTTTTGTTTCTTTCAACTCCTTTTCCTTTTCATCCATCTCCAGAAGTCTGTCTTGAATGATACCAGATCTTCTTTTCAGGAGATTTTCCATCTTGGCTACTTTCTTCAGAAGCTCAAAGATCATTTCATCTTTCTCATCTAGTTTATTGATCTCTGATTTAGCAAAGCTCTCAGAGGGAGCAGCTTCTGAAGTCACTTGCCTCACAGGCATAGGCATCTGATCATCCTTATCATCAGATGATGATTTAGATTCATCTGAGGAGCTGGCGGAACCGCCAAACTCAGCATTGGCAGCAGTAGAGGGAGATGAAGGAATGGGAGATATAGGTGAGTGATGAATTGGTGAAATATACGATGAGTGAATGGGTGATATGTGCGGTGAGATGATTGGTTATGATTGTGGAAATGGGATTGGTGATCTTTGAGGAGATGGGGTTGGTGTAGGTACAAAAGGTGAGGCTATATCTACTGAATGAACAGAAGGTCCAGTGTGAAGATCACCACCTACATCAAGTTGTGGTGACACTAGCCTTTGTCCTTCTTCAGACATGCTAGCTTGCTCCTCAACATTATGTTGACTTGGAGCAGCTTGTTCTTCTTCTGGAACAGACTCGTTCACAGTAGCCTCCTGTCCTTGTTCCTCTATATTCTCATCTGGGTTAGTTTGTTAAAGCATCAATGGTAGTAGAGAAAAGAAATTCCCATTGTAAAAATTTCTTGGATCTCTTTTCTTTAAGTAATTGTAGGACCTAGCATTGTAGTGAGGAATATCCATCACTGGTCCTACAGGTACTATGTCTGGAAATGCTTCATTGATAAAGCATTGAAGAAATCTGTGATACATCATGAACATGTCTTCTACCCTCTTGGATGTTGGATACCAACCATTGAAAACATAGGCTGACATGTTAAATGTTGGTTTGTGCACAGAGCACATATGGCTGATGATGTGGATACAAGGATATCATTCCAACCAGTCTTCCTTCTGGACAAGCAATGTTGGAAGATGTGAATCAGGAACCTCTATTGTAGGTCCGCTAGCCCTTTAACAATTTGCTTCCCCTCATATAGTCCTTCATAGCCAATGTTGGCAAAGAAGGTCATAATTTCTTCATCATCCAACTCTAATGGAGTATCAGAATCATCCCCAAACTGTAGACACTGTCTCACAGTTTGCTCAGTGATAATTAGAGTATGATCCTCAGTGATTCTTCCTGATAGAGTTCTTACACCATCTATGTCTGTCACTTCAGCAGTTCCCCAGAAAGATCTGATAAAAATCTCATAGATAATTGGTCTGACAGTAATAGCATGTGCCACTCTAGTAGTTAAGATGAATCTGATCATGTCTCGTAAGCCTTCTGCCTCAGGAGCATCAAGGTCAAGAAAACCACTGACATTATGGAGCTTGCTCCATGTAAGGTTTGCCATCAGATTCTGCACAAGATGCATATGTGTTAGATGTGAATCATTGCCTATTAATTACATTGATGAAATCAAGTTGATTATTTCATTTTGACTTTTTAATGGTCAAAATTAAGCAATCAAAGGTACTGTTATATATAAATTTGACCTAATCTTGATTTTGCAATGTATGATCATTTTATTATGTTTTATATATTATTTTGATGTTTGTTTTCTGATTCAACTCCATTTTTCATTTCAAACATAAGTTTTGAGGTCAACATTTTCAGTTTTGAAGATCCCCTGTTCATCTGAAGGTTAATTAGGGTTTCGAAAATCAATTGTTTGTGTCGATTTTCAAGATCATTTGTGTCCTTTAACTCGGAAATGCTTATCAATCCTTAGTTTGTGGATGTTCTAAGATTATTTCAGTTCTAGGGTTCTGAATTTTGAAATGTTTTCATCGACTCTATCTGAGAATCACCTTGTTTTCGATACTACAATGGTATAGAATCAAAATGTAGGCACTATGAGATTTGATGAACACTGAATTTTTAATGATGGTGATGAATCTAATGATGGATGAAGAACAGTAGGAATGGTGTTTTTCTCTCGTCACACTATAGAGTCTCCCAAATTTGAAAAATATTAAATGAACTATAAGGATCTGTTTATATAGTCCTTTTAGTGACATTTTTAATTTTACAAGTGTTAAAAACAAATGCGGTCGACTACTATAATACATGCGAGTGTTAAAAACAAATAAGGCCGACTACTGTAGTAAATGCGGAAGATTAAAACACTTAGCATTTGTTTACTGTAGCAAATGCGGAAGAGTAAATTCTGTCAGCATTTGTTTACTGTAGCAAATGCGGAAGATTTAAGTTCAGACTTTTTAACACTGTAGAAAATGCGGATGTTTTAAGTTTGCACACGTTTTTGCACTATAGCAAATGCGGATGCTTAACTTAGTCAGTATTTATACACTGTAGTTAATGCTGAAGAACACTTGTCTTCCTGAATTTACTTCAACAAATGCGGATGAACAATTGAGTTGTCCGCATTTCTTGAACTTCATATATAATGATAGAAGAGTGTGAGCACACTTCTAAGTTATGATGATACAAATATATAGCCAAGTTTAAGTATTGAATTTCAGCCATATTTGATAAATGCGGCTAAGAAAAACAAATGCGGATGAACAAATTTCTGTCCGCATTGGTTTTCATACTTGAAAAATTTGTTAATATTTGTGGTGAGACTAATGCGGTAGAGTTAACTTATCCGCATTACTTTCACTTGTGTTTTTCATCTCAAAACTATTACCCGCATTGGTTATTTGCTTGGGTTACCTTCACCCGCATGAACCAATGCTCTTACCTGCATTAAGTTTTGAACTTGTCAACACTTAATGTTTCTACTGTGGATAGTTTGGGTTGATTTTGCTTTGATGCTTGAACTTTATGAAGCTGAGTCTTTGCTTTTGATTGTTATGAAGATATGCCTTTTGCATGTTTCTTATGAAGTTTTGTCTGTTTCTTGAGTTGTCAATTCTTGCTTGGATTGACTTGTTCATCAGAGGTGATACAAGTTTCCCGGTGTTGACTGATCTTGGACTTTTGTGCTTCAAGATGTTTGTAAGAAACTGAGATAATATGATATAACTTCTGCACCAACACAGTTAGATTTTCTGATTTTTGAACTTGTTTTTGATTTTTTTTATATTTTAAGAAAGGAAACATCTGTACATTGATGATCAAAATTTTAATTACTCCTCCTAAAGTTTATATCTATATGAGATAGAAACTTTAAAGAGCTAAAAATTTTGAAAAGAAAATCTTTTTGTGATTTTTGTGTTCTTATATGTACAAGAAGTTGAGATATACTTTTCTTTAGGATCATATCAATCTTACCTTTCACAAGTGCAAGCAATTGTTAGTAAAACAGACATGTTCATGAACATATTGATTAAAGGTATGTTTATCCTCTTAAACTCATACTTGGTTAATATTTTGATGCAAATGATCTTATCATGTTTTGAGTTGATTTGGTATTAAACATGTACCTCAAACTCAAAAGCATGGCAAGGTTAACCATCCGCATGCAATGTATGGTAGAACTTTTAACATCTTACTTGACCAGGTTACTTAAAATGTGAAATCTCATTTTGCTTGATCCTTATTGGGATTCTTTTATTTTTGATCCTTTTATCAGTTTGATCCATATTAGGATTCTTTTCACTTCACTTTGGAAGGTGATCTCTTAGGATTCTTTTGTTTCATTCATTTAGAATGACTTTTATTCTTTTGATTCATCCAAGTTGGATGTGTTCCTCATTGGGAATCTTGATGGATCATGAGATTAGCACTATATGCTTGTTTCTCTAGGTCTTTGCTCAGCAAAATAGAAGAGAAACTGATGTTAGTAAAAGAGTTTCATATAATATCATTACCTGGTGTGTTTAGGTTGCTACACACACATTTGGATAAGCCAATACTTACACACACTATGAGATGAGAGCTTCACAGTTGAATATAAGCTTTAGTTCATCACTGCATGTGTCTTCTTTTCCAAGTTGAGCCTACCCGCATATCAGATAAGTCATGTCAGTCATTCAAGATTTATAAGTAAGCATAGTGAATGATATAACGACTGTAATTATATCATTTCCCATTGTATAAACCACATACTTCTTCTTTTTAGTTTCTTTTTGTATTTTTGAAATATTTGAATGTTTTTGTTGATTATAAATTTTAATCAAGGTTAATCATGCCAATTGATTGAACTGAGAATTCAAATCTGGTTGGATCAAATGCCTTAGTGAACAAATCAGCTAATTGATTATCAGTGTGAATCTGTATCAATTTGATTAACCCTTTTTCAGCATAATCTCTCAAAAAATGATATCTAATTTCAATGTGTTTAGTTTTTGAGTGTTGAACTGGATTATTTGTTATGAACATAACTGCCGTGTTGTCAATGTGAATTGGAGTGGGCAAGAAGTTAAAATCATAATCAAGCATCCGGTTTTGAATCCAAAGAACTTGAGAATAGCATGTTGATGCTGCTATATACTCAGCTTCTGCTGTTGAAACAGATACATTTGTCTGCTTCTTGCACTGCTAGGAGATCAGTCCAAGACAAAGAAATTGACAACCTCTAGAAGTGGTTTTTCTATTGAAATTGCATCCCCTATAATCACTATCCGTGTATGCATAGAGATTGAAGCCTCCCTCCTTTGGATACCACAATCCAAGAGCAGGCTTGCCCTTAAGATATCTGAATATCCTCTTGACTGCATTCACATGGGATTCCTTGGGATCTGCTTGATATCTGGCACACACATAAACACCAAATATAATGTCAGGCCTACTGGTTGTTAGATACATAAGTGAGCCAATCATAGAACGATGGTGAGTCTGATCCACTGGTTTGCCTTCAGGATCTGGACCAATCTTCACTTTAGTGTCAATAAGAGTTCTGATCGATTGGCAATCAGCAAACTTGAACTTCTTCAACATTGTTTCCACATATTTTGATTGATTAACGAAGATTCCATCTGCCGTTTGTTAGACATGCACTCCTAGAAAGAATGTGAGATCCCCCATAGCACTTATTTGAAATTTTGAATGTATGAGTTCTTCAAAGTCTTTGCATAGTAACTTGTTTGTTGAGCCAAAAATGATATCATCTACATATATCTGAACCAGTAACATGTCTTTTCCTTTTCTCTTTCTGAAGAGAGTCTGATCAATCTTCCCTCTTTTATACCTGTTTTCAAGAAGAAAGGATGATAGAGTCTCGTTCCATTTTCTTGGAGCTTAATGAAGACCATACAAGGCTTTGTCAAGCTTGTATACCCTGTGTGGAAAATCTGGGTCATCAAATCCAGGAGGTTGACTCACATAGACTTCTTTAGCAATCTTTCCATATAGAAAAGCACATTTCACATCCATTTGATAAACAGTGAATTTCATGAATGCTAAATATGCTAGGAAGAGTCTTATTGCTTCTAGTCTGGCTACAGGAGCAAACATCTGATCATAATCAATTCCTTATTCTTGAGTATACCCCTGAAGCACTAGTCTTGCTTTATTTCTAATGATGATTCCCCTGTCATCAGTTTGTTTCCTGTATAGCCACCTGGTACCGATAGGGTATTGTCCTTCGGGAAGATCTACCAGTTGCCATACTTCTTGTTTCTTGAATTGCAGTAACGCGCAGCAACGCTTCCTGCATTGCCTCAATCCAACTATTGACTTGAAGAGCCTCTTTGATATTTTTGGGTACTGTTTGACAAAGAAAACAGGAGAACAAACAGATATTTGCTATGCTTGATTTGCTTCTTGTCACCTGCTCATTAAGTTCACCAATGATGCTATCTACTGGATGATTCTTGTGTATTCTGGTGGTGGGAATTGAGTCACCAGCAATGGTTACATCAAGATTGGAGATATTCAGATCATCTTGGTGTCAGGCAACTTCATCTTGTACTATAGAGGAGTTGTGAGAATAATCAAAGACTGTTTCAGTTGTTACTTCAGCATCAGCAGCACTTTGATTACTTCCATCATTTAAAGTCCTTTCATTTTCAACTGGTGGTGCAACATGATCTTGATTTCTAACTTTGGTGGATGGTTCTTTTGAAAGAGATGGTTGCATGCTTGGACCATCCTCAGTTGCAACACTTTGATTTTGAACGGATTGTCTGACAGGATCAGCTTGCAGTGGCATATTTTCATTAAGTTGCTTAGTAGAATTTTGAGAAATCATTGGAAAGTCATTCCTTCTTTCTACTAATGGTGAAGATTCAGCTCATTGCAGGTTTCCTGCATCAGAAAAGTGAAATTGATCAAAAGAATTTGTAAAGGAATCAATATCAAACAACCAGTCAGGACCATTTGTAGATTTGGAAAAAGAATGTTCCTTGAATTGAACATTAGTTGATTCATCAATTATGTTTAATCTGGGATTAAACACTCTATAAGCCTTAGAGAAAGAAGAATAACCTACAAAGAATCCTTTATCAGACTTGGATGAAAACTTTCCCAAATGGTCTCGGGTGTTTAATATTGAGACAGGACAACCAAATGACTTAAAAAACCCAATAAATGATTTTCTTTGAAAGATAAGTTCATAAGGGGTCTTGTTTCTTTCTTTTAGAATCAAAGTTCTATTTTGTACAAAGCACGATATGTTAACTGCTTCTGCCCAAAAGGTAATTGGCAGTTTAGCATCGGCTAGCATGGTTCTTGCTGCTTCAATTAGTGTTCTATTTCGCCTTTCAGCTATCCCATTTTGTTGAGAAGTTCTAGTTGCACTAAACTGATGAGCGATGCCTTTGGTTATACAAAATGAACTCAGGTCTTCATTCTTAAATTCTATCCTATTATCACCTCTAATTGTTTTAACTTTATGTTCAAGTTGGTATTCAATTTTTGTGATAAAATCTTTTGTTGCTTAGGACGCTTCGTTTTTATGAAGTAGGAAGAAGACCCATGTAAATCTAGAAAAGTCATCTATGATCACCAAACAATACTGTTTCTTTCCAATACTCATGACATGAGTTGGTTCGAAAAGGTCCATATGAAGTAACTTTAACGGAGAATCGTTTGTGTTCACTAGCTTTGATTTATGGGAAGATTTATGTTGTTTTCCTTTGAGACACTCTGAATAGTGGTCAATAAAGTGAAATTCTTTCTAGGGAAAACCAATGACATGATTTCCCTTGACAAATCTATTCATGTTTTTGAAATTTGTATGTCCCAAACGTCTGTGCCAAAGCTGTGACTCATCAAAAGATGCTTTTGACAGAAGACATGTTTCTTCTTTTGGTAAAGCAGAATAAAGGTTTAAGACATAGGTGTTATTCTTCCTCGGGGTCTTCAAGATAACCCATTCTTCAGGAATTTGGAATCCTGGTTTCAGAATGTTGCAATGAGTGTCAGTGAAGTGAGTGGAATATTTCTTGTCACAGATCTGAGACACGCTGAGCAGATTGAAATTTAGTTATTCACAGTAGTTCACTCTATCAAAGCTCAACATCCCATTTATAACAGATCCTTCACCAGTAATTCTTCCACCTTGTGAATCTCCACCAAATGCCACAATTGTTCATTGAATATGCTTGAAGTCATGAAGGAGGGAACGATCTCCAGTCATGTGTCGGGAGCACCCACTGTCCACATACCATAAACTATTGGACCTGTATGAGTGACCCTGCAAGCACAAAAAGAACTAATTAGAGTGTGGAACCCAAGCCAGAATGGTCTTGTGTTTCCTGTTCCTATCCATGATAGTAACTTTTTGGTACTTTCCTCTAAATTGTGACTTGGGGGATGTGGTTAATTTCTGTTTATACCTTGGTTGTTTCATCACATCTGTATCAACTGAAGAGTCAGAAGAGTATTCAAACCTTTGATCCTTATTTCTCTTCAAAAATTGAACCCGTTTTTTATTATGAAAATGATGAGTTTGTCTGAAGTTATGTTTTATATTTCTTTTACCTCTTTTTAACACTTTCAGATTACTCAACTCATCATCATACCTGGAAGTCTTGAATAGTTTATTGTGAAAGTGACTGTTAATTTTGGGTTTTGCAGATGTGCTTGGTGTAATGGGCTTGTTTTAAGGAATTCTCAGTCCCTTTTGTTTGAAGAAACAATCAGATGTGTTGTGGTTGGTCATATCAAAAACATAACAATATTTGTTAAAATAACAATTTTTGGTGGAATGATTGTTCATGTCACAGATTGAGCAATATTGATTGAAAAAGCACTTATCTGTTCTATGATTTGACATTTTACACCCCGTCACAATACATGTCTTTGTTTCTAGACACTGATCAAGGAGTTGATGCCTCAGTGACTTTACCAGTTTTGGACTGAGCCTCAATCTTTGATTTTGGCGATGAATCATCATCAGCCCTTTTAGTAGTTTGTTTCACAATACTACTAGACTTGATTTTCTTTGACTGATTTTGCTTTCTTAAACTTTTCCTATCCTCCTTTTCTTGTTGATTTACATGATCTTTATTGAAAATATCAAAACCAACTCCTTGCTTTGGTTTTGATGATTGAGGATCTGATCTGATCTTTGATTTTGATATCAGTGATATTTTACTTTTGATTTTTGGTGGCACGTTATCTGATTTGATTGAATTCTTTGGAGATTTGATCTCACAATCAGATCTGCTTTCAACAGATGGTGTCACGGAATCATCAGTTATTTTCTTTTCTTTGGAAATTTCAGGAACAAATTTCACAAAAGGCACGATGGATTTGACAGGACTTGTTGGTTTAACGACATTCACTGTCTTGTCTGAGTACTCTTTGATTTTGATAGGATGATCTAACTTAATTTTCTCCTCATTTGTTTCAATGTAAACACTTGTTTATTTTGAGGATTAGTGATTTGAGTTACTATTGACTTAGGTTCAATAGTTTTAGGTTCATTTTTGTCAAAAAAAAGTGAAAGACTCGGGCATGACAGTGTAATTATCATTATGTGGTGGGGGGACATGAATTGTATCCAATCCTAGTTATATCATTGTGCTCCTTCTATGAATCAAGCATCTCTTGTAGCTTAGCTGAAGACAATTGAAACTTTTTAAGTTTCACTTCAGTAATTGATTGCTCAGCTTTGGATTGAGCTAGCATTTCAGTTAGTTTTTCATTTTTAGCTGCAAGAGTGTACTTTTCTCCATGCAATTTTTCTATATAAGAGATGAGAGATTTGATTTTTATTTCAAAGCATTTGATTTCTTTTTTATACATCTCAGATTTTACCTTTTCTTCTTTGATTTTAGCTGCCAATTTGTGATTATGCTCACGCTAACCCTGTAGTTCAGCAATGCATTTATCACTACACAGATTAGATTTTACCTCAGAAGGCATTGGAGTTAGGCCATCATTGATGTGAGCCATGAGAGCATGATTTTGAAATTGAGGCTTCACTTCCTCAGCATATAAGCTCCAGTCACATACTCCGTCTTGTCTAATGACACGTGCATTTGAAGTAGATTGGTTGGTTCCATGAGCTTGATTTGTCAGCTATGGCTGACTCTGGTATGGATGTTGATGTTGTTGGTGATGATACTGCTGCTGTTGATGACTGCTTGACTGATAGCTTGAGTTTGGTTGTGAGGTTGACTGGCCCTGAGAATTCCTTTGAAAACTATTGTTGTTTCTTCTAGGAGCATTGCATTCTCTTGAAAAATGGCCAGTCATGCCACAATTGAAGCATTTGACCTTGGATTTGTCATATCCAAGCTTTGTATTTTCATTCAAACTTAGCTTTCTTCGTTTTCTGAAGAACTTCTTAGCTCTCATTGCTATCATAGCCGCCATTGCAGATCCATTTCTTCCACATCATCTGGATCCATTTCTTCCAAGTCTTCTTGGATCAGGTGAGCAGAAGTGAGTCTACCTCCCAAGTATGCTTCAAAACTTGCAACAAAGGCATTGTAAGTAGCCTTTTGCTCTTTAGATCTTTGGTCTTCAGACATACAAGTGGGAGTGGCAGTGAACCCTGTTGGTTGAGCTGATGTCAATGGCTTGTTTATTGATGGAGCAGCAATGAAACCAGTTGTCTTCACTTGATCTCTTGAGGAGTGAAAATCATCATCTTCAGTAATGAAGGCATTTTCCACTGAGTGAGTGTCTGATAGAAATTTATATGCTTCAACAACTCTAGGTCCAGCAAGGTTCCTGCTCCTTTCATCAAGTTCAAGAGCTTCAATTTTGGCTATCATGATGTCCAAGGTGGTACTCTCTAGATCAAGAGTGTTCTTTAGCATGGTAACATTTTGTTTCCAGCTTTCAGGAAGGTTGTGAAGCATTTTCTTGTTCAACTCTTTGACTTTATATGTAACCCTCATAATCTCTAAATCATTCATAAGCTGCACAAATCTATGCAATTGTTTAGAGATTGACTCCCCCTTGGAGTGATGAAAGGTTTCATATTGATTAACAAGTTTGTCCTTGTTAATTTCAGCTACTTCACTGCTGCCTTCACACATAATTAGCAGTGCATCCCATACAGCTTTTGCTATTCCATACTTTTCAAGCCTTTTTAGCACATCCATTTTCAGTGCTTGAGTTAGAATAGAATAAATCATCATCAATAGTAAGATCCTCTATGGGTATTCTTGAGGTTTTGTATAGAGCAACTTGATCAGCAGAAAGTGTCACTGGAATGTGAGGCCCTTTACATATGGAAATCCAATAGTCCGGATCTACACCTGTAATGTAATTCATAAACCTAATCTTCCATTGCTTAAACTCAGATTTGTGTCTAACCATAGGAGGTTTAGGAGTATGACCAAGTTCAGAGAAATTACGAGTGAATCCATTTTAATAAGCTATTTTTAACTTGTTTGAGTACTGATTAGGTTGATTTTTAAGTCCTCCTAGTCTAGTATGTCCAAAACAGTCTTATATAACCAGATCTGCTGACTGTAGAGCAGAAATTTATTAGAACTTCTTTTGTTAAGTTTCTGATTTAGTTTCTGGTATGATTTTATGTTGAAGGAACTGTTCACAGATTTGTTTTTAGAGGTTGATGATGAATGAACAGTGACTGTCGAAGTATTTTAGCAGATATTCAACTTGTATACTGAATAGAGGTAGTCGAACTCTCTACCAGCAAATCAATCACTAGATCAATCGAGTTCAACTTAGATCTGTGCAGATCTGAAGAAGAACCGAGAGCCAAAGCTCCGATGCCAATTGACTGGGTTTTGTGTGAAAATGAATTTCTCTGTTGTTGTGAAACAACAAGGACCGAATATGATGATTGAGTCAGTGATTATATGGCGGAATCATACAAACACAGAACATTGAATGCAAGAAATACTCGTAAATGCTCTTTGTATTGATTAAGATGAACAGTTACAATAAATGCAAGGGTTTGAGCACTATACAGTAACCAGACACCTTGGGGACAAAAGACTGATATTCTGATTGTCTAAGGTTATACTAAAGTCAAAAGTCTAAGTCACCTCACATACGAGATTGTCTATTCTATTTATAGGCTGACAGGAAGCCTTTACAAAAGACTAAAATACCCCTATACATAATGTAGTCTAAGTACAAAAGGTCTTCATCAGCATTTGTTTTGTTCATCCACATTGACTAATGCGGATGTGTTGAACTTCATCAGCATTTGTTTTTCTTCAACCGCATTAGTGTTTGGTCATCAGCATTGACAAATGCGGATGAACAAACACTTGCGCATTTGTTGCTGAGCATCCGCATTTGTTAATGCGGATGTGTAAATCTTTTGGCAACATTTGTTTAGCTGTTCGCATTTGTTAATGCGGAAGAACAAATACTTGTCAGCATTTGTTCTTTGGTCATCCGCATGTACAAATGAGGATAGCCGACACTTGTCTTCTTTTATTGATGCAGATTCCTCATCCGCATTGGTTCTTGGACTTAGGGAGATTTTAGCAGAACAACCATCATCCACTACTTGAATTGGCATGTATGATCCTTTCAGGTTCCAACAATGGTTTCCTTGTTCCTAACCTCCTTGATTATAGTTTTGCTAGTAGCGTAGAAATTGATTTCGCTTTCTGTTAGTACCCGAAAAGAAAGATTTAAATGTTTAGTAGTATTATTTTATTTAAGATTAAGGTGATGTTTGATCCTCAGATGATAAATGTTAGAATCCATGTCATATTTCTTTCGTTCCTTTTGGCCTTGCACTTGATATACCTCATCACTCTTTCCTAAATTTGGATAAGATGTAACAATCATGTGGCCAATATCATTTCACACCTCACACACCTCATAATCACTAGACACATTCTCCACACTACTTTCCTAACTTTGTGGTTTACAATTTCATGTTCAAGGGTTGCAATTCTATCCGTAACAACATGAATGGTAATAGCCTTCATGATTGATCCCCCCGACCTCCGACTTGAACATGCTCGCTTTTTGGAATTGGCACTTGTCCTTTCTAACATGTTCTAATCATCATCTTCATGATTAAAGGTAAATGTTATTTCACTTATGGAGTTCACATCTCTAGCATATATGCCATGATGTGGGTAGCTTCTCTACATCTCTTTGAACCTATGGAACGCTTCATGAAACTGTTCACCAAATTCTTGTGTGAAACCTCACATATCATATTGAGCATCAGTTGTTCTTTAAAGCCTATCATATTCATCCAAAAAGTGTTGTTGCATTTGGACCAATATATGAATATGTTTTGAAGGTAATGACAAGAATCAGTATTTAGCCTTGTCTTTAAAAGTGAACTAGAAAAAAACCAACTTGACAACATCCAATGACAAGCCTTGACCACCAATAGTGCTACATGATGCCTCAAACTCTAGAATATGCAAAATGGTTCCTCGGTTTCCATACTAAGGAAGTGTAGAATAATTTCTAAACATTATGTGTGAACCTTAAAGGTTCTTCCTCTTTGCATCGGTGGAACAACAGAAAAGGAGTTAAATGCAATGGCGTTATAGAAATGACTATCCACATCATGAGTGAGTACATATTGTTGAGCTCCTGGAATTTCCAGCATCCTATTAAATGGTTGACCACCCTTATTTAATAATGATAGGTGGTGGACCATTTCCACCCTGACCCGTATTCTGTTGTGGTGGTTGATATTGGTAACCTTGGTCTCCACCATACCCCCATAAAGTTCTTGTTGAGTTGGTGGTTACATCTTAAATGGTTCTTCAACCCGCTCTTCAACATATATCATGTTATGACTTCCTTCAATTGAAAACTTATCTTTATGATTTTAATAATTTCCACACAAAATATTGTATCAATGGTTACATGGGTTTCAAACTCAAAAGTTAGGAACTTTTTAGAAGTTTAATAAAGGAGGTTAGTTTGGAGCACCTTAATTCTCAGGGATCGGTTCCTAAGGTGGAGGTTGGTTTTATAGTGGTTGTCGATGAGGTATGGGTTTTTGTGGTGCCAAATTAAATTATGGAGCTTGTTGTTAAGGAGTATTTGGTTATGTGAAAAATAGTTAAGGAAGGTCTCCCAGTGGAGGATTTGGTTATGGCACACCATGGTTATTCGGATTATTCATTCCTTTAAATGGGATACTTGTGTTTTGAAAAGTCTTCTAAGTATTTAAATAACTTTTATTAATGACATTCCTTCTTGGATCGAGTGTTACCCCTTGTGAGATGGCTTTTAAGGTTGTCACGTTGTTGAAACTCGATTCTCTCCAACAGTTTTTTCAATCTTGGGGTCAAACAATAATGGCTAGACCTTCTTTGAATATTTGGTATGCATATAAACTTCATAGTTATCTGCAAACAAGAAAACAAAAAATACCACGCATAAAACTAGATGAAGAAAAAAAAATAAAGGAAAAGATTGTTTGATCCCCGGTATCGGTTCCACTTTACACCAACTGTCGAGACTCGATCAAAAATAAGTTAAATAACCGGTTTTAGTTACCTTCATTGTGTAAATGTAATTAAGGTTGTCTCCACAAAAATGATAAAATGTTTTTAACTAAATTGAAATGAAATTACATACAAAAGTTTTCAAAAACAAAAACTATAATTTTGAACGACTTTGAGAAACACGATTGAAAACGCATCAAAGTTTTTGCAAAGGTTCTATCTTTTTAAATAAGAAGCAATCACTTAAAAGTCATGACTTTTTATTTAAGTATTTAACTAAATTGATAAAAAAGGAACAATATTTTAAGATTTGTTCATTCTTAATGTTAACAATTCATCTATATCAAGTTACGTACTCTTCTCACGAGGCAACGACGCAAAGAAACCAAAAAATAATGATAAAGCAAGCAACTTTCTTTATAAATGGATTGTTGATACATTATGTACCTAGTTTATGTTCTTCAATATAAATGTCTTTCATTTCTTACGCATATGTAATGACAATGTTTAATGAAATATGATGTGAGTTTTGATGTTGAATTGTCTTTATTTATATCATATTCATATTGTAATTGGTATTACTTATATTGATGAATATTATATATAGGTTTGAGGTTGCTGTATATAGTTCTGAGTCAATAATGATTCAGAATTTGTGTTCAACTTAGTCAAGTGGTTATTCATGCTAATGGACCATACTTATGGACCATATGCACGAATGAACGATACTTATGGACCAGTCGCATGACTGAACCAGGAGACTGGATCAGTCGTATGACTGAGACATAAGATTGACTCAGTCGCACGACTGAACCTTCAGTCGTCCGTATGAGTCAGACGTATGAGTCAGTCCCACGACTGAACCATGCTAATAAGTCAGTCGCATGACTGAATCATGCTAATGGTTCAGTCGTACGAATGGACACTGAAAACCTATAAATACCACATAATTTGTGGAAAGCAGAACACTTCGAATACTTTCAAACCCTAGCCATCCAGAGCGTCCTAAGTCGCCCATCCAAGTTCATAGTTTGTTCCTGATTGATTCCAACTCGTTCTTAACGTTTGTTTCATCGTTATATCGATCAGGTTGTTCGTTCTCACTGATTGAATCGCCAATCAAATAGAATTCCGTGCTATTTGATCTGGTCTCACGTAGAATCCATTAGTACTCCATACGAAAATGGTCCTAACAAGTGGTATCATATTTTTGGCTCGTGATTTTGCGTGGATTCAATTGGTTTTGGTGTTAAAATCAACGTTCTCAATCAAAAGATCCAATGTTTGCTTCTAAAACTTGTTTTTGACAAGTCTTTGTGTCAAAAGTTTCGACTTTTCACCATACAGCAGATTAGGGTTCGTGAAAATTCGTATTTTTGTGTCAAAGTGTTCAAAAATTTGACTTTTCCCGCAACAGCAGCCTCAGTCGCACGATTAGCTCAATCGCACGACTAATCTCATTCGCTTAGTTCAATCGCATGACTGGACTCATTCGCACTGTTAAGCTATTCTAGTCGGTTGATCTCAATCGTATTCTTCATTCGCACGACTGAATCCAATTGCACGATTGAAGTCGTTCGCAATCGCATGATTAGACCAGTCGCCTTGTCCAATCGCACAAGTGAATCTGTCTAGACTCAAGTTTGTTAAAGTTTAAGAAATAGGAGATTAGTTTGCTGCGTTTACTGCCGGTAAAGACTCTCGTATCCAGAATCTTCTTCTTCTGGAGAATGAGATTGAGAATCAAAACAAACTGCCGCAGTTGTTGACATTGGATGAGTATCCTCAGTGGAAATAACGGTTTTAGATTTACTTGAATGGAGTTGATCTTAATCTTTGGACGTCTATAGAGACTGGTTATACTGTACAAGTCAGTGCTAATAGGGTGAAGTTGACTTTAGGGGGTATGAATGAAGCTCAGAAAGTTCTACATAATACTGAAAAGAAAGCGTATGCACTATTGACCCAATTGATACCTAGAGACATATTCCATCGAGTATCTAAAAACAAGCAGTCGAAGAACCTGTAGGAGGTGTTAGAAAAGAGATATGATGGTAATGCCACCCTAAAGGCGCTAAAGGCTAAAGCTCTCAAGAAGGAGTTTGATAATTTCTCACCAATTGGAAATGAGAGCTTAGATGATATCATTGATCAGTTCTATCATTTGAAGAGTAAACTCCATACTCATGGTGTGACCACCTCTATGGAAGACAAAGTTTCTAGTTTTGCTAATGGTCTGCCAGAAAAATAGGATCCATTTGTGTCTAATCTAAGACAAAACGACACTCTTGCCACATCAGACATAAATGACTTTATCTTGAAGTTAAGAGAGGAGGAACTGAGACTGAAATACAAATCTAAGAAAGGATCCTATGCTTAGAATCCTTCACTGTACAACTTGGTTCCTACTCCAGCATCATCAGGAGCACCGCTACAAACAGCGTTTGTGTCTAATTCATCTACTACTTCCCAAAGCAGTTCCTCGGAAAGTGAAACATCGGGTTCATCTGGACCCAATACATAGTTCCTGATTCCAATACTACCAAGCTAAAGATCGAGAACCTCGGTAATGTTACTGTGGAAGTTGCCAAAGACCACATGGATCTTTTAGCAGCAGTTGTGTAGTCATATGATAGGTTAGTCGCAGGGAAGATTGGAAATTGTCATCTAGCTGACGAGGACTACGAGCAGGTGGATGAAACTGAGTTGGAGCGCATGGATATCATGTGGGCCTTAGCCAGTGCTGTTAGACGGGCTATGAAGTTTGTAAAGAAGACGGGGCAGAACCTGGTTGCTACTAAAGACACTACATTTGAGTTTGATAAAACCAAGGTCACGTGCTTCAACTGTGGAGAAAAGAGGCATTTCAAACGGGAATGCATAAAGCCAAAGAAGACAGGTAATGGAAACCTTTTTCCTTCATTCAACCGTTAGGACAAAAAGAAGATAGGGGCATCATCAAGCAAAGAGTCAAAAGTGATGGTTTCTCAAGGCGATGAAGGACAAGACTGGTCCTTCCGATTCTTATCTGAGGGAGAGTCAAACGTAGCACAGGTTGATGATTTGGATGATGGATTCGCAAACAAGGGAGACATCATAGCTGAGCATGCACGTTCGGATATTGAAGAAGCTATGGATGTTGTAGATCATCTTATGGAAGAAGAGTTAAATGCTATAAACTCAGAATCTCCAGTCATTGAAGATTCTGACTCTGCTTTTATGGCTGATTCGTCTAGTTCCGCACAGGTATACTCTAAAGATGAATTATTTGCTAAACATGCTTATGCTGAATATGATAAATTTAGAGAAAGAATTGACTTAAAATTTGCTAGGTTATTAGAATATATTGTTAATCTGGTAAATGATTTAAAACTGTGCACTGAAGCAGACCGCGTTTTAAAACAAAATGAGCGCAGTTTTAAAGAAAAGATTGAAATGCTAGGGAAACAAATAAGGGAAACCGAGGTTGTTGCCCTAAATCAATCAAATAACATTAAGTTCTATCTTAATTCTTTAGAGGAAACTAAAAAGGAAAAAAACAATTTTGCAAGTCGAAGTTGAATCTTTAAAACAAAAATTGCATAATGTAGCAAGTTCCCTCACATAGTTCAGAACTTAGTGAAAGAAAGAAATGGTGGGGAAGGTCTGGGTTATAAAGTAGTACCACCACCACATGCAATCCTTTTGAATACTAAATGTAAACCAATAAATAATAACCCGGTTAAGGATCACGTGGTGACTACTCCTCTGGTCAGTGATCCAGAGTACACAGATAAACTGTGCAGTCTGTCACTGAACAGAAGGATACTACTTCGAGATTGAAAGATAAGATGCTTAAAAAGGAGGTGTGCATTAAAGTTGAAAAGGATAGTGTTGGGTCAGGTTCACAAACATCTACATCAGAACCTAAAACTCCTAAACCAATAAACCCTAAATGTGTAAATCATCAAAAATGCGTTCAAAATGTCAAAACAATTAAATGTGTTAAAGAAGGAGAAACATTTAAGCAAGATAAGACACACACCAACTCCCGACCAAACTCAACCTCTCACAGAAGATCTGCCCCACCTGTCAAAGGGAGATCCTGCTATAATTGTGGAAAACGAGGACATATTTCTCCAAATTGTTCTTATTATCAGACACCTAAAAGGAAAATTGAACTTTTTGATGAAAAACCAAAATTTTTCAAAAATAGATCTAATACTCCTCTAAAATACCAAAGTCAACACAGAAAAGCTCAAAGAGAAGCTGTGTTGCCTAAAGCTAAACCTAGGACTATTAGTGAACCAAAAGTTCATACCATAAGCCGGTCGTCTGTTGACCACAAACAGGCCTTACACAAAACTGGTTTATGGAAAGAAAAAGCAAGTAACGTGTCTGACAGTGAGGACAAGAAGAAGAAAGATGTGTCATCGTCCTCTAAAGGTCAGTGGGTTGATTTCTTGACGAGTGATATCTCTGGGAAACCCAAGCCAGTAAAGGCTTGGGTCCCCAACCTGAACTAATAATTTCCATTTTTTGTGCAGGTTGTCCGTTATAGCACTATCACTAATACCTGGATTATTGATAGTGGGGCTTCAAGGTACATGACCGGGAATTCGTCAAACAAATTAAAGGGGGACGTGTATCGTTCGCAGGCAACAAAGGAGGTTATATCACCGCTCAAGGCGAAGTGGGAAACGAGAAGGTAAAGTTTGACAAGGTCAACTACGTTCAGC
This sequence comes from Flaveria linearis, assembly GCA_024085815.1. Taxonomy (NCBI): domain Eukaryota; kingdom Viridiplantae; phylum Streptophyta; class Magnoliopsida; order Asterales; family Asteraceae; genus Flaveria; species Flaveria linearis. Next base: position 77,887,729 of record CM044010.1, read on the forward strand.
AATTGCAGAACAACTTGCTTTCAGGAGCTTTAAGGTTATTTTTGACAATAAGAAGTGTTACATACTTAAGAAGGAGTATGTCATCCAGGAGGAACAATTTCTAATGTCGGCTTCAAGATATAACGACTTGTATGTCATGGACCTATCAAACGCCTCCACCACTGAGTCTACTGCTCAGTGTTTCTTGTCAAAAGAAATTGAAAGGGATTCAGTTTCCTGGCACAGGAGAATGGGACACATCAATCCCATGAAGATGAACCATCTGGTTGAGAATGATCTGGTGGACGGACTAACTGTCAAGAACTTTCAGCTTCCAGACTTCTGCATAGCATGCAAGAAAGGGAAACAGACAAAGAAGTCTCATAAGTCAAAGAAAGTTCATTCTATCAAGATTCCTCTTGAGCTTCTACATATGGATCTGTTTGGCCCTGTCAGCACAAAGAGCATAGCTGGTGATTGGTACTACTTTATGGTGACAGATGATTACATAAGATTCTCTTGGGTGATGTTTTTGAAAGATAAATCAGAGACATTTGAATCATTCAAACATCCCGTCACCATATTGGAGTCACTCTACAAGCAGAAAGTAAGGAAAATACGTTCAGACAACAGGACAGAATTCAAGAATCAGTGGATGGAGGCATTCTGTCATGAGAAAGGGATTGTTCATCAATTCACTTATGCCTACACTCCACAGATGAATGGAGTTGCTGAACGAAAGAATAGGAGCTTCGTAGAAACAACAAGGACTATGCTAGCTGACTCAAAAATGCCTATTCAATTCTAGAATGAGGTAGTGGCTAATGCATGTTATACTCTAAATCGGGTCTTGGTGGTCAAACGTCATGGAAAAACTTGCTATGAGTTGCTCCAACAACGTAAACTCAACTTAGAGTATCTGGAACCATTTGGCGCTCCCTGCATGCTGCTAGAGAAAAATCAGACTGGGAAGTTCTGCAAGAAGGCAGAAGAAGGTATCTTCCTTGGATATAGTATACCAGACAAAAGGGTTTACAATAACTCAACCGGTCAGGTAGAAGTGTGGTGCAACGTTGATGTACAAAGATACACCACCCCTCACGGGAAAAAGACCTTCCTTTTTCTTCGACTATGATGGATTTTTTAAATCCTTCAATCTACCTTCTTCCTATTTTGATGATGTGTTCGCTACTCATATAATGTACAATGTTCTTAACACTCCTACTCGAGACTCGACATCATCAACTCCATTAGAAGGTTCTACGAGCTCTTCAGGGGGAGAACTAGCGACAAGTGATTCCTCTGATGATGAAGATGTTGAACCTGAAAATGTGAACCAGGAGAAACAGGTTCCCACTTGTTAGGACCGTGTACGTACGGAGTACTAACTGATTAAACGTGTAACCGAATCAAATAGCGCAGAATCCTATTTGATTGGCGATCCAATCAGGGAAACCGTTAATCCGATCAAACCTATCGATTAGAATAAGTTAAGAATAGACTAGGAATGATCAGAAACGATCTATGAACTTGGAAGGGATGATCTAGACGAACTTGGACGGCTTGGGTTGTGAATTCTCGATATGTTCTGTTTTTCCACGAATTAAGTGGTATTTATAGGCTACACCTTTCATTCGTACGACTGAGCCATGCGTATGGCTCAGTCGTGCGAATGAGTCGTGCGATTGGTTCATTCGCACGATTGAATTAGTCTTATGACTCAATCGTGCGATTGACTCAATCACCTGGTTCAGTCGTGCGATTGGACCATTCGCATGGTCCAGTCGTGCGACTGAATCATGAGACTAAGTTATACACATTCCTAAACCTTTAACCATTCAGAACTATGTCTAACAACTGTATACCTATATAACATGTTCGTATAAGCGTGTAACATACAATGATATAAATATATAAAAAGTTAAACAACCAATACACAATCAATCAAAGAGTTTTCATTACATTTATCAAACATTACATATATGTAACAAAATGAAAGTCTATTACATTTGAGCTCAATAGAACTAGAACTAGGGACATGTGTACTAACAAACTCCCTCTTGGACCTAGTTCTTTCTAATCTTTGACTTCCTTCTTAAACTCTTCGAACCTCTTAGCCCGTTCCTCTTTAGAAACCCCAGCATTGATATTGAGTGCGAAGTATAGACGTATGACATGCTGAAACTGTAGTGCTTGCACTATATCCTGGGTATCAAAAAATAGTGGCCACTTGTATAAAGTATAGGCATTTGAAACTGACAAGTTGATAAGCCACATTGGGTCGAACACCCTTATTGTGTCCACTGTTCCTTTCCTGTCCAAAACAATGACGACCTCTCCAGAGCGCCAGTCATAGTACCACCACTTAAAATTTGGGGTAAAATCCTGTGGCAACTCCCTCAACGGTATTCTGGACATCGTGCGCGGAGGTCGCCACTTAAGGACAATCTTTGGTTGACCGGTGATGGGACTCACCTCAGACCTTCTGAGGTACCTCGTAGCCTGCTGAGGCTTGAAGTTTACCCATCTTATCCGGTATTCCCTTTTTAGGGCAGCCTCAAACCAGCCTGACATTTTCTTCGTGTCAGCGTAGAGCAGCTTCAGGCGTGCCAGCTGGTTGAGCTCGAACCCGGGGAGAGTCTTCAGATCATGAGGGAATCTGAAGAACTCGATTCCCCTCTCTCTCTTTACTGCATAAACTCCAAGATCCTCAAAATGAACCCATGCAATGATCTTCCCTAACACCTTCATGTTCTTCTTAACTTTGTAGAGCTTGGTGTAGGTATTTGGCTTAGCTATAGCATGTTGGGCTTGGATCTCAGCAAAGCAAGCCGCCCATTCAGCCTTTCGGATATCGACATCAGCGTCTGAGGCTTGGGCTTGGCTAGTAGATGCTTCTGCTTCTTTCTCTTTATCACTCAGCTTCTCCAAAATATCACTGCCGAGAGTGTTAACTAGATCAGGAAACATATTTCCCTCTCAGTCAGTGTATTTAGGGTAGTGCTGATTAGTGATATCTTCAATCTCTATCTCTCAACATCATTAAGCTCTTCATCACTATCATCAACAAACGTTAGAGCATCCTTCACGATCTCATCTGGATTAAGCCGAAACATCTCAGCAAGTTGCTCGTCAGTAAGGTCGTGAATTATTTCTCCTTCTTTAGGAGTATAACTCACAGCCCTTCTGACAATCCCCTGCAGATCAAGAATCATTATTAATTGAGACTTGATCTGTTGGGGGGGAGCAACATCATGCTCATCTTGCTGAAATTCTGAATCTGCTTGATTTAGACATGTGGCAGACTTGATCTAAAATGCTGGTCTTGTCTTTATTTAGTTCGTTGTTCCTGACCCAGATTCGCAGAATTTGTAGCTGGATCTTCATCATCATCATCATCTTTGTGCCCCTCCTTTGCTTGATCATCTCCACTATCATCATCATATTCATCACTGTCATCTGCATCATCATCACTGTCTTCATCATCACCATCATCGCCATCTCCCTCTCTTATCTTCAGAGGCTCATCCTTAGTGCCCTTAAGTTTGAGCAGGATGGTCTTCTTAGCCTCCTCCAACTCCTCAATCTTCTTAGAAGATGTGACGTTTTGCTCTTGGAGTTAGGTGAGCTCTAGCCTCTGAGCAGCCATCTGCTGGGTCTGTTCCTGTAACTTCTGTGCCTGCTGAGAGATCTGCAGTGATTGAGCAGCAGTAAGCTCCTCTAACTGCCTTAGCCGTGCAGTCTTCTCATCATCGGCAGCTAATAGCTTCAGCACCATTTAGTTAAGTGCTGCAACCTGTTCCTCTACCCCACTGGAGGGCAGAGAGGATTCGGATGGAACTGATGAGGGTCCGGCTTAGTGTTGGGTGGTGGTGGCTGTGGTGTTGGTGAATATAGGTGGAGGTGTATGAGTGGGTGGAGGTGTAAGAGTGGGTGGAGGTGTAGGAGTAGTGGTTGTGGAGGGTGGTATGGTAGTGGTAGGTGGTGTTGTGGTAGAGGATGGTGGAGTGGTAGTAGTGGTGGCTGATGAGGTGGTAAGCAAGGTAATTCTCCTTCGCTTGGGCTTCAGCCCATGAGGCTGAGCCATCCGTTTCCTCTGAGTCCCCCTGGACCCGGAGGCTCCCCCTCAGCTACGGGGAGAGTCTGGGGTATATGATGGGTCGACAGTAGAACCCACAGACCCTCCTGGGCGTCCACCAACCGCCCTCACTCCTTGCTCTGTAGCAACTACCCGGCTACCCACCGTCCGGGTGAGAGGCTCTTCATCTGACTCTTCTTCCTGATCAGGCTGAAAAACCTGATGGAACCTAGCCGTCTCTAAACCTTCTTGTGGTGATGGGGGGAGACGTGACATCTGTAGTAGTGGTCTCAAAGCCTGTGTCTCCACCATCATCACCGTCATCATCATCAGAATCATCACCAGGGAGGACTATGTGCTCCACATCGGAGTCACCGTCATTGTGGCACCACTAACGTCTTCCCGGCGCCACTAACGTCTTCCCGGCGCCACGTAGTCCTCCCGAGCTAGATGCCCAAACAGTCTCCTCACCGGGGGCTTAACCTGCTTACCCCGGTAGACCTTCATTCTCCCCAATGTCATGTCGTCCATGACCTCCAGGACGACCGCATCCTCTCTCTCCTTCGGTAGCTGGGGGAGCTTTTGATCAATGATCATCTGGATAAACCTCGGGTACATGCAGAAGCTCTCCTTCCTTTTGGCCTTGATGTTCTCCACCAAGTAAGTGAAGATCATCCTGGAGAAGCTAAATGGATGATTCAGCACCAGTGCAGCATATGCATTCTGCATCTAGTCTGAAAGCTCATCAAATCCTCCCTTCCTCGAGGCTATACAACGTAGAAGCACATGGGCAAGGTACTTGAATTGGGGGCACAAGTTGCTTTTGTTAAGCATACTTGAGTTGATGTCCCCCGAGTACTTTGCCCTCATAAAACAGCCTTGGACGGTAAGGGGATGTAGTTTAGTTGGGCATGCTGCATCATCTCCAAACTCATGTACCATCCGGATGTCCTCCTCAGATAGCTCAATATCTTGTCCAAAGATAGAGCTCCTAATTGTATAAGGCTCCGTGGACCTGTCGACCACAGCGTTTTCCCAAAACGCCTACTGTATCGATCTATAGGGGGTACACTGTGATGAGATCGCTCGGAAGATCCTCGAGCATCGTAGAAAGCTGATAATCCCAGTGAAATCCGCCGCGTTGCGGGAACTTAGGTCTAGATGAGCACATATGTTGTGCTTAGTACTCATAGTCCACCTACTAGCCATCTGTTCACATAAAACAAATAAACATTAGCACATGTTGAAGATAGCTAATTTAAGTTAATGAACTTTAAAATTTGGTTTAGTTGTGCAACTGAACAAACGACTGAGATCTAGTCGTGCGATTGAACTGTGCGACTGATATCTAGTCGTACGATTGAGTTCATTCGTACGACTGAGTCATGCGATTGGACTTAGTCGCATGTCTTCTCATGCGTTTACCTTAGTCGTGATACTAAGCTCATACGCGTGGTTCAGTCGTGCGATTGAGTCAGTCATTCATCTCAGTCGTACGAATGAGCTAATCGGACAGCTCAGTCGTACGATTGAAGTTCATCAGAGTGTCCAGTCGCCTATTCGACTGTTTGTCCATTCAAATTTATGTTTTGAGCAATACTTGATGTTAAACATTAAGGTTAGGCTCATTACACTCAGAGTACACCGACTAAACATCTTTTATCATTAATTTGATCTTATAGGACAGTTTAGTTGATTTATTTGTTCATTTAAGTCACGGTTACTGTTAGGTCATAATTTGAGTAATTCTTGATGTCTATCTTCGGTTTAACTGATGAACCACCTCGATTATTACCTGTATAACCAATATAGAACGTCAGATAAGCAGGAATATATGGTAAATGTGAATCTAAGAAATTTTGGCAGAGGTTCGACGCATCGTACGAATAGTGGGCGATTTGGGTGAGTAGGGCGACTGAGGCCGATTCAACTTGTATTTATACTAGGGCACCCTCCAGTCGTGCGACTGAGCCTAGTCGCATGAGTTAGTCGTGTGACTGAGCCTAGTCACATGAGTTAGTCGTGCGACTGAGCCTAGTCACATGAGTTAGTCGTGCGACTGAGCCTAGTCACATGAGTTAGTCGTGCGACTGAGCCTAGTCGCATAAGTTAGTCGTGCGACTGAGCTTCAGTCATGCGATTCACCCAATCGTTCACCTCCAATCGTACGATTGAGGTTCATTCGGATGTATGACATTAGTCGGTCACCTCCAATCGTGCGATTGGACTCATTCGGATGGTCCAATCGTATGACTTGTCCATACTTATGGTCCAGTCGTGCGAATGGGCCATACTTGTGACATTTTAACCATTTTACCGTTCGACACTTTGTTCCATGTAACAGTAGATAAAACATTATGAGTAGTTGATCATCTCAGACATGATCAAATTTTAGATTAGAACCTGTTGATCACCTCATATGTGATACATTTATCCACCCGATCACCTCAGACGTGATCCATTTAACAACCTGATCACCTCAAACGTGATCCATTTAACAACCCGATCACCTCAGACGTGATCCATTTAACAACCCGATCACCTCAGACATGATCCATTTAACAACCCGATCATCTCAGACATGATCCTTTACTTTTTCAGAAACAATTGATTTAAGATAAACATTAGGTTCATTTTGTGACATTCACAGCAATGAATAACATAGCACAATCCGACACTGACAAACTTTGCAAATAATTTGAAAGACTAAACTAAGTAACCAAATAAACATATTTTTGTGATTTTTGATATGGTTGAGTAGAAAAGCCTATTAGCATTAACATCATTTCTAAGACCGATTCATATGGAATCAGACAGGCATAGACTAAATTACTTGGAACTTTTATATATGTATTGAAATTGAAACTAACATATTTACATATCACAGTTTCTCGTTCATCTGAGACTCCTTCGTTCTAATTGGGAATCATGCTTGATCTTTGTTATGTAACACACATTGATTTTGAATAGCAGGCGGTGTAACCACAACGATTGTCAGTATACTTGTCCACTTAAATCCATACACAGACTTTTGACACACATTGGTGATGTATTAGGTTACATTATTTCAACCAACATTTGTGGATCCCAAGCTTATATGGTAATCAACATTCCTTAGAGGACTTTCGAGCGGTCTACGGGTATGTTGACAAAAGAGACTATTCATAGATCTTTCAAAGAGAAGCCAAGCCTCAGGTCAGTGCCATCGCACAGCAGAGAGGCGGAAAACAACAATGAATTCTGGAATATCTAGGTTATGCTTATCCTCAGGTCAGTGCCATCGCACAGCAGAGAGGCACACAACCTATCTTCTTGTTAGAGCATCTTTAACTTTTTCTTTTGCACATAACGCACCAACAACATAGGTTATCAGCTTGATTGCGTTTATTTTCATTTTTTCCGTGCTTTGCTCCTTTTGTGGTCATCCGCACACTTTTAGTGGCGTTTATTTGCTCGTCATTCCTTATTGGAAATAATTGATTGTGTTAACCAATGATAAGATGGAAACCCACAGTCAGTTGAACAATTTAGTTTAAATTGAGTTCGCCAATGATGTCTACTAGTCTATTGTGTTGAATCTACCGACACATCGTATGATAAACTAGCGCCTCCCTATATCGACTTTCTCCGTATAATTACAGTTACAAGCAAGCTTACTATCATTTCCCAATTTGTTAGACTTAGAACTCTCTCACTAACAATTTTCTGTGATTTAATTAAACTAAAATTGAAAAATTGAAAATCTTTTTGGTGTTCCAAGTAACTTGACGCCTGTGTACTATCACTTTCCAATTCGCTAAATCATTTTCTTAGTTTTGTTGTTTTTGCCTTTTAGCTTATCTGCCCTCCCCCCCCCTTTTTTTGAGTAAATAAATACTGAACATAACCTAATCTCCCCTAAAATTCTAAAACAGAAAATATTTTTGTGTTTTTGGATTTTTATAAGACAAAGATATATAAAAGAAATTGAATAGAAAGAACAAAAACTAAATACGTGTCGGACTAGGCATCTATGTCTTCTGAAATTATGTCACTTTTCTTTTTCACACTGTTGACCTCTAACAGATATAGAAATCTGGGTTTGTCAAAAGGTTTGGTGTAGAGGTTGGCGCGTTGAAAATCCATGTTTATTTCAATCACATCAATTAATTGTTTTTCATAGCAGTCGCGTATGAAATGATACTTTATGCCGAGGTGTTTTGTTTTAGGGTGTTGAACAGGATTTTTAGTAATAGCTATGGCAGCAGAATTATCAACAAAGATAGGTGTTCGAGAAAATTGCAAACCGTAGTCTCGTATTTGCTGTTGGATCCAAATGATCTGAGAACAGCAACTTGCAGTAACAACATATTCAGCTTCACAGGTTGATAATGCAACTGAGGTCTGCTTCTTGCATTGCCAAGTGACTAACCGCCTTCCAAAGAACTGACACCCTGCTGATGTAGACTTGAAGTTCATCTTGTAACCGCCATAGTCAGAATCACTGTACGCAGTGAGCTCAAAGTCATCATCATGAGGATACCACAATCCCAGTGTTGGGGTACCCTTCAGATAACAGAAAATCCTCTTCACCCCAATCAGATGATTGACTTTGGGTTTCGCTTGATATCTAGAGCAAAGACATGTGGCATACATGATACCTGGACGCGAGGCAGTGAGATACATGAGAGATTCGATCATCCCACGATACATAGTGGCATCCACCAAATCCCCATTCTCATCAGGAGCCATATCATGATTTGTGGCGAGAGGGGTACCGGTAATAGTGACATTTTCCATATCAAATCGACTCAGAATGTCTCCAACATACTTAGTCTGGTGCAGAAAAATATCAGTTGGTGTTTGATCCACCTGTAATCCCAGGAAGAACTTCATTTCTCCTATGTCACTCATTTCAAACTCTGCCTTCATCACAGATTCGAACTCTTTGCATAGTTCTTCATTTCTAGAACCGAAGATGATGACATCCACATAGATCTGCACCATTTGTAAGTCCCCATCTTTCTATTTAATGAACAACGTGCAGTCGATAACACCACTCCGAAAACCGTGTTTCAAAAGATGGGTGGAGAGCTTCTCATACCAAGCTCGAGGAGCCTGATGTAGCCCATACAGAGCCTTGTCCAATTTGTAGACTCTGTCCTGATGATAAGGGTTTTTGAATCCCTTGGGTTGACTGGCGTATACTTCTTCACGGATTTCCCCATGAAGGAATGCACTCTTAACATCCAACTGATAAACTTTGATCTTCATGTAAGATGCGTAGGCCAGAAATATCCGAATCGCTTCCATTCGTGCCACTGGTGCAAACACTTCATTGTAGTCGATTCCCTCGACTTGTCTGAATCTTTGAACAACCAACCGTGCCTTGTTTCTGATAACAACACCTTGGTCGTTCTTCTTGCACTTCAGTACCCATTTGGTACCAATCACTTTCACTCCTTTGGGCCTGTCAACGAGTGTCCACACTCCCAGCTTCTTGAACTGTATCAGCTCCTCCTGCATAGCGTTGACCCAGGCCTCATCCTTCAGAGCATCACTGACGTACTTAGGCTCGATTTGAGAAACAAAACCTGAGAAAGCCCCGTCATTGACATATCCCTTTTTGATGACTGCAGCATAGTCAGCAAAGTACAACTGATTTCTAGTCTGCACACCGGATTAAAGATCCCCAATCATAGAGTCGGGGGGGTGATTCACACTGATCCTAGTCACAGGTGTTGTAGGAACGACAACTTCAGTATCAAGATTTATGACAACAGGTTTAGTATCCGGATTTCCCGATGCTTGTTCAGCAGCTGAGGAGCTTTCTTCTTGATTGACATTATCCTCATTGTCAATCTCAGCTGCTTCGTCATCATCTGACGACACATCAGTTTCGTCCTGAGCGGGTGTTGAAGAACCCGATACACTACTGGCTGGTGTTATATTGCTGATATCCAGATTCGGTGTATTTAAGACGTCATACATCATCTGGGCAGCAATCTCATCATCTGGATCAAGCTGAGGGAGGTTGAAGGATTTGAAAAAGCCATCGTAATCGAAGAATGACGATGGACCTTTTCCAGCAAAGGGGTGGTGTATCTTTGTACTTCTACGTTGCACCACACTTCTACCTGACCAGTTGAGTTGTTATAAACCCTTTTGTCTGGTATGCTATATCCTAGAAATATCCCTTGATCGGCTTTTTCGCAGAACTTACCCTCCTGAGTTTTCTTCAGCAACGTACATGGAGCTCCGAATGGTTCCAAATACTCCAGGTTCGGTTTACGCTTCTGAAGGAACTCATAGCAAGTCTTCCCATGCCGCTTGACTACTAACACACGATTAAGTGTGTAGCAAGCATTGGTAACAGCTTCATTCCAAAACTGTACTGACAGCTTTGAATCTGCCAACATAGTCCTCGCAGTCTCGATCAAGCTCCTATTCTTCCGTTCAGCAACACCATTCATCTATGGCGTGTATGCAGAGGTGAACTGATGAACAATTCCCTTTTCCTTGCAGAAAGCATCCATCCACTGATTCTTGAACTCTGTTCCATTGTCTGAACAAATCTTCCTCACTTTCAGCTTGTAGAGTGACTCCAGTGTTGTGACTAGAACCTTGAATGACACAAAAGTTTCTGACTTAGCTTTCAGAAAAATCACCTAGGAGAACCGTGAGTAGTCATCTGTGACTACAAAGCAGTACCAGTCTCCGGCGATACTCTTCGTGTTGACAGGACCGAACAGATCCATATGCAATAGCTCCAGGGGCATCTCGATAGAGTTGACATGCTTGGTCTTGTGAGACTTCCTGGTCTGCTTTCCCTTCTTGCATGAGACATAAAAATCAGGAAGTTTGAAGTTCTCTACAGTAACTCCCTCAACTAAGTTGTTATGAATCAGATGATTCATCTTCCTGTGATTTATATGTCCCATTCTTCTGTGCCATGAGATAGACTCCTTCTCTGTTGCTTTAGACAAAAAGCACTGAACAGTAGACTCAGTAGTAGAAGCATTTGACATATCTAACACATACAGGTCATTATACCTAGATGCTGACATTAATACCTGCTCCTCTGAAATCTCCATCTCTTTCTTCAGAATGTAACACTTCCGATTATCAAACATCACTTTGAAGCCCTTGTCACATATCTGAGACACTGAAAGCAAATTGTTTTCCAATTGTTGAACAAAATTTACTTTATCAAATCTTACCTTTGCATTACCTACTTCTCCTTGTGCGGTAATGTAGCCTCCTTTGTTTCCAGCAAAAGAAACGTGTCCCCCTTTAATTTGTTTGACATTGAAAAGGAGAGACTGATTTCCCGTCATGTGCCTGGATGCCCCGCTATCTACAATCCATGTGTTGGTAGAAGCACTATAGCAGACAACCTGCAGATTATTGAAAATTATTAGTTAAGGAGGGGGACCCAAGCCTTGACTGGCTTGGGTTTCCCAGAGGCATCACACATCATAAACTCAACCCACTGTCCTTTATCAGTTGGTAGGATCTCAACCTTCAACTTATCACTGCTTTCAGACACTTTAGATGTTTTGGCTTTCCACAAACCATCCTTGTGAAAGGATTGTTTGTGGTAAACCGATGACTGATTGACAGTTTGAACCTTAGGTTTAGTTTCAAAGACAATGTTGGACCAAAAGAACCAATGAGCCAGAACAGAAAAACCTCTAAGTCCCACAAGACATCACAACAACTGCTGAAAGCTTCATTAGCAGTTTGACAAAGACTGAAGACTCAACAGCTAAAGATCAAAGATTTGAAGAACAACAGCTGAAGATCCCAAGTACTGAACACAAGTACTGAAGTCTGAAGTACTGAAGAATACAAGTACTGAAGACTTCAAGTACTGATGACTCAAGTGCTGAAGATCAACAGCTAAAGAACTGAAGAACTGAAGAACTGAAGATCAACAACTGATGCACAAAGTCTGAAGACAAAGACTGAAGACATCAGCTGATGACAACTACTGAAGTCATCAGCTGATGAAACATCTAAAGCCCAAAGTCTGAAGACCAAGTGCTGAAGCTTCAGAGTTTGTCACAACAGCAGAAGAAGTCTTCTTCAGATGTTGTGATGGTTTTTCTCTTTCAGTAGTTTGTATTTTTCCTTTTCAGTAGTTTGTACAACAGCTGAAGAGTTTGTTCTTCAGTTGTTATAGTTCAGTAGTTGTAAACGACTGAAGAGTCTGTTCTTCAGTCGTTGTAACTTTCAGTAGTTTCTTGTTTCTTCAGTACTTGTAATAAGTAGAACACTTAGCTATTTTGTAAGAAGATGTCAGCTGTTTGACATCTTCAGTAGTTTAGGTGTTCTATCAGTAGTTTGTTAATAACGGTTTGATGTCACTATCAAGTGACATCAGCCTACGTCATTCTTCCTATAAAAGGAAGATGACCTAATTGTAACCGTGCCGAAACATGTGAGTAATAGAAAATACCTTTTTGGCAGAATTGTTCTCTCTCTCTCTCTCTATATGTGTACTGTTACATGCAAAATCATATGTGTTCTTGCTGTAATTGCTAATTCTCGTGCTAAATCCACTGCGAATACAACCTAATTGATCAAACTAGAGGCTGAGATCCTGTCAAATGGTATCAGAGCAGGTTAATCATTGATCGATTTCACTATTGATCATTGAAACTGCTCTTCTGATCTCTACGTTTGATCGAATTAGCAATTTGCAAGAATTAGTTATAGAGATAGAGACTCTGCTGTTTCTGGCCTTTAAACTTAAGGTTCTCGTGGTTTTGAGCTACATTGTTTTGTTTAACTTGATTTTGACTGAAATCTGAGATGGCAACCACCAACGAACGATCCTCACAATACTGGTTCCTCTACCAAGCCTCCGATTCTTGTGAGGAATGAGTATAACATCTGGCAAAGGCGTATGCTCCATCATCTATTGATCAACAGCGCTGGTTGTTGGAAATCGGTGGTGCATGGACCATACAAGCCGATGGTGAGCGTCCCTGAGTCTAATGAGAGGGTTGCGAAGAAACCCGATCAATACTCGGACGAAGATCTCAAGCTGTTCGAGATTGATGCAAAAGCCCATGGAATTCTGGCCGAATGAAATCTATGCTGGTCTGATGCATCATGAGACTGCTCATGATCTCTGGGTTGCTCTGAAGGAACAATTCGGAGGAACTGATGAGGCTTTAGCAAACACAAGGGAAATCCTCACCCAACAATATGAGACATTCTCTCATAGGAAGGGTGAGACTCTGACTCAACAGTATGAGCGGTTCTCATGTTTGATCTCTGAGTTGAAGATGGTCAAAAAAGAGTACTCTAATAGCCAGATGAACAACAGATTCCTCAGATCACTGCCTAAGAGATGGGACACTTATACCATTATCCTATGCTCCAGTGCAAATCTGGATACTCTATCTCTCACCCAACTTCATGGGAAACTGCTCACATTTAAGAGAGAGAGAGATAGAGCAAAAGAGGAAGTTGTCCACCTCTGGCAAGCTCACTAATGACTTTGTCACTGGCAATGCTGCCTTGATAGGTCAGGAGTCAGAATATGCTGCATCAGAGAGTGCCTATGATGAGCATATTGATTTCTCTACCAACTCTGAACATGCTTTTGTTGGTGTTGATAGTGGTTTAGGGGGTAGCAGTGATAACCTATGTTTCCTGAAGGAGGACTTGAAGGGCATTCCAGATGATGATCTGGAAGAGATGGATATTTTGAGTCAGATGGCTATGATAAATATTCGATCTCAAAAGTTCTATAAGAGAACTGGCAGGAAATTTCCTGGTCTCTTAGGCAAAACCAAGGTTGGTTTTCACAAGAGCAAGCTGAGGTGTCACAAGTGCCACAGGCTTGGACACTTTGCTAGAGAGTGTAGATCATCTGGATCTAACACCTCTGCACCCTTTGTGACTTTTCCTAGTAATAGCTCACAGAACAAAGGGCAGCATTCCAGTTCTCAGGGTTATCCATCATCAGCACAGCCATCACCTGCTTACTTTGTGCCTCAGGGTCATATGCCATACCCATACCCCTGCTACTATGTGCCTCAGCCCAGTCAAGCTCAAGGACCTTCTGCTCAGCCACCACATGCTCTCCCTGAGCCTCAACCTTCCCAATCTCATCATCAAACCCAACCTCAACAACACAGCTTCTTCACCCCAGGAGTTGTTGACTGGAGTAGTCTACCAGATGATCTATCTGGTCAGGAACAACTATTCCAAGGTGCTGGTCAACATGGTGGTGATCATTGATTTGGGAATCTTGCTCTAATGGCCTTTGAGTCTGCTGATGGGTCATCATCCAATGCTTCATCACAGGTATCCTCTGAGGCTAAAGCCAAGCTTTGTTCTGATTCATGCATAGCAGCATTTGCTTCTATTAGAGAAGCAAATGTGGCTTTAATTGATAAATACCTTGAGCTAGAGCAAACCATTTCCAAAAAGAAAGCTGAATTTGAGGCTGCACTTAATGATAAAAATGATGAGATTTATAAGCTTAAATGCCAAATAAAAGATGATAAGGCTAGGGTAGATGTACTTCTAGAGAAGTACAGAGACCTCAAGGAAACTCTTGCAACCACCCAAGTAGAGTGTGATCGATCGGTGCAATCCTACAAGGGTTTTGAAATGCTTCTTAGTAAGCAATCAGCTTCCAATGTGAAGTTTAGCATTGGTTATAATCACACTGCTCCTCCTATAGATTTCACTTCAAGAGAAGAAGTTGAATTTAATGGAGAGAGCAATAACCAATCCTTCTCATCATGTGACTTACTATCTGATACAGCATCATCAGAGGTAGAGGTCAGCATTTCCTCCCAAAACCAATCAGCTGATGCAACAACAGCTGATGGTTCAAATGCTGACTGTCACATGATCAACAAGTTGATCAACTCAGGTGTTGTCTCTAGAAGTACTAAAAGTACTGCAGAGCAAGTGATAACACCTGAAGGTCAAACCCCAACTACTGCCAGTACTGAAGCGAAGAAAACTGCCAATAGAAAGGGTTTGAAGACTACTGAAGAGAATGTCAGGAAGAAAACTGCAAGTACTGACAGCAAACAGCTGAAGAACAAGTCTTCAGCAGTTTCATCCTCTTCAATAGATGATCAACATAAGATGAAGAAGAAGCCATGTGAGATATTTGGCTTGTTCAATCATCTTACTGATGATTGCTGGTACAAAAGAGGTTCCAAACTCAAACAAAAGGAGAAAATTAAAGAGCACATGAATACAATGAAAAATAAGTTTGAGACCAAGTTTGTACTAGCAACATCAAAGCCTGAAACCCCTAAGCCCAAAAGCAAATCCAAAAAGAAGGTAGGGGTTACTCAGGCAACAGCTGAGATTGCTCAAAAGAAGATGGTGCAACACAGGAATCCATCATCAGCAAGGCCTAATGTGTCTGAGGAGCTAAAAGCTTTATCACAAAGTCAGACACAACTTGTGATGATGGTTTAGCATCTAATGGGAAGAGTCAACCAATTAGATGCTCCTTTGTTGAAACCACAGAAAAGGAAATCCAAGCCAAAGGGTTCCTCTTCTACACCATCTCCTTCACCTCAGGCTGTCACACATAACACACCTGTTAGTGTTGCACCTGTTGTTGAGAACAGACCCAAAACCAAAAAGGTTTGGGTCTCTAAAACTAACTAACTTGTTGTTATGATTACAGGGTTCTTCAACCTGCCAAAGAAGCATCTGGTATGTAGACAGTGGAGGATCCATGCATATGACAGGAAGCAGTTCCCTTCTTAATGACTACTCTCAACGAAAGAAGGGATTTGTCTCCTTTGGCAATGATGCAAAGGGTTACATCATCGGAAAAGGCTTTGTCTCCAATGGGGAAATAAGGTTTGATGATGTTAACCATGTGGAGAATCTCAAGTACAATCTCTTGAGTGTCAGTCAAATGTGTGATAAAGGCCATGTTGCCCTTTTTACAAGCCAGAACTGTCGGATTCTGTCATCCAAAGTTCTGAATTTGATTGACAAGGTGTTGGATGAATATACTCTCCTGAAGGCTAACAGGACAGGAAGAGTATATGCCTTAGACAGAAAGAGTATATGCCTTAGATCTTTCCAAAAAGATAGATCTAAAAGGCCATCCTTGCCTATTCTCCAAGGCCTCTCCTCAAGAGTCTACTCTATGGCATAGAAGGCTGGGCATGTTAATCTCAAGAACATGAATCAGCTGATAAGCCATGGTTTAGTAAGAGGGTTGCCTTTGAAGGAGTTCAAGTGTGAAGGCAACTGCACTGCTTGTTTAAAGGGAAAGCAGCACAAAGTTTCATTCCCTCCTATAGAAGAACCAAAGTCCAATGCCTGCTTGCAACTCCTGCACATGGATCTCTTTGGTCCTGTCAGAATAATGAGCATGCCAAAGAAGAAATACTGTCTGGTAATTGTGGATGATTACTCCAGATTTGTATGGACTTTCTTCTTGCACTCTAAAGATGAAGCTGCCAAGGCTATAATGAACTTTGTGTTATTTGTGGAGAAGCAGTATTCCCTTCAGGTCAAGTATGTGAGGAGTGACAATGGAACAGAGTTTAGAAATCACACACTTGATGACTTCTACTTGTTAAAAAGAATTAAAAAGCAGTTCAGCATTCCAAGAACTCCTCAACAGAATGGAGTGGTTGAGAGAAAGAACAGGACTCTCATTGAAGCTGCAAGGTCAATGCTGGCTGACTCAGGATTGCCACTGACCTTTTGGGCTGAAGCTGTCAACACAGCTTGCTATGTGCATAATAGAGCATTAGTGAATCAGAGGTTGATGAAAACTCCTTATGAAGTACTTCATGATTTGGCCCCTCTGATTTCCTTCTTTAGAGCTTTTGGGTGTCCATGTTTCATTCTCAACACTAGCAGTCCACTCCAGAAGTTTACTAGTAAGGTGGATGCAGGGTATTTTGTTGGTTATTCATCAACTTGCAAGGCATACAGAGTTTTCAACTGTAGGACAAAGATGGTTGAAGAAACTCTGCATGTCAAGTTCAATGAATCTCCAAAAGACAAGATTCCACAAAACCCTGTGGAGTTGTTTGATCTGGACATACTGCAATATGTTCCTTATCAACCTCCAGCTGTTGTGCTCGTCAACAGTTCTCCACCTGGTGGTACTGATGATGATGTAGCCCGTACTCACCTTTTCAGGTTTAGCGACAACCTGCCTGAGTTCACTAAACCTGATGCTCCTGTAGCTTCAGCAGCTCCATCCACAACAAATGCTAATGAGATTTCTGCTTTCTCTACTTCATTTGAGCTGCCATCTCCTACATGGTTTCAAGAATCTCAATCACCATTTGTTGCTGCTGAAGGTTCTACAAACACTTACACTGATCTTATAGTTTATAATGAGCTGAAGAATCACCCAATGTCTCAAATTATTGGTGATATCAATGCTGGAGTCTCAACCAGGAGTCAATTGTCCAACTTCTGCTTCTATGCTCTCTTCATCAGTCAGCAAGAGCCTAAGAACTACCCTGTTGCACTCAGAGACAATGGATGGGTTGAAGCAATGCAGCTTGAGCTTCTTTAGTTCAAGAAACAGCAAGTGTGGGAGCTTGTTCCTTTACCACAAGGTAAGTGTGCAATAGGCACTAAATGGGTATTTAGGAACAAAATAGATGAAAAGGGCCAAATAGTTAAGAACAAGGCCAGGTTGGTTGTCCAGGGGTTTGCAAAAGAGGAAGGCATCGATTATGATGAAACCTTTGCCCCTGTAGCCAGACTGGAGGCAATTAGATTGTTCTTATCTTATGCTGCCTTTCATAGTCTTAAGGTTTATCAAATGAATGTCAAAAGTGTCTTCTTATATGGTAAAATAAAGGAGGAAGTTTATGTGTGTCAACCACCAGGCTTTGAGGACAATAAACATCCTGATTGGGTTATAAGCTGGATAAGGCTCTTTATGGGCTGAAGTAAGCTCCTAGAGCCTGGTATGAGACACTCTCAACTTTTCTTCTAGAAAATAAGTTCACTAGAGGCACCATTGATAAAACCTTATTCATCAAGACTGTGGGACAGCATAAGCTCCTTGTTCAAATTTATGTAGATGACATAATTTTTGCATCCTCTGATCCACAGTTGTGTGATGAATTCATAAAGCTCATGAAGCAAAAGTTTGAAATGAGTGCTATGGGAGAATTACAGTTCTTTCTAGGGTTGCAAATCAAACAAAGGGCTGATGGTATCTTTATTCATCAGTCCAAATACACCAAAGAGTTATTAAATAAGTTTGATTTACAAAATTATAAGTCCTGTTCTACTCCCATGAGCAGCATCACACAACTGGATGTAGATCAGAAAGGTAAAGCGGTTGATGAAACCCTTTACAGATGTATGATTGGGTCCTTAATGTACCTTATAGCTTCTAGACCAGACATCATATTTGCAACATGTGCCTGTGCTAGATTTCAGGCTGCACCTACAGAATCCCATTTGATTGCAGTCAAAAGGATCTTTAGATATCTGCAGGGTACCCAATCACTAGGTCTTTGGTATTCAACTGGGCATTCTTGCAAATTAGTTGCTTTCTCTGATAGTGACTATGCAGGACGCAAAGTCACCAGAAAATCAACTTCTGGTGGTTGCCCAATTCCTAGGCAATTGTTTAGTTTCTTGGCAGAGTAAGAAACAAACATCAATTGCTACATCCACAGCTGAAGCTGAGTACATTGCTGCAGCAAGTTGTACTTCCCAGGTACTCTGGCTTCAGAACCAACTCTTGGATTATGGCATTACAGAGACTAAGACTCCATTACAAATGGATAGTGCTTTAGCTCTTTGTATTGTTAAAAATCCAATCCAGCACTCTAGGACCAAACATATAGAGATCAGACATCATTTTATAAGAGACTGCTATAAAAAAGGTCTGATTGATCCAAAGTTTGTGCCTAGTGCTGATGAGCTTGCAGACATCTTTACTAAGCCTTTAGATAGTACCACATTCCAAAATTTGGTACTAAGGCTTGGTATGCTGCAGCTAGAATAATTTGACTAATACTGATGCTCTCAGTTCACAAGTACTGATGAGTATCGGTATGCAAAGGTCAAATATAAGTACTGATGAATAATTTAGTCTTCAGCATTTTCACAACTACTGCAGACTAAAATGATTCAAAGTACTGAAGTACATTATTTGTTGAAAACAGCTGATGTAGTTACAACTACTGATGTGGTTATAACTACTGATGTACAATTTTCAAACAAATAAGTACTGAAGAACAAATTTTGTTCACAAGTACTGATGTGCAATCTTACACATAAGTACTGAAGACAAAATTTGTCCACCGGCTCTGAAGAATAATTTATTTCATCAGCACTTATGAACATCTGATCACAAGAGCTGAAGAATAAATATTCACAAGAGCTGAAGGGCCAATGAAACATCTGAAGGTCAGTCAAAGAGCTGGTGAGTAAATGTGGAGGTCAGAATGAAACAACTGAATTGACGGAAACAGCTGATGTGTAACTTTACTCTTCAGCTGATACCTACATCTGCTGTTTCATACCCAAACAACTGAAGGACAAAACCATGTCTTCAGTAGTTTCACAACTACTGATGACTAACACCAAGTCCTCAGTTGTTTACAACTGAAGCAAAACCATGTCTTCAGTAGTTTATAACTACTGATGTCAGTAGTTTACAACTACTGAAGACTAACACCAAGTCTTCAGTTGTTACAACGTCTGAAGATGAACATGTCTTCAGTAGTTTATAACTACTGATGACTAACAACAAGTCTTCAGTCGTTTACAACATCTGAAGGACAAAACCAAGGTCTCAGTAGTTTCAACTATTGAAGACTAACACCAAGTCCTCAGATGCTACAACTTCTGAAGGTTAAAACCATGTCATCAGTAGTTTCAACAACTGATGACTAACACCAAACCCTTCAGTAGTTTTCTTTTAGCCTATAAATACCCAACTAAACCTTCAGTGCTTTTCATTCTCATTTGACCTAACTTTCAAAAACCTCTGAAGCTTCCCATACACCATTAATGGCAACCATGCAACTCAAGCCCCGACACAACTGTGTCGCATACCTTACTAAATCGCCCTTCTGGTCAAAATTTCACAATGCTATTGATCTGATGACCGACTCACCATACCAAACGGCCTTCCTATTAAATCCAATCATTCATGCCGATTCCCTATCAGAGTTCTGGACGAACGTTACCGTTCAATCTGGAGAGAACGACGGTGAGGTCTCTCTCCGGTCGTCCGTGAACAACAAATCCGTGGTCATCACTCCAGCCATCATCCGACAAACCCTAAAGCTGGAGGATGCCACCTTCCCAACTGCCTACCCTAAAGGAACCCTTGATCTCTCTTTCACTGCTCATGATTATCAGGGTGACCTCACTGCCTCCACCTTGCTGAAGAAACATTTCCCTGATCCACAACGACTTATCTTCCACATGGTGAATGTTTGTCTGGCCCCGAAGACATCCTCATGGGACTAGATGTCCACAAGGTGGCAACAGGTATTGTACTCTATCTTTGAGAAACAACCATTAAATTTTACTGAAATAATATTTTTGGAACTCAAAGACATGGCCTCAAAACCATTTGCAAACCGTTGGATTTTATATCCACGGTTCATTATGGCCATGATAGAGAGCCAGCTTAATGCTGAGGGACTAGTTGGCACTGGAGTCCCTGCCATGGCTGTACTAGCTGAGGTATACTCCAGGCACAACACCGACCAGACACTCAAAAAGGCTGCCAAGCTGCGCAAACCCACACAGCTGGAACCCACAGCCTCCACCTCCAAGTCTAAAGTCCCCACCAAGCCCAAACTAAAAAGAAACCCACAAAGGCTACTCAGGGAGATGAGTCCCTTGAGGATGCCCCTGCAACCCAAACGCAGGAAGTGACTGCTGGCCAGATTCTCCCAGCAGTCACCACGACTCCACCTACCACAACCGCACAGGTTTCCTCTTTACAGGAGCCTGATGCAACCATTTCAGGGGCTGCCACACATCTGGAACCTTTCTCAATTGAGGAGGTTACCATTGAAGAGCACATTCCTCCCCATGTGCAATCTGCTTCTAGCCCATCTCCCACTGATACCGCCCCTCAAAGACCTACTCTTATAATTGCCAAAGTGTTGACCCATCTGAACACTCCACCCTCTCCCCAGAAACCAATCACAACTGGGGTATCTCTAACCGAAGAGAGGGTGGAAACAAGTGTTAGTGGGAGCCCACAACACCGAGAATCACATGTCTCATCTCCCAGTGTAGCTAGGGAGATAAGACTATCTGGTGAGGCTGCCACTTCCCCTGCATCAACATCTGAGCAGGAAGAAGCTGGTACCATCACTAAGACCTCACCAGAGGCAACTGCCAATGATGGATCCAATCCGGAGGCTGGAAGTCCCCAGAACCAAGACAAAGGGGCACATGCAACTACTAAGCCACACTCAGTGCATGTACATCCTGACACAGTCAGGAGGTCAGGTGATTCAGTGCAAACTGATGATGACCTGAGCTTCTTCTACGACGTAGTTGCTCAAAATACACTTCTTGAGGATGAGGTAAGCAGACTCAAAGAGCTGCTTGCCAAAATGTCTTAAGAAGCAAGTCCATCTGCCACCATAAACCCACAAATGGCACCTTCACCTGAAGGTCTCACATATACTCAGCCACTCTCACAAACTCAGCCACCTGCCTCTGTTTCTGGCACTAGTTCTCAGGAACAGAACCCTCCTGAGCAATTAGTTGTTATCTTCCAAAAATCCCTGCCTCTCATCACACCAATAATCACAGACATTGTGATGAAAACCCTTGATGAGAGGCTTCCCTCATAAATACAGCCCATGGTGGAGGCTGCTGTGGCCAAAACGCTTTCTGATAGTCAAACCCTAACCAATGCAACCAAAAAGGGGGAGACATCAGTGAAAGCCAAGAGGAAGAGGGTAGAGGAGGAGCAAGAAGTGGAGAAGAGGGGGAAAACGAGAGGGATGTGGTTGAGGAGATTGAGAAGCTGAAGGGGAAGGAGAAGGAGAGGGAGGAGAGAGCTGAACAGATTAAAGTGGCTGAAATCCAAAAAGATTTCAGTGTCACTTACAAAAAGAAGAAAGGAGAGAAGGAGGGAGAGAAGGTGGTGAAGGAGACTGATCTAGCTGTCCTTATCAAGGAGGCTGATGCTGAACATAGCCGATCAATGGACAGCATCATTGGTCAGCTGTTCAGGCAAGGCTTTGACACTGACACTGCTATGCTAGATGAGGAGATAAGAAAGTTGGAGATGAAAGAGATTGAATACCGATGGACCTGTTATAGCCAAGAGGAAAGAGAGAGACTTGAGGCTATGACAAGGTTTATTTCAAAGTACCTAGGGAGACCAGTCCTGGATGTTAAGTCATGGACCAGGGACAATATCTTGGCTATAACCACCAAGATCTGTTTGGCTGGGGAATTCACTAAGGGACTGGTCATAGAAGCCCTTTCTGAAGCCGGTGCTGGGAACAGGACTCTGCTAGCAAAACAAACCAAACCTTCACTCATATCCAGATTGCTAGCAAAGCCTGCCCAATCTCCTACACCAACACAAACCCAAATACAACCCACAAAACCAACTCCTTCACCATCAAAACCCATAGCCGATGATGCACCCTTGAAGAAGAAGAGAAGGGTGTTGAGGCTACAAGAAGAAGAAGAAGAGGATGATGAGGAAGAAGATAGGCTGCCTTTCTCTGCGGTTTTATCTTTGCCTAAACCCAAACCTTTATCCATCACTCCCATCACTCCTGCCTCACAGATGGAAGCTATGAAGGTTAAACTAAAAGAAGAGCAGCAGCAAAAGCTTCATGATGATGAGATGCTGAAAAGTATAGATAAAGCTTATGCTGCTTCCTCATCAATAACCAATATGAGGAAAGAAGCTCTGAGACTGTACACCCTTGCTAACACATTTCAATATCATAAGGATAAGGTGAGAACTTGGCCTGATCCCAGGGTGGCTCATAGGATTATAAAGAAAGACATTCCATTGAGATACAAGGGACAGGTTAGGAGGATTGTAGATGAAGTGATCACTGTGGCCCTTGTAGTATCACCCTGGGAAATTATTAAAGATTTCAAGAAGGCCTATGAGACTAAACAGCAACCCCAAAAGATGTTGGAAAATAGGGTGGTCAGAAAAGGGTTAGTCTACAAGAGGCTTGAGAACTTCAGGAAAGATGAGCTCAATCTGTTACTTGAGGGCATTCACCCAGATGAATTTGCCTACAGACAGATAACAACAGTTGAGCTCAAGAATGGTAAACAGGCCAAGTATGTCTCAGAGCTGTATGGGCGTGAAGGATTGTTTGATGGTGAGGCTAAGGAGCTTACCATGGAAGAACAGATTGTATTTCTTGAAGCCTACACCAGAGAATCCTACAAGCTCATACATGGGAAGTAGGTCTCATGGATGGGACAACAGCCCTGTGTCCAGTTCCCCAAGACAGGGTTCCCATCCATACTATGCCAACCAAATCTCAGAGACCTCTTCCCAGGCCAGTGCTTACATGGGTCATCTTTTAAGCTGATCAAGAAGGAAAAAGACCAATTATTCTGCCATCAATAAGTGGGACCAATAAATTGCTTAGAGATTTTGGCTGCATTGGTTCAGGGGGAGTTTGTTGGACCAAAAGAACCAATGAGCCAGATCAGAAAAACCTCTAAGTCCCACAAGACATCACAACAACTGCTGAAAGCTTCATCAGCAGTTTGACAAAGACTGAAGACTCAACAGCTGAAGATCAAAGATCTGAAGAACAACAGCTGAAGATCCTAAGTACTGAACACAAGTACTGAAGTCTGAAGTACTGAAGAATACAAGTACTGAAGACTTCAAGTACTGATGACTCAAGTGCTAAAGATCAACAGCTAAAGAACTGAAGAACTGAAGATCAACAACTGATGCACAAAGTCTGAAGACAAAGACTGAAGACATCAACTGATGACAACTACTGAAGTCATCAGCTGATGAAACATCTGAAGCCCAAAGTCTGAAGACCAAGTGCTGAAGCTTCAGAGTTTGTCACAACAGCTGAAGAAGTCTTCTTTAGATGTTGTGATGGTTTTTCTCTTTCAATAGTTCGTATTTTTCCTTTTCAGTAGTTTGTACAACAGCTGAAGAGTCTGTTCTTCAATTGTTATAGTTCAGTAGTTGTAAACGACTGAAGAGTCTGTTCTTCAGTCGTTGTAACTTTCAGTAGGTTCTTGTTTCTTCAGTACTTGTAATAAGTAGAACACTTAGCTATTTTGTAAGAAGATGTCAGCTGTTTGACATCTTCAGTAGTTTAGGTGTTCTATCAGTAGTTTGTTAATAACGGTTTGATGTCACTATTAAGTGACATCAGCCTACGTCATTCTTCCTATAAAAGTAAGATGACCTAATTGTAACCGTGCCGATACATGTGAGTAATAGAAAATACCTTTTTGGCAGAATTGTTCTCTCTCTCTATATGTGTACTGTTACATGCAAAATCATATGTGTTCTTGATGTAATTGCTAATTCTCGTGCTAAATCCGCTGCGAATACAACCTAATTGATCAAACTAGAGGCTGAGATCCTGTCAGACAGGTTTCTCCTCAGGCATCATAGACTTGCCAGTGGCTTGTCTGTGTTGTCTGTGGTATTGAGGAGAGGTATAAGACCTAGCAGGTGTTTTAGACCTAATAGGAGTCTTGGACCTAACAGGAGTCTTAGACGTAACAGGAGTCTTAGACCTCTGTGTTGAAACCAGTTTAACTTCATTGTCTAGTTCAATTTTAATTTTTGGTGTCTGATAACGAGGACAGTTTGAAGTAATATGACCTCATTGTCCACAAGTATAGCATGATCTCCTTTCAACTGGACTGGGAGATCTCTTGTGGGGTGGGAAGTAAACATTAGGTAAGGACTTTTTGGTCTCAATCCTTTGATTTTCACCTTCCTTGATAAATTTGACTTGTTTGACGTTATGGTGGATTTGTCTCTTTGGATGATTTTGATCTTGCTTAATTTCTTTTGATTGAGTGGATTTTAAAGTCTTAGATAGTGTGTCAACAGGTTTAGAACCCAAACCAAGAGTGACATTACCATCCTCTTCCACCCTATCAGTCTGATCTTTTGTGCCTGAGGTTATTAACTTTTGATTGGCAATGGGAGAAGCAGGTTTAACTGTGGTATCCGGGTCACTAACCAGAGGATTAGTCACCACATGGTCTTTTATGGGATTATTATTGATTGGCCACTGTTTGGTGTTCAAAAGGATCTCATGTGGTGGAGGCACAACCTTATAACCCAGCCCTTCCCTGTTGTTGCATTCCTTAACCACGTTTTTCACAATATGAGACGAACTAGCTAGATTGTGGAGTTGTAAGGATCAAACATTTTGGATTACACTGTAGTTTAGAGATGAACAACTTGGAGTACATGCGATTACATGCATGTTGGAAACAATGCATGCAAGAAGAAGCTGCATGCATGCATGCGAAAGAAAGCAGATTCGCATGCATGCGAAAATGCATGCATGCGAAAGGCAGGCAGGCGAGTCGCATATGCATGCGAGATAGGGATGCGACAGGGTACTTTTCGCATGCATGCGAAAAGTGTGGTTGGAACCACATGCATGCGAAAATCTCAATGTGTGTATATATATGTGCATGCGAGTTCAGTTATTGGTGTGCAACATTTACACAACCGAGAGAGCTTCAAACTTAGTGTGTGTTTTATTCGCTCATTTGAGCAGATCACGTTGTGTGATTTTTCGACCTTCGGGTGAGATCGATCTTGTTCGATTATCATTGTAATCATTCGACACATGGTATATACATTTGAATTACAATGATTTTGTGCTTAATATCTTGTTCTCTCGGTTGATACGATTAGCGTATGCACCCGTCTTCGCTTTTTATCAAGTGCAACTATCAAACAAAGTGAGATCAATCGGATCCTGGACTTTACATTTGGTATCAGAGCAAGGTGTTGCTCTTGATACAACGGATCATTATTCCGCGATCTTCCGTTCGAGGACGTTAAACAAGTTGAAAGTTTATCCGGTTTCATCAAGGTTCAATCCGAAACCAAACACACACACAAGTTCATCTCAAAACAAAAGTTTTGAAGATTAAAAGTTGTTGAATCTGATTCTATGTCCGCAACTGCGAGAACCTTCATTAGAAAGGTTTTGTTGAAGATTGAAGAACTCAAAACTATAGCATAATCCAAGGGGGAGATTGTAAGGATCAAACATTTTGTATTACACTATAGTTTAGAGATGAACAACTTGGAGTACATGCGATTACATGCATGTTGGAAACAATGCATGCAAGAAGAAGCTGCATGCATGCATGCGAAAGAAAGCAGATTCGCATGCATGCGAAAATGCATGCATGCGAAAGGCAGGCAGGCGAGTCGCATATGCATGCGAGATAGGGATGCGACAGGGTACTTTTCGCATGCATGCGAAAAGTGTGGTTGGAACCACATGCAAGCGAAAATCTCAATGTGTGTATATATATGTGCATGCGAGTTCAGTTATTGGTGTGCAACATTTACACAACCGACAGAGCTTCAAACTTAGTGTGTGTTTATTCGCTCATTTGAGCAGATCACGTTATGTGATTTTTCCACCTTCGGGGGAGATCGATCTTGTATCGATTATCATTGTAATCATTCGACACATGATATATACATTTGAATTACAATGATTTTGTGCTTAATATCTTGTTCTCTCATATTTTTCTTTGAATTACAGGTGACAGGATTGTTGCAGATGATATTCCTCATAAGAAGGTCATTGGTTTCTTACCAGAAGTCGTTCAGGGGCTATCAACACATGTCTATATGCTTGCTTTCTATCACAAATAGTGCCCAAGAATGTTGAAATGGTAGTCAAGGAAAACGGTTGGATAGAGGCAATGCAAGATGAGTTGATGCAAGTTAAGAAGCTGAATGTTTGGCATCTTGTAGAACTTCCAAAGGATAAGCTTTCGATTGTAACAAAGTGGATATTCAGAAACAAAACGGATGAAAAAGGTGTTATAGTTCGGAACAAAGCACGTCTTGTGGTGTAGGGATTCTATCAAATTGAAGGATTAGATTATGAAGAAGTGTACGCTCCAGTTGCAAGACTTGAAGCAATACGTATTTTCTTAGCCTTTGCTTCATACATGAATATCAAGGTGTATCAGATGGATGTCAAAACTGCTTTCTTATACGGGGAAATGAAAGAAGAAACCTATGTTTGTCAACCTCCTGGTTTTGAAGATCCAGATCATCCTGATTATGTTTACAAGTTGGATAATGCATTGTATGGTTTACATCAGCACCTCGTGCTTGGTATGCAACTCTGACTGAACATTTGCTTGCAAATGGTTATTCACGAGGAGCTATCGATCAAACCTTATTCATTCGTAAATCAGGAGATGATATTATTCTGGTTCAAATCTATGTCGATGATATCATTTTTGGGTCTATAAATGATAGTATGTGCTCGGAGTTTGAAGAAGTGATGAAGAAGAAATTCGAGATGAGCTCTCTTGGAGAAATTTCATTTTTCTTGGGTATCCAAGTTAATCAATCTGAAACTGGTATTCTCATTCATCAAGAAAAATATGTTCAGACTATTCTTGAGAAATACAAGTTTTCAAGATTCCAAAGTAGCTCCAACTCCTATGTCTTCTCGTCCTACTCTTACTCCAGATCCATTAGGAGAATCAGTTGATCAACATCTGTACAGATCAATGATTGGTTCTCTCATGTATCTCACTGCAAGCAGGCCGGATATCATGTTCCTTGTTTGTCAGTGTGCCCACTATCAAAGTGATTCAAAAGAATCACACATGAAAGCTGTCAAGCGGATTTTCAAGTATCTCAAGGGTCAACCCAAACTTGGTCTTTGGCATCCTCGTAATTCCAATTTCATTTATTTGCTTATACTGACAGTGATTATGGTGGTTGTAATTTAGACAGGAAGTCGACTACAGGTGGATGTCAATTCTTGGGCAACCGACTCATTTCCTGGCAGTGTAAAAGCAGAACACTGTCTCCACATCCACTGCCGAAGCTGAATATGTGGCTGCATCGAGCTGTTGTTCCCAGCTTGTCTGGATTCAACAACAACTTCTCGATTATGGCCTTAACATTTATGACACACCAATTTGGTGTGACAACACGGCAGTCCTGAACATCGTTAAAAATCCCATTCAACATTCCAAAACTAAACACATTGACATCCGAATCCATTTTATCCGTGACTGTTTAGATCGTAAACTTATTCATTTAAAACAAGTGCCGTCAACTGAAAACATTGCTGATTTATTTACCAAGGCGTTTGATCATTCTCGATTTGATTTCCTTGTTCAATCATTGGGAATGATTAACTTTGGATAAATTGATTTCTTGCATCTTCACAAAAAGATTTTCATTTTCTTTCATAAGGAATAAAGTTGTAATTGTTTTCTTTTCCTTTAAAAGATCAAGCACAATTTTAGGGGGAGAAATTAGAAAACAAGTTCTGAAAAGTATTTTTGGTTTTAGGGGGAGTCATGATCAAGGATTGTTAAAAACAAAGAAAATATATGAGAGAAGAAATTTTCATGATTAAATGAGAAATGATATTACAAAGTTCTAAACAAGTCTAAGCACTTTACAAAGACTTGGATTATGTTGATGTGTCAATAGGCTTTGCTTTCAGAAATGAAAATATCATAATTGAGTGACTAAACTGAAATTAAATTGATATGAATTAGTGGGGAACATATCAGGATTCTGTGACAATGTCAAAAAAATGTTCTAACACAGACTGAGAGTTATACTCTTGTCATACTCAAGTCTGTATTTGTTTGATTCAGTGATTATCATATATAACTATGTATATATCTATATAAATGAAAATACAAAAAGACAAAAAGAAATACAAAGACAAAAGAAAATAACTGAGCAATAATTGAACAAAAATGCCAAAAGGCCATATAGGATTTAAGATGCCAAGGTGCACAAATCAAAAGATATGTCTAAAAGACATACATACTATATGGTTTTTCTATTGAGAATATTTTCTGATCATGGAAGGCAAAATCAAAAGATGGGGCATGTAAGTCCGGATGGCTTGTAAGTCCTAAACATCTTGAAAGAGCAGACGTAAGTCCGGATGGCTGTTAGTAAGTCCTTAAACTTGTTATATTCTGTGTTAAGAGATATTTCTCAGGCTAGTTATGCTCAAATAGTTATAATTTAGGATTAAATAAATGGTATCACTGATCAACAATGCATGGTTTAAGTCAATTTGGGGTGACTTGAAATCTCGACAGTGTCTTGAAGGATAATAAGTATTTTACAGAAGTTCTGATTATGGGATCCACTGAATTATATTAAATCAAACAAAACATGATATGTATCACTCCTTATGTTTCTGAGTAAAACCTGAAGTATAAGTTTAAAAGGGACAAATATATTGACAATCAACTTAACCAGTTTATTTTAAATAAAGCTATAAAGCTGGACAGAGTCTTGACTTGACAAAGAACTATATGATCTCATTATAAAAATTCTTACAAAACAATTTTAATCAATAAACAATTCAGATCTTGATTCTTTATTTGTTTTCATTATTTTGTTATTTTGTGTGTATTGTTTTCACTTTACTTTTGTTTTGGTTAGAATAAGACAATTAAATAAACTATAAATTTTTTGAAAAATTGAAGATTCATTAAATTAATTGGTCACTTGGTAAATAAAACCTTCTGTAGACATAAATAATTAATAAGAAAAGTTTAAAAAAAAACACAAGTAAAATTGAAAAAGTTAAGAAAAAGTTGTATGTTATAAAGAGAAAGAATGGAGAGATAGACTATCTGAAGAGCACTCAAGACTTTCACACTTTACGAGCTCCTGATCTTTATGCAATGGGAAAAGCTCCATTTTTCAATGAAAGCAACTATGGAGAAGCTGAATTAATGAGATCAAAGATAAGAAGAGAGATGAGAACTAACTTCAAGGACTTCAGAACTGCAAAGTCAAAGGTGATTGATGACTCTTCTAGAATTGATGAAAATACCAAAGCTCCAATGAAAATCAAGTCTATCAACATCCCAAATTTATAAGGAAAGTCCCAGTTCATGCTCATGTTCCTCCAAATTCTTTGAAGCAATTTATATCTTGGAGTTGTGAAAAGGATTCAGGTCAGGCTGTGATCAAATGCATTGATAGATCATTCAGAATCATTGATCCAGCTAACTTAATGAAATTCGGCAAAGACGAGTTGATCAAGCTGTTACATTGTCCTATTTCAGCTGACGAGTCTATTTACTTTTTATCTTGCCAATATGTTTGGATGACAGATCGGATCCTGGACTTTACATTTGGTATCAGAGCATTTGGCTCTAGAACCAAGATTTGAAGATGTTTTTGGCTGAATTGAATCATTCTTCATCTTCCTATTCACTTGTTTGATTGAGAATTCGATATGGAGAAGTTATGCTGCTGAAATTTTGAAGAAAAGTGACCTTTTAGACTGAATTTAATTGAATTTGGACCTAAAATTGAAAGAACACTAATTAACTTGAACTAAAATACCTCAAATGGAACTAATCAGTTAATTTGTGGTGAAAAATTGGTAAAATTCGCAAATTGGAAAACTGATTGTGTGAAAAAGTTCCAGACTTTTCGCACGCGAAAACAGCATTTTCGCTCAGTCAGTTACTCGGTTTGTTCACGCCATTTCGCGTGGTGACTTAGTGGAATCTCGCACGATTTGTTATCTCGCGCGAAAGGATATCTCGCGCGAAAGTAGTTATCGCACAGTTTGGGATTTCGCACGAAAAGTCTGATTTTCGATTTTCTGATCAACATATCTTCAACAACATCTAATCTGAAGCATCTTACTGCATCTCTTCATCTTGATACTGAAATCGGCACTGGGAACAAGCCACCTAAACTTCTCAGTGAAGATGATTATACTGATTGGGCTTACAGGTTTGAGAATCATGTTATCTATACTGAACCTTAGATGTGGAGGTCGATCAAGTATGGTCCTCACAGGGGAGATGGTCCAGAAGCCTGAACACTTGTTGGATGAAGATGATGTAAAGAAATTAGAGCTTAATGACAAGGCATATGCTGCTATCACTATGGCCTTGACTACTGATATTTCTCATAAGTTTAAAGAGTTTAGAGGGGCGAAGGTGTTATAGGATGCATTGGAAACTCAGATTATGGGAAACAAAGACATGAGGGAAAGCAAGAAGGATATGCTGAATCAAGAGTTTAACATGTTTAATCATGTTGTGGGTGAGTTGTTGGATGTCCAGATAGCCAGGTTTGTAAAACTGGTTACAAAAATGAAGAGTGCTAGAATAACACTGGAACCAATCATGGTTAACAAGAAGCTGCTGAATTCACTTCCCTACAGTTGGAATCACAACTGTACACTGATCAAAAGAACTAAAGACTTGTATACTCTTCCTCTGACCGATTTGATATCCACTATCAAGTCTTACGAAATGGATGATAAGCAGAGAGCTGCAAACCATTTGAGTTCTTTGGGTGTTGAAGCAACTGCTCTTTATGCTAAAATGGCTAGTAATCCTAATTACTATGTCAGTTATACCCAGTTGTGTCAGCAACAGCAAACTGGAAGTTCAGCATCTTCTGATATTCAACCAATAATGAACCCTCAAATTCAAATTCCAGTTGCTCAACAATATTCCCCCATCATCCATCAACAAATTCCTCAAACTCCAGCTCCACAGAGTATTCAACATGCTTATGTTGCAACAACAAATCCTTCAAAACAGACTGTTCAGATTGCTGAGGAACATCTTGCCACCACTTTTATGTCTAGCTATGAAGCTTTCATGGCCGGTAGACTCACTGCTCCAAATGTCTTGATTGATGATCTTCAACAAGTAAACCCTGATGATGTGGAGGACAATGACATCAAATATCAAATGGCAATGGTGGTGTACAGGGCTAAGAATTTTGCTAGACGATCTGGAAGAAAGATGTTTCGTGTGAACAACTCAAGCAAAATTGGTTTTGATAAATCAAACTTAAGATGTCACAACTGTGATAAACCAGGACATTTTGCTAGAGAATGTACTGAACCCAAGTCTGGTGGTCAAGCTGAAGGACCCAAAAGAATGGTCACTGTGGAGATTGAAACAAAGAAAGATAAAGCAAGTACTTCTGGAGGTAACAAAGCATTGGTTTCACAAACTAATGCTGAATATGATTGCTGTGACCAAATAGAAGCTCTTGATATGAAGTTGTCTACAGCTTTGATGGCTAAGATTGTTACTGAGCCTGAGGAAGAAGAGAATTTGTTTGCTGAGTTTGTGTCTGATGATCTGTTGGATGGTTTGTTTGTTGAGAAGATAGCAGAGAAAGAAGAAGTTACAATTGAAGAAAGTGCTGAGAAGGAAGAGAAGACAGAGAAGGTAGTTGAGAAGAAAAAGAAAGAAGTTGCAGAGTACACTGTTGAGCCTCCAGTCAAATATCAGTTGAAGATCTAAAGACTGTTGATGTTGCTCCAGTGGAAGAACCAGCTGAGACTATGAAAACATTCATGGTGAAAAAGGTTGAAGAATCTAAAGAATGAAGCTTAGAACCAAAGGTATATGATGGTTTATGCACAAATATATGTATTGAGAAAGTTCAAAGGTACAGAGTTCATAATAAGAACTTGATAATGGAAGTTCAAAAACTTCAATATCAAGCTCGAAAACACAAGTCAAATGAAAATTTTTAAAGAAAAACTTGATGGTTTAAATAAAACAGTGTACAACTTACAATTAAATCTTCATGATAAAGAATGTACAAATAATGATTTGACTAACAGAAATAATGAACTCGCCTTAGAAATCAATCGACTCAACAGTGAACTAGCCTCGGCAAAATTAACTGTTGAAAAGTTTGAACTTTCCTCAAATATGGTTGAAGGTATTATCAAATCTCAAATGACATAGAAGATAAAAGGAGGAAAATGTGGTGTTGGCTTTTCTAACATCACTCCTCCAATTAATCATGATTATTCATGTTTGTCTTCACCTGATGTCATTTTTGATTGTGATATGAGTTATGGGATAGGTTTTTCACCTTCCTCAGACTTAAAACCTTCAGTCAAAATAAATTTGACTGTTGATCCTATCACAATAACAAAACTAAACAATCAACTGAAAATTTTTGTGCAGATAATGTGAAGGTAGATGGTTTGGTTGAGGAGTGGGAAAATGATAGTGAGAGTGAGAATGAAAGAGAGAGTTTGAAAAATAAGAATGTAAACAAGTTCAAATCTGATTGTAATCAAACTTTATTGAGGAATGAAAAGTATGTTGCTTTAAATCATACAAATCAATTATAAAATGTAATTTGAATGAAAGTCAAAGGGCAAATCATAAAGTGAACCTTGAAAAAGATTTTAAAAATAGATTTGTTTCTAAAGGTTTAATTGAAGATGAAGATTATATTTTTAAAGAAACGAATTTTCGATTCTTTAAAAATAAACTTCATCAGAATGCTAACCCTGTGAAACAAGATATGTGTAGCCCAGATGTGCAACAGATTCAAAAGCCTGGTCCTTCTCCAAATTCTATTTGAATAACAAAGCCTGGTCCTTCTCTAGCACATTCTAAGACTGGTCCAATTCCAGCATCATCCATTCCAGAAGTCACAGCAGTTAAACCAAATGAACAAGCAAAGATGAACAAATCACCAATTTCCTCGAATCTGTCTAAGATGAACAAGCAATTATCAAATGAAATAAAGATTCGAGAGACTGTGCAGAAAGTTAAACCAAAAAGTCCATCTGACTTTGGTTTCTATGACAATTTTCATAATTGTCATCCACAGTTTGTTTTCCACACACAACAAAGGAAATGTTATCAGTGTGGAAACATAAATCATCTTGCAAATAATTGTCCTTTTCGACAAAAATCACAAGTGAAATTGAAAAAGTTGAGAAAAAGATGTATGTTATAATGATGTATGTTATAAAGAGAAAAGATTTAAAAAAAACACAAGTAAAATTGAAAAAGTTGAGAAAAAGATGTATGTTATAAAGAGAAAGAATGGAGAGATAGACTATCTGAAGAGAGCACTCAAGACTTTCACACTCTACGAGCTGCTGATCTTTATGCAATGGGAAAAGCTCCATTTTTCAGGAGTTTTTGTTTTAAAGACTCATTTTCAACTTGTAAATAGCTCTGTCCTTTTTAGTTTCCTCAATTGTCTTTAAATAAAACTTTATGTCATTTTCTTGGTTAAACACGACAACTTCAGTTTCTTTTAGTTGTTTCTTTAAAGCATAAATTGTTTCTTTATAGCCGCTCTCATTTTGTTTTAACACTTAATTTGCCTCAGTGCACAATTTTAAGTCATTTACTAAGCTATCATTATGATCTAATAACCTAGCAAATTTCAGATCAATGCTTTCCCTAAATTTATCACATTCAACACAAGCATGTTTAACAAAAAGATCATCTTTTGATTCTACCTGTGCAGATGTAGACGAGCCAGCCATGAAAGCAGTTTGAGGTTCCAGTTGTGCTTCAGATTCTGCATTCAGTTCATCCTTAACGAGTTGATCAACAGCAGCTAAGGCTTCATTAGCATCCAGCCCTACTGAGTTCTCCCCTTCACTCGCAGAGTCATCATTCAGATCATCAACGAGAGCAATGTTGGCTTCACCACCAGATAAAAATCGGAAGGACCAGTCCTGTCCTTCATCACCTTGAGCAACAAATGCCTTTGAATCATTGCTTGTTAAAGCTGTCTTTTTATCTTTATCCTGTTTGTTGAAGGACGAGAACGGGTTCCCATTGCCAGTCTTCTTCGGTTTAACACATTCTCGCTTGAAGTGTCATTTCTCCCTGTAGTTGAAACAGGTGACCTTTGACTTGTCAAATCCAAAAGTAGTATCTTTAGTAGCCACCAGATTCTGTCTCGTCTTCTTAACAAAATTCTTTGCTCGTCGTACAGCACTCGCGAGAGCCCACATGATGTCCATTCTTTCCAATTCATTTTCATCCACCTGCTCATAGTCTTCATCAGCCAAGTGGCAGTTACCAATCTTTCCTGCTACTAATCCATCATAAGAATGAACTACAGAAGCAAGTAAGTCCATGTGTTCCTTAGCCACTTCCACAGTTACATTGCCCAGATTTTCTGTCACCAACTTCGTTGATTTAGCTTTTGTAGTACTGTGTTGAACCCCTGATGAAACATTTGACTCACCACCAGACGATGAGCTTTGACCATCTACAGATGTATTAGATACAAAAGCATCCTGCAGAGGGGCACTGGAAGATTTTGCAGTAGAAGTCATCTTGTAGAGAGACGGATCATGAGTGTATGATCCCTTCTTGGCCTTGTACTTGTGTCTCACCTCTTCTTCTCTCAGTTTCAGGATGAAATCATTGATGTCTAAAGTCTCCGGCACTGAATTATATCTCAATGTGGAAATAAATAAATCCCACTTCTCTGGTAGCCCATCAGCCAAACTAGACACTTTTTCTTCCTTAGACATTATAACACCATGAGTGTGGAGTTCACTCATCAAATGATATAACGGTCTATAATATCATCCAGATTCTCGTTCCCGATAGAAGAGAAATTATCAAATTCCTTCTTTAATGC
The DNA here is from genome assembly GCA_024085815.1 of Flaveria linearis. NCBI lineage: Eukaryota > Viridiplantae > Streptophyta > Magnoliopsida > Asterales > Asteraceae > Flaveria > Flaveria linearis. The sequence goes on from CM044010.1 coordinate 77,923,392, forward strand.
CTTGGCCTTTAAAGACTTCAGTGTTGTGCTCCCTTCATACTGTTTCTCAAGAGCATTCCCTAACTTTTTGCTCTGCTTATGATCAGAATACTGATGGAAGATATCTTTAGGAATTGAATGTGTCAACATAGCATAGGCTTTCTTCTCTGCATTATAAGTAAGCTTTTGTGCATCACTTAATCCACTCAAAGTAAGGGGTATACCATCAGCTCCAACTAGCATATTGTAGCCAGTCTAAATAGCATTCCAGAGATTTGTGTCCACTCCATTAACATGAATCTCAAAACGTTGCTTCCACTGAGGAAATTCATCTAGAGACAAAAGCTTAGATGGTTTATTATGGTTCCCGATCTCATTTTCCAATAGCAATAGGTTCTGGATCTTGGAATCCTTCCCTGTTGAGAATGCAAAGTTCTATGAGTCCATAATGAATTAGTATAAAACTTGAAAACCAAACTATGTATGCGACTGGGAGGGGCGACTGAAGACGACTGAAAACCCAAATGTGTGATTGAGCTTAGTCGTACGACTAGGCAGGTGATTAGGGTAGTTGTGTGAATGAACGGAACGACTGGAACAATCGTGCGATTGAAGGAGCGAATGGTCCAATCGTGCGATTGAACTGGGCGATTGAAGTTCAGTCGTGCGATTGAGTCAATCGTGCCACTGAGACTGCTGACTTCGAAATTTTTCGACCTTTTTCACACAATTCGACCTAAAACACAATTTTGAGTTCCCTAGACAGCTGCAACTCGAAAAGACTCAATTTTGAAAGCATGCACACGTAAAAACTGGATTTTTATGCAGAGAGCACGGATCTTTAGACTAAAAACGTTGACTTTTTCACAAAACAATTGAATCCACGAAGAATCAAGAGCCAAAGCTCTGATACCACTTGTTAGGACCGTGTACGTATGGAGTACTAACTGATTCAACGTGTAACCGAATCAAATAGAGCGGAATTCTATTTGATTAGCGATCCAATCAGGGAAACCGTTAATCCGATCAAACCTAACGATTAGAGTACGTTAAGAATAGAGTAGGAATGATCAGAAACGATCTATGAACTTGGAAGGGACAATCTAGACGAACTTGGACGGCTAGGGTTGTGAATTCTCGAAGTGTTCTGTTTTTCCACGAATTAATTGGTATTTATAGGTTACAGCTTTCATTCGTACGATTGAGCCATCCGTATGGCTCAGTCATGCGACTGAGTCGTGCGATTGGTTCATTTGTACAATTGAATTAGTCTTATGACTCAATCGTGCGATTGACTCAATCACCTGGTTCAATCGTGCGATTGGACCATTCGCATGGTCCAGTCGTGCGACTGAATCATGAGAATAAGTTAAACACATTTCTCAACCTTTAACAATTCAGAACTATGTCTAACAACTGTATACCTATATAACATGTTCGTATAAGCGTGTAACATACAATCATATAAATATATAAAATGTTAAACAACCAATACAAAATCAATCAAAGAGTTTTCATTACATTTATCAAACATTACATATATATTACAAAATGAAAGTCTATTACATTTGAACTCAATAGAACTAGAACTAGGGACATGTGTACTAACACTACTACTGAAAGTACACCTGCAGCTAATTCTGAAGTAACTGGAACTTCTGAATGAAGTCCTTCAACAACCATCGAAACCAAACATGTGATTCCAAACCTGGATGATGAAGTAGTTGTTCCCACAACTCCCGACACTAGGATTAACATGAATCATCCCCTGGACAACATCATCGGGAATATTCTCTTGGGAGTTCAGACAAGAAATCAGCTCTACTCAGCTGATTATGCTGCGGTCATGGAAAAAGGTTACATACACGAAGGGGCATATAGATGTTTTATGTCTCAAGTTGAGCCCAAGTATGTAAGCGACGCCTTAAAGGATGAGGCATGGGTAGCTGCCATGCAAGAAGAACTCCTACAGTTTAAGAAGTTAGGTGTCTGGACACTTGTCGATAGACCAAAAGGTGCAAAAGTGATTGGCACTAAGTGGGTTCTTCAGTGTAAAAAGGATGACCAAGGGGTCATAATCAGAAACAAGGCTAGGCTGGTTGTTCAAGGGTTCAGGCAAGTAGAAGGAGTTAACTACAATGATGTTTTTGCACCAGTGGCCAGGATGGAAGCAATAAGAATCTTCCTAGCCTATGCATCCTTTATGCAGATCAAAGTTTATCAATTAGATGTGGAAAGTGCATTTCTTCATGGTGAGATCCGGGAAACTGTTTACGTCAGTCAACCCAAAGGATTCGAGGTTCCTTATCATCAGGAAAGAGTTTACAAACTAGACAAGGCTTTGTATAGGCTCCATCAAGCCCCTTGATCCTGGTATGAGAAACTTTCTACTCATCTCCTGAAACATGGCTTTCGCAGAGGTGTAATTGACTGCACGTTGTTCATTATGGTAAAGGATGGTGATTTACTACTGGTACAGATATACGTGGATGACATAATCTTCAGTTCCAAGAACGAAACATTATGTAAAGAATTCGAATCTGTGATGAAAGCGGAATTTGAAATGGAAGCCATGGGAGAGATGAAGTTCTTTCTTGGTTTATAGGTTGATCAGACACCAAATGGAATCTTCCTGTATCAGACTAAATATATTGGAGATATCCTTAGTCGATTCGACATGGCGAATGCACCGGTTGCAGGTACTCCACTTGCCACGAACCATGATGTAGCACCCGACAAAATGGTGATCTGGTAGACGCCACAATGTATCGAGGAATGATCAGGTCTCTCATGTACCTCACAGCTTCTCGTCCTGATATTATGTATGTCACGTGTCTCTGTTCCAGATATCAGGCAAAACCAAAAGTAAATCATCTGATTGGGGTAAAAATGATCTTTCGTTATCTGAAGGGTACCTCAACACTTGGGTTGTGGTATCCTCATGATGATGACTTTGAGCTTACAGTGTATAGTGACTCAGATTATGGTGGTTGCAAGATGAATTACAAGTCAACATCTGCGGGATGTTAGTTCTTTGGAAGACGATTAGTCACCTGGCAGTGTAAGAAGCAGACGTCTGTTGCTCTATCAACATGTGAATCTGAATACGTTGCTGCGGCAAGTTGCTGTTCACAAATCATCTGGATTCAACAGAAAATGCGGGACTACGGTTTGAAATTCTCTAACACCCCTATATTTGTTGATAATTCTGCTGCTATTGCTGTCACAAAAATCTGGTCCAACACCTAAAAACTAAACACATCAGAATTAAATATCACTTCATACGTGGCTGTTCTGAAAAACAATCGATGTTGTTAAAATTAACACGGATTTTCAACGCGTCGACTTCTACACAAAAGCTTTTGATAAACCTCGATTTCAATATCTATTAGAGGTCAATGGCGTTAAAAAGAAAGATGATGTGATTCCAGACGAATCGAGTTAATAATCCTTCTCTATGTTTTATTTTTCAATTTTTTTTTCTTTTTTTGTTTTATTTTTTCTATCTTTAAAAATTCAAAAACATAAAATGACTTTCAGTTTTAGAATTTTAGGGAGAATAGTTTTAGTTTCAGTAGTTAGTATTTAATTACTAAGAAAACGGGGGTGGGCAGATAAGCTGAAAAGCAAAGACATCAAATCTGTGAAATCGATTCTAGATATGGAAAATGATAGTACACAGGCATCGAATTGTTTGGGACACCAAAAGATTTAAATGTTCTAAAATGTTATATTCAAAGTTACAGAAAATTATATGTCTAAGAAGTCAAAGCCTAATGAGTTGAAAAATGATAGTAGGGTAGTCTACTACTATGGTCACATAGAGAAAGTAGATCTAGGGGTTGCTAGTCCATCATATGATGTGTCAGTAGATTCAACATAATAGATAAGTAGACTTCATTGGTGAACAAATGTAAAACTAAATCATTCAACAGGCTGTGGGCTTCCATCTTATCCCTGGTTAACACAATCAACGCATTTCCAATAAGGGGTGAGGAGCAAAATAAGCGCCATAAATGTGTGCAGACGACCATAAAAATAAGCAAAGCGCATGAAAAAAATGTGAAACGCAATCAAGCTACTGACTAATGTTGTTGGTGCGTTATGTGTAAAAGAAAATTGCTCTAACAAGAAGATAGGTTGTGTGCCTCTCTGCTATGCGATGGCACTGACCTGAGGATAATCACAACCTAAATATTCTAGAATTCATTGTTGTTTGCGCCTCTCTGATGTGTGATGGCACTGACCAGAGGCTTGGCATCTCTTTGAAAGCTCTTAGAATAGTTTCTTCTTGTCAAAACCCGTAGACCGCTCAAAAATCTCCTGAGGAAAGTTGATTACCATATAAGTGTGGGATCCACAAATGCTTGTTGAAATAATAAACCTAAATAATCACCAATGTATGTCAAAAATCTGTGTATGGATTTAGGTGGACAAATGTACTGACAATCATCGTGGCAGCATTCTCCGATGGTCAAAATCAATGTGTGCTACATAACAGCTCTAGCATGATTTCCTGTTAGTGCTCTTGACTCTTAGATGAATAAGATTCTATTATGGGTAAATATAATGATCTCTGTTATCTAAATAAATATAAAAGGTCCCAAATGCTTATGTTTATGCCTGTATGATTCCATAAGAATCTTTCTAGAAAGTTGAGTATGCTTGAAGCTGTTCTACTCAGGAGGAGAAATCATTTAAGGAAAGTTAAAATGTTTTAAACCCACCTCAAATGGAAAATACTAAAATATGTTTTACTTTAGTCTGTTTAAAGTCTTAGTTTTGGTTATATTTGTATCGAGTCGATGTCGGACTATGTAACAAGAGGAAATCTGTGAATGTCACAAGTTGAACCTAGTGTTATCTGATAAAAGCATGTTTCTAAAATGTTAAAAGGATCACATCTGAGGTGATCAAATGGTTTTCAAGTAAAAGGATCACGTCTGAGGTGATCAAACAGTTTTGATTAAAAGGATCACGTCTGAGATGATCAAAAGTTTCAGTTAAAAGGATCATGTCTGAGATGATCAATGGTCATAATGTCATATATAAAATTCAAGTTTTGAAAGGTTGGGAAAAGTGAAGTCAAACTCATAAGAATGAGCGAATCGCACGATTGGATAATAAGTATGGACCAATTACACGAATAGACCATAAGTATGGACCAATCCCACGAATGGACCATGAATATGAGCAAATCACATGATTGGACCATGAGTATAGGTCAAAGTATATGATTGGATCACAAGAGTGAACCAATCGTACGACTGACTAAAGAAGTTTAAGTCAGTCGTACAACTGAACCTCAGTCACGCGAATGAATCATGCGTATGGGTCCAGCCGTACGACTGAAACACAAACAAGTATAAAAGGGGGCTCAGTCGATCATAACCTTCCACTTGATTTGAAAAAACTCTCAAAAACCACCGACTGCCCAACCCACCTTTTTCAAAATTTTCCCTGCGATTGACCGATTGCTACATTACTAACCGATTATTGTCCATCTATTGGTACTATGAGACTGAAATCATGACTAATGAGGATGAATAATCAAACCAAACTGTCCGAATGGGTTAAAATAAGAACCGAGAATTAAAACCCTAGAATAGAACACTTAAATGAACCAAACGTGCATTTAAAAGATTATAAGTGTAAAATCGGGTCCTTGTGCGTCTAATGAATCTAATCTCTAAGTGTAAATGATTGATTTGATAAAGATTCAAAACTTTGGACTCAAACAGTGCAGATGCGAAAGGACATGCTGATGAACTTCAGTGGCACGATTGAGAGAGATGCACGATTCAATCGCACGATTGAATCAATCGGTGAGTCATTCGCACGACTGACTCAACCGCATGGCATAGCATACGACTAAGTTCAGTCGTAGGCTCAATCGTACGACTGAGCTCAGTCGTAGGCTCAATCGTACGACTGAGCTCAGTCGTGTAGTTCAATCGTACGATTGAACCAGTTAGATACAATCTGTTCTAATTCAAATGTCCATCTTTATGAACGGATCTAACGTATTTGTTACTTTTGTTGCAGCAACATGGCTAACAGATGGACCATGAGCACTAAGCACAATATATGTGCTTACCTCGATCCTACTTCCTGGAACGCTTCAGAGTTCGCTGGGATCATTACTTTTCTTAAACGATTGAGGATCTACAGAGCCATTTCTACTCCGTGCACACCTTATCGCTCATTGCAGCAGACATTCTGGGAGAATGCTGTTGTAGATCGCTCTTTTGAGCCATACAGGATCCGAAGTTCTATCTTCGGCCAAGACATCGATATAGGGGAAGATGACTTCCGGAGGGTCTTGGACTTGGGTGAGGACGGAGCCTACCCAACCAAGCTATATCCCCTGACTGTTCGGGGATGTTTCTTGAGGATCAATTACGCTGGCGATATCAATGCCGACGTGCTAAACATTTTAAGTATATGGCACATGTGATCCTCAAGTGCATTGCCTCCCGGCATGGAGGATTTGACGAGATGAGCAATCAGATCCAGGATGCATTCGTTGCACTGGTACTGAATTATCCATTTAGTTTCTCACGGATGTTCTTCACTTACCTCACAGAGAACATAGAGGCGAAAGGGAAGGAGGGCTTTTGTATGTACCCAAGGTTTATTCATATGATCATTGATGAGAAGCTTCCTCACTTGCACAAGGAGAAGGATGATGCGGTATGACACCACATTGGGACGGATGAAGGTGTACTGGGGAAGCAGGTGAAGCCCCCGGTTAGGAGATTATTTGGCCACCTGGCCAACGTGGACTATCTGGCGCCCGCTCAAAAGAAGTGGCATCACGATGACAGTGATTCTGATGTTGAGCACATTGTGGTTCTGGATGATGAAGACAACGATGATGATGACCAAGATGATGGTTAGGGTGGTGGAGATGCTGGCTCAAGTCAACCACGAGCCACCGACACGTCTATTATCTCACCACCACCTCAGCAGAGTGGTTCCTCAGCTCCCGATGGATCTGAGCAGGCTTCTATCCACTGGGACTTCATGGTAGATGAAGAGGAGGAGTCGGATGATGAGCCTCTCACTAGGATAGTCGGTAGCCGAGTTGTGGCTACCGAGAAGGTAAAGGAGGCTGTTGGAGGATGCCAGGCTGGTTCTGAGGGTGGTGATGCCGATGTCACAGACCCATTATATACACCCGACCAGCTGATCAGCACAGGGGGAGCCCCAATTGCCAAGGGTTCCAGGAGGAAACGAATGGCACAACCTTTTGGAAAGAAGGGCAAGAGGCATAGATTTATACTTGTTAGTTCTTCCACCCATGCCACCACCACAGCCACTGCCACCACCACTGTTCCTCACCCTACTACCACTACTACCACCACTACTGCCACCACCACTACCACCACTATAGCCACTACCAGTCCCACCACCACTCATAAATTCACAACTACCTCACCCACGATACTCACATCTATTCCACCACAACCCACTTCCATCCCTACTCCCATATACACCATAGCCACCACTACACCATCTATACCCCAACCTAGCACATCCACCCAATTCCCACCTCCACAGGGATCGACTCTAACCACTGTTGGGTTAGAGGAGCAGTTGGCAAGCCTTAACAGGCTGGTGCTCAAGCCGCTAGCTACAGATGATCTGAGGGTAAATCAGATGAATCAGCTGATAGCGGTCAACACCGCTCAAGGCAAGCAGATAGCACAGTTGACAGAGAAGAAAGCTGCTCATGAGAGAGCGTTAGCTCAAGCTCACCATGCCCTGACTACCCAAAATGATCTATTGATGGCATCCGTAAAGCGGATCGAGGAAGTGGAGAAAAAGAACAGAAAGCTGATGCTAAGGTTGAAGGGGACTAAGGGTGAGCCCTTAAAGATGAAGGGTGATGGTGATGATGGTGGAGATGATGATGATGATGATGATGATGATGATGATGATTCTGATAATGAATTAGATGAAGATGATGAGGAAGATGAAGCAGGAGGAAGTGGAAAAGCCAAAGGAGGTCATAATGATGATGAGGATGATCAAGAAGGTGATGCATCTGCATCAGCCTCAAATCCATCTGCTAAGGAGAGGCGCACTAAGCAAAATCAAGATCAAAAACCCTCGTCCTCAGCTCCTTAAGTTGAAGAGACACTCGATCAAAGCAAAAGTAATGATTAGATGTTTATGTATTTGAAACTTTTGTACTTGAAATGTTTATTACATTAATGTAATTTATGGAAAATTTATGTTTAATGTCTTGATAAATGATTAATGTATACATTGTTTGTTGTGTAATTGAACAGATACAATTCAACAGATCGATGATTATGATATTGCTCCCCTTCAGCAAATCAAGACTCAACTCATAATGATTCTTGATTTGCAAGGGATAGTAAGATGGTCTGTGGGTTACGTGTAACGCCCCGAAATTCCCGAAGCATGCCATTTAATAATAATGGGTTTCTTAAGGGTTAATTAAATAAAAAAATAAGTTAGTGGGCTATGGACTAAATTAACCCTAATGGGATATGTTTTGATGGGTTTAAGGGCCCTTAATCAGCCCTTAAACATGCATGATTAGCCTCCATCCCATCATTTGCAACCCTAGCCCCCAAGTTTCTAGAGAGAGAAAGTAGAATGAGAAAGTGAAGAAAAACCCAAGGATTTGGTGTGGTATTATGGAAGAGATTGAAGATCTGGGTGTTGGAGCTTCAAACCACAAGAAAGGAGAAACAAATCAAGGTAAGAATTGTCTTCCAAACATCCCTTTAGAACAGATCCGGATTTCTAGGGTTTTGGGTTCAAAAATTTTCAAAGAAACACATAAAGGTCAAATTTTTACGTATGAAAACATGTAAAAAGGTTAGATATGGTTTCATGGATGGTAAACCAAGGATTTGGACGTAAAAAGTTATGATTTTCGGTTAAAAACGGGCTGGTTCGTCATTTTTATGCATCCAGTGAAACTGTGAGCCCGACAAGTGAAATTGTACCTTCAACCAGCGAAATTGTCCCTTCAACCAGCGAAACTGTAGTTTCGCTTGAGCGAAACTGCTGTGTTCGAGAAAACCATTAAGACTTAGCAAATCTAGGAAATTCCAACGAAAGTTGGGCGCTCATGGTAGCGAATCTGTCCAGCGAAACTGGCAGAAGTGCTGCCCAGCAAAACTGGTAGTGAAACTGCCAGCGAAACTGGTAGCGAAACTACCAACGAAACTGTCAGCGAAATTGTGAAGAAAATGATGTTTTTGTGTATTAACTTTCGTGCAGCTCGTGTATTCGGACTATAGCTTAAGTAACTTAGAATTGAAGCTATTTTGCTAAGTTCAGGTGAGTTCTAGACCCCTCCTTTACCCGTTTTCAATGTTTTGGGGTGATATGCATACTAAAATACATACTTTAATGATGGCGGTTTTTAAGACCTTTTATCAAGAAAATAAAATTTTCTAAAGTAAAATGTGTCATTTGCCCCTTGGACCCCACTAGGGGCTGCCGCCCCTAGAACCCCGCTATCAGGGGCTGCCACCCTCGAACCCCTGCTGTCCCCCGGAGGGTTAGTTATCTGGTTTATCTCTCATGATTAATGAAATGAAAATGCGTAGACTAAGAGTTTGCTTCTTATTATGTGTTAAGTGCTTGTGAAAACTAAAGATATAAATGAAACTTAAAGAACTGTTATTGGACCCATAACATGTACCTTGATAAATAAAGCCTTGCAAGCAATTGATAAAGGAGGGTTGCATCTGTTGTGCCCTCACGATGATAAAGTAAAGGCTCGAATAGGCAGGTCAGTAAGGCCTGGATTGGCATGACAATAATGGCCTATTTGGGTTCGACAGTAAGGCCTAAATTGGCATGTCGGTAAAGTCCTGTGTTTATCATAGGCACCGATAGTAACTGGGAATTGACGGATAAGGAAGAGTAATAATTAATAAGTAATGGCAAAGAATTGATAAATTGATAATCCATGTGTACCAATGTCCTGATAGATGATGATTATTTTCAAATGTTAAAGCTAATACTTCTTACAAAAGTTATTTAACAAAGTAAACCTAGAATTCACTCAGCGAAGCTGACTTTTTATGCATATTAGTTGACAAGTGAGCATTAGGGCTTATAGGATGGGAGCTTGGATCTAAAGCTCCTTGGCATCTAAAGACTGACATCCCTGATGAAGAAGAATATAAAGAGGATTTTTAAGAGTATTTGATGTTTAAAGACACTGTTTATATTTTAATTTAACAATGTTGTAATGAATTGCAATTACTATACTTTTCCGTTGCAATATATATATATCTAAACAAATGTTTTAAATCTATGTTTTTGCTATGATTGACCAACTGTGAGGTTTCCGGGGATTAGGGCCTTACATTACGCCATAGAGGAGGGAGAGATCATCACGACCTAACTGACGAGCAGCTCGCAGACATGTTCAGACTAAATCCAGACGAGCTTGTCAAAGATGCTCTTGAGGTCGACGTTGTTAGTGATGAAGAGCTACAAGGCGTGGATGAGATCGAGATTGAAGACATCACATCAGAGTATTATCCAGAGTACACTGACCCTGAGGGTAATGTTATCCCCGACTTGGGTGAAACATTTGGTAGTGATACTTTTGGAACTCTTGATGAGAAAGATAAAGAGAAAGAGAAAGAGGAAGATAAAGCCCAAGCCACAGACGCTTATTTTGAGTTAAAGAATGCTGAATGGGTAGTTTGTTTGAAAGAGATGAGAGGCCAACAAGAACCACCAAAGCCAAATGCCTACACCAAACTATACAAGGTCAGGATACATCAGAAGGTGTTAGAAAAAATCATTAGTTGGGCCAATTTTAAAGACTTGGAAGTATATGCCGTGAAGAGGGAGAAGGGGATAGAGTACTTCAGATACCCACACGATCTGAAGACTATTCCCGATTTTGAGCTAAACAGGTTGGCATGTTTAGACCTTTTGTACGCCAACCCGAGAAAGATGTTGGGGTGGTTTGAGACAGCGTTGAAGAAGGAATACCACACCAGATGGGTCAACTTTAGGCCTTAACAACCTAAAAGGTTCATACATAAGACTGAAGTTGATCCTATATCTGGAAGGCCAAAGGTAGTGTTAAAGTGGAGTCCCTCGAGCACAATGTCTAAGATCCCATTGCGGGAGATGCCTCAGGACTTCACTCCACACTTCAAATGGTGGTATTATGACTAGGGGACGGGAGAAGCGGTCATAGTTCTGCACAAAGAAGGCAAAATAGAGACTATCAGGGTATTTGACCCAATCTGGCTAACCAACTTGTCTGCTGAAGATGTTTACACATTGTACAAGTGGCCACTGTTCTATGACTCACAAGATATTGTACAAGCTCTACAATTCCCACACGTTATACAGCTCTGCTTCGTGTTTGAGATTCACGCGGGAGTCACAAGAGATGAAGTACAAGAAATTCCAAGAGCATGTGTAGGATGTTAGACAATAGGCTAAACTAGGTCGAAGGGGGAGTTTATTGATTCATTATGTACCTAGTTTATGTTCCTCAATGTAAATGTCTTTCATTTCTTACGCATATGTAATGACAATGTTTAATGAAATATGATGTGAGTTTTGATGTTGATTTGTCTTTATTTATATCATATTCATATTGTAATTGATATTACTTATATTGATGAATATTATATATAGCTTTGAGGTTGTTGTACATAGTTCTGAGTCAATAATGATTCAGAAATGTGTTCAATTTAGTCAAGTGGTTATTCATGCTAATGGACCATACTTATGGACCATACGCATGAATGGACCATACACATGAATGAACCATACTTATGGACCAGTCGCATGACTGAACCAGGAGACTGGATCAGTCATATGATTGAGACATAAGATTGATTCAGTCGTGCGTATGAGTCAGACGCATGAGTCAGTCACACGACTGAACCATGCTAATGGTTTAGTCGTACGAATGGACACTGAAAACCTATAAATACCATATAATTTGTGGAAAAACAGAATACTTCAAATACTTTCATACCCTAGGCGTCCAGAGCGTCCTAAGTCGCCCATCCAAGTTCATAGTTCGTCCTTGATCGATTCCAACTCGTTCTTAACATTTGTTTCATTGTTAGATCGATTAGGTTGTTCGTTCTCACTGATTGGATCTCCAATCAAATAGAATTCCACGCTATTTGATCCGGTCTCACGCAGAATCTGTTAGTACTCCGTACAAAAATGGTCCTAACATGAATTATTTAAATTAACCAAAGCATTTGGTTTCATTCAACACCTAATATTTAATACTAACCCTAATCTAAACTTATATCCTCAAATCTAGACTCAAAGCATCTACTGGATAACAAGGGTTCAAGAGGGAACACTTGGTGGGGTCCAAGAGGCAAAGCCCCTGAAAGGGGTTGAGGTCAGAAAAATTTTATTTTAAAGAATTATTATAGTGGAGAAAATAAAATTTGAAATTTAAAATATAGACTGATGCAGCCCACATTAGAGAATGGATGGAAATAATACGAAGACGGCACGTAGATGCTGACAGATGGGCAGGTCTTAAACACATGGAGACCGATGCGGACCGCGTTGCCTTTGTACATGTGCCACATCGCCTAAAGGGGCTCGAGGCAATGCACGCGCCACATGATTTAAAGCTACCAAAAGTTTCTAGAACATGTTTCTAACTTAGTTAATAGACGACATACAATCTAAGCTTTCTAGAACAAACATAAGAACAAAGGTAAGGCTCTACTTGATAGAAATATGAATATGTATGTCTTTTATAGCGAATCTCATTAGTCCTTGAGAGTTACAATCTGTTTTGAAAACCAACATGAGTAATGTTAATTTATTAACGTGTTTTGGTGAAATACTAGACAAGCATCAGACCTGATAAAAAAAGATTCATATGTGAAGCCCTTAAAGGGGTACTATGCCTAAGTGATCCGGTTGTGAAGACTAAATAAAAAATAAGTTAACTAATCGGTCTTAGCTAGCATTAATGTGTAAGGGCAAGTAAGGTCGTCTCTATAGGGATGTAACACCCGGAAATTTCAGTTTGAAGTGCCATGCGACTGGAGCGTCCAATCGTACGACTGATGGACGACTTGAGCTCCATACGCATGATAGTCGCACGATTGGAGAGTCCAATCCCATGGAGCTCATGCGGCTGAAGGTTTAGTCGCATTGAAGCTCGGGCGACTGAACTGTATATTTAAGGGAGAGAGCAGCCCTTACCCTCTCCCCACACTTGCGAAACCAGGGAAAGAAGAGAAAAAGGAACAGAGGAGAAGAAAGCTTGGTTCAAGCGGGTTCAAGGGTGTAAAATCGATGTGTAGCGAGTTGAAACAAAGCTCTAACCGAGGAGGCTGCTAAGGTAAGTTCTAGGACCCCTCTTTTACACGTTTTGGAAGGATTTGGGGCTGGAACACATCTGAAAACTATATTTTTGGGTTTTGGGTGTTTAACCCGTGTATGTATGAATGTGTATGTGTATAGTGTGTTTAGAGTGTGATTTTGGACGTGTATGTGCTTGAATGTTGTCATAGTATGATTCTCTAAGGTTTAGGAGGGTTAACTTGGGCTTAAAAAGGGTTTGGAAGGATTTGGAGGTCGTGAGTCGCGACTGCAGTTCGGGATGAACTGCAATCGCTGCCCAGCTAGGGCTAGGCGACTGGAGGGCCAACCACACGACTGAAGGACGATTGAAGCTCAACTGCACGACTGAGGCTCAGTCGGACGACTGGGGACTTAGTCGCATGATAGGTCATGCGACTGGGAGTTCAGTCGCATAGGTCCATTCGCATGGTTGTTCAGTCGCACGATTGAGGGTTCAGTCGCATAGAAGCCCATACGTATAGTGTTCAGCCGCATGACAGGGAGTCCATTCATACAATTGGGTGTTCATCCGCATGGATGCTCAACCGCATTGGTCCAATCGCACAGTGTTCAGTCGCATGGAGGCTATGCGACTGAAGAGTGCCCAATCACCCAAGTAGGGCTGTTGTGTATGAGGAGAGACATAGTGCAATTACTGGCCTTCGGGAAAAGAGCAAGTGTAGGTAATGATGTGATAGATCCCATAGGTACATGTGTGATAACTATCGAGGCTTAGAAGTTACGTGGGGCACGATGATGATAGTAATTGCATGTATATGCATGATGTATGTAAGTTAAGTATGATGTAGCCCTGTATGATGGTAATGACTGATGACTGGTAAATGCCGATGTTCCTAGTGTCGATGTATGTTTATCTTTTCCATAACTTTACGTGTTATGATTAGTGAATGAAATGAAAAGTATTATGTAACGTAAAGTGAAAGATAATAAAAGAGGAACATGATGAACGAATGCATGCATTAACGTATGAATGAACGAACGTAAAGCTAGTGAGCGTATGTATGAGATGAGTGACTCTGTGTCGCAACAAACTCAAAAGAGGTCCTTATTACGTACTCCGGTACTGTGTCAGTCTTCGGACATGAGTCGGGGGTTTGTATAACAGGCCCCGGCACAGTATCAGTCTTCGGACATGAGTCGGGGGTATGGCATCGGATGAGATAGTGAGGTGAGCAACTTTGTGTTGCAACAGACTCGGATGGAGTTCAATCCAAGTGATTGACTCAATGGGATCTTTGTTGCGTATCCCGGTGCTGTGTCAGTCTTCGGACATGAGTCGGGGGTTTGTGAGCAGGCCCCGGCACAGCATCAGCTTTCGAGCATGAGTCGGGGATATTGCATGAGACAGGATCTAGTTGGATGAGTAGAGGATCGCATGCTCCGGTACTGTGTCAGTCTTTGGACATGAGTTGGGGGTTTGTGTACAGGCCTCGGCACAGTATCAGTCTTCGGACATAAGACGGGAGTAGTGCGAGAGAGTGAGATGAGACAAATGAGGAACGGATCGCGTGCTCCGGTACCGTGTCAGTCTTCGGACACGAGTCGGGGGTTTGTGAGCAGGCCCCGGCACAGTATCAGTCTTCGGACATGAGCCGGGAGTATCGCGTGACTTAATGAATAAGAGAGATAATTATGAAAGAAAGAAAGTATGAAACGAACGAAAGATAATGAACTTAATGAATGCTAAAGAACGAATGAATGAAAATAATGAACGGAAGGGACATAGTGATAACGCATGAAACGGGATCCTTGTCACACGACCTCAGTAATCATGGCTATGTGCCATGAAGAGGGTAAAGTGTGACCGGATCCAGATAGAAGTAAAAGACTGAGAATGAATAAAAGTTAAAGATAAAGAATGAACGATAAAAGAAGATAATAATGATATTATCTATGTGTATGTACGTACGATGTGTGTTCACATACGAAAGTATAGTATGATTTTGAAAGAAGTAAAGAATGGTTTTAACGAAAAGAAAGTATGTATTTCATATAAAACTAGAACTCACTCAGCAACACTGACTTTTGATGCGTTTCCAGTTGGCAGGTATGTTGCTGAGGATGGCACGGGGCGGCTACTCAGCTCTTGAGGATGGCATCCATTTATATGAACACTCTTGTATTGTAATGCGAGCAAACTATGTTTTGTAATGAAATAACATGTTTTAGTTATTAATGAAAGTTTTAATTCCGCTGCAAAATAGATGAACGATTTAAAATGTTTATGTGCGATGAATGACCAGCTGTGAGGTGCCCGGGAACGGGGCCTTACAAGGGAATTTGTTGAAAGTGTTTCACAAATAAACTTAATTACTTTAAAAACACAAAACTTGAATGATTTTTAGAATACTAATGCAAAAAAGCAATAATCTTTTAAATGAATTTACTAATAAATGGAAATATAATCATTTTCGGGTTTTCAATTCCGTAAGATCAACAATTAACATGTTTCATTAGGGATTGCATAAATGATACTATAAGATCTTGACTTTTGATTAAAGTGATAACAAAGAAACAATCTTTTAAGATTTGTTCATTCAAAATATTATCAATTTACCTATATCAAGTTGTCTATCAGAGTGAATTAACAATGCAAGAAAACTGAAAATTGATAATCAACCACAAGACTTTTTTTTTATAGGAAACCATTTAAATCAACCAAAAGTTTATTGCACTCAAAAATTCATCGTTCGTCACTGGTATTTTTTTAACAAGAATGATTCACTTGAAAGCAATTTCAAAGTGAACTAGCACACATCATTTTCATTATATTTCGATCTTGAATTGGAGAATGTTTGTGGATAATTTAGGGAGTCTTGGAACACTAAAAATCATCTAAAGTTCATCAATTTACATCTAGAAGATGTTGTTCTTCGAAAGCCCTATTTAGATATTTAAATAGACTCCAAATTCCTTAAAATTCGATGCTGAAACTATCACCGGCTTAACATACGCCCGACCCGCATATGATGTGCCACCTTATACGCCCAACCTTATAAACTTTTTCAAATACGCCCATACATACGGCGGTTGATACAGTGACATATGATACACCAACCCCAACATATCTTACGGCGGTTGGATGGTTTTTTTATCCTCATTCGTATCTTTTGTTATTTGCACTTCTAGTCCTTGAACCTGATCTCTTCGGTTCCTTTGGCTCTCAAATATGTTCCTTTTAGCTTTGAAAACCTATTAATCAAAATATAAACAAAGTCAACTTGTTCCATAATAATCACGATGTATAATCAAACATTTTGATCAATTAAACACTAGAACATCAACATATGATCACATCCCCACACTTATTATTTGTTTGTCCCTAAGCAAAGCCTTTAGATATTTTTTTAAACCTTTTATGACAAGTACATTCTCTAATCCCTCACTAATTCTCAGTTTTTGTTCAAGTTCATACCCAAATTCACATACTTTTTTAAACATGTTTGTAATTTTTTCTTTCAAACAAAATCATGTCACTTTACATCTAAATTAATCTGACCGAGCTTAATATGGCTCCAATTTTGCTCATGAATATAATCATATTTTCTCATAATACACCTAAAGTATACATAAATCAAAAGGAATTGTTTGGTTTTTATTAGGCTTAGGTTAAGGTAGGATTCTTTAAATACAAATGGCTGAAAAAGTAGGAAATCCAAATAATGGGTAAGGCTATCTTCTTTGAAGATTTATTATTAATATCAATGTGTTTTGCATTTTAAGGAAAGCATTGGTCCATCTTTTAAAATTTTCACTTTTGTGGGGCACACTAAATTTTTTTTTTAAGTTTTGTCACTTTTAGAACGATATTTTCATATAATTTGAAAACGTCCTTATCGAATTACCGAAGAACGAAACTTGACATTTTGGACACTTTTGACCACTTAATAGCCTATCCAATCTAAATTTTATCAAAAACAAAATTAGAATGATTAAAGACTTCATTTTCTTTCTTTTCATCATATATAGCATTGGGTGTCACAATGGGTTTTTCTGGTTTCTAATGGGTAATATTAGGTATGATCTTGAAAAAAACATAAAGTTTTCTTTTCAGTTCCCAAGGCTAAATCCTAATACCTTTATCATCCTTGTGCATAATTTGGTTTCTTTCTTAAAACATTCCATAAGAATTAACATTTAAACTTTGAAAATTTGATGTAACCTATGTATAAAAGATCCACATTCTAGCTTGTTACCCTCAATTAGATAAACCTAAAATTTAAAGTTTTTTTCTCCTTTGAAACATCAAAACGAATCTAACCATAACCAAGAACTAAAAACCATGCTTTAGTAGGTAATTAGTTAATTATATACATTGAAGTTCTAGGTTTTAAGCACCTTCAACTCGCTTGGGATATTATTAAAAATTTTAAATTACCATTTTTTTATTATTCCCAAAATTGTTCTCTACTCCCCCAACACCATGCGTGGAGTACATTGTCCCCAATGTTGTTGTTGTTGTTGTTGTTGTTGTTGTTGTTGTCGTATAATGAGGATGAGGTTACGGTTTAAGCTTCAACCATAAATCAAAAGAACTAATTCCTACTTCCTAAGTGAGACAATTACCAAAACTACTACTAAAAAATAAACCAAATCATACTCGAACACCAAATAAAAAAGAAAAACAAGATAAGGAAGGTGTATATGGACCTGATCATAGTCACTATTAAAAGCCTTCATTAAGTGATTTATGCCTCCCCACATTTGCATGCTTGCATATAGTGCATGATTAAACTAACAAAACAAAACAAAAAACACACAAACTAATATAAGAAGTAAAACTCACTTTCGTAGAAATTATGGTTGCATTTAACGTATGCAACAAGCCTTTAAACCCCTTGGAAGACTCGAGTGGACGAGTTATAGTCTCGTGAGGGTTTCTAGTGACTCCCGTTTAACGCTAAGTTTTAGGTATTGAGCTAGACCATACCTGTCATCACTAAAGGTGATCAAAGTGTACATTTTCCTATCAAGTTCCCAACAAACGCTTGATAATTAACATGCCAGATCCATAATTGCTTCCTAATTATTGGCATGTAAAATGAGAATTTGTTAGGAAGCTGCTGCATGATAACTTGTCCATGTCATGCATTGTCACTCTTCTTGTCTTTATCCTTAATTCCATTACTCAAACTTTATTAGGTGGAGTAATAAGCACAAGAGAAGGGTCGTGATAAACTTTGATTACCTTAGTCTCTGGTTTTTTAAGAAGTTTCATGTCTTTCTGCAAAAGATTTGAATGAAGTTCTTTTATCATTTGCTCGACCATGAGGGATTCAATTCTGATTCTTCTATAACTAAAAAAAGTAGTGTTGTATTAGTTCCACAGCCTCCTCCTCTAATGACTTAGATTTTCATCAAGAGTACCTCATATTTTATGATAAGGTAGTGGAGTCATTGATCTGAAAGTTGATGTTGTGATAAACTTTCATCAATCATGGATAACATCAACTGAATCGAGCAATCTTATCCTCTTAGATTAATAAACATTTTGAAAGGTCTTGTCACTTTGGTTAGCCATATTTTTCTTTCATTTGATTAGGAGACTTCATGGGTTATGATTATAACCTTTGGAAATATTGATTGGCCAAAGAATGCATAACAATCCCCTTGATTACACATATTAAAATCCCCGTATGTCAACTAAGAGTATTATTGGTGATAGTCATTATAATCCTCCTGGTAACTTGAGCCTTGTGTCATCTTTAGTTCATATATGTTATAACCCAAAGTATGCTCAAATTCGTAGTTCTCACCTCACTGATAATATCTTTCATAATATGGGGACAATGGCTCAAATTACGGATACGGTGAGGGTGCATCATTATAATAGGCATCAACATATATAACTTTCTTCTCGCATCCTCACACTTTTGTAAGTACTCAGGGAAATCATCCTATGTGTGAACCGGACTCCCACAATATGTACATGATTAATAAACTCAATTCTAGGAGAATTTTAACTACTTGAGAGTCACGTGCAAGACATAGAACATCTGGCCTAGCACCGTATAAAACAAAACAAATCCAAACCAAAACTAAAATTAAAAAATAACACTTTTCAAACCCATTCCCCGACAACGGTTCCATTTTGATCTGGTAAACAACTTAAATAATCGGTTTTAGCTACATTTATTGTCTAAGGGTAAGTAAGGTTGTCTTTACAGAGAATTTATGGAAAGTGTTTAACAAACAAACTTGATTACTTTATAAACACAAACTTTGAAAGTAAAAATTAGAACTTTGAATGATTTTTAAAATAAAACAAACAAACAAACATACCCAGTGTATCTCGCTGAGAGCAGGGTCTGGGAGGGGTATGTGGTGGCAAGTCTTTCCTCTATCCTGAGAGAGAGAGGATTTTTAAATACTAATGTAAAAATCAATAAACTTTGAAACGAACTTACTAATTAATGGACAAATAATCACTTCC
This sequence comes from Flaveria linearis, assembly GCA_024085815.1. Classification (NCBI taxonomy): domain Eukaryota; kingdom Viridiplantae; phylum Streptophyta; class Magnoliopsida; order Asterales; family Asteraceae; genus Flaveria; species Flaveria linearis. The sequence continues at coordinate 77,943,184 of CM044010.1, forward strand.
GGGTTTTAATTCCCAAGATGAACTCTTCACATGTTTTGTTAGGATTTACACAAATAATACTTTAAGTTCTTAACATTTGATTAAAATGATAACAAGGAAACAATATTTAAGATATGTTCATTCATAATAATCAATTTATCTATATCAAATTGTCTACTAGTCTTATTGAGTTAACGATGCAAAGAAACTGGAAACTTATAATCAAGCACACAACTTTATTGATAAGAAACCATATAAATCAACCAAAAGTTAATTTCACTCAACAATTCAAGTCCATCATAAAATCCTAATGAAAACATATCAATATTCTTTCTTAACAAGAATGATTCACCCAAAAGCGATTACAAAGCAAACTAGCCACACATCGTCTTCATTATCCCTTCGATCTTGAATTAGAGAATATTTGTGGATGATTTGGGGGTCTTGGAACACCAAAAATCACTTAAAGTTCATCAATTTTCATCTGGAAGAAATTCTCCTTCGAGAACCCTATTTAGATTACGCCCAACCAGCTCATGATGCGCCGCCTCATACGCCCAACCTACGGAACTTTTTTCCAAATACGCCCATGCATATGGTGTCTGATATAGGGGCGGCGTATGATACACCCACCTCAGCATATCATATGGCGGTTGACTGATTTTTTCTCCTTATTCGTATCTTTTGTTAACTGCACTTCTAGTCCTTGATTTTTCTCCTTACTCCTTTTAGCTCCAAAAACTTATGAATCTAACATCAACAAAGTCAACTTATTCCATAATAATCATGATGTAAAATCAAACATTTAGATCAATAAAACACTAAAACATCAAAACATGATCACTAAGCATGTCTGTTAATGGTTTGGTGTCCAATGGATTACGACGCCCAAGGAATTGACGATCCCATGGGTGAGCAGATAACATATTACTACCAGTGTGGAACGAAAGATCTTGATGTGTATTTCATCCTGTTGATCTAGCATGGTTAATATTAAAATGTTCTCATGCTTGATTATGGAATTGATTTGCTTTTAATGATCATTATTCACTAGCATTATCGCTGGTATTGAACTTTTTAACCTTTTACGGATAAGAATGATTGAAATGGGAATGAAACTAAGTCATGACATAGTATCAACCATGTAGGTGTATCTAGTGTCTAACGTTAAAAATCACAAGATAAGAGTTGAGATGGACGTATCTTTAGGATGGAATCTTATGGTTTGTAAACGTGGAGAAGATTTTATAAAACAATTTTATAAATATATCAACGATTCAGTTTTGATATTTTACTTAATTTCTAAAAAATATTACGATGTTTTTATTAAATAGATTTCCACTACAAAAAATATCTTTAAGAATAATTTTCCAATATAAATAATAAAACGATCCCGATCGGTTCACATGACACGTGATGACCCAAATCCGGGGTGTGACAAAACATAAGTAACCATCTCGATCACTTTACAAGAACTATCCACCCAAAAGAAATCGTAAATTAAATTAGCTATGTATAGTCATCATAAGTCTTCGATCTTCTTTGGCTGATGATGATAAACAAATGAAATCAAAATCCTACAAAATCATATTGGAAGATTAAAAATCACATTCTCTTTGTTCAAAATAGTCTAGGGATAATTAAAATTCAAAACCCTAATGATGATAAATAAATGAAAGCAATATCCTTCAAAAACAAAATCTTAAGAGTAAGCTGGCCTATAATACGCGTAAGGACCGACATATGTTACATTGCCCTATGCATGAATATGTCCACCCATCTACATTTTAACCTTGATACGCCCATAAATACTTCCCTCATATTTTTTCGGTGTATTGTACGCCCCTTCCCCAAGGGATCTACCTTTTCTACTCCTTTCTTTGACATGTTTTGGTATTTACACTTATAGGCCCTAGACTTCATCTTATTGCTTCTTTTATTTCTAAAATTGGTTGCTTTTAGCTTCAAGCACCTACGAGTCATCATATATGTGTGTGTGTATAGTAAAGATCTTTTGTTAATCATTATTTATTACTATAACTTATTAACTCATATGTACTGAACACTTACACCATAATTATACAATAAGGACATGTGTAACAAACAGTTACATCATGTTATAGCACTGATGTAATGATACCCTCTCCCCTTTCCAAAACTTCCTTTCTATCTTTTTTTATAAACCTTCAACCTTTTTTTAAAACCTTCTTAACTTTTTTGTAGAATGCTATTTTTTATATTGATTACTCCATTAAAAAGATCTTTATTATATCTTTAATTCGAGTGAAGTCTTAATGTGTGTGTGTGTGTGTCTGTGTATATATATATGAAGTAAACTCATTCCACTATAATATTATAGACATAAACTATGTATTTAATTACCATTATGCATGCATAAAGACTATGTAATCACGATCCCACCCAACCCATCCATCAGATATCAATCCCTCTGCCACTATACCACCACATCACTAGTTGTCATTGCCACCGTTTCATCATCATTATGATCATTCTTCTTATTTTATTATCTTTAGCACCTCTCTCTACCTATCGTTTGTCTCACACAATTCCAATCAAGAAAACCCCTAATTTAGGGTTAGATAAAAGAGAGAGGGTAAGATTAAGAGTGATAGTCAAGTGCCTGTCATTGTTTGGGTTGTAGGGGTTGGAAAGTGTGGCAAAAGGGAATGGTAGGTGTGGCAAAAAGGGGTGGCAGTGTTATTATGTTGGACAGTTAGTTTGGTAGCGTCTAGGGTTTATTTTGGGTTCTTAAAATTAAAGGGGAGTAATACTTGTATAAGATTGTTGGTCAAAGTGGTGGTAGTCATTTTGGGTGTTTGAAATCAGAAGGGGATAGCGTCTTCAGAATGGTTATTGGCAGGCGACGGTGGTGATCGTATACAGTTCTTAAAATCAGAAGGGGATAGTTCTGTTCGTTCTAGTAGTGTTTAACGGTGGCGATGGTGGGCAGATGGTGATAACTGTCACAAAATGATGTTGGCAAAACAATGGTAATGTTGGTTTGTGGCGATGATGTAAATCTAACAAGGAAGAGCTGAAAGGGTGGGTTTTATTTCTTGTATAATTAGTGACTTAATGTAAATGGCATAACTGCTTTTGTACTTTAGTTATCATTTTATTTTTTTATAGGATATAATAGTCTTATTACTTAAACTCAATAGTAAATTCAGTAAGAGTTAGTGTTAGACCCCAATGGTTACAAAATTAAAATCACAACCCCCAAAGATCTCACTAGAAAAAGTTAGTACACAAATTTGAGAACAACACTAAACCACATGGAGTATTTGTGTAATTAACTAAAAAAATTTATGATATTAACCTTTAGGTTTAGCTTTTTTATTATAAGAAAATATATTTGTTCAAGGTTATTGATATTAGTAAAGTTTCCTATCATGATTGATAATATACTTTTTGATATTCAATCAAAGACATTTCCGATAAAATAATCGACTTTTAATTTTAAATTTTATTTTTATATGAAAATTTAATTTTTTTATGACAAAGGAAGATGAATGGTACTCGCGTGAAGATGTATTGTTAGATCGGGTTGTTTTATAATAACAATAACTTTTTCTTTGATAAGTAACTAACGAATACATAATCTAAGTTAGATACTTACTATCATATTACAAATACTTTGAGTAAATATATGCACAAATTGTTTTTCAAAGTATTCATTTGACTAATCTGGTGTAAATTGTTACAATCAGAAGATACAATAAAATGGCTAAAAAGCTTGCTTGTACTATATAAGTGGGAATTTTTATACTAAGAAATTTAAACAATAAGAATAAACTATTATATATTTAGAGACTACATCAAATAGATAATCTGTGTATTAGAGTTGATAGCTTGAGTACTATGTTGTCTTCAAAAGGTTAAACATAATAGTCGGAGGCACAGACAATCTTGTTCTAAGTAACAGTCGATCAGCTGGTCATGGAGTTCACTGCTGATCGGCAGTTGAGCTACATATCCTCATCAGCAAACTTTCAACATATCTAGTTTGGTAGTTGCTCTGCCATATGCTTATTAGCATTCATTCAGCATACGCACTACAGTAGTATGTTTAACACTTGGCCTGATTTGGCAGATGGTAGCCAATGCTGAAATCCTGAGATTTCGGTAGCTTCATCGATCCTGTATGAGTCAACAAATTCCCTCTAGGATGATGCTACCAATACTCTATCATTTAAGCCATCTGATCAGCAGAAGTCCATACATATATCCTCTTCTCTCTCTTGAGGGTTGTCAAGCGGTAGATTCACCAAATCCTTCATGTTGTGCTGAGAGGGTCTGTAAGATCACATTCTCTAACTTCAACTTTGTTGGCACCAGCATATGTCAGTGTGAAGGTATTAGATGATGAATAGTAATTCCAATAGGTGATTGGGTCATGGACTTTCAGTGAATTCACATGCATAACTTCTTCTTTTTCCCTTTGCTCCGCCTTGTTTTCAAACTTTATATTCAAAATAACAGCCACAGATTTGTACTTGTCTGGCATGCCTTTATTCTCTGAGGTTAACTTGTGCATCCTCTTTAAATCATCACGGCTGAGCTTTAAAACATCCAATTCAGATAAAAAGAAAGATTTGAATTGTTCTTTCTTTCTATGAAAGATTTTGAACTGTTCTTTCTTTCTATAAAGAACGTCTTAGTTTTGAAATCATAATCCCATTTGATGATTGTATCATCATTTTCTGATTCTTCTTCTTACTCAAATTCTAAGAGTTCTTCTTCTTCTAGATGATTCAACTTATGTCTGATTCTATTAGAAACATAAATGATAATCACAACATCTGTTGATTCTTCAGATTGACTCTAGGTAGGGAATTCAGCTATTTTAGAAACTTTTTGGACTTGTGGAGAATCATGCTTAATGATATGAGCAGGTTCAAAAGTAGTAGAAGGTGATTGGGGTTGGTGGTTGGGTTCGGTAGATGGAGTGGTGATTTCTTTTTTCTTTGTTTTCAAGCTTGCCTTGACCTTTCTAGATGAGAATTGTAAATTCTCATTAGTACTTTCTACACTTCTCTTTCTTTAGAATCATTGCCCAGATTCCTTAGTCTTAGCCTAGTCAAGTCAGCTATCTCAAACCGGTTGAAGCACACCAGTTGGTTCCTTGAGTTAGCCACTTTACTAGCTTTTGATCTAGTTATGAAATATGTATTTCTTTTTTAATCATATTCCCACTCCACTATTGGATCACGTATAGATAGAAGAGCTTCAAGAATCTCTTCACCAGCATCAGCTTTGACAAAGGTCAGTACTTTGTGTAGCAACATTTTGGATTCATCATTTTTGCATCCAAAAATGCTAAAGTACTCGACTATTTGTTCTAGAATGTCAAGGAGCAAATCAAGTACCTCATTTTCTTGATCATATTACATGATTTCTCCATTTGCCTTCTTGACAGCAAATTTCTTAATTTAAGCAAGATACCCAGCATTCACTACCTTTGTTCCTTTGAGTTTCTTCTCCTTTACTTCCGGATCAACAATCCTTGATTTAATAACCTTCTTTGGTGCTCTGGTCTTCTTTGCAAGTATTGTAGAGATGGTTTGTTTATCATCAAAGGTTGTTGATATAGAGTCAAGGGATGCTGGAGACTCAGTCGGCAGATGGGAAGACCTTAGAGTAACTTTCTTTGTTCTGACATGTTGTCTTTCCTATTGCTCCTAGCTTGTTCAAATTTTAGGAACTCTATGGCAACAATCTTCTTCCTGATTCATCCAGATCAATATTGACATACTCATTGGTCCTACTTGCCTTCCAGAGAAACCATAGTATTTGAGAAATTGTTTCATCTATTGCTTGTTCCTAAACTCTTGCTTAATTTTTTTTACTTTTCTGTTTTCTGATTCAGCCCTCTTTGTTCAAGACTCAGTTGCTTTCTCCATCTTAGCATGAGTTGCAGCTATTAGCTTAGATGTGATCTCAATAGTGCTCCACTCCATGATCTCATCAAAGTTATATCCTTTCAACTCAAGTTGAGCTGCAAGGAGACGCTTTTCTTCATCTTTTTGTCTTTCTTCACATGATAGATCATAGGTTTGGATTAGGTAGATGAGCTGTTGAAGCCTGCTGAGTTGTTGTTCTCTAAGTGCCTTTAGCAGATTGCCTAGATGACCTAGGTGGCACCTTCTTGATAGTTTTGGCCTTTGGTTTAAATAGAGCTTTTGATGTTGTTCTATAGGGTTCACCACCACCGTTGAATTCTCTTATTGTAATTCTTGTAGCTCTTGAATCCTTTGCACTTTTAATTAGTGTGATGACATTATTCTTTACTAAGGATTTTGAGATCTTCCTGTCTTTAGAAGTATGATATCTTCTTTAACATTTGATGGGAACAACTCCACCTTATTTGTCATCAAAAATTAGGCCTTTGATTTCTATGATTCAACTTCAATTTCTTCTTTAACAGTCATAGGTCTCTTACCTTTGTCATAGGTAGATACTTCAGTAAGTCTGACTGCCTAAGATATGAGGGTTACACCTAGTGCCTCACAGCTAACTTGGTCATCAGCATTTATCTGAGCTCACTAAGCACAATTATTGACTTTTGGGCCCTTAGTTTTGTTGGATCTTATATGCCCAAGACACATACAAGATTGATGTGGTTAGTACGTTATGATCCAAATAGGGTCATACCTAATAACAAGATAAACAAACACCAATAAATATTTATTTGTTGATATGATCATGCAAATAAATATTGACACCAATTTAGAAAATGGGTTTTCTAAATGATTGCATTTGAAATAGAACAAATCATATGGATATTTTGTTTATGAGAAATTATTTGTATTGTTATTTAAAAGGATTAAGTAACAACAAATAAGAGTGTGGTTAAGTTATAAAATTAAAAGGGTTTAATTTTATAAACTTATACAAAGTTAAATGAGTGTGAACCTTGTTTTAAAATGAGAGGGAAACCCTCTAATTTTCGGCAGCCCCTTGGTGCTCCTCCTTGGGATTTCTTTTCTTGTTTTAATACAAGACTTGAACTAATTTCACACTCCACTCAATACACACTCTCTCTCACACACATTTGCAAACTCTCTCTTCTTGTTTCTTGCTTAAAATTTGCGGATATGAAGGAGGTTCTAGCTGAAATTTTCGGATTTGAAAAGAGGTGCAAGAAGAGACTTTGGTGTTGCACTTCCTAACAAGTTGGGTGTTTGCAAGGGCTTGTGGATATACGAGCTTGAGGTCTTCTTCTTTTGAGGCTTGCATTCAAGAACATCATCATCTCCTTCTTCTTATCCATATAATATCGCTTTGTTCTTGAAAGGTAGTTTTAAGAACATCCTATGGTTGTTCATTTTTGATTTTGATAGCATTTCATTTCACATACAAATGATCCTTGTTCATGGGTTTTTGCTTTGAATCTAAAGTGGTTTATTTTCAGATTATTAAACCAAGTTTTAATAACTTATATCCGCTGCGTTTTGTAGTTTAAATGGTTAAACTAACTTTGATAATCATGTAACAAACCCAACAATGGCATCTAGAGCCGGTTATGTGGAATATTTGCTTCAAAAGTCCAAGAAAAGTTAGTTTTTTTGGACTTTTTCAACCCATTAGGGGCTGTTTTGTCATGGAAGTATGAATCCCTTATCTTTCAAAGTTTTATCTTACATGCTTTAGAATAAACCTTGAAAGATTAACATCAAATGGTTGATTGTTTTGTTTGGACAAAACCCTAAAGTTTTGGTTTATGTTGGCCAAAATTTTTAGGGTTAAAAAGAGGTTCATGGTTGTTCTAGAATGATGTATTTGATACATATTTTGGTGCATAACATAGCCTTGACCTAATGTGATTTGAATTTGGTTGATTGTGATTTTGTCATGTTTGGTTTTGTTCTTGAAAGGGTTGTAATAATATTTTTTATGTTTGTATTTTAGGTTGTAATTTATTTATTCATTGGTTATGTAATAAATAGATTAGGTGCATTTCTTTTATTAGAAAAAATTGTATTAGGATATGATTTTGTAAAAGAAGATGCACAAGTTGAAGACCCAAAGAAGGACACAAAAGACATGGACACTTGAAGCATTTGGATGTGGATTCAAGTGGGAGTTCATGGACACATTTTGATGTGTCATTGTTAACCCTTAGAAAATACCTAATAACAACACTTGTGATGGCAAACAAGTGCAGTCAACTTAGTAGCTATGGTTATGCACTTGTGATTGTAATGGTTGTGCTTGTTTGGTTGTTTATTTTATGGTTGATTGTTTGATATTTGGATATGCATAACAAACTTATTAACAAACATTATGAACTAAAATTGATGGTTCTTTATCATTAAGTGGTTAATAAAAAGTTATAAAAAGGATCAATGATTTTAATAAAAGGGGTTTTATTAAAAGAGAACCATAGGGTACCATGTGTTTGAAAGCATGCAAATACAAGGTACATAGAGTTTTCTAAAATAGAATTATGAAAACCTAAAATTTCTTTTGAAAACAAGTTTAACACCATCCTTTTGCACGACACTTGAGTCACTTGGAAACTCTTAATGAGATAAAGGTCACCTAGCCATTTTGAGAAAACTTGTGATTTAAGGTGGGAATACCATATTTGTGGGATAAAAGTCACCTAACCACTTGTGTTAGTAAACCCGCATGTGTGTGTAAGTAAGGTGACTTGATTTGCAAACCATGTTAAATGGATCAACTACAATGTGGTTTACAAATGGTGTTTATGGGATAAACGTGCCGACCATACATATGATGTTTAAGTTGATCCCGTACCTCTAAAAGTTGCAAAGGTTGCAATTGTCAAATCATTGACTACCTTGTTAATTTAAATAATAGGATAAATGTCACCTAACCACTATTTAAATGTAACGTTGGATTCTAGCACTTTAAATTTATGTATGACACATAATAGAGCATTAATAACTAAAATACGACAATATCAAAAATACTAAAATTGGACTTTTTTAAATTTTGTAGATGGCCACCAACAACAATGAAAATAATGATATCCCGTCTGCTCACTCACTATCACTAAGAACCATTCTCCAAAAGGAGCGTCTAAACCATAACAATTTTATTGATTGGTTTCGAAACTTGAGAATTGTTCTCAAGCAAGAGAAACGGTCATACATATTAGACGATCCGATTCCCTATCAACCCAATGAGGAAGATGAGGAGGCCTATAATAATTGGGTAAAATACACTGAGGACTCGGTCCAAGTGTCTTGCCTTATGTTGGCAAGTATGACTCCGGATCTCCAAAAGGAGTACGAACATCACGGAGCATATGACATGATTACCAAGTTGAAGGAAACGTTCCAACAACAAGCAAGGGTAGAGCACTTCAAAACGGTTCGAGCACTCTATGCATGTCGTATGGATGACACCCAATCGGTCTCATCTTATGTACTTAAGATGAAGAGCCACATTGACCGCCTTGAAAGGCTGAATTGTCCCGTCTTGAAAGAGTTGGCTATGGATTTGATCCTCAACTCTTTGTCAAAAAGGTTTGACAACTTTGTTATGAATTATAACATGAACGGGTTATGTTTTGGCATTTATTGAAAATAAAATTCATGTATTTTTAAGTGACATCTTTTATTTTAAAGCTATCCCTATTAATGGTATTTATGAATTGGTTCGTGAAAACACATTATATGATAGCTCATTGTAGTAAACCACCACCAAGAAGCTCAAATTGGATTTGAGTGACACCTATTTTTGGCATTACCGTCTTGGTCATATAAACAAGAAGCGCATACAAACACTTCAAAAGAATGGTCTTTTAAAAGCAAGTGAATATGATTCATTTGATGTACGCGACTCTTGTTTACAAGGCAAAATGACTAAGGCACCTTTTAGTGGCAAAATCGAAAGGCAAAAATAATTATTAGGTATCATACATTCGGATGTATATGGTCTGTTTAAGCCAATGACTAGGTACAATGAAAGAAACTTCATTACCTTTACCGACGACTATAGTCGATATGGGTATGTGTACTTGTTATGACACAAAGATGAAGCTTTTGAAATGTTCAAAACCTTCCAGAATGAAGTAGAAAATCAACTCAACAAGTTGATAAAAATTCTCCACACCAATAGAGGAGGTGAATATCTAAATGATGCTTATAGAGATCATCTTAGAAGTTGTGGGATTGTCTGACAACTATCTCCACCTGGAACACCACACACAATGGTGTGTTCGAGAGAAGAAATCGAACTCTATTAGATATGGTTCAATCTATGATGGCTAGAAGCTCATTGCCTCTATCATTTTGGGGTTTCGCTTTGCTCTATTCAGCCTATATTTTGAATATGGCCCCAACCAAAAAGTGGAAAAGACACCTTTTGAAATATGGCATAGAAGGGTTCCATCTCTATCATATCTAAAGGTGTGGGGTTGTGAGGCTTATGTTAAGACTCCCACCTCAAACAAGTTAGAAAGTCGTTCCACTAAGTGTATCTTCATTGGATATCCTAGAGATTCTATATCCATTGGAACAAAAGGAGTTTATTGCCAAGAAGCCAAGAAGGTTGAGTTCTTAAAAGCTAAGTTCCTTATGGAAGGAGCTAGCAGTAGAACTGTGGATCTTGAAGAGGATCAAGAACCACAACCCGATACACGTTGGGTTAACACTAGCACTCAACATGAGGATGTTGAGGATGATCAAATGGTTGATCAATACACGCAAAACGTTCGCAGATCTGGTAGAACTAGTAATCCACCTGAAAGATATGGATTTTTCATAGATGGATGCTATGTGGTAGATTCCGATGAACCAACCACATACCGTGATGCAATTTCTAATTTGGAATGTGACAAATGGCTTGAAGCCATAAATGTTAAGATGCAATCCATGTATGACAATCAAGTGTGGGACTTGGTTGTACCACCTCTTAACTCCAAGATAGTTGGAAGTAAGTGGGTTTTCAAGAAGAAAATCGATATGCATGGAAACTTGGATACTTACAAAGTTAGACTTGTAGCAAAAGGTTTCACTCAAACTCAAGGGGTTGATTATGATGAGACCTTCTCGCCGGTTGTAATGCTAAAGTCTATTAGGATATTATTTGGCATAGCTGCTCATTATGATTATGAGATTTAGCAAATGGATATCAAAACGGCTTTTCTAAATGGATATCTTGAGAAAGATGTCTATATGGTTCAGCCTGAAGGTTTTGTCAATCCAAAACATCCTAACAAAGTATGCAAGTTAAAGAAATCAATATATGGATTGAAGCAAGCATCAAGAAGTTGAAATCAACGTTTTGATGAAGAGGTAATAAAATTTGGGTTCATCAAAAACGCTGATGAAGCAAGTGTATATAAGAAAGCTACTGGGAGCATCATCACTTTCCTAGTATTGTATGTCGATGACATCCTACTATTTGGAAATGATGTTCCAACCTTGGAGGGTGTAAAAACCTGGCTTGGAAGCTATTTTTCCATTAAGGGTCTTGGTGAAGCCGCCTATTTTTTGGGAATAAAGATCTATAGGGATGTAAAAACCTGGCTTGGAAGCTATTTTTCCATTAAGGGTCTTGGTGAAGCCGCCTTTTTTTGGGAATAAAGATCTATAGGGATAGATCAAGGCAGTTGATAGGTTTAAATCAAAGTGCATACATTGATAAGATCTTGAAAAGGTTCAAGATGGAAAATTCTAAGAAAGGTACGGTACCTATTCAAAGAGGAACGATATTGAGTATGACTCAATGTCCAAGCTCAAAGGTTGAGCAAGATAAGATGAAGGGAATCCCGTATGCGTGTGCTATAGGATCCATCATGTATGCAATGATATCACTAGGCCGGACGTGTCATGCACCTTGAGCATGACAAACTGATACCAGCAAAATCCTGGAAATAGTCATTAGATGACTGTTAAGAACATACTTAAGTACCTAAGGAGGACTAAAGATATGTTCCTAATCTATGGATCTAGTGAAGAGGAACTCGTGGTAAAAGGTTACACGGATGCGAGTTTCCAAACTAATCGGGATGATTCACGATCACAATCGGGGTACATTTTCATCTTGAATGGAGAAGCAGTCTCTTGGAAGAGCTCTAAGCAAGATGTGGTGGCATTATCAACTACAGAGTCAGAATACATCATCGCTTCATTAGCAGCTCAGGAAGCTGCGTGGTTGAAGAAATTCATTGCCGATCTAGAGGTGGTCCCTTCCATTCAGGACCCCCTAGAAATTCTTTGTGATAACGAGGATGCGATTTCTCAAATCAAGGAATCCCGTGCACATCAAAAGACTAGGCACATTGAACGGAGATTCAACTACATAAGGCATGAAGTTGAAAAAGGAAAGATATGTATGCGCAAAGTTCACACGGATCAAAACATTACGGATCCACTCACGAAGCTCCTTGAAAAGGTAAAGCATGAAGGTCATACTTGTGCCATGGGACTTTGATATTCTAGTGACTGGATTTAATCTTTTAATTTTGTATTTGGATATTGGAACCTTTTATTACTTGAATAAATTATTTGGTTATAATGTTTTAACTAATGTTCCTATTTTGCATGTTTAAAATCCATGAATAAATTATTTACTCAAAACGTCCGTAGTCATTCATACTTGTGGAACAAGTATGAGGGTAAGACTATTATGAACTTGGATTGGTAGATATTCATATGGATGAATATAGAGCAAAGGGTTGCTGCCAAGGTTCATAGATATTTGTAGGATGCAAATATTGGACTGACCCGCATCTCAAATATTACTACATGGAATCTTCCTAATTGATCATAAGTAATTTTGAGTAAAGGAGAATATCATTTGGTATCCTCTGACCTGAGATACATATTGGGTCTTGATATTCACCGAATGTTATACTTTGACTTAGTTCTTTGCATTAGTTATTCGTGTGTTCTGAAATATGGCAGTACATAAGGCTGAATTCAGGTATAATACGAGGTGATTATGAGAGACGTATGTAGTCAAATGGGATTTGTCCCTCTTATTCGCTGAGAGTATGATGTCTAAGGCCAGATAAAGTTAAATCAATGGAGAATGATCACTTTGTGTCCCTAGGATTTAACATGACATCTGTGACAAAAGGATAGATCATTGATTCACCTAAAGCATTTCGAGTAAGGTACTTGAATGGGATGATGTTATTGAATGGATCTTAGTCATGCGTATTAAGGGTAGTAAACCGTTGTTAGGCGGTATTTACTGCTTGCATCAGTCTTCTATGAATCTTGTGCAAGTGGGAGATTGTTAGATCTTATATGCCCAAGACACATACAAGATTGATGTGGTTAGTAAGTTATGATCTAAGTCGGGTCATACCCAATAACAAGATAAACAAACACCAATAAATATTTATTTGTTGATATGATCATGCAAATAAATATTGACACCAATTTAGAAAATGGTTTTCTAAATGATTGCATTTGAAATAGAACGAATCATATGGATATTTTGTTCATGAGAAATTATTTGTATTGTTATTTAAAAGGATTAAGTAACAACAAATAAGAGTGTGGTTAAGTTATAAAATTAAAAGGATTTAATTTTATAAACTTATACAAAGTTAAATGAGTGTGAAAATTGTTTTAAAATGAGAGGGAAACCCTCTAATTTTCGGCAGCCCCTTGGTGCTCCTCCTTGGGATTTCTTTTCTTGTTTTAATACAAGACTTGAACTAATTTCACGCTCCACTCAATGCACACTCTCTCTTACACACATTGCAAACTCTCTCTTCTTGTTTCTTGCTTAAAATTTTCGGATATGAAGGAGGTTCTAGCTGAAATTTTTAGATTTGAAAAGAGGTGCAAGAAGAGAATTTGTTGTTGCACTTCCTAAGAAGTTGGGTGTTTTCAAGGGTTTGTGGGTATACTAGCTTGAGGTCTTCTCCTTTGGAGGCTTGCATTCAAGAACATCATCATCTCCTTCTTCTTATCCATATAATATCCCTTGGTTCTTGAAAGGTAGTTTCAAGAACATCCTATAGTTGTTCATTTTCGATTTTGATAGCATTTTATTTCACATACAAATGATCCTTGTGCATGGGTTTGTTTTGAATCTAAAGTGGTTTATTTTCAGATTATTAAACCAAGTTTTAATAACTTATATCCGCTGCGTTTTGTAGTTTAAATTGTTAAACTAACTTTGATAATCATGTAACAAACCCAACAAGTTTCCACATGCACCTTAAAGTTAATTGGGGTTTCAGTTTTAACCTCCAGTTGACCAAACATCACCTCAGCTGATTTTCTGAGTTTAGACTCAGGTGTGTCCTTTTGGTGTTTATGAAGTAGGGTTAATTCACCCTCAAGATTTACCCCATATCTTTCCATATCGTCATCCATGGTATAGGTACCTCTTATGTAAACCAACATTTTGTCTAAGAACTTATCTACCGAAGAAGTCTTATGTGTAGTGCTTTCAGTAGTTGCATCAGTTCCTGATTTGTTCAGTACTTCAGTAGCTTCTAAGATCACTTTCAATAGTGGTGCTTCTTCTTCACCAGATGTCTGGGGAGAGGCTTCAAGTCCTAGAACTAGTTCTCTCTTTGATGATTCCTCATCAGTTTTCTTTCATTCTAGAGAGAGCAATAAATAAGTGTCGGATCTTTTCAACATGGCCAATTTTTCTGCCCAAGTCGAACCTTTTGGTTCATCCTCTCTATCACTCTTCTAGCTTTCACCTCCTCCTACTCCGAGCTATCATAACCATAGCTATCAAGAAACTCACTCAATTTGGCTTCAGCTTTTAATAGAGGCTCATATTGATCAATCCATTTGGAGGAGAAAGAGATTGGCAGTGTAGCATGTACAACTTGACTAGCCAATCTCTAAAGAATGTCATCAGCGTTTTTGGGCTCATGTTCCCCCTTTTTGGTAGCATCAGATTCCAGATAACACTAGTGGTGGAGAAGAAGGCACATCCAAAGGTTCTGGGAGCTAGACATTTGTATGGGCTATATTGGAGCTGAGTCCAATGGCCCGAGATATGAATCAGTTCCTAATTAGACTTCTTTCTCTGAAGTTGTCTCAGTTATATGGGTATCCTTTTTGGTTTTCTTAATGGAGTGTTGGGACTTCAATTGAGGGCTTATAGATTTTGAATGTGTCTGCTCAGAAGAAGGAGAAGAAACCTTCTTGTTTGAACCATGTCTAGGTGTTGCTGACACCTTGGACTTAACCGGGACCCTAGTTTCTAGTCTTGTCTTTTTTAGGGGAGGTGATTGGGGGCCTGCATTCTCTCAGTATAGAATGCAAGATTTTGACTTTGATGTGGAGGGTTTGGGAATAGCAATAGTGGGTCTGTCCATGATTCAACCCTAAGGCTCAGTGACATTAAGCATATGCCCAAACAAGGGAGTTACCTTCCCTGAAAAATATATTAGAGTTGCTCTAAACTTTGAAAGTGTTTACCTTGTTTAAAGTTCTTAGAGCATGAACAAATCTATTAAGTTTTAGTTTATCACCTAATTATACTTGTAAATAAGTTGTAAGAATCTAGGAGTCATTAAAAACTTATATTTTGCAGCAGCGGTTACGTTTTTACAAAGATGTTGAAACATAAAGTTTGAAAAATCATAACTCTACTGTTTGACCAGAGCATGGATAGACACTGTTAAATCCAATAGTACTTGGTCCTATCCTCTCGACTTATTGGAAAAACATTGTAGGAAGATATGAATAATGATTCTCCAATTATGATATACCAATGATTTAGAGAATGCGGATGTCGGGAGGGGTCCTTCATATCCCATCTCCTTGAAGGTGGCACTAAACACTTCTTTGGAGTAGGAAGATTCACCTTTTTCATCGTTCAACTTTAGATCTTGATTTATTATGTCATAGTGAGGACCTTCACTCAACATTTCCTTTGTACGGAGCATGCGGTCCAGAATTCCCTTATGTGAGTGAGACTCGCAGATCACCGAGTCTATGGTAATGTTAAAGAAATAATTGCTATTCCTTAGAAATTGAAGAACAGGATCATAGACCTCATCACCTATGGGTTGAAATGATGCATTAATATTGTGGTTCAGACGAAGTTCTAGGTTTGAGATTGATCGGCCATCAAAAGTGGATTGAAATTGGTAGGACTTTGAGAGATCGAAGGTTTTAAGGTTTGTTTTGTGAGGAAGATTTAAGATGACAATAGTGGAAAACCATTGATTTTAATAGTTATGGATAATATATAAAAATATGAATTTTAAAATGTTTTATCACTGTAACTATAAAATCGACGGCATGAGATGATGAAATAGTCTTTTCAGGTAACTTCTCCAGTGCCACTACATATCAGAAGATGAGAGTGGGACATGCCGGATCTTTTTCAAAAACATGTGTTGAATTCATCCTATCTACCGAATCTTCCCATTTGGCAGATAACCGCTATTCCTAGTTATCTGCCGACTTGCATAATCCGGCAGATACCTAGATATCAGCTGATATTCGACAGATAACTATTTATCTACTGATTTGCAATTGTCAGAATATAGATAGTTTTGCCCAAGTTATCAAGAAAAGTATTTCTTTACAAAACTTTCAAATATCATCAATATAAATCATTTAATTATTCAAAGTTTATTATCCTAATAGCAGAAACGAGGTATTTAAATCTTGATTCATCAGAAGCCCTTATGAATAAATCTACATATTGTTCATTTGTATGGACCTTAATTAATTTAATGATTTTCTTTTATGCCAAGTCTCTAATAAAATGATACTAGATGTCAATATGTTTTGTATTTGAATGTTGAACATGATTGTTGGTGATTGAGATGGAGCTGTTGTTGTCAATGTGAGTTGAAGTATTCATCGAGGTTACTCCATAATCTCTAAGTTGAGTTTGTATCCGTAGCACCTGAGCATAACAACTTGATGAAGCAATGTAACCTGCTTCAGCAGTTGATGTCAAGACATAGGTTTGCTTCTTGCATTACCATGAAACCAGTCTTTCCCCTAAAAATTGAAATCCTCCTGAGGTGGACTTCTTATTAATGTTGCATCCTCCATAGTCACTATATGTATATCCATAGCGATTAAATTCAGCACTCTTAGGGTACCATAATCCCTACTTAGGTTCCCCTTTGAGATACTTCAAAATTATCTTGGCAGCCATGAGATATGACACCTTTGGAGCAACTTGGAATCTTGAGCATAAACATGTGTCAAATATGATATCTAGCCTACTAGCTGTAAGGTAAATGAGAGATCCAATGATGGCTTGGTACTGCTACTGGTCAACTGCTTCCCCCTCAAGATCAGGAGTTAGTGAACCTATCTTCGACATTGGGGTTTTAGCAGCCCTAGCATCAGTAGCTTAAAATCTTACTAAGATGTCTTGAACATACTTAGATTAATTTATGAAGATGCCATCAGAGGTTCGTTTTACTTACAGCCCTAGAAAGAAAGTGAGCTCTCTCATTGAACTCGTATCAAATTTTAGCTTCATAAGACTTTCAAAGGCTTTCCACAAGCTCTCATTTGTAGACACAAAGATGATATCATGCACATACACTTATACCAAATGATATCTAAATCAACCTTCTTGATGAAAAGAGTTTTATCTATGGATCTTTTGGTGATCCATTCTTTAGGAGAAAAGTAGAGAGTGTTTCATACCATTTCTTGGTACTTGATGAATACCATAAAGGGCTTTATCAAGTTTGCGTACATGATCTGGATACCTGGGATCTTCAAAGCTTGGAGGTTGGCTGGCATAAACTTTTTCATCAATCTCACCATAGATAAATGCACTCTTAACATCAATTTGAGACACCTTGGATCTTTGGAGGCAACAAATGCTAGAAAAATTATAATTGCTTCAAGCCTGGCCACAGGAGCAAAGACTTTATCATAATCAACCCTTCTTCTTATATGTACCCTAGTACAACAAGTCTGGCCTTGTTCTTGATAACAATACCTCTATCATCTTTCTTGTTTCTAAAAACCCATTTGGTCCTTATTGTAGTCTCCCCCCTTAGAATTGCACATAGTTTGCAAACCTTTTATCGAGCGAATTGAAAAAGTTCGTCTTGCATGGCCTCTACCCAGCTATTATCTCTTAAGGCCTTCTCAACTTTCTTTGTTTCCAATTGAGAAAGAAAACATGAAAACAAACAGATGTTTGCTTCATTCACCCTGCTTCTTATCTTGACACCAGCATTTATATTGCCAATGACATTCTTAATTAGATGCTCTTTATGAATTCTTAGTCTTGGGATTACTTGGAGTTGTTGAGATAGATCCAAATTGGAGAAGTTTGTTTCAGGAAGTTCGGCAGATGGATTAACTATCTCAACTGTCGAATTGACTCTATCTTCAGCATTTGTCATACTTGGTTCCTTTTCAAGAGATTGTCTAGTACCATAATGATCATTCGAATCTTCATTTAATGAGTTATAATGAGCAAGTGATGGTTGACCCATATTGTTTATGGTACTAGCATCTACTTCTACTAAGTGAGGCTGGATTGTATCAGCAGATGACCTGTTATGACTGGTCCCTTATGGAAGATCTACCCTATGATCTTTAGTACTTAGGACTTGTATGTTAGCTGACCTGTTAGAAAAGTCACCTGAAACATTCTTAATTAAATGGTTAAATGTATTTATGAATCCATCAATATCAAACATCCAACTTAGAGTATTTCTAACACTATTTGAGGAATTTTTCAGTAAATATGAATTTTCAAATTTCTTAACAGTATGGTCAACTTTGTTATATACTCTGTAAGGCTTAGCCTGTGATGAGTATCTAACAAACAATCCATCTACTGATTTCTCAGCAAATTTTGATATATGATCTTTAGTATTTAGAAGGGTGCATGGACATCCAAAACGTCTGAGGAAGCCTATGAATGGTCTTCTCTTATGCCAAAATTCATAAGAAGTTTTTACATGTGTCTTAACTATCAATACGGTATTCTGAACATACCACGTAGTGCTGACTGCTTTAGCCTAGAATGTTATAGGAAGTTTGGAGTCAGACAACATGGTCCTTACAGCCTCGATAAGGGTCAAATTTTTCCTTTCAGCAACTCTGTTTTGCTGAGTAGTTCTAGGAACACTATATTGCCTTTTAATACCTTTGGATTCACAAAAAATCAAGGGTATGCTTTTTGAATTTCGTACATTGGTCATGCCTAATTATTTTAACCTTTTGATTTGGTTCTCAATTTTAATAATAAAAGGTTTTAAAATCTCAGTAGTTTTCATCTTTAGTTTCTAAAAAGAAAACCCAAGTGAATCCAGTAAAATAATCTATTATTACCAAGAAATATGATTTTTTACCCAAACTCTTTACATCTGTTAGCCCAAACAAGTCTTTGTGCAACAAGTGTAAAGGAGTTGTGATTGAATTCATTTATTTGAACTTATAAGAAGATTTGTATTACTTTCCCTTTTGACAAGCAAAATATTGGTCGGCACATGCAACCTCTTTGTTTTTAAGATTTACGTGTGCCAATCTTCTATGCCAAAGGGATGATTCATTTAATAAAGCTTTGGAAATGAAACAAGAAATATTTCCTAAGGTGATATATTCTACATGTTGAGCATATGCATATTGTCTTTCCTGTGAGCTCTTAAAAGTATTTTGTCATTTGAACTTTCAAACCCAGGGGATGGAAAAAATACATTCATGCTCTATGAAAAGAGTGTTATGTTTTTTATCAAATAAATAAGACACATTCAGTAAATTATAGTTTAACTCTTTCACATAGTTCACCTTGTCAAAACTTACCTTGTCATTGTTGACTATCCCCCTGCCAGTAATGTATCCTCTTTTTGTATCACTTCCAAAGAAAAAATATCCACCATTGCAGGGTTCTAGATTTAATAGGCATGATATATCAACTGTCATGTGTTGGGAGCATCCACTATCTATAATCCATAAGTTTGTTTTGTCCTATGGATGACCCTTTCACATAAACGAGTTATTTGATGAATGGGGACCCAAGCCTATTTAGTCTTGGGTCTTCTGGATTTGAACAGTTTTATATCAATGGTAAGTGCTCAGGGGGTTATTGTTTATGTTGGATTTGGGTCATCTAAGGATTCAGCAAATATCTTCGTTTTCCAGGCTTTTCTTTTAGCTTTGCTAGACTCCTTGACATCATCATTCTTGTTGTGACCCTTTGAAGCTTTTGGAGAAGGCGAAGGTTTCTAAAAGGTCTTTATCTTCTTTGGTTTGTAGCTGCTGACTTATTCAAAAGATGTTTCACAAGTGCTTAACTTTTCTTGGAATCGGCACTCAAGTGGTTTGACTGCCGAACAGTTCTTTTGCCACCTTCGTTTTCTTTTGATGGTTGTTTGGCAGCTGTAGACCTTCTTGAGGGTTTAGGATTGTTAGGATGTTTGATAGAATGGGCTAGGGGATTGTATTGATAATCTTTTGCAAAATGATCATTTTCCCCATAGATTAGGCATGTGATTTTCATTTTCTTCTTCGTTGACTTCATCACATGCCTGATCTCCTGTAACTCCATCTTTATATTGTTTTACTTGCTTCCCTCAACTAAACCCATCTTCTTGTTTATCTTTTGATCAACATGGGTGGTCAGCTCTATTTTTTTCTTTGGTAGCTTCTTGTTATGAATTTTAACTTCTTCAGAAATGGACTTTTTGATATATTGTTGAAATCTCATTTCTAAAGAGTCTAAATTCTAGCATAGCAGCTTTTGTTATGGTTCTTATTGTTGCAGCTTTGTCTTGGTGGAGGAATTTGACTTGGCAGATAGCTGGTTGGTTTCAGAATATGGTTTTTCTTTTTCAAATATTATCTTCCAAATCATAATCTGCTTAGTTTTGGCCTTGAGATCCTCTTTATTTTTCTCATCCTTCTTCTCCTTTTTCTCTTCATTCTTCTCCTTTTTCTCTTCCTCCTCATTTTCCTTCTTCTTCTCATCTTCACCTGCTTTCTTAACTTTTCCACCCTTCACCTTCTTCTCTTCTCTCTCAATCTCTTCAGCAGATGTACTTGTGTAGGTGGGTATGATAGATACTTGCTTATTTACCTCAAGGTTGTACTTAGGAGTATATGTGGGAGTGTATATCGTTGGCGGTTCCAGCATTATACTCTAAACCTGTCTTGGTTTGATATATCGTTTGAGAGTTTTCAATGAAAGCAAGTAAACTTTCAAACTTTTCAATTTGAACATTATATTTATCAGCGTTTGTTTTAGCAATGGCTAAATCACATTGTGTTGATTTCAATTTGCTCAGGAGATCATTAATTTGGGTCTCATTTTTGGTTTGCTCATGTTTTAATTATGAAACAATCTTGTCTACCTTTGTTATCTTTTCTTTTTGAGCTTGACCATTTTTAAAAATCAATTTTAATAATATTGATTGATTCAACATCATTCATGAGGTCCAAATTATGATTTATTTACAAGTTGACCTTAGCTATGCATTTTGTACAACGTTTAGAAGTTACCTGAGGTGAGTAGGTTGGCTTCCAATGATCAGTGCATTGTTGATGGGTGTAACATCTTCCCCTTGGAAGCTCTAGTCAATCACCTATTCTCCTCAGGCTAGAGCTGTTGTATCAATTGTCTGAATGATGTGAAGGGACCTTGGTGAGTTAAGTATTGTTGTAGGTTAGAAGAAATTAGAGGAGATGAGTTTGACCTTTGGTGCTTTGCATTCCTTGGTGAAATGTCCCAGCTGGTTGAAGTTAAAGCATTTTACCTTGCTTTTATCAAACCCAAATCCTGATCTTTTCTACTTCAGGAATTTTCTTCCAGTTCTCTGTTGAAACTGCTTGGCCCTGAAGGCTATCATGGCTATCTGATAGTTGATATCCATTTCTTTAAGGTCATTTAGATGAATTCACTCTATATCTCCTTATATTGAAAGAAGTTGGGTTGGTCACTGAAAAATGCAGAGTTTTAGTGATATGATTGTGAAAAGGATGGTGAGGATGGCTGATTCTATATGCTAAATGATGGTGATGATTAAGATTCAACAATTGGAGATTTAGGGTAGGTGATCATGGGTGCCTGATGAGTCAACATGGGAGTCTGATATTGGGAGTGGAAGTGATAATGAGCTGCCTCATGAATAAGGGTCATGAGGGCTGATGACTTTGAGGGGTTTGAGTATCTGCTCAGTGATTCTTCATCTACATCCATCTTCTTTGATAAACACTAAGGATGTCATACAAATCCTTAAGAGTTATTGTCTTCAGATTTTTAGTTCTTCTGATAGACATAGTATTAACCATCCATGTCTTTAGCAAGGACCTTAAGAACTTTCTTAGAATATCGCTATTCTCCATCTTCATTCCAACTTCATTTAGAGAGTGTAGAAGTTCAACATATCTAAGATATGTAGCAGTCATGGTTTCTCCCCTTATGAAACTAAAATTTTCGAACTTCTGTTTCAAGACATCTCTTTTGTTTTCTTTCATATCCTCCATTCCTTCAAATCTGGCCTTCAAAGCTTCCCATAACTTTTGAGTAGTTGTGAATTTCTTGAAGTTGTGCATAATGCTGTTGGGTATGCTCATTCTGATCAGCCATAAAGACTTTGAATACACATCCATTTTCTTCAAATCTTTTTTGAGTACTTTGTAAGATCTTTAGGGATCATGACTCCACCTTCACCATAGGACATATGGTCCATTCAAAATTAAGAGCCAGAGTTTGATGTCTTGACTCCTTATGAAATCCTCCATTCAGATTTTTCAGGTATCATAATCATGTGGTGTAAACATCAGAGTTTGATTTGAGTTTCATTCTCGAAATCATGCTACCTAGAAATGGCTACAGTAGTCATTTTGAGAGGAGAAATAGGATATGAAGAAAGGTGATGTTTGATAGTGTGATCAAAATAAGAAACAAGTGATTTATTGAAAAATGATTTCAAGCAAATCAAAACCCAAGGCTCGGATACCACTTGTTTAATCGGGTTAGTTTATACTAACAAGAACTTCCTCTTTGACCAGTAATTAACGAATGCGGAATCTTAGTTAGACAATTACTATTATAACACAAATAATTTGAGTAAATATAAATGCACAAGTTGTTTTTTCAAAATATTTACTTGATTAACCTGATGTAAACTATTACAATCGGCAAATATAATCAAATGGCTAAAACTCTTGTCTCTACTATACAAGTGTGAGAACTTTTATACTAAGAATTCTAAACAATAAGAGTAAACTATTCTATTTTCAGAGTCTACATCAAACAGATAATCTGTGTATCGGAGTTGGCAGATTCAGTACTATGTTGTCTTCAAAATGTGAAACACAACAGCCGTTAGCACAGACAATCTTGTTCTGAGTTGCAGTCGATCAGCAGGTAATGCAGTTCACTATTGATCGGCGGTTGATCTACAAATGTTGATCAGCAGACTTTCGTATTAGTTTCCTTATCTTCAAACAAAGTCATTTCTAATTTAATATCATCTATAAACTAAAAAAACTTATCATAAAAGTACTCATATTAGTTTCCTTATCTTCATCCTCATATTTACATTAAAAATACAACTTTATTTTTTCTTCCTTTCAATTAAATTATATTTTTTATATCTTTCTCATTACATTTTCTCTTTTTTCTGCTCACATAAAAAAAGTTAAGTTCAATTTACTACTTAAGGTTTGTTAAAAATAACTATTTTCCTATAAAAGATTAAAACATCAATTTACATCCAAAAGTTTCATAAATTATTTTAATTTTAGTACCGTTGTTTCAACTTTATCCAAAATAAAAAATTTTGAAGTGAAATTGAAACAACATTTGAACCTTTTGAAGATAATTGATGTTTTTAATCTTTTGAAGAAAACTAGCATCCCTTCCGACTCGTTTTGGGGGGCTAGGTTTATGCTCCGCTGAAGATGTAACGATGTATGCTTTTGTGGCCTCTAGGGCATAATCGTGGGTTTTGCAGGACCACATTCTTCGGGGATGTAACTTGGACGGGTTAGATTTTGATTATGGGTGTGCGTTGGTCCGCGTGCACAAATCTCTTCCTGATTTTAATATTAGCGGTTTCTCTAAAAAAACAAAATTGAAACTAACTCATTAAAAAATTTTAAGTGATTTGTATCATGTTCGTTCAAATATAAGGATAAACAGTAATATTTTCTCTTTCATCCATTTACAACCATCTCCAATAATATAAAATACACAATCTCATATAAAATAATAATAAAAATTCCTACTATGAATGTTTTAAGTAAGTTGTAAATCCGGAATGTAAATCGGGTTAATTAAATTAGATTATGAGTAAATTCATAAAGTTAAATCAAAAGTGGCGGGTGGAACATTTTGGTACCGACACAAGTACAAGGTTTGCAGAAGTGATGGCAACATCCAGTTTTGGACCAAAGCATACGTGTCAAAAGAAGTAGTGTGATACACAATGTTTTCAGAACCGGATCGGACGTCGAACCGGACGCCTGATAAACATAAACTGATAATATAAATAACAAAGTTTTTAAATACATAACAAAATAAAAATTACAATGCTAGTAAAAACTACGACGAGTCTGGGTAATGTCGAGGCGGTGGCAACTCCGGAGGAACAATACCAGCAGCACGTGCTCGCGCAATCTCTAGCTGAACGTGCCAATCCATAAGATCCTCAACTCAATCGAGCCGATGACCCTGCTGCTGTAAAGTCGTAGAAATGTCCTGCATAAATGTCTCCATACGTGCAGGCAGCCTCACATCTCTATAAATATGTCGAGGGAACTGTGACTGAGGTGGCGGCTGATGTGTTCGTGGTTGTTCATGCGGCTGCTCGTCGAGTAGTCGCTGAACATGCGGAATATGCTCTTGTTGCTATTGTGGATCGTCAACGCTGAGCTGCTGAACAGATGTCAACTGCCAGATCTCCCCAGGTCGAAGAGAGAATCGTATGCCACCCAGAAACTAGCGTATAATATGCATGCCGAATAACGTATAATGATCTAATCTGACCGGTTCGATCGGGGAGATACATCAGCAAGGTACCGAGGAAGATAACCAAAAGCTCGGGCAATCACCGTGATGTATGTGCCGCCGTGCACCGCTCCTCGCTCCTGGTGATGATAATACATATCAAAATACTCCGCCAAACATCTCGCAAGGTTGCACCTGGTCCCCATAAGCAAACAATATAAGTAGAATAAGTCAGGAATGGTACATCACTTCCAACTCTTGCCACGTCCCGTGATGGATGTGGCGATCATCCGATGCAAGTAATGAATGAGAGGATCTCTAATGCCAGTGACCCTACCCTTAATCCTCTAAAACGGACCTCCGACAATCTGAGGCCACCAATCTCTCAATCGAGTCTCATCAGGACGAATATAAGTAAAGGTGGATAGAAACTCAACCGTCAGCTCCCGGTAAGAAGGTGAGAACGCGATCTCAAATAAACAACTCCATGACGTATCATCTCCGATAATACCAGCAAGCCTATCGCGCTCTCCAAGCTCGGCCATCACCTCCCAATTGACGGCTTTTTGACGACCAATCTTCATACGTACGAATTTTGAGCACTTTGTGTGCTCAATGGAACCGTGCTCAAACTGTAGCCAAGGATGATCAGCAATAACTTCAACAACGTCAGCCACAATCTCTGAATCGGAAGACATATCTGCATAAGAAAATGAATATAAATATAACAGTTTTAAAACAATACAACACGTATCGTCACTTTGCAACGACTCACCTAGTCAATGACTCAAACCCCCCCCCCTAATATGTCGCGTATAGTCCTATACGCCGCCTATAAGGTACCCACGTACGACAAGTGTCGTATGATTTAGGATGACAAAAAAATATATCTTCTATGACATTTGTATCGGATCTTCTCGGGTGTAATACACGTACCTTTTAGAAGATAAAAGGTTTTCTAAAACTTGCATTGGTATTTCACCGACTTTCTTTTCACTTCTTATCTTATATTAAGTGTCGTATACGTCTTTGGTTATTGATGTGTTACTAGGATTTTTCTATTTTATAGATGATAAGATGCTATGAGGCTTCAAGTTCTTATCAGTAAGCTGCTCCACCAAATTGTATTCGTTTTGAGAAAACCTTCTTACAAATGGGTGCCCCTCCATATGTTGAGTGGGATCATGGTTATGTTCGTCACTTCTCACCTCTAGTTTTCTACGAACGATGTTTGTTGTCGTATATCCCTACTAATTTAAAAGGACATCCGATTTTTTGCTACCAGATCGTCTAACTGTTGCTTTACTTTTGTGTTCGCCACCACAAACACAGATAATCCATACCTTTACGACCTGACCTTCTTTTTTCTTTGATCTTAGTGTAATAATAACATAACTATTATCACGTCCCTTATTACCAGCCCAACAGACTAGCTCATCGAGTGATAAAAATTCTTGAGACGTTTCAAACAATACTTTCGTCGTTTGTTTTTCATCACTCGAGAGAAAGTTTAAATTATTTTGTTGCGGGTCGTAACTTGACACTCGACAAAACTTGAATTCATCATTGGGAACATACAATTGGTTTAAATCTGGCAATTGTGTCTCATAAGAAGATTGAACATACGAATCATCTTGATTACTATCCGCCACGTACGAAATGCTTGAATATTCATTTGAATATTCACCAAACAAATAGTTACCATCCCAAAACAACATAACGAACGAATGAAAAAGTGTGATATTTTGAGAGAAAGATACGTTTAAGATTTTCGTGTTTGAGATTTACAGAGATCGAAAGTGTTCTTATATAGTTGAAAACTAATCTTGTGTCCCGTCATATTTGAAAGGGTGTCTGACACCTATATGTGGGGTATGGATCCATACGCCTCGTATAGGTTGTTTGTTGGCACCTATACGCAACATATGGCCCTATACGCCACATATGGGCTTGCCACGTTTGCCCCGTATGGCGCCATACGCTGCGTATATTCGTATCTAGTACAAAACACTTTAAAAGTACGTCTGACAATTATACGTGGTGTATGGGTCCATACGTCATGTATAGTTGTCATGCGCCCAAGACTTAGGCGCATGAGCACTGTTAAGGTGCATGAGCACTATTCAGGCGCACGAGCACTGTTCACGCGCATGACTTAGAAAGAAAATAAGGTTACGTGGGTCAACTATTTTTTTAAAATAATTTTTACGTAAACTATAACTCTTACTTCATTTATATGCATACTTACGTACACGTAAATGTCTTGATTACTTAATAATCATTTCAACTAACTCGGGTTCCACGGTATTAGTCGGTTATGATAAAAATCTTGAAAATTATTCAGCTTAATCGTACCGACTAAAAACGATGGAACCCAGTCAGTTGAAACGATTCTTAAGTATCCAATTCAGATATATGTATATATGTATATAAATTCTTACTGAAGTATGAATATATAATATTACTGAGTAAATTTTTGCGAGAAGAAAATGTTGAACCACAAAACCCAAATTTCTTGTGTCTTAAATCGAACCATCACTCACGAACAAATAAATTTGAGATTTCGAACCTTTATGTTTTTTAGACGAGCGAATGCGTTCGCATTGCTTGCCTTTATATACAAAACGAAAATGGACTCATACGGGGCGTATAGGTCCATACGCCACGTATAGACTGTGGCATATACGACAAGTGGGTAGGTTCCATGACTGCTCCACCGACAGCTATACGCGGCGTATGGGTCCATACGCCACGTATAGCTGTCGGTGGAGCAGTCGTGGACCCTACCCACTTGTCGTATATGCCACAGGCCTATAAATGGTGTATGGACCTATACGCCCCGTATAAAACCGCTAATGTGACGTGGAATGTCCGAAATTAATGGTGCATTAATGATCGAGACCTATACGCTGGGCATTGACCACGTATTGACTTTATAGGACCTTATTAGGACCTTATATTAAACAAGTACAGGAGGAACAGTAATAATTTTAGTACTGTTTTTATGCATATGGTATAATATGCTACTGCAGCTCTCTTTTTCCCCCTATTTGAATGCATTGGTTGTCCTCTTTTTTTGTAATGCCCGGATATTTCTTTGAAACCGATGAAAGAAGAAAAAGAAATAAAGTCCAAAGTCGGGGGACCAAACTCACCAACGCGAGAAAGTTAGGTAAATAGGGATATTTGAAGGGAGAGGGCAGCCCTTACCCTCTCCCCACACCCACACATTTCATCCAAAAGAGAGAAAGAAGAGAGAAAAGGGAGAAGAGAAGAAGAAAGCTTGGTTCGAGTGGGTTCGAGTGTGCAAAATCATCGTGTAGTGGGTCTAGACGAAGCTCTTCTTCTTGGGGTAGTTTGTGTGAGTTCTAGGACCCCTATTTTACTCGTTTTCATCTGATTTGGGGCTGGAACACATAGTAAACCCGTTTTTGTATGTGTGTGTGTTTGACCCATTTGGGTGTGTTTGTGTGTGATGCGTTTAGAGTATGTTTTCGGCCTTGTGTGTGCTTGAATGGTGTTGTAGTATGCATTCCTAAGGTTTAGGATGGTTGATTTGGGCTTAGAATGGGTTTAGATGAGCTTGGAGGTCGAAAATGGCAGATTAGGTTCGGGATGAACTGCATTCTGCATCAGTTAGGGCTAGGCGACCGGCTGGAAGCCATACGGTCGACTAGAGTGCGATTGATGTTCAGTCGCACGATTGAGGTTCAGTCGCATGACTGGAGAGATAGTCGCATGGGAAGTCATGCGACTGAGAGTCTAGTCACATAGGTACTCACCCGTATTAAGTCCATCTGCATGAGGTCTATTCGCATAAGGTCCATTCGCATAGTGTTCAACCGCATGAGGTCCATTCGCATGACTGGGTGTTCATCTGCATTGGTGTTCATCCGCATAGGTCCATTCGCATGATGTTCAGTCTCCTGGAGGCCATGCGACTGAAGGATGCCCATAAGCCCAGATAGGGCTGTTGTACCCCAGGAGGAACATAGTTAAAGTACTGACTTTCGGGGGAAAAGTGCATATGTAAGTTTTGACGTGGTAGTTCCCGTAAATACATGTAAGATGACCATTGAGGTCTTAGAGGGTAAATTACGCATGATGATGTTGCATGTTTATGCATGATGTATGTTTTGTGTGTATGATGATGCCATGTATGATGATGCAACTGTGTATGTTGATGTTTCTTATTATAGCGTATGTTTATCTTTCCGCGACTTTACGTGTTATGTTAAAGAATGAAATGAAAGTATTATGTAATGTAAAGTGAAAGATAACGAAAGAGGAACATGATGAATGAATGCATGCTTTAATAAAGAATGAGAGTAAGAAAGACTTGCAAGCAAATATAGAAGGTGAGCGACCTTGTTGTCGCAACAGAATCGAAATGGAATCCTTGTCTTTCGACCTCAATAATCATGGCTGTGTGCCATGAAGAGAGTAAAGCTTGATACTGTGATTAACCATTTGTATAGAATCATTGCTGCATATCCTAGGTACTGTGGCCAGGAGGTGCAGTGCACCGTTATAGAAGATCTATGAAAGGCCTAGGTCCAGTACCACTAAACAGAAGAGTATTGCACATGGCAATGGTACACCTAAACTTTACCTTTGGTACTGTGGCCAGCAGGTGTGGTGCACCGTTATAGAAGGTCTATGATAGGCCTAGGTCCAGTACCACGAAACAGAAGGGTAAGGTTTCTGGGTGATGGAAAGAAAAGAGGTAATGATGAAAAAGTAAGTATGACGAGAAAGTAAGATGAATGAACAGAAGTTAAAGTAATAAACGAATGAAAGTAATGAACAGACGAAATGTAATAACAGAGTACGAAACGGGATCCTTGTCACTCGACCTCCGTAATCATGGCTGCGTGCCATGAAGAGGGTAAAGTTTAACAGGGGCTAGATAGAAGTAAAAGATAATGAATAATGAAGATAATAATGATACTATCTATGTGTACGTATGATGCATGATTGCGTGAAAGTAAAGAAAGCGTTTTAATGAAAGTAAAGTATTTTATTTATAAAACTAGAACTCACTCAGCAACGCTGACTTTTTATGTGTTTCCAGTTGGCAGGTAAAGTTGCTGAGGATGGCACAGGGCGGCTACTCGGCTCTTTTGGATGGCACACATTTATATAATGCTTTTGTGATGTAATGCAACAATATATATTTTGTAATTGATTGACGATGTATTAACATGCAAAAGCATTTATATAGAAATGAAATGTATGTTTTAAATGTTTCCGCTGCAATGCTTTTATGTAAGAGGAGGAAAATGTACGTCTTTGTGCGATGATTGACCAGCTGTAAGCGTCCCGGGAACGGGGTCTTACAAGTTGATATCAGAGCCAAATTTTAAGTGAAACGGGTAAATTTTCAACTTAAACTTTAACTTAATTTGAGAATGGGACGGAAAAGGGAGGGATGCCAATCTGAGTAGCTGCGTGCCATCAGGTATTTTCTTAATGATAACTGGTATTATGTGCGCATGGTATGTGGTTATGTGATGTATGTAGATTTAAATACTGATGTAGTCAGGACAGGTAATGCTTGGGATATGAAGAGTAAAGTAAGTGGCTAATCACAACTGGCCACTGTAATTAGGGACTTACTATACTTGACATAAACTGAGCTATTCCCTTGAATGACCGTGTTGGTGTTTGAATCTTTCAGTGTGTGACAGAGGATGGCCGGTGGTAGATCATCTAGAGTTGAATCTTTCAGTCAGGACAGGTGGGCTTGCTGTTGCACGTCGCCTAAAAGAGGCAGGCCTAAAGTTGAAAAGTTGGTTCCTGAAGAATCCGAGATCCCTCATCCGGAGGGTGTAGATGAGAGCGCCAATCTGAGAGCCTCGGTAAAGGAGGTTGTAGTGGAGGAGGTGCATCAGGTCATGCAGACGATCTTACCATCTGTGGTGACCGAAGTGATAAAGGCAGTATGGGAATGTGAACGGAAAGAGAGGAACCGGTCCTCGGGAGGATGGGAGCAACCGGAGCCTGAAACGGTTCATTCTGATGATGAGGAAGAGGAGGAAGAGGAGCATGCGCCGGAGGCGGCACGAGGCTGTAACTATGGGGCGTTTCAACGATGCAAGCCCCCTATTTTGATGGTAACGGCACTGCTGCTGCTGCTCACCGATGGGTGAGGGAAATGGAAGTTGTTCTGAATATCAGCGAGTGCCGAGAAGACCAGAAGGTGAAGTTTGCTACCCACTCATTTATGGACTCGGCCTTGTGTTGGAGGGACAATATAGTCCAAGCCGAGGGCAGTCGGGCTATTGGGAGGATGAGATGGTCAAAGCTGAAGAAGTTGGTCATTGAGGAGTTTTGTCCTTACCGAGAAATGGACAAGGTTGAGAGGGAGTTTCTGCAACTAGAGGCGGGAACCATGACCCACCAACAGTATACCCAAAAGTTCAACGAGATGGCACGTTTGATGCCGGATCAGGTGACGCCTCTGTCACGAAAGATGAAGAGGTACATTTAGGGTTTGGCAGCGGATATGCGCAGGCACATGATCGCTGCCCGACCGAGCACGATTAGGTCGGCGGTGGACTTGGTAGGGAGGTTGTATGATGAGAGGGCTGTAGTTATGGTGGCTGAAGGTAATAGGAAGGGTAGTGGTGATCGAAACTAGAGAGGGAAGAGGTTTGGTCGGGGTGATGCCTCAATGGGTAACAAGAAGGCACGGGTGGATGACCGCCGTGTGGTCATATCGGGTACGGGTATGAAGAAGTGCGGTAAGTGTGGGAGAGAGCATAGTGGGGAACGTAGATTGGGGTTGAATGTATGCTTCAGATGTGGGAAGTCAGGGCATATAGCCAGGGACTGTCGTGCAGTCTGATGCTTTAATTGTGGGTGGAGGGCCACGTAACTAAGGATTGTAAGAATCCTAGGGCTGATGGTTCCGGGGTGAAGAAGATGGGAAGTGAAGGACCGAGGGCGAGCGCCAAGGCATTCACTATGACACAGGAGGAAGCTAGGACGGACCCTGATGTCGTGTCCGGTACGTTTCTAGTGAACTAAACTTTAGCTTCTGTGTTATTTGATTCGGGTGCCAGTAGAAGTTTTATTTCTGCTGCTTTCTATGCTAAACTGTCTGTTAGTAGTAGATGTGTTGACGCGCCCTTTGATGTAGAAACTGCCATAGGTAAGTCTACCAGGATTTCTGAGGTGATAGAGAACTGTGATATGGAATTAAAAGGTCATAAGTTCCCTGTTAGACCGTTCATGATGATCCTAGGTGGTTTCGATTTGGTTCTTGGGATGGATTGGTTGGCGGACTTCAAGGCGAATATAGTGTGTCGCAAGAAGATGATTCGTTTGATAGCACCTGACCGGAGTTCGGTAACTTTGTACGGGGATCTGGTCACAACGATCCTGAAAGTAATCTCAATGGCGGTGGCGGGAAAGTGTATGAGGCGTGGATGTAGCGCATACTTGTGTTATGTAAAGGATGTGGAAATGCTAACACCATAACTATCCGATGTTCCGGTTATGTGTGACTTTCCAGACATATTCCCAGAAGACTTATCAGGAGTGCCACCTGACCGAGAGATTGAGTTTTAGATTGATCTGATACCGGGTACCCAACCCGTTGCCAAGGCACCGTATCAGTTGGCTCTGACTGAGATGAAAGAGTTGATGTAGCAATTGCAAGACCTGCTTGATAAGGGGTTTATTAGACCGAGTATCTCTCCTTGGGGTGCTCCGGTCTTATTCGTGAAGAAGAAAGACGGTAGTATGTGGATGTGTATAGACTACCGTGAGCTGAACAAGTTGACGGTGAAGAATCGGTACCCGTTACCGAGGATTGATGATTTGTTTGATCAGCTTCAAGGTGCCAGTTGGTTTTCAAGGATCGACCTTCAATCTGGCTACCATCAGCTAAAGGTGAAAGAGCAGGATATTCCTAAAACAGCTTTTCACACGTGTTATGGTCATTATGAGTTCCTTGTTATGTCTTTTGGTTTGACCAATGCGCCAGCTACTTTTATGGATCTGATGAACCGAGTGTGTCAGCTGATGTTGGATAAATCAGTGATTATGTTTATTGATGATATCCTGATTTATTCAAAGAGTGAGGTAGAGCATGCCGGTCATATTCGAGACGTGTTGGAGACGTTGAGAATGGAGAAGTTGTATGCCAAGTTCTCCAAGTGCACGTTCTAGTTGCGCGAGGTTCAATTCTTGGGTCATGTGGTAAATCCGGAGGGGATTATGGTGGATCCGGCAAAGGTGGAAGCGATGATGCAATGGAAGTCTCCAAAGACGCCATCCGAGATCCGTACTTTCTTGGGTTTGGCGGGCTACTACCGAAGATTTATTCAAGACTTTTCCAAGATCGCTTCTCTACTAACCAAGCTAACCCGGAAAGATGTAAAGTTTGTGTGGGGTCAAGCTCAGGAGACGGCATTTCAGGAATTGAAGGCGAGGTTGACCCAAGCTCCTGTATTGTCATTACCCGATGAAAGTGAAGATCTGGTGGTTTTTTCTGATGCTTCCTACTTGGGATTGGGGTGCGTGTTAATGCAGAGAGGAAAGGTTATAGCTTATGCTCCCGACAGTTGAAGGTTCATGAGATTAACTATCCTACTCATGACTTAGAGCTAGCAGCTGGGGTCTTTGCACTAAAGGTTTGGAGGCACTATCTCTACAGGACGAAGTGCAACATTTTCACTAACCACAAGAGCTTGAAGTACTTTTCGAGCAGAAGGACTTGAACATGAGGCAGAGAAGATGGTTGGAGCTCATAAAGGATTATGATTATGTGATCCATTACCATCCGGGCAAGGCCAACGTGGTGGCGGATGCCCTTAGCCGAAAGGAAAGACCCGACCCAATTCGGGTGAAAGCGTACCAGTTGATTATGACCTCTGATGTGATGAAGCAAGTCAAAGAGTTTCAAGATGAGGCATTAAAAGAAGATCGTCTTAACTCTGAAAGGATGAGAGGTCTGGTTGTAGAATTGGGTGAAAACACACTCGGTGTTAAAACTCGATTCGGGCGGATGTGGATTCCTTGTTTTAGGGATCTACGGAAAAATATTATGGACGAAGCTCATAAGACTCGATACTCTATTCATCCCGGTGCTACAAAGATGTACCAAGACATGAAGAAAGATTATTGGTGGCTGGGTATGAAGCGTGACGTAGTGGAGTATGTGAGTAAGTGCCTTACTTGCTTGCAAGTGAAGGCCAAGCATCAAAAGCCATACGGGAAGATCCAACCTTTGGATATACCGGAATGGAAGTGGGAGCACATCACCATGTATTTTATTATGAAGCTGCCGCGTACCCCAAAAGGGTATGATGCTATATAGGTGATTGTTGATCGCTTGATGAAGAGTGCTCATTTCCTACCAATCTGCGAGACATATTCATCTGAGAGGTTGGCTGATCAGTTCATCAAGGAAATTGTAGCTCGTCATGGTGTGCCGATGTCTATTGTGTCTGATCGTGACACCCGGTTTACATCCAAATTCTAGAATAAATTCTACGACGGCATAGGTACAGGTTGCATATTAGCACGGCTTACCATCCCTAGATTGATGGTCAGTCAGAAAGGACCATTCAGACATTGGAGGACATGCTTCGGGCATGTGTGATTGATTTTGGGGGAAGTTGGGATGATCACTTATCGTTAGCTGAATTCTCATACAATAACAGTTATCATGCCAGTATTGGTATGCCACCCTATAAGATGCTATACGGTAGGAGATGCAGAACACCCATCTGTTGGGGTGATATTGTTAATAAAGGGTTAGGGAGTGTTAAGGTGATCAAGGCTACGATTGAAAAAGCTTGAAAGGATCAAAGCCTTCATGAAGGCAGCCAAGGATAGACAGAAGTCGTATGCTGATAAACGACGCAGACCGATTGAGTTCCAGGTGGGTGACCGGGTTATGTTGAAGGTCTCACCTTGTAAGGGTATCATTCGCTTCCGAAAGCGGGGCAAGTTGAGCCCGAGATACATAGGCCCTTTTCGAATTATTGCTCGAGTAGGAGAGGTGGCCAATAGATTGGAGTTACCAGATGAGTTAAGTGGAATTCACCCGACATTCCACGTATCTCATTTAAGGAAGTGTTTGGCAGATGAAGATATGATTGTTCCGCTGAAGGATATCGAAGTAGACGAACGGCTCAATTATGTGGAGCAAACAGTGGCAATCATCGATCGAAAAGAGAAGAGGCTGAGAAATAAAGTGGTTCCTCTTGTGCGTGTATAGTGGAAGCACAGGAAGGGATCCGAGTCAACGTGGGAGACCGAAGAAGAAATGAGACATCATTACCCACGTTTGTTTAAGGAATGACAGGTTTCGGGGACAAAACCTATATAAGGGGGGTGGACTTGTAAGCCCAGATATTTCTTTGAAACCGACGAAAGCAGAAAAAGAAATAAAGTCCAAAGTCGGGGGACCAAACTCGCCAACGTGAGAAAGTTGGGTAAATGGGGATATTTGAAGGGAGAGGGCAGCCCTTACCCTCTCCCCACACCCACACATTTCAGCCAAAAGAGAGAGAAAGAAGAGAGAAAAGGGAGAAAAGAAGAAGAAAGTTTGGTTCGAGTGGGTTCGAGTGTGCAAAATCGTCGTGTAGCGGGTCTAGACGAAGCTCTTCTTCTTGGGGTAGTTTCTGTGAGTTCTAGGACCCCTATTTTACTCGTTCCCAACTGATTTGTGGTTGGAACACATAGTAAACCCGTTTTTGTATGTGTGTGTTTAACCCATTTAGGTGTGTTTACGTGTGATGCGTTTGAAGTATGTTTTTGGGCTTGTGTGTGCTTGAATGGTGTTGTAGTATGCATTCCTAAGATTTAGGATGGTTGATTTGGGCTTAGAATGGGTTTGGATGAGCTTGGAGGTTGAAAATGGCAGATTGGGTTCGGGATCGAACTGCATTCTGCATCAGTTAGGGCTAGGCGACCGACTGGAGGCCATACGGCTGACTGGAGTGCGATTGAGGTTCAGTCACACGATTAAGGTTCAGCTGCATGATTTAGGTTCAGCCGCACGATTAAGGTTCAGTCGCACGACTGGAGGGCCAGTCACATGGGGAGTCATGCGACTGAGAGTCCAGTCGCATAGGTACTCATCCGCATTAAGTCAATCCGCATGAGGTCCATTTGCATAAGGTCCATTCGCATAGTGTTCTACCGCATGAGGTCCATTTGCACGACTGGGTGTTCATCCGCATCGGTGTTCATCCTCATAGGTCCATTCGCATGATGTTCAGTCGCCTGGAGGCCATGCGACTGAAGGGTGCCCATACGCCAAGATAGGGTTGTTGTACCCGAGGAGGAACATAGTTAAAGTACTGACTTTTGGGGGAAAAGTGTATATGTAAGTTTTGACGTGGTAGTTCCCGTAAATACATGTAAGATGACCATTGAGGTCTTAGAGGGTAAATTGGGCATGATGATGTTGCATATTTATGCATGATGTATGTTTCGTGTGTATGATGATGCCCTGTATGATGATGCTACTGTGTATGTTGATGTTCCATATTATAGCATATGTTTATCTTTTCATGACTTTAAGTGTTATGTTAATGAATGAAACGAAAGTATTATGTAACGTAAAGTGAAAGATAATGAAAGAGGAACATGATAAATGAATGCATGCTTTAATAAAGAATGAGAGTAAGAAAGACTTGCAAGCAAATATAGGAGGTGAGCGACCTTGTTGTCGCAACAGACTCGACATGGAATCCTTGTCTTTCGACCTCAGTAATCATGGATATGTGCCACGAAGAGGGTAAAGCTTGACATTATGATTAACCATTTGTATAGAATCATTGCTGCATATCCTAGGTATTGTGGCCAGGAGGTGCGGTGCACCGTTATAGAAGGTCTATGAAAGGCCTAGGTCTAGTACCACGAAACAGAAGGGTATTGCACATGGCAATGGTACACCTGAACTTTACCTTAGGTACTATGGCCAGGAGGTGCGGTGCACTGTTATAGAAGGTCTATAATAGGCCTAGGTCCAGTACCACGAAACAGAAGGGTAAGGTTTATGGGTGATGGAAAGAAAAGAGGTAATTATGAAAGAGTAAGTATGAAGAGAAAGTAAGATGAATGAACGGAAGTTAAAGTAATAAACAAATGAAAGTAATGAACAGATGAAATGTAATAACAGAGTACGAAACAGGATCCTTGTCACTTGACCTCCGTAATCATGGCAGCGTGCCATGAAGAGGGTAAAGTTTGACAGGATCTAGATAGAAGTAAAAGATAACGAATGATGAAGATAATAATGATATTATCTATGTGTACGTATGATGCATGATTGCGTGAAAGTAAAGAAAGGGTTTTAATGAAAATAAAGTATTTTATTTATAAAATTAGAACTCACTCAGCAACGCTGACTTTTTATGTGTTTCCAGCTGACAGGTAAAGTTGCTGAGGATGGCACAGGGCGGCTACTCGGCTCTTTTGGATGGCACCCATTTATATAATGCTTTTGTGATGTAATGCAACAATATATATTTTGTAATTGATTGATGATGTATTAACTTGCAAAAGCATTAATATAGAAATGAAATGTATGTTTTAAATGTTTCCGGTATAACACTTTTATGTAACAGGAGGAAAACGTACGTCTTTGTGCGATGATTGACCAGCTGTAAGCGTACCGGGAATGGGGCCTTACATTTTATATCTGCCTTTATTGGGGTTTTCTTAGAGAGAAAGGTTGGTTGCTGGTGTTGCCGACTATCGTGGCTTATGTCGGCCGGTTGATGCACCGAACTTTGTTTCTCCCTTATTTCATCATCACGGTCGTCCTTTATTTTATCCTGGTGGTTGATGGTTTTTAGAGAGAGAAAGTGACGGGTGTGGATCTGGCGGCTGACGGTTGTAGCGCCGCTATCGGTGGCTGTCATAGCCATTGTTCTCCAACTCTCTCCGCCAACAATGGAGGTGAGGTTGTTCGATCATCATCTAGGGTCTTTGGCGGTGCCCACTGTTCCATCACTGTCAGCGGCTTGAGGTCGACGATGGTGATAGTGGCGGAGGGGTTACTATGTTCGCATGTTGCCCATTAGCGTATTAGATCTTGCCTCAGGGTATCCAGTGGTGGTCTGGGGTTCCCGGATCTTCCTCTCATCTATGGAGGCGGTCATCGTCGTCCAACCAGTAACCGCCCGATGTTGGTTTATTTATCACGCCGATGGTGGTGTTGTGGTGTTGTTTATTTTCTATATTGTACTAAGATATCAATGACGATGGGTTTTGGCTCATATGAGATTTTGTTATATCGCCAGGCTTTCATGTTGTATGTTGTTTGTTCAACTTTATTTTTATGGTCGATGATAATAAATTATTGTTCATCAGATACGTTAAATGACGGTAAATGGGCTATGATTGAGATGCGAGACAGGAATTGGATGCCATGGCTTGGCAACCTTTTTCTAGTATGCAACCACAACTAATCGTTCCAGTTTTGACCCGATTAATGCTACTCTCTCATTACTATAGTTATTTTGTTTAGTAAGATTGTATTGCAGTTGTTATGATTTAGTTTTTTTAAAGGACTTAAATGCCACTCATTTAGTTTCTGGCTTTGATATGGAACATCGTCAATATTTATGATGGTATATCTGAGCCTTGATTAACTTCATAACCCACACGCGCAACATGCCTAGACGTGTTTTACTAGTTAGTTTGGATTTCCAACCAAAACAATAAAATGTCGATAGTTTTATGAAATCACAAAGTCTAAACATGTAACACCCGGAAATTTTCTTTGAAGCCGACGAAAGAAGAAAATAAATAAAGCCCAAAGTCGAGGGACCAAACTTGCAAAACAGTAAGAAACTTGGATGAGTTGGGTTATGAGAGCGGGAGGGCAGCCCACACCCTCCCCATTCTTGCCAAAAACTTAGCCAAGGGAGAAGAGAAGGAGAAAAAGAAGAAAAGCTTGGTTCGGGTGGATTCGAGCGTGAAGATCGACGTGTAGCGGGTCAAATCGAAGCTCTACTCGATGCGATTGTTTGTGTGAGTTCTAGGACCCCTCTTTTACACGTTTTTGAACGATTTTGGGGCTAGAACACATCTGAAAATCGTTTTTAGGAATTTTGGGTGTAAACCCGTTTGTGTATGTATGTGTATGTGTATGATTCGTTTGGGTCTTGATTTCAGGCTTGTATGTGTATGATTCGTTTGGGTCTTGATTTCAGGCTTGGTTGTGCTTGAATGGGGTCGTAGTATGCTTCCCTAAGGTTTAGAATGGTTGATTTATGCTTAAAAGAGGCTTGGAAGAGTTTGGAGGTTGAACTTGGCTGCTGCAGTTCGGGATAAACTGCATTCTGTACCCAGCTAGGGCTATGCGACTAGAGGTCCATGCGTCCGAATGGCATGCGACTGGGTCCATACGCAAGAAAGGAGTGCGGCTGAGGTTCATTCGTACGAAAGTAATGCGACTGAATGAGATGCGGATGAAGGTCATGCGACTGAATGAAATGCGGATGAAGGTCATGCGACTGAAGGTCATGCGACTGGAGTCCATACGCCTGTGAGTCGTGCGATTGAGGTTCATACGCACGAAGGGTGTGCGACTAAGGGCCATTCGCATGAAGGTCTTGCGACTGAGGTCTATACGCCCGGATGTCATGCGACTGAGATTTATTCGCATGGGAAGCAGGCGATTGGAGGCTAGGTGACTGGAGGTCCATTCGCCATAGTGCTCTCATACGCATGGAAGACCATGCGACCGAACAGGGTCCATAAGCCCGAATGACCAAGTATTGTCTGACTTTCAGGAAAGTGCGGACGTAGGCTCAGACCTTTGGGGTTGTAGATGATGTGATGGGCATGGATGATGTAAGATGATTTATGATGAAGAGCTGATGATGATTATGCGATGCATGACGATGTGTGATGCCGTATGGTTTTATATGATGTGATGCGCGTGATCCGTGTGATGTTTGATGTTATGTGATTGTGCATGTTGTATGTTATGCATGATGTATGTTATGGGTGTGCGATGTTGCCTTGTGTGATTGATGTTGTATGTTGTTATGTTCCTTATTATTATGTGTGATTGTCTTCCCGTGGTTGCGATGAACGTTAATGAATGTAATGAAAGTATTACAGTAACGTAAAGTGGAAGATAATGAAAAGAGGAACGTAATGAATGAATGCAAGCATGAACGAATGAATGAGTGTAAGGATGGCTTGCAAGAGAAGGAAAGGAGGTTCACAACTCATTGAGAGTTGTTAGCTCAACTATGTGTGTTTTATAGCGTGTGATCTTGGCTAGTTCATAAGGGGACATAGACACAGTAGGGAGTTCAGTTTTGGTAACTGCTTCGATACGTGCAATGTGGTATTTACTGTGTGCTATGTAGCGTGCGATTTTGGCTACCTCATGTGGGTTATGTAGCGTGCGATTTTGGCTAACCCATGAGATGGCGTTCGATTCTGGCTAAACCCAAAGAGTTCTCACACACACAGGGGGAGTCGGTGTTGGTGACCTCTCCGCTGGTGCGATTTGTACGATATGTACAATGGATATCATGAGGTACTATAGACACAGAGGGAGTTCAGTTTTGGTAACTGCTCCGATACGTGCGATGTGGTATTTACTATGTGCTATGTAGCGTGCGATTTGGCTACCTCATGTGCGCAATTTGTGCGATATGTACTTCAGGTACGATGATGCGAGGTGCGATTTGTGCGAAAAGTGCGATATGTATGAAATGAACGAATGTATGAGTTGAACATTAACGAAATGTCATAATAAAGAATGAAACGGGATCCTTGTCATTCGACCTCAGTAATCATGGCTGTGTGCCATGAGGAGGGCAAAGCATGACTGGAACTAGATGAGAAATGAATGATAATGATGTATGTTGAACGAACGAAAGTTAACGAACATAATGAAAGATAATAATGATATTATCTATGTGTACGTATGATGTGTGATCATTTACGAAAGTATAGTATGATTTGAAAGAAAGTAAAGAACGGTTTTAACGAAAGAAAAGTATGTTTTATTTAAAACTAGAACTCACTCAGTAACGCTGACTTTTGATGTGTTTCCAGTTGGCAGGTAACGTTGCAGAGGATGGCACGGGGTGGCTACTCGGCCCTTTTTGGATGACATTCTTTTGTTTAACGCTTTTGCATTGTAATACGAACGAGCAATATTTTGTAATGAACGATGTATTATTTTGCAAAAGTGTTTACTTAAAGGAAATGAAATATTTGATTTAAAAGTTTCCGCTGCATGATTTTAGTAAAGTTATATAATTAGGTGTTTCAAGTGCGATGATCGACCAGCTGTAAGCGTCTCGGGAACGGGGCCTTACAAGTTGGCATCAGAGCCAAAGTTTAAGTGAAACGGGTAAATTTTCAAAATAAACCTTAACTTAAACTGAGAATGGGACGGAATGGGAAGGGATGCCAGTCTGTGTAGCTGCGTGCCATCAGGTATTTTCGTAATGTTAATCGGTATTATATGCACATGTTATGTGGTGTATGTGTTGCTGGTAGATTTAGATACTGATGTAGTCAGGATAGGTAATGCTCGAGGTATTAAGAGTAAAGTTAGTGGCTAACCATAACTGACCACTGTAGTTAGGGATTTACTATACTTGACAAAAACTGAGTTGTTCCCTTGAATGACCGTGTTAGTGTTTGAATCTTTCAGTGGGTGTTAGAGGATGGCCGGTGGTAGATCATCGAAGGCTTCATGCGGTGGAGATCGTGGTGGACGTGGTGCTGAACCGCGGGTCACAAGAGGAAGGCCTAGAGCTGAAAAGGCGGCTCATGAAGAGCCTGAGATCCCTCGTCCGGAGGGTGATGATGAGAGTGCTAATCTGAGAGCCTTGATAAAAGAGGCGGTTGCGGAGGAAGTGCATCAGGCCATGCAGACGATATTACCGTCTGTGGTGACCGAAGTGATAAAGGCTGTTAGAGATGGGGAGAGAAAGGAAAGGGGTAGACCTATGGGCGAGAGGAGAAGGCTCGAGACTGATACGGTTTTCTCTGATGACGAAGAGGAAGAAGAAGAAGAAGAGCCCGTGCAGGAGGTGGAATGAGGCTGTAACTATGGGGCGTTTCAAAAATGCAAGCCCCCAACTTTTGATGGTAATGGCACTGCTGCTGCTGCTCACCGATGGGTGAGGAAAATGGAAGTTGTTCTAAATATTAGCGAGTGTTGGGAAGACCAGAAGGTGAAGTTTGCTGCCCACTCTTTCGTGGACTCAACTTTGTGCTGGTGGGACAACATAGTCCAAGTTGAGGGTAGTCGGGCTATCATAAGGATGAGATGGTCAGAGCTGAAAAGGATGATGATTGAGGAGTTCTGTCCTCACCGTGAGATGGATAAAGTTGAAAGGGAGTTCCTGCAGCTGGAGGCGGGAACCATGACACATCAGCAGTATACTACCAAGTTCAACGAGATGGCACGGCTGGTGCCTGATCAGGTGACGCCTCTGTCGCGGAAGATCAAGAGGTATATTCAGGGCTTGCCGGCGGATATCCGTAGGCACATGATTGGTGCCCGACTGAGCACGTTTAGGTCGGAAGTTGACTTGGCAGGGAGGTTGTATGACGAAAGGACTTTGGGGGTGGCTGAAGACAGTGAGAAAGGTGATGGAGACTAGAACCGGAGAGGGAAGAGAACTGGACGGGGTGGTGTCCCGACGAATAATAAGCACGCACAGGGGGATGACCGTCATGTGGTCACACCTGGTGCGGGGTCAAATAGGTGTGGTAAATGCGGAATGGAGCATTCGGGAGAATGCAAAAAAGGACCAAATACTTGCTTCAAGTGTGGGAAGCCTGGTCATATGGCTAGAGAATGTGGGACTGTGAGATGTTACAATTGTGGAGAAATTGGCCACATAAGCAGGGATTGTAATAAGCCAAGGGCGGAAGGTTCGGGAATGAAGAGGACCAGAGGAGAAGGACAGAGGGCGAACGCAACGCCTACACGATGATGCAGGAGGAGGCTAGGGCGGACCCCGATGTTGTGACAGGTACGTTTCTAGTAAATCAACCTTTAGTCTTTGTGTTATTCGATTCCGGCACTGGTAAAAGTTTTATTCCTGCTGCTTTCTGTGCTAAATTTCCTGTTAGTGGTAAGAATATAGATACGCCCTTCGATGTGATCCTAGGAGTGGATTGTTTGGCAGACTACAGAGCGAACATTGTGTGTCGCAAAAAGATGATACGGTTGACAGCGCCTGACGAGATCACGGTGACAGTTTAAGGTGATTGAGTCACGACGATTCCGAAGGTGATTTCGATGGTAGTGGCGGGAAAGTGCATGAGACGTGCAAGTATTGCCTATTTGGCTGATGTAAGGTATGTGGATACACTAATATCCCAACAGTCAGATGTACCGAGACCCGAATAAAGATTATTGGTGGCCGGGTATGAAGCGTGATATGGTGGAGTACGGGAATAAATGCCTTACTTGTTTAAAAGTGAAGGCCGAGCACCAAATGCCATATGAGAAGTATTGAGGTGATCAAGGCTACGACTGAGAAGCTCGAAAGGATCAAAGCCCTGATGAAGGTAGCCAAAGAAAGACAAGGTGTCGTATGTTGATAAACGATGTAGACCGATCGAATTCCAGGTGGAAGACTGAAGAAGAAATGAGGCAGCATTACCCACGTTTGTTCGAGGAATAATAGGTTTCGGGGATAAGACCTATATAAGGGGGGTGGACTTGTAACACCTGGAAATTTTCTTTGAAGCCGACGAAAGAAGAAAAGAAATAAAGCCCAAAGTCGAGGGACCAAACTTGCCAAACGGAAAGAAACTTGGATGAGTGCAGGTATGAAAGGGGGAGGGCAGCCCACACCCTCCCCAATCTTGCCAAAAACTCAGCCAATGGAGAAGAGAAGGTGAAAAGGGAGAAAAGCTTGGTTCGGGTGGATTCGAGCGTGAAATCGAAGTGTAGCGGGTCAAATCGAGCTCTACTCGACAAGATTGTTTGTGTGAGTTCTAGGACCCCTCTTTTACACGTTTTTGAATGATTTTGGGGCTGGAACACATCTGAAAATTGTTTTTGCGAATTTTGGGTGTAAAACCGTTTGTGTGTATGTGTATGTGTATGATTCGTTTGGGTCTTGATTTCGGGCTTGGTTGTGCTTGAATGGGGTCGTGGTATGCTTCCCTAAGGTTTAGAATGGCTGATTTGAGCTTAAAAGAGGTTTGAAAGAGTTTGGAGGTCGAACTTGGTTGCTGCAGTTCGGGATGAACTGCATTCTGCACCCAGCTAGGGCTATACGACTGGAGGTCCATGCGTCCGAATGGCATGCGACTGGGTCCATACGCACGAAAGGAGTGCGGCTGAGGTTCATTCGTATGAAAGTAATGCGACTGAATGAGATGCGGATGAAGGTCATGCGACTGAATGAAATGCGGATGAAGGTCATGCGACTGAAGGTCATGCGACTGGAGTTCATACGCCTGTGAGTTGTGCGATTGAGGTTCATACGCACAAAGGGTGTGCGACTGAGGGTCATTCGCATGAAGGTCATGCGACTGAGGTCCATACGAATGTCATACGACTGAGGTTCATTCGCATGGGAAGTAGGCGACTGGAGGTCCATTCGCCATAGTGCTCTCATACGCATGGAAGACCATGAGACCGAATAGGGTCCATACGCCCGAATGACCATAGTATAGTCTGACTTTCGGGAAAGTGCGGACGTAGGCTCGGACCTTTGGGGTTATAAATGATGTGATGGGCATGGATGATGTAAGATGATTTATGATGAGGAGCTGATGATGATGATGATGCGATGCATGACGATGTGTGATGTTGTATGGTTTTATATGATGTGATGCGCGTGATCCGTGTGATGTTTGATGTTATGTGATTGTGCATGTTGTATGTTATGCATGAT
This sequence comes from Flaveria linearis, assembly GCA_024085815.1. NCBI lineage: Eukaryota > Viridiplantae > Streptophyta > Magnoliopsida > Asterales > Asteraceae > Flaveria > Flaveria linearis. Next base: position 77,987,916 of record CM044010.1, read on the forward strand.
GTATGTTATGGGTGTGCGATGTTGCCTTGTGTGATTGATGTGGTATATTGTTATGTTCCTTATTATTATGTATGATTGTCTTCCCGTGGTTGCGATGAACGTTAATGAATGTAATGAAAGTATTACAGTAACGTAAAGTGGAAGATAATGAAAAGAGGAACGTAATGAATGAATGCAAGCATGAACGAATGAATGAGAGTAAGGATGGCTTGCAAGAGAAGGAAAGGAGGTTCACAACTCATTGAGAGTTGTTAGCTCAACTGTGTGTGTTTTATAGCGTGCGATCTTGGCTAGTTCATAAGGGGACATAGACACAATAAGGAGTTCAGTTTTGGTAACTGCTCCGATACGTGCGATGTGGTATTTACTGTGTGCTATGTAGCGTGCGATTTTGGCTACCTCATGTGGGTTATGTAGCGTGCAATTTTGGCTAACCCATGAGATGGCGTGCGATTCTGGCTAAACCCCAAGAGTTCTCACACACACAGGGGGAGTCGGTCTTGGTGACCTCTCCGCTGGTGCGATTTGTGCGATATGTACGATGGATATCATGAGGGACTATAGACACAGTAGGAGTTCAGTTTTGGTACTGCTCCGATAGGTGCGATGTGGTATTTACTGTGTGCTATGTAGCGTGCGATTTGGCTACCTCATGTGCGCGATTTATGCGATGTGTACTTCGGGTACGATAATGCGAAGGTGCGATTTGTGCGAAAAGTGCGATATGTATGAAATGAACGAATGTATGAATTGAACGTTATCGAAATGTCATAATAAAGAACGAAACGGGATCCTTGTTATTCGACCTCAGTAATCGTGGCTGTGTGCCATGAGGAGGGTAAAGCTTGACGGGATCTAGATGGGAAATGAATGATAATGATGTACGTTGAACGAACGAAAGTTAACGAATGTAATGAAAGATAATAATGATATTATCTATGTGTACGTATGATGTGTGATCATGTACGAAAGTATATTATGATTTGAAAGAAAGTAAAGAACGGTTTTAACGAAAGAAAAGTATGTTTTATTTAAAACTAGAACTCACTTAGCAACGCTGACTTTTGATGCGTTTCCAGTTGGCAGGTAATGTTGCTAAGGATGGCACGGGGCGGCTACTCGGCTCTTTTTGGATGACATTCTTTTGTTTAACGCTTTTGCATTGTAATACGAACGAGCAATATCTTGTAATGAACGATGTATTATTTTGCAAAAGTGTTTATTTAAAGGAAATGAAATATTTGATTTAAAAGTTTCCGATGCATGATTTTAGTAAAGTTATAAAATTAGGTGTTTCAAGCGCGATAATCGACCAGCTTTAAGCGTCCCGGGAACGGGGCCTTACAAAACAAAACCCAAAATAATAGAATATAAAACCAATTTCCAATAAAAACAACTCTCCATACCTAATCCCACAGTATAATGGAAAAATACCAAACAAACAAAAGATAATTACAATTAAAAATATTTTTAAAAAAATAACTATTCAAATTAAAATTCTTATATACTTGTTCCATGCAACCTCTCTACCTATCTGGATAGAGGAAAGACTCGCCACCACCTACCCCTCCCAGACCCTACTCTTGAGTAGGATATACTGGATTTGTTTGTTTGTTTGTTTGGTTCCATGCAACCACCACCAACTTTGAATTTGAAATGTCAAGATAGCTATTCAACGTGTAATATACACCTCCATTAGTTTTGTTAGGTATTATTAAACATGAAAATCTCACTCAAATGATATTCTTTGATGAACTAGAAAGAAATAAAACAAAAATACGTACAATGCTTGCTTTTGAGGTTTATATATACACGTTCATAAATTCATAACGACCAAATTAAATGACCCATTTTAACGAAATATGATATTGATAATTGGTTTAATGTAGAAGCTTCAATTTATTTCTTCAACGAACAAGAAAGAAAAATAAAAAGAGTATTGATGACCAAAACGACATCTTCTAATGGAATCATTCTCCTAATTTGATAGTTTGATGTAAAAGGCTCAAACTCGCATCCTTTTATATATCTTCGGTTAACTTTATATTAAAAACTTATAGATAAAAAAACTTCAAAACAATAAGACTGTGAATGAATCAAAAGAACATGAACAAAGACATGCTCATATTTAATTTTAATCGAACACAAACATAAACGTTTAATCTATCAAATCTTTGCTCGTGTTCATTTGTTAAGAAAATAAACATATTCATGTTCGTTCATTAAAAATCTCAAAAGAACAACTCATGAACATAAACGTAAACGTATAAACACAGACAACACATATATAAGTAAACAAACATACGTTAGTAATAGATCAATAGGTATTCTAATTAAAAGAATAAACAAATGACCTTATGTTTTCTTTTTATAGTTAATAGTGATAACGATACCATTCAGCTCCACAAGTAAAGCATATTTACCATCTTCATTGCTGAACAAGATCGATGTGGGTCAATAACCCTTTTTAACGGCAACAATACGACATGCTCATATTTTTTACAGTGTTTTGATGTGACTTTTTTTAATACAACTCATTGAAATCGAACCCTACAAATTTTAGAACCCTTGAAAAAACCTAAGTTACATGTCACTGATGGTGATTTACACACACTAGTCCATAAATATGCATTAATAATGTTAAGTCAAATATTTATGAGTTGAGTTAGCCTAGAAGGATACACGGCTGACGGCTGGTTAATCTCCAAAAAGTCATGGTATTTATTTCAATTATGATTAGGTATTTTGTAATTTGTATAGAGGTGAGCATAAATCAATTTGGTTAGAGGTTGAAAATGAACCCTTTGTTGATAACTAGATTCTCATACTCGAGTCTGTTTTATTGGTTAAATCAATGCTCGTTTGAGTTAATTGATTCAATTGGTTTTTAGACTAATTAAACATCTAACATTGAATCTATGTGAAAGAACATTGATTTTAAAGAGAAGTAAAAGACAAGTCCTTTACAACTTACAAATGAATAGACGGAATTTTGAAACAAAACCTTTTTTATATATTATTTGTAATTAAGAAATATTAATGTTTGAATTATAACGGGACTTCAATCTAATTGATTATACACATACAAGTCTAGCCAATATAAACATTTATAACTTTTATATACGATATATATCGTTTATCAAAAAATAGATTGATTGGTGGAAAGATATATTCTATATGATTCTATTCAAGTTGCCTCAAATTAGACAAGTATCAATTTGAGTCTACTCTATAAATCTTGATAACTTTAAAAAAGTTTAAATAATAGCACTCTCATCTCATACTTATTTCTATCTTCATAATTACATTAAAAATCATTATTTCTTTTTTTTCTTTTCAATTAAATAATATATTTTAATACTTTTTTCACTACTTTTTCTCTCTACTCCACTCACAATCACTTTTAAAAAATATTTAAAAAGATATACAGGTTGAACAGTGCCTCCCCACAAAATGTGAGGAAAAGACCGCGTACATCTTCCCTTAAATGGGACGGACCCTCCCTAGACCCTGTGAAAACGCAGGAGCTCTTTGCAACACCAGGTACGCCCTTTTTATATGCAGGTTGAACATTGAATCTTTAAATTAACAGATGAACAGTAAAATTCTCTCTACTTCACTCACAACCACTTAAAACCTTCATATAATATAGGGGCTCCCGCTCACATATTTTTTAAGAATGGGCTATGAATGCTCTAAGTTAACTAACATCCATGACCATTCTGTCTCTATAAGTTGCTCCTTGTCCATGACACCACCGGTACCACCACCGCCATTGCGCCTCAGCCCCATCATTTAGTCAATGCCGCTAGTGGCCGCCACCAACACCTACATTGATACTTTTTATAACTCATTCCAATCCAACTCACCAACACACACCTAGCGATTCTACAACCACCAACACCTACATTGATACTTTTTATAACTCATTCCAACCCAACTCCAGCTTGATCATAAGCTGTTTTGACCCAACGAAATTGATATTTCTTAAAAACAATCAGTTTTTACCTGAACTAATTTTGCTTTCAACCAGTTCGACCTGAACATGTTCCGGGTCAAACATGTTGGAGCTTACAAAAAAAAAATAAAAAAATATTAAATGACTAATCAGTTGATCTTTTGTGTTTTGCCTAAAAATAACTTAACACACTTTTGATAACCTGCACTCTTTATGCATCATAAAGTTACTTAAAAACATCAATAGTTTCAAGAAAATGGAATGGCTAATCTTTAACAAGAACAATGTTATGTTAGTACAGATGTAATCAGGTAGAACAGTAACCAACTGTTGTGTCCTACAACAATAACAATATACCCCAACAAACACACTTGTCTTTGTTTTTACAAATCATTTTTCCTCCTAAAGCATCCCAACATCAAATCCAATTACATACCTCACAGGAAGAACAGCAGCAGCACCAACAACCATCATTATATATCACAAACTATTCCAGCAAAACCGCCATTATTGCTTTCACAATAGCATTTCCCATTTCAAAACATCATGAATCAAGCATTGATCTCTGAATTACACTGTTGTTCCCTGCTGCAACTCCTCCTGCCCCAAAACATGCTCGAACAGCTAGTTTTCTCGAGCCTGAGTGAACCCAGTTTTCCATCCTCACCCGAGGTGGATCGATGAGAGGGTGAACCATCTGAACCACCTTGAGTTTCATCCTCTCTTGATTGAGAAGATGGGCATGTGCCATCATTGCACGTGCATAAAGGAATGGCTACTGAAGGAAACGGGCTGCAAGTAACTGGGCAGAATAATTCTGGTGAAACTGAAGAAACACGGTTCTTACTAATCTCAGGAGTGCTAACTGGCGTAGACTCGGTTGGTTCACGAGGGTGAAGCATGCATGGGGTGCAGAAGCCAAGGGAAAGATGCAGTTTGATTTCTTTTGCAGGAGAACCGGGTAATCTGGCAAATGAAATGATGCCATGTCGGCATAAGGGGCATGGAATTGATCCAGGTGGGCCTAATAATTCAGATGAGTTATTGCTTGTTGAACAAAGGTAGAGGGCACATCTCACACATAGTTCATGGTTGCAACCTGAAAGCAAACACATAGAGGTTAAAGGCGACAAAACAGGCTGGTCCGGTAGGTTAGGTTACGGGTTTAAGCCAAACAGATTTGGTCGTATTTGGTTGATCTGAAATACTTTCTGTCGAAGACTGTTAAAGAATAAATAGTGTGTAAGATACGCTTACAAAAGCTGAATTATTTTACCAGTCAACCCATTTTGTTTAAAAGTTTTAAAACCATTACCAACTGTTCACAAATATATACCTTAGTAAACAACTCATAACTAAATGTGTCGAAATTCACATCTAGTTGAGTTGTTAAATTCTTCTTAAACGACCCCTATTAGTTGTTATATATCTTGCTGTTTGTTATATTACTTCATGAATTATATAACCCACGTGTCTTTATTTACCTATTTACTTATTACTCATATATATAATTTATGTATGTCTAGGCAAATAACATGTTAAGATACCAACCTTCAGCAGCTACTGTGCAGGCTCTCTCCAGGCAGACAGCACAAATATCAGCGTCATCAGAAAGGGTTCCTGAGGACTGCAAACCACATTCTCTGCAGACAATGTATGCAATTAATCCGTGTTTCCTTATTAAAAACTGAAAATAAATCCTATATGCCATAACATAACCATTGCAAATGTAGAAGTAAAGACATAATCCTATTTTTAAACGATTGTTAGAACTCCTTGATATAAGAAATCCACAATGTTAATGAGAAATCATTACTGTTAACCCAACAAAATATATAAAATTGTGTATTGACAAATACAATGTTAATAAAAGAATGTCTCATTTAAAAGATTTTGAATTGGATTTAATTGCAAGTGAAATAAGCAGAGATGGTTAGTTGTGAATACCTGGCTATGTTAAGTACACTCATGAGGGGCAAAGATAAATAACTAGAATGGGGGAAAATGGGTATTGCCAGGTCAGAATTTGGAGACAATAGTGGTTCAAGCCAATGACGGCCCCACATTCTTGCAACATCAAGAGGAAGCCACCTAAAACAGCATAAATGTTTTCATGAGCAACTAGCAAACAGGATCTAGTAACAAGTCGAAACAAGAAAAGATTGCTGTACCCATTGCAATTTAATGTCATACGACTAGCCCCTCTAGCAAGTAGAATCTGAATAATATGAAGCAAAAGTATTAATATACACAAAAAGATGATATTTTTGGAACAATTTCATCAAGAATATATTAACATTTTCACAAGATAATACTTTTAGAACAATGTCATTGATATGTTAAAATAAAGAAAAGTTTACCTGACAGCATTTTAAATTTCCACCACAAGCAGCATAATGCAAAGGAGTGCTTCCAGCTCCTACAAAACAACAGGTGCAGGAATCACCAAATGGCACACAGAACATAGTATGATAAGATGGATGGGTTCGGTAATTGGTCAACAGAGGTTTAGGTTAAAATGGGTCATTCCTATGGCATGTTGAAACGGGCTGGGCCAGGTCGGGTTGGGGTCGCAAGCTATATTTGTCGATTCTCTTTAATTATTCGATAGACAAAAAATATAATAAAGCATAATGTTACAATATCAAACTACTCTTTTAAATAAAAATAATAGAGGAGGTTTTTTGTGTGCGGTGTATTGATCACTCATTAAACCTAGATTTTGGGAGACTTTCAACCCTTGGCTTGTTCCACTTTTAGCTCAAGTATTTTATATTTTTATTCATCCCAGTCGAGATAATATACAATCAAGATAATATACAATCCGAATGGACCCATCTATATGAGTGTGTTAAATCGCCACGTCTAATGACAAACTATATTATGTGGATCTCGAACAACCAACATACCTATCAAATCCATTGAAGTTCCGTAATGGAACGTGACAACGGATGTATTCGCATGCAGATCTAGAAGCAGCTGTACACAATCAGCATACCCATTTAATGCAGCCATGTGAAGAGCAGTTATACCTCCATCAGCAGCCTTATTTACAAACTTTATCAATGCACTACAATGACCATAAAGATGATAATATTTAATCACTGCGTGATAATTGCATGTTCACGAACAGAGTACATTGAAGAAGTGTAAATGCGTAATGATATTAATCTACATGGGTCTTTGGAGCCCACATATTGAAACTTAACTATGTGATACTGAATTACAATAAGAAAATCAGTAAAACGTGTTGTGCTTATGGTGTTTAAAGTTGTAATAATCAGATAATCAACTTTTGATCATTTATACTAATTATTTTAAGAAACTATAGGCAGATAATCAAAACAAAGATTCTATATGTTGTCAGAGCATTCAAATTTAAATTACGACAATCTTTTTTACCAACTACAAAGATATTTGTTCGTTAACTATTTAATAACAATTTTCTTTACAGAAGTTACCATATATATTCCAATAATTATAATTTTAAAAAATATTATTAACAATGAAGATGTGTGTAAGAAACCAAACTACATAAGTTAATTGTCACTATTTCCTTAAATATCATTTTTCCAGCAACAAGTAATAAAGCTGATGTACCCAGAAGCTATTATAAACACCTAAATAATCAGATATCATTGTCATTTTATCCAAACAATAAAAACTGACTATCCTGATCTCAAATCAGAGCTATTAGATAATCAGTTTATAATGTAAATCCAAGCACCCTCTATATACCATAAAGAATTGTGTAACTAAATCTAAACCTTTGGTCATATTTGTTTTTGGGACCATGACCGTTACTTCCATCACCGTTCGCATGTGCATCTATAGCTTCAAAAGGAGCACTAGGCACAAAATCAGCCACAACAAGACGTATGCAACGCACATGCCCGTTCACAGATGCAAAATGGAGAGCAGTTCTCCCGCTAAGATAGTCGGCTCTCATAACCTAAAAATACAAGAACGCATGCAATTAGATACGTCAGATTTATTGACAATAACGATATGTTCTAGCTCAAAAGAACTAAAAATGAGAACTTACATTGCATCTAAAGAGAAGAAGGGTTTGAACTACTTCCCAGTGCCCATATCGACAAGCTTGCATCAACGCCGTCTTCAAAATCATACAGATACACAACAATTTGATAATTAGAGGAATTCATATGGATCATCCATATCCACGCGCACACACTAGTACCTCGGATTTCAAAGTATCCGTCCAAAATCGTAAGAAAAAAAAGTAAACTCACTATGCTAATCAAGAAAGAATTTAATGATCTTCAGGTAATCATATTCAGGAGCAGAAGCATAAATTATAAATTCGAAACAAATAAACTGAAAATGGATTTTAATAAACGATTAATGTCACTAAAATGATTGATTTTTAAAACATACATCAGCTAAATACTTATGGCTTAAACCCATAAATCTAATGGCTTATTGAACTAAAGAGCTTCCATTTATTTGCTCTAGACACTTCAGATACATTAACAAATACAAAATTAAGCTAATCTTCAGAAAGATATCAAAATTAAGCTAAGCTAACGAAACATCAAGATCGAAATCAAGGGTCGTTGTTACCTGACCACAGTAATTCCTAGAATTAACATCAGCTCCATTATCAAGCAACAACGCAACAATCTACACACCACAAAAGAGGAGAAACCATAAGAACCAAACAAACACACAACCAACAAACAATCAAACACCCAAATCACCAAATCGTACGTCGTTGTGGCCTTTAGCAGCAGCAAAGTGCAGAGGCGAGTTCAACCCACCAAAAGTAGAGTATTTCGCAAGACAAGGGTTACAATCAAGCAACATCTTGGCCTCGACGAAATCGCCGTCTCTCGCCGCCGACACCAACCTTTCGCCGGAGGCTGAGCAACCGAAGGAGTTACCCATGGTTCCGATCACCGAGAAGATTTGAGGATTGAAGATCAGAATTCAGAAGGTGTGTTGTTTAGTTGTGTGAATGGAAATTAGGTCAACTGTCAGTGGTATGTTGGACAAATATCGAGAATTGGGGGAACTTGTGAATCCAAAATAGATGATGACAAATTGGTGATTGAGGTGGAGGATTAGGGTTTGTTAATTGTTGTCTTAATAATCGGATCAAGGAGACTTTGTGTTGGACAAGATTAGTGGATGCTGGCTTTCACTCTCGTCATCAAACTTACCTACCTAATATTATTTATTATTATTATTATATTCTATCAATGTAATAAGAATACCAGAAGTGGAATTAAGATATTAAGATCTAAGTTTAAGATTTAAAGTTTCGAATTTGCATTCATTACTAGGGTAAAGTTGTGTATATCAAATTATGAAATAATCAGTATTTTTTGAATCTTGCGTTATTAAAAATTTATGTACAATATCATGTGTTTTTTTACTTATTTTGATCTTAGAGAAAAATATAAAGGATTTAAGATTACTTTTGAGAGTAATAGCCTGCTAAATCTATTGTGAAAATGAGTTCTATTGGATACTAAGCGTATGATTATTAAGAGAAGAAGATAATTAGACAAAGATAAAACTCTTTTCGTATATAAATAAACTCAAAGTTTATGATCTGTAACACCCCGAAATTTTATTTAAAGAAAAGGAAAGGAAAACTAAATGGAAAGAATAGATAATAGGCACAAGTGAAGGGGGATAAAGTGTACAAAGTATAAAAGTCTAATATTTTATATTAAAATGGGTATGGCCGCCCAAATTAAAACAGAGAACTGCTTCTGCTTTCGGCCAAGGAAGAAAGAAGAGAGAGAAAGCTCTCGGTTTTAAAGAGAGAAAGGAAGAAGAAGTTGTGAAAGGTTAGTTTTCTTAATCTAAGTTCGGTTTTAACTGAATTCACAGCTCCTTTACCGAGATTCTTGGTGTTTGGTGTTTGTTTTCGGGATTTAAGAGCAGAATTGGAAGGTGGGTCTCGAACTTGAAGTGAGTTGCTCAAAGGCTGCTTAAGGTGAGTTTCTAGAACCCCTCTTTTACTGATTTTAAAGTGTTTGGGGCTATTATGCATACCAAGTAAACATTTTTAAAAGAAATCATGAGTTTACAGCTTTATGTTCGAGGATGACCTGTGTATGTATGTTTAGAGTTTATTTATGGGCTACAATTGATGTTTGGCATGTTTAAGAGCCTTAGTATGCTAGACCTGTGTTTGGGTAGTGTTACAATGGTAATCGGGTCATGTTTGTAGCATAAATAACATTTCAAAATGTTCCCATGCCCCTAGAATAATCTCATGCGCCTAAGTGGCCTCATGCGCCTAAGGTCATGCGCCTGAATAGTGGCCATGCGTCTAGAAAATGTGAAATTGGCTAAGTATGGGTCATGCGCCCGAATAGTGGTCATGCACCCAGAAAATGTGAATTTGGCTAAGTGTTCCCATGCGCCCAGAAGGCCATGCGCCTGCATAGTGGTGAAGCGCCCAAACAAGGCTCATGCGCCCAAATAGTGCCCATGCGCCCAGACTGTTTTATACTTAGAATTTATTTCTCATGCGCCTGAAATGTTCCATGTGCCTCATTTTGGACTTAGGGTTTCCTAAGGGGTTTTAGGAGGAAGATGTTTGAGAAAGGTCTTGTTGTGATGTGATGGCTTATGTATGATGATGGTGATGAGGGTTATGATGTGTGTGTATGATATGTTATCTTCTTCATTCAAAAGTTTTCAAAACGTACGTATTATAATTTATAATAAATTATGTATTACATTACGTGGTGTGATGAATGAACGAATAAATTAATGAACGTAAAGCATACTGTAACGAAGTGAAAGATAATGATAAAGTACAAACGAATGAATACGATAAAGTACGAAACGAACGAATACATGAAATAATGAATGGATGAAAGGCTTGCAAGCAAGTGTATGAGGTGAGGGATTCTATGTCGCAATAGACTCGAAAGAGGTCCTTGTCGCGTACTCCGGTATTGCAGGAGACAGGATCCAGATGAATGAGTGTAAGATTGGTTTGCAAGCAGAAGGAAAGGAGGTTCACGACTCATTGAGAGTTGTTAGCTCAACTGTGTGTGTGTGTTATAGCGTGCGATCTTGGCTAACTCATAAGGGGAAATAGACACAGTGGGAGTTCAGTTTTTGTAGCTGCTCCGATACGTGCGATGTGGTATTTATTGTGTGCTATGTAGCGTGCGATTTTGGCCTACCTCATGTGGATTATGTAGCGTGCGATTTTGGCTAACCCATGAGATGGCGTGCGATTTTGGCTAAACCCCAAGAGTTCTCACACACAGGGAGAGTTGGTCTTAGTGACAACTCCATTGGTGTGAATTGCATGAGACAAGATTCGAGTAATGAAAAGTAATGAGCTGAGAAATGAATGAATGAACGAATGATGATGAAGATAATAATAATAAGTATTATCTATACGTATGTAGGATGTATGCTCACGAACGAAATATCATAATCGTGGTTGTGTGCCATGAAGAGGGTAAAGCCTGACGGGATCTAGATAATAAATGAATGATAATGAGTTACGATGAATGAAGGATAGTTAACGAACGCAATGAAAGATAATAATGATATTATCTACGTGTACGTATAATGTGTGGGCATGTACGAAAGTATAGTATGATTTGAAGGAAAGTAAAGAACGGTTTTAATGAAAGTAAAGTATTTTATCTATAAAAACTAGAACTCACTTAGCGTCGCTGACTTTTATATGCATGATAGTTGGCAGGTATTTTGGTTGATGCTGAGGAGTTGCAGGCATGGATGCATAAGCTACTGGGAGTGTTTGGAGGCTGGCATCCATATTTTGACATGTCATTGTATTTTAAGATAAAAAGAATGTTGTAATGTAATAAAATGACATGTTTTTAGTTATTAATGAAATTTTCAAATTCCGCTGCAAAGTAAATGTACGTTTTAAAATGTTTTATGTGCAATGAATGACCAACTGTGAGGAGCCCGGGAACGGGGCCTTACAAGTTGGTATCAGAGCCGTAGTTTAAGTGAATCGGGTAATATTTTCAAAACCTAATCTTAAACTGAGAATGGGACAAAAAGAAAAGGATGCCAGTCCTAGTAGCTACGTGCCTGCAGGTAAAGGTTTTATGTAAACAATCTTTGTGAGTTAATGTTAACTGGTATTTTGTGCGCATGTTATGTGGTCAGTGTGCTTTTGTGTAGATTTAGATACTAATGTAGTCAGGATAGGAGATGCTTCGGGGTGTGAAAAGTAAAGTAAGTGGCTAATCACAACTGGCCACTGTAATTAGGGACATACTATACTTGACATAATCCGAGTAATTCCTTGAATGACCGTGTTAGTGTTTGAATCTTATAGTGATTAGAGAATGGCTGGAGGTAGATCATCTAAGGCTTCACGTGGTGGAGGTGGTGGTGGACGTGGTGCTGAACCACGGGTCACAAGAGGAAGACCTAGGGTTGAGAAGGTGGTTCATGAGGAACCCGAAACCCCTTATCCGGAGGGCGGTGAGGAGAGTGCTAACCTGAGAGCCTCGATGAGAGAGGCGGTTACGGAGTGCAGGATCGATTATGGGTGGTTTTTCTCTTAACTCACTGTGAACAACACTCAGCAAGTAGTCTATGAAGAGTTGATCACAATATAACAAGTAACAAGCAGTAAGAAAATTAACACAGGAAGTAAATTTTCAAGGTACTTTTATATATTGCTTCTCAACTCAAAGGATTACAAGACTCTTGGACTCAAAATCACTTTTCTAATGAGTTACATGGAGAAGATATATATAATACTACCTACAGCCGGGTATACTTTGATACCAGCTGGATACCTCTAACCTTACATCTATACTACAAGACTCTAGGTGAGGTCTTTCAGACATTTTGCCTGAGAGTTGGTAGTCAGGACATGTCCCTGACTTACCTTTTGTCACCAACTAAAGTTGGTAACATGTACTATCATAAAAAGGTGAACAGTAGAATAAAGTATGGTCAACAACATGGCTCTTTAGGAAGATGCCATGTTGTATCAGAGGTCTGCAGCGGACTGTCAGGGACCATACTTTTATCTGCTAGTCATAGCAATGTCTTCCGAAGGATAAAGTACTTCGGAAGAATAACTTCTTCCGAAGCCACTTATACTTCGGAAGACTGCTTCTTCCGAGGCTTGGAGTCTTCTTTGTTTTCGGAAGCAGACTTTGTCTTCAGCTCTTTCATCAGACTTTGTCTTCGGAAGCTCAGACTTTGTCTTCAGCTCTTTCATCAGACTTTGTCTTCGGAAGATAGTCTTCAGCTGTTGACTTCAGCTGTTGTCTTCAGTTGTTGACTTCAGCTGTTGTCTTCAGTTGTTGACTTTAGCTGTTGTCTTCAGCTGTTGTTCTTCAGACTCTCAGAAGATCTCTTGCTTTGCTTTGGAAGCCCTTCAATGTAGCACCAAAAATGACTATGAAGTGGTTTTGGTTGCACCAGCCTCATCATGATCCAACAAACTCCCCCTAGGCTGATGCTACCAAAACTTCACTTCCCTCTTCTTCTCAAAGTTCTCAGCACCAGGGAAAGTAAGTGTTTATCAGTGTCTTTATTCTTTCCTGATGTGGTGCTGAGAATCTTGTACAGATCCTTGGTAGACAAAACCTCCACTCTGTCTCCTTGGATTATATGTACCCTTTGTTGTGGCCCTCTGAAGAGTGTTAGTTGATGGGAACTATAGTCATATTCCCATCTAACTATTGGTTCCAATTTAGGACCTTCCACCATCTGTAGAAAGGCTGTGCCTTTAGTGGTTGGTCTTTCCTTGTCTTCCACTCTTTTCAGCTTCAACTCTTCTTCAATCTTGGCTCTTCTACTTTGTTCAGCCAAGTGGAGAACGCTGATATGATTTTTGATGTGTGCAGCAATCTCAGAGTTGGAGGGATTGGAGAATGGCTTCTCAGCAAGCTCAGCAAGATCAAATCTGCTGAGATGCAGGAGAGAAGTGGCATTAAGCCTGTTGGTTTCACCATTCTCCCTTTCCACAATAAAGTTGTGAGAAGGTTCATCGAACCTCCACTGGATTATAGCATTCCTAGGTCCAGGAGATTGACTAGAAATCCTGTCCTCTTTCCTTGTATCTAGTAGAGTCACCAGTCTCCTTCTTAATCTCTTCTCCTCAGCATTGAGGGTATCGGAGTTGAGACCAAGAAGTCTTGCAGCCTGGCCCAAAGTGTCTCTAGGCAACTCAAGAAATTGGCCTAGGGTGAGGGAGCTTGAAGAGTTATCAACATAGGTGATGTTGATAAGGTCTCCCTCATAGGAGATGCTGCTCAAAGTGGTGCAGTTGATGAGCCTTGTCTTGAACTCCTTTATTTCTTCAAAGGAGAGATGTTGAGGAGGCTGAGGGGATGGTCTTGGTTTTTGTTGGGTAGGCTTAGGTTTAGTGGTTTTGGGTTGTGTTTTGGGTTTTAGGATGGGTAGTTTGGGTGGTTGAGGTGATGTGGTAGGTTTGGGTAGTGTTGTGGGTTTAGGGGTGAAGGTTTCATCAGTGGGTTCGGTTTTGATGGGGAATGGGGTTGGTTCTTCTAGAGCGGGTTGTGGTTTAGTGGTTGGCTGTGGTTGAGTGGCTGGGGTGAAGACCATTCCCTGTACCCTCCTGTACATCTCCTTCCTTTTTCCCAAACGGATGTCAGCTTTAATTTCACTGACTATCCGCTGGAGTGTCCTTTCGGGCATAGGTCCCACCTGCCTACCAGAGAAGCCATGAGCCCGGAGATAGTCTTTCATCCAGGCTTTTTCATTGGACTTCTTGGTGGCAGTGACCCCCTTCTCTTCTTCCTTCCTCTTCTTCTCCCTCAACTTCTCCCTAGCAGCTCTCTTCCTTTCCTTCTCCATTTGATCCTGCTCTTTGTTGTGGAGCAGCAGGATCATGTCATCATCATGAGGAGACAGTTCAGGATGACTGAAGCCTCTTGAGAGTAAGAATTTAATCCTGTCCTCTCTCAGCTTCAGGGATGCTTCTCTTCTTTCTTCTTCTTCCCTCTCCAAGGTCAACCTGGCTTGTTCTTCTTGCTTTAGCCTGGTTGACCTCTCCAAAGACACCAACTCCTCTAATGGTAGCAGGAGTACTTCCTCATTGACAGCTCCTAGGCTGATGAGCTGGTCAATGAGTGCTGTTCTTCTCTTTTGGTTGATCTCTTCCTGATTGGCTGCAGCTGCCTTAGAACTAGCAGCTAGCAGCTTTTCAATAGGAAATCTGCCTTTCTTTTGAGCTTCTCAATCCTCTCCTCCTCCTGAAGCTCTTCCGCAGTCAATTTTCTTTTTTCCTTTGTCTTTGGCAATGCTTGACTGTGGTGGTTCTTGGATGGGGGTTTGTGATTGAGAGAGAAGTTCAGCTGGTGTTTGGGTTGAAGGAATGTCAGAAATATCCTCCCTGCTCACCTCAGATGCTATTTTAGCAATAACATCTGTGATGGTCAGTTCCTCGGACATCTGGAATAAGCCTTCCGAAGCTGACATTTCGGCCTCGGAAGACTTGTCTTGTTCTTCCGTGGCTTCAATGTCAGCTTCGGAAGCTTCAGCTTGAGCTTCGGAAGATGAGACTGCTGTAAGTTCTGTCCCAACTATTTTAGTTGCTGGGCCATCAGTCCCTATTTCCCCTTCGAAGCTAATCTCAGGTTCCATGTGGACCTTAGGTTGACCAACTTCTTCCACAGTGGTAGAAGGTGCAGTCAGTCTTTGAAGCTCCTCAGCCCCAAAATATATAAGTGTTGTGTCGGGGCTGGGCTGTTCTAGGGATGATCTCAATACAAACTTTGTGAAAAGTCTATAGAGATCTTGAAGCATCTTTGATTCAATCTCTAGAAAAGATTGAGATGACTCAGGTAGTGTGATGAGTTGTGTAGAAGAGGATTGGGTCTGTGGTTTCTCAAGTGTTTGTCTCTGAACTTTCTCCCCCTTTTTGGTAGCATCATCTTGAGAGCTAGATGAGCTAGAGGAAGAAGTCATTGAGACTTGAACAGGTACATGCCTAACAGACCTCTCCGTCTGTTTCTCAGCTAGTTTAGCCTTGAGGTTGTTAATCTCAAGTTGCTGAGTGGCAGTCCTTGATTCTAAGATCCTCACCTGTGATTCCAGGTTGGAGACCTTAGAAAGCAAGTACTGAAGTGTTAGTTGCATACTTCCCTCATCTTCATGAGAAGAATCACGGGGAGATGAGATAAACATACCTAGTATGCTCAGTCTCACCACCAGATGTGGCTTCTTGGCACCCTGGATACCTTTGCTCAAGTCATCTCTTTCAGAGATGTCAATGGCCAAAGTTGCCGTAGACTCAGTCCTATTGATGTTACCACTGTCCTGAGAGCTCAATAAGAGACTCTGAGTAGTGGCAGCTGAGCCTACATGAGTCCCCTCCACATCAGTGGGACTCACCTCAGTAATTGGCTGCTGATGGGGGCTAGAGACAAGTGATCCCTCTTGGCTCTGTTGATCTTTCAGAGGGTATTGTAGATCAACTTCATGGCCATGGAGAGATGTAATCTCTTCATCAGTATGGAGTAAAAGGTCAGTGAATGATAGGGAAGTTAAACCTACTGACCCGGGACCTAGATCAATGTCTACAGGCATTGAGCCTATGGTGGGGCTGTCCCTAGAAGGCTGCACAGGGGAGTGTAGAGACTCACCCTGTGGGCTTAAGGCTTGGGGTTCGGGCTCTTGGGTTTGAGACTGAGGAGGCTCAAAACCCACATTGAGGTCAAATGTGAAGGATGGTGTGACCTCGGACTGAGTGGGAGCCCATGATTCCACTCTATCCCTTTTGGTTTGAACTGTGGGAGCTTGTTTAATCAGAGTAGATTGAACAAGGGTTTGTTTGGGTCGTCTCTGGTATGTAACTTTGATGGGTAAAGAAGATTTTGGCATTGTGGTGGAGGTTGCTGGTGTGGGTTCATCACCTGTGGGGATAACAGGGATGTCACCAGGAGCTATGCGCTCAGTCATCTCTGGAGGTAATGGAGTGTACCTTCCAGTGAAGTTGATGGAAACCTTCTTCAGTATTTTGAAGATGGTAGGCCTCATTTGTGGAACAGTAAGAGCAGTTGCGCAGACAAGCTTGCTTGGTTCCAGCTCACAGTTCATTATGTGTTGAATAAATCTGGGATACATGAAGAATGTATCCCCGCTCAGATTGCTGATAAGGTTGGTCAACACAAATCGTGAGTAGTTGAATCGGAGACCTCTCACCAACCCATGAACTAGGCATCCTAGTTCATATGGGATTTGATCCCATCCCCCTGATTTGTTGGAGAGGCAGTGCAGGATAATGTGCAGCAGGAACTTCCAATGGTAAGAGAAGTTAAACTTGTATACGGTAGACCTGCTCACATCCCCTCCATATCCCATGAGGATATAGGTGCCTTCCAAGTCTTCTTTGGGGAACTCAGTAGGAGCCCCATCATCATGAAGCTCAAGATGCTCCCTGATGAGCTGTTCAGTGATGACCAACTCTTGCCCACAAATGCGGGTTCTCAGGACTCGAACCCCATTCACAACTGCAGTTTGACCGTTACTCCAGAATTCGGACATATGGTTGGAGTATACGGTGGGGTTAACTGTAAGTGCAGTAAGGTATGTGGATTCGGTAAGAAAGGTGATGATTTGGGTGAAATCGGCATCCCTTGACGAATCAAGTAATGCGACTTGGTTGTGCTGAGGGTTTAGTGCCATTGAATAGAAGGTAAGCTTGAATTTGGGTGAAATTGCAAGTTTAATAGAGAAGGGAATAGTTGGGGCAGTAAATTGGTAAAAGAAGATGAAATTGATCAGTCAAGATTATTTAAAGGGATGAATAGTGGTATAGGCGGTAATAGGGTAACTGTTTGGGGTTACTATGGGTGGTATGGTGGTTTACGACGGAGAAATGATAGTGGCGGCAAAGGATAATTTTAAATAATCCGACCATCATGAACAAAATCTTTACTTTTACAGAGTGGGGCCCAAAAGATATCCGTTACATATAAAAACCTTTACTTCCGAATGTAAAACATTTCCAAAGGTAATTTTCTTCCGAAGGCAATTTCTCTTCCGAAGCACGTCATTGCTTCCGAAGGTAAAATTGTCTTTTGAAGGCACTTTCTCTTCCGAAGCAAGGCATTGCTTCCGAAGGTAAAGTTGCCTTTCCAAATGGAGAGTTTTATAAGTTTCGGAAGTAGATCTGATGTGAAATCAATCGCTTCTTTCGAGACCAAAAAAACTCTTCCGAGAAGAAAATTTCCATTGAGGAATTTTGGCTTCGGAAGATATTCAAGAATATCTTCCGAGAGTTAATTCCTCTTCGGAAGGAATTTACACTTGGAATAATTTAAGGATCTTTTGTAACAGGGCTTAAATTGTATTGACACAAGACATTACACATTTAAAAAGCTTTTCAAAAGAGGTAGTTAATCAATATTTATCATCCCAATAGCTGATATGAGATACTTAAATCTTTGTTCATCAAATGCCTTTGTGAACAAATCAGCATATTGTTCATTTGAGTCAACTTTGATTAACTTGATCAATTGTTTCTCATGAATATCTCTAATGAAATGATACCTGATATCAATGTGCTTTGTCTTGGAGTGCTTCACCGGATTCTCAGTAATGGAGATGGCACTATTGTTGTCAATATGGATAGGAGTAGTCATGAAGTTGAATCCATAGTCTAACATCTGATTTTGAATCCATAGCAGTTGAGCACAGCAGCTAGCAGCAGCAATGTATTCAGCTTCAGCAGTTGATGTAGAGGCACAAGATTGTTTCTTGCATTGCCATGAGATAATCCTTCCACCAAGAAATTGACATCCTCCTGATGTTGATTTCTTGTCAATGTTGCAGCCACCATAGTCACTGTCAGAGTATCCATAGAGATTGAAATCACTATTTCTTGGATACCAGAGTCCTAGTTTAGGTGCTCCTTTGAGGTATCTAAGGATTCTCTTAACAGCAGCTAGGTGAGACACCTTTGGAGTAGCCTGATATCTTGCACAAATGCATGTGGCAAACATGATATCTGGTCTACTAGTAGTGAGATACATCAGAGAACCAATGATTGCTCTATACTGATGTTGATCAGTATCCTCCCCCTCAAGGTCAGGGCAAAGATTATGGTTTCTGGGTATGGGTGTCTTGGCTGGTTTACAATCCTTCATTTCAAATCTATCTAAGATGTCTGAGACATACTTAGATTGACTTATGAAGAACCCTTCCTTCATCTGTTTCACCTGAATTCCAAGGAAAAAGTCCATTTTTCCCATGGAACTCATCTCAAACTTCTACTTCATAATGCTTTCAAAGTCCTTGCACATTTGATCGTTTGAAGAACCAAATATG
The DNA here is from genome assembly GCA_024085815.1 of Flaveria linearis. Classification (NCBI taxonomy): domain Eukaryota; kingdom Viridiplantae; phylum Streptophyta; class Magnoliopsida; order Asterales; family Asteraceae; genus Flaveria; species Flaveria linearis. The sequence continues at coordinate 78,007,171 of CM044010.1, forward strand.
ATGTCATCAACATAGACTTGTACAAGCAAAATGTCTTCTCCACTCTTTCTGATGAAAAGAGTTTGTCAATGGTACCTCTAGTGTATCCATTCTTCAGGAGAAACTGAGACAAGGTCTCATACCACAGCCTAGGTGCTTGGTGCAGCCCATATAGAGCTTTATCCAGTTTGCACACATAGTTGGGGTGCTGTGGGTCTTCAAATCCTGGAGGTTGACATACATAGATTTCCCTATCTATATCCCCATATAGAAAAGCACACTTGACATCAAGTTGGTAGACTGTGAAGTTCTTGGATGCAGCATAAGCAAGGAAGATCTTAACTGCCTCAAGTCTTGCAACAGGTGCAAAGACATCAGTATAATCAATTCTTCCTCCTGGGTGTACCCTTGAACTACTAGTCTTGCCTTATTCTTGATAATCAATCCTCTATCATCTTTCTTGTTCCTAAATACCCATTTAGTGCCTATGGGTACTTGACCAGATGGTAGTGGGCATAGATTCCAGACCTTTTGTCTTCTGAATTGAAGCAGCTCCTCCTGCATCGATTCAACCTAACTACTATCCTTCAAGGCATCTTCTACCTTCTTTGGTTCCATCCGAGACAAGAAGCATGAATACAAGCAGACATTCCCATGATGAGTTTGTCCTCTTGTTCTCACACCCTCAGAGACATTCCCTATGATGTTCTCAGTTGGATGAGTGTTGTGAATCCTAAGACGAGGAATCACTTCCAGTTGCAGAGATAAGTCTAGGTTAGACATATTCTATCAGGAACTGGATCACTCTGTCCAACTGCTGTTTCAAAGTCATTCAATGAGGACTGATTAATGATTGAGAAACATCATCAATGGTTGGTTGTGGAGTAGGATTAACAGTTGCCTGTTCCTTCAGAATACTACTTCCCTCAACCTGGTGTTGTAATGGATCACCTGAAGAATTTTGAGGTTGATCAAGTGATTCACTTGTTGAAGCTTCATTATTCCTGGAGATAGTCACTGTCAGATCTGTGAATGGTTGAAGCTTGTTGCCTTTCAGCTCTTGGAGAATTTGGAAGAGGTCTGGGAAGCTCAAACAGTTGACTTGCATCAGCATCAGCATCAGCATTCTCTTGAGCACCTGTTCCAGCTGAAACATTCTCACAAGATGGTTTAGAATAGTTTGGAAACAATTCTAAATCAAAGATATACTCAGGTCCATTCCCCCTAACACAAGGAGTGTGCTCATTAACAACTATATTGGATGACTCCTCAAATTGTTGATTCTTGATATTGTATACTCTATAAGCTTTGGAGCTAGAAGAGTATCCAATAAAGATAGCATCATCCGACTTCTCAGCAAACTTTGCTAAGTTGTCCTTTGTGTTAAGTATGGTACACCTGCAGCCAAAGGACCTTAGAAAGCCAATGAACGGTGGCCTCTTGTTCCATAACTCATAAAGGGTTTTTCCATGGGGCTTAACTACAAGAACCCTATTCTGCACATAGCATGCAGTGCTGACTGCCTCTGCCCAGAATGTTAGAGGCAGCTTTGAATCAGCTAACATGGTCCGAGCAGCCTCAATAAGTGTCCTATTCCTCCTCTCAGCAACACCGTTTTGTTGAGGAGTTCTGGGAGCACTGTATTGTCTGGCAATCCCTTTTGAGTCACAGAATGAGTCAAGAACAAAGTTCTTAAACTCAGTCCCTTGATCACTTCTAATGATCTTAACCTTGTGATCAATTTGATTTTCTATTTTAAGAATAAAAGATTTTAAAGTTTCAGTAGTTTCATCTTTAATTCTTAAAAAGAATACCCATGTAAATCTTGTAAAATCATCAACTATCACAAGGCAGTATGATTTCCTTCCAATGCTCATTATACTTGTGGGACAAAGAGATCCATGTGCAATAAGTGTAATGGAGTAGTGATAGAGTTAACACATTTGGATTTATGAGATGATCTGTGTTGTTTTCCTTTCAGGCATGCAACACAGTTATCTTTGCAGAAAAATTCCTTTTTAGGCAAACCATGTACCAAGTTATTTTTAGCCAATTTATTCATTGTTTTAAAATTCACATGACACATGCGTTTATGCCATAGTGTTGACTCATCACTATCAGCTTTGAAAAGAAAGCATGATACTTCACCCATAGGAGAAGCATTGTTCATATCCAGCTTGTACATATCCCCTTTCCTGGGAGATCTAAGAAGCACCAATTCCGGAGGAATTGTCATCCCTGGTTTGAGGATAATGCACTCATGTTCTGTGAAAAGCATCTGATGCTTCTGGTCACAGAATTGAGAAACACTTAACAGATTGTGTTCAAGCTGTTTGACAAAGTGAACTTTGTCAATGTTTATTCTGCCATTGGATATACTTCCTCTGCTAGAAATATATCCTCCGGCCTCACCTCCAAATTGGACAGGCCCTCCATCAAGTTCTGGAATTGTTGAAGGAGAGATGTTCCCTGTCATGTGCCTGGAGCATCCACTATCTACAATCCAGACATTGTTGTTCTTGTCAAATGGATGTCCCTGCACATAAGATGAGATGGTTAGTTTTGTTTGGAAGCCCAAGCCTTGCAGGTCTTGGGCTCTTCCAAAGATAGTGACATAATTGAACCAAAAGATATGCATTGGGGTTCAATAGAGGTCGTTGAAGAAGAGGTTTGGGCTGCAGCATCTTCCTTGATCTTCCAATCCATCCCTTGGTTGATCTTTAGGATGAGCTTGTTGAAGCTTTTGCAGCATGGTCTTCTTCCGAAGCTTCTTTCTTTTCGGAAGAAGCCTTCACCACCTTTTCTTCTGAAGTAGTCTTCTTCTGAGATGGTTTCAAGGGAGCCTTCTTGTTCTTCCGAACCTTAGAAGGTTTGGCTTCCGAAGCCGTTTTCCCTTCGGAAGGAGTACTTCCTTCCGAAAGCAACTTGGCTTCCGAGACCAATTTTTCCTTTTTCATCATTTGGACCATTTGAAGTGGTCCAACTGAGAAACCTTCTCTGACTCCTTCTCTTCTAGCATTATTTGCATAATGTGTGCTTGCTGGATTGTAGTAACAATCTTTAGCCATGTGGTTGCAAACCACACATTATGCATGCAATGCTAGCCTTCTGGAAACTTGCAGGTTGCTGTTTCTTTGGTTTCTTCTCTTCATCAGCAACTTTCCCTTTCAACTTCTGATCCTTTGGTAGGATATGAGTGCTGGTACTACACTCCTTTCCTGAATCAGGAGTACCTACCACTTGAAATCTGGCAGAAATGAAGACACCCTTTTGCTTTGAGTCGATCTTAAGCTTGGACTCTGCAACCTTCTTGGCAGTCCTTCTAGCAGCTTTAGCTCTGCTTCTTCTTGCCTTGGTGGTTAGGATTTGGTCTTCACAGGTGGAGATGAGTGTGTCCTCCAGTTTCTCCCCTGTGGTGGCCACTATTATTGCCTCATCCTCTAGTTCCAATGAAGAAGGGTCAGTAGTTGGAACCTCTTGCTCTTCAGTACCACATCTAGGTAATCTAATAGACTCATAAGAGTGTGGTGGAGCTATTTCATTGGTTCCCAACCCTTCTTTGTTTTGATAAAATATTTTGGAATGAGAGGTTGATGCAAGAATAGTTTGGAAGCTTTGCTCAGTAATAGCTTGCTTCCTGGCCTGAGCCTCAGCAGTGACTAACTGGGCTTGAACTTCAGATAGTTTGGATATCAGATCTTTGATTTGAGTCTTATAGTTGGTCTTTTTATGTTTTAAAAGAGACACAGTTTTCTCTAACTCTTCAATCTTCTTTTGATAGTCAGATTCAGCTCTCTTAAAATCAGATTTTAACACGTTTAAAGACTCAACCTCAGATCTGATTTCCGAAATGTAATCCTTATAAAGTTTAACTTTAGCAATACAGGCAGCAGTACAAAGATGTTCATATACCTGATCATCATCTGTTCCGGCCATGAGTGCTTGAGCGGGAGTCACATCCTGAACCATGAAGCTCCAGTCAACTTCTTGAGCCACAGCAGCTGTTTCAGTTGACTTCTCTTCATGCTTTAAAGCAGTGGGATGTGTGGAGGCCTGTGGGGTTCCCGGGTTGTTCTTGGGAGCCTTACATTCCCTAGCAAAGTGACCAAGTTGGTTGCAGTTGTAACACTTTGCTTTGCTTTTGTCAAACCCAAACCTGCTGTTGACTGGTTTTGAGGGAATTGCTTTCCAGTTCTCTTGAAGAACTTCGCTCTGTAAGTTAAAAGAGCCATCTGCTGGACAATATCCATATACTCCACATCATCTGGACTGAAGCACTCAAGATCATCAAAGCAGTATTGAAAATCACCAGAGTGTCCACTTCTAGAGACAAAGGTATAACTATCCTGAGAGGAGTTGTGTTGAACCTTTTGAGACTTTGGAGTCTCAGGTAGAGTAATGTAAGGTCCGCTGTGTGAGTTGTCAGGGTAACACAGCAACTGATGTTGTGGTTCCATGATTTCCCTTTCAACCACATGAAGGGCTGAACTCAGTTGGTTATTGGAGTGACCAGAGGAGTTCTGCATGTTCATCTCCATCTGGAATGCACTTAGGATACCATACAACTCTGTCAGAGTAAGAGTCTTAAGGTCTGAAGTTCTCTTGATTACAACACAGTAATGTATCCATAGTTTAGGAAGGGAAGACATGAACTTCCTAACTATGTCTCTATTCTCAAGAGCTACTCCAATATCCTCCAGAGTATCTACTAGCTCAACATACCTGAAGTATTGTTGAGTCAAGGTCACACCAGCCTTGAAAGTAAAGTTCTCAAACTGCTGCTTCAAGAGATCCTTCTTGTTCTCTTGGGTTTCCTTGGATCCTTCATACATCAGCTTCAGTGCTTCCCATAAATCTTTAGCAGTTTTGCACTTCTTGAAGCGTCTGTAGACGGAGTTAGGGAGAGCAGTTTGGTGAGAAGTCATAGCCCTTTGATCCAGCTCTATTCTCTTCCTGTCTTCTTCTGAGTAATCATCAACATCTTTTGGAAAATGATGCGATTACCAGTCGCAGAAGTGGTTCTTGGTATGAAAGGACCATTGACAATGGAGTCCCACATCCTTGAATCTTGACACTTGATGAAGCCTTCCATTCTGATACACCATGTGTCAAAGTCTTCAGGGGTGATCAGTGGGGACTTGGTCATGGTACCGGTTTCCATATCAGCCTTGGAGAGAGCAGCCATTTGAGTGAGTGGTTTGTAGTGAGGAGTGAAAAACAGGTTGATTTGGATGGTAAGATCTCATAATCAAGAGCCTGGGGCTCTGATACCAATTGCAGGATCGATTATGGGTGGTTTTTCTCTCAACTCACTGTGAACAACACTCAGCAAGTAGTCTATGAAGAGTTGATCACAATATAACAAGTAACAAGCAGTAAGAAAATTAACACAGGAAGTAAATTTTCAAGGTACTTTTATATATTGCTTCTCAACTCAAAGGATTACAAGACTCTTGGAATCAAAATCACTTTTCTAATGAGTTACATGGAGAAGATATATATAATACTACCTACAGCCGGGTATACTTTGATACCAGCTGGATACCTCTAACCTTACATCTATACTACAAGACTCTAGGTGAGGTCTTTCAGACATTTTGCCTGAGAGTTGGTAGTCAGGACATGTCCCTGACTTACCTTTTGTCACCAACTAAAGTTGGTAACATGTACTATCATAAAAAGGTGAACAGTAGAATAAAGTATGGTCAACAACATGGCTCTTTAGGAAGATGCCATGTTGTATCAGAGGTCTGCAGCGGACTGTCAGGGACCATACTTTTATCTGCTGGTCATAGCAATGTCTTCCGAAGGATAAAGTACTTCGGAAGAATAACTTCTTCCGAAGCCACTTATACTTCGGAAGACTGCTTCTTCCGAGGCTTGGAGTCTTCTTTGTCTTCGGAAGCAGACTTTGTCTTCAGCTCTTTCATCAGACTTTGTCTTCGGAAGCTCAGTCTTTGTCTTCAGCTCTTTCATCAGACTTTGTCTTCGGAAGATAGTCTTCAGCTGTTGACTTTAGCTGTTGTCTTCAGTTGTTGACTTCAGCTGTTGTCTTCAGTTGTTGACTTCAGCTGTTGTCTTCAGCTGTTGTTCTTCAGACTCTTGGAAGATCTCTTGCTTTGCTTCGGAAGCCCTTCAATGTAGCACCAAAAATGACTATGAAGTGGTTTTGGTTGCACCAGCCTCATCATGATCCAACACGGAGGAAGTGCATCATGCCATGCAGACGATCCTACCGTCTGTAGTGACCGAAGTAATAAAGGCTGTTAGAGATGGGGAGAGACAGGAAAGGGGTAGGCCCTCGGGCGAAAGGAGACGGTTCGAGACTGAAACGGTTTTCTTCGATGATGAAGAGGAGGAAGAGCCTGCGCTGGAGGCGGCACGAGGCTATAATTATGGGGCTTTTCAACGATGCAAGCCCCCAACTTTTGATGGTAATGGCACTGCTGCTGCGGCTCACCGGTGGGTGAGAGAGATGGAAGCTGTTTTGAACATCAGCGAGTGCCGAGAGGATTAGAAAGTAAAGTTTGCTGCCCACTCTTTCGTGGACTCAGCTTTGTGCTGGTGGGACAACATAGTCCAAGTTGAGGGTAGTCGGGCTATTGGAAGGATAAGATGGTCAGAGTTGAAAAGGTTGGTGATTGAGGAGTTCTGTCCTCACCGTGAGATGGACAAAGTAGAAAGGGAGTTCCTGCAGTTAGAAGCGGGGACGATGACGTATCAACAGTACACCACCAAATTTAACGAGATGGCACGGCTGGTGCCGGATCAGGTGACACCTCTTTCGTGAAAGATTAAGAGGTATATTCAGGGATTGCCGGCGGATATCCGTAGGCACATGATCACTACCCAACCAAGCACGTTTACGTCAGCAGTTGATTTGGCAGGGAGGTTGTATGATGAAAGAACTGTGGTGGTGGTGGCTGAAGACGGCGAGAAGGATGATTGAGACCGGAACCGGAGGGGGAAGAGAACTGAACGGGGTAGAGTCCCGAAAAATAATAAGCACGCACGGGGGGATGACCGTCGTGTGGTTGCACCTGGCGCGGGGTCGAACAGGTATGTAAATTGTGGGATGGAGCATTTGGGAGAATGCAAAAGGGGACCAAATACTTGCTACAAGTGTGGGAAGCGTGGTCATATGGCTAGAGAATGTGGAACCGTGAGATGCTATAATTGCGGAGAAATTGGCCATATGAGTAAAAACTGTGAGAAGCCAAGGGCGGAAGGTTCGGGAGTGAAGAAGGCTGGAGGAGAAGGACAGAGGGCAAACGCAGCACCTACACGATGACGCGGGAGAAGGCTAGGGCGAACCTCGATGTTACGTCAGGTATGTTTCTAGTCAATCAACCGTTAGCCTTTATGTAGTTCGATTATGGCGTTAGTTTCGTTCCTGCTGCCTTCTGTGATAAGTTGCATGTTAGGAGTAGGAAAATCGATGTCAATCGACGTAGGAACTACTATAGGTAAGTCTACTAGATTACCTAGTGCACTAGAGGACCACGCAATAGAATTGAGAGAGCGCTGGTTTTCTGTTAGATCATCCCTAATAGACGTAGGTGGATAGATGTACACCTCTGAGTAAATCATGAGGCAAGCACCAAGCGCTGCAAAAGATGGACTGATTGGTGGTGCCCGATAAAAGTTCGGTGCCGATTTACGACAAGGGATTATGATGAAGGCTTCACCGGGAAGGTTGTACGACGAGCGGGAGACGATGGTGATAACGGGCGAAGCGGAGGAGCGAGTCTGTGTTAAGAAGGGGAAAGGAAGGCCAAGCAATGATAGTGGATTTGTGTCCGAAAGTACAGCATTGAAGGACGATGATCGGAAGAGAACAGAAAGAAAAGGAGAAGGAACCTCGATGAGCCCTTCGATGTAGAGATTACTATTAATGGATTCACTAGGCTACCTGATGCCCTAGAGGATTACGTGATGCAATTGAGAAAACGTTTGTTCCTGCTAGACTGTTCGGGACAGCCTTGGGTGAATAGGCGTATACCATAAGATGACACTGGATACACTGGGTATCCTGCGCAGGTTAAGATTGGAGTGAGAAAGCTGTATCACCCGTTGTCTGAGGAACAATTTCATCCTGTGATTGGTTCATCGAACGGCAATGTACGATAGTTTCGACATTGTAGCAAACAAGTAGAATGGGAGGTCGGGAGGAAAAGAAAAAGATACATTTGGTTTGGGCCAACAAAGAAGCCGATTTGCCTTTCAATCACAGTGTACCTGCAAGGAGCCTAAGAAAAACCAATCTCGGTGTAGTTATATTTGGAACAACACATAGCACGATTAATGAATGCCTTTAATGTTAGTTGTTTGGTTTGCCAGAGGGTCATTATTCATACACAAAGAGCATCAGACAAGGACTTATGGTATTTCAATAAGCAGCAACTTTACACAGGTTGATGGCCGTGTTCTTCAAGCACCAAAACTGAGGGTTCTCAGTGATGCTCTAAAGCTCAATGATTATGACGCCGAGCCTTCGCTCATATATGGTGATGTTTCTTTGATTATAGTGACCGTACTCTACATGGCATATTTGAGGCTGCAGGTCCTGGTCAAATGAACATTGATCAGTATGCATAGGTTGCCAATGGAGATAGTCAAAGATAGACCAGAACTCGAACGTTGATAAACGATGTAGAGCGATTGAATTCCAGGTGAGAGACTGGAAAATGGGTGAGACAGTATTGCCCACAAAGGTTAAGGAACAATAGGTTTCATGGACGAAACCCCTTTAAGGGGGGTAGACTTGTAACACCCCGAAATTTTATTTAAAGAAAAGGAAAGGAAACTAAATGGAAAGAATAGATAATGGGCACAAGTGGAGGGGGATAAAGTGTACAAAGTACAAAAGTTTAATATTTTATATTAAAATGGGTATGGCCGCCCAAATTAAAGCAGAGAACTGCTTCTACTTTCGGCCAAGGAAGAAAGAAGAGAGAGAAAGCTCTCGGTTTTAGAGAGAGAAAGGAAGAAGAAGCTGTGAAAGGTTAGTTTTCTTAATCTAAGTTCGGTTTTAACTGAATTCACAGCTCCTTTACCGAGATTCTTGGTGTTTGGTGTTTGTTTTCGGGATTTAAGAGCAGAATTGGAAGGTGAGTCTCGAACTTGAAGTGTGTTGCTCAAAGGCTGCTTAAGGTGAGTTTCTAGAACCCCTCTTTTACTGATTTTAAAGTGTTTGGGGCTATTATGCATACCGAGTAAACATTTTAAAAGAAACTGTGAGTTTACAGCTTTATGTTCGAGGATGATATGTGTATGTATGTTTAGAGTTTGTTTATGGGCTAGAATTGATGTTTAGCATGTTTAAGAGCCTTAGTATGCTAGACCTGTGTTTGGGTAGTTTTAGAATGGTAATCGGGTCATGTTTGTAGCATAAACAACATTTCAGTTTGTTCCCATGCGCCTAGAATAATCTCTAGCGCCTAAGTGGCCTCATGCGCCTAAGGTCATGTGCCTGAATAGTGGCCATGCGTCCAGAAAATGTGAAATTGGCTAAGTATGGGTCATGCGCCCGAATGGTGGTCATGCGCCCAGAAAATGTGAATTTGGCTAAGTGTTCCCATGCGCCCAGAAGGCCATGCGCCCAGAAGGCCATGCGCCTGCATTGTGGTGAAGCGCCCAAACAGGGCTCATGCGCCCAAATAGTGCCCATGCGCCCAGACTGTTTTATACTTAGAATTTATTTCTCATGCGCCCGAGAAGTGAAGAAATGCAAAAACCGAAGGTTCAAGACCATGGTAACTTAAAATGGTCATAATTTGGGCTAAATTTAGGCTAGGAAAGTTACGGGGCCCACGACCTATCAACGGAAAGCTCGTGAAAAGTTACATGTGAAAATTAAAATTTTACAGGGGCCTAGCGTATGATACGCCGACCATGGGCGTATCATATTTGTGGGCGTATTTGACAAAATTTCAGAAAGTTGGGCGTAGGAAAGCTGAGGGGGGCGTATGATACGCGGCCCTGGGCGTATCATACGCCGATGGCTGATCTAACACTCGAATTTTATGGAATTTCAAGTTATTTAAGCCAAATCAACCCTAGTTCGATCTGGAACTTCTTGGAGACAAAAAGTCACAAACTTTAGGTGATTTTTGGTGTTCCAAGGCTCCCCAAATCATCCACAAACATTCTCCAATTCAAGATCAAAGGCATAATGAAGATGATGCGTGGCTAGGCTTTTTGTGATTGCTTTCGGGAGTACGATTCTTGTTAAGTGAAATAATTGGTATGCTTTGATTAGGTTTTTGTATTGAACATTGATCTATTGAATGAAACATTATGTTTTGGTTAATTTAAATGATTTTCTTATAAATAAAGTTTTTTGTTTGACTATCAGTTTTCGGTTTCCTTACATCGTGAGCTCATTAAGAAAAGTAGACAATTTGATATAGGTAAATTGGTAACATTGTGAATGAACGAATCTTAAAAGCTTGTTCCTTTGTTATCACTTTGATCAAAAGTTAAGATATTTATGAATTATTTCTTATGAACCTTGATTTAGAAGTACCAATTGTTGATCTTGCATAATTAGGAACCCGAAAGTGATTGTTTCTTATTATTTAATTAAATTTGTATGAAAGTTTCTTGCTCTATTCATGTGTGATCATTAAATCATTTAAAGTTTTAATTTTTAGTTATAAAGTTTGAGTCTTTTAGTTAATCAATTTGAAATTGTTAAACACTTTTAATATATTCCCTGAGAAGACGACCTTACTTACTCTTACACAATAAAAGTAGCTAAAACCGATATAATAACTTATTTTTGATCAAGTCTCGACAATCAGATCGAAATGGTGCCGTTGCGGGGGTATTAGTGCGCAAAGTGTTACTTTTTGTAAATTTTTAGTTTTCTTTAATTTTGTTTTATTTTGTTTTGTATGGTGCTACGCTATGTATTTTATATCTTGCAGGTCACTCCCAAATACTTAAACCTCACCATAAATAGAGTTTATTATTCATGTACATATTGCGGAAGTCCAGTTCATATGCTAGATCATTGCCCTGAGTACTTGCAAAAGTGTGAAGATGCGAGAAGAAAATTATATTTATTGGATATATATTATGATGATGTACAATCATCTTATCCGTACTATGAGGCATCTTCTCCATATTATGAAGGATATTATCAATCAGAGGTGAACTACAACTATGAGAAAGATTTGTACTGCAACAATTATAAACAAGAGACAGTACAAAGCTCTAGTTATAAGGAAGATCATAATGATTATCATAAAGAATACTCTCAGGCAACATACGTGGATGTTAATAGGCATAATCAAGGAGATTCTAATGGTTGCTTGAACCACTCAAATACTTCTCAATGTTAAAATCATAATCAATGTCAATTTCCTAAAGAAGAGAATATTATCCAGAATGTTATACCATTTCAAAATGATTTTGAACCTGAGGAGGAAGAAAGTATCGCTCAATTGGAGTTGATATTGCTCGAGATCGATAAGTTGTTATCGCAACATCATCTTTCAGATCAGGAATGATTTTACTACGTAACTATTAAGCATGACGCATTATTACTGAAAATAGAATTAGAAGAGTCCATCTTACCAACTGTAAAAGTTGAGGATGAGGCCATGGAGATCAATACCACACAAATTCCCTCATTTATTGAAGATCCATGTAAAGAACGAGTGATGGTTGATGGCTACAATGATGTTATGGAAGAAGAACTGATGAATCCTCTAGAGCAAGAAAATAGGTATACAGCCTCAGCTCAAGACGCAAGAACTTTAGGGAACTCAGTGATTGATGTAATCCAAGTTTGTCCTCACTAACTTCATCTATCGATTATACCAACCAACAAAGTTGGAGAAAAGGGTGTAAGGACAAAGATTAAGAAAGTGGTAATGCATGATGTCGGGAAATTTATTATAAAGTGGATACGTAACAATTTCTTAATTTACTTGCCTATAAATAGGAAGAAACTATGGAGCTAGCATATTAACTTTCGAGCGTTTATTGGAAACTCAGTAGGAAAATGTGCACTTCGACCACCTTAGTGGTCTCTTGTAAGGTCCCGCTGAAGACCTAAAACTTAGCGCTTCCAGTAGGCAACCCGAGAACTTTGTGGGTGTGTTCACTAGAAACCCTCACGAGACTAAACTCGTCCACTCGGGTCTACCGAGGGGTTTAAAGGTTTGTTGCATACACTATATGCAACCGTGATTCTTATGAATGTGAGTTTTAATTCTTCTATTAGTTGTGTGTATTTGTTTTATTTTGATAGTCAATCACGAGACGCAAGCATTCAAGTGTGGGGAGGAGTGATGAAGGTTTCCGATAATGATTGGGATGAGGTCCATGTGCTTTTTCCACTACTTTGGTTTTGAACAATATTCTTTTCATGCGTTCGTTGAAATTGATTGATAATATGTTAGGATATGACATACTAGTCTTCCTTCACAATGAATTGTCTTGTTTAGAAATAATATGAATGAAATTAAAGATCTACTTCCATATGTTATGAAAATACCAATTGTGATCACCATACATTGAGGACAATGTATATCAAGTGTGGGGATAAGGGAAGAATTGGAAAAAAATTGAACTTGTTAAAATAAATAAATAAATCTTCAAATAAGCTTAATTATACATATGCCTAAAAGTTTTTCATGCATGGCTAATTATCACTTGTTTGTGCATGTATAGATCTCTTGGCATGCTTTTTTTGAATTATAGAAAAGCATTACCATCATGAGTTTTTTAGGTAGAATTCTTAGGAGGCATAACGAACCGGTTATAGATGACATACGTGCTTCATATTTTTAACTCTTTCCCACCGTTTCCGTTAGAGTTTGAGCCTAATTGAAAAATTCATAGCATATGTTGATTTGCTTTATATATATTTTTTCATAATTTGGGAAACCATAATGTGCATCTAAGTTAGAACTCGTGTAATTGATGCGTGTCAAGATCATGAACCAATATGTGCATGAATGTGATAGAGGCATTAGGATAAACCATTTGTTTGAATCTTTTCTTTTGAATTCCAATACCTTGATAAATTTTCTTTTAGACACCATGTTGATCCCTAACTTTTCATTTGAATAACTCAACACAATAAACCTACAAAGCCTTAGCTTTATGAAAACCTCGGGTGATGAAGTCCAATCCATGATATGTTTAGAAGTATCGTTTAAGTATTAGTTCAATAATAGGATGATTGGTTTGAAATTGGGTGTGTGTATATATATATATATATATATATATATATATATATATATATATGAAAAAAGAAAGAAAGAAAAAAAAGAGGAGAAAAGCTAAACATGATGTCAAAATGATCAAGATATGAAGCAACAAAGATAGTGTGAGAACTTTATGATATGATTGCTATTAGAGGATAGAAATTGATAAACATAACATTTAGCATGTTTAAATTAGATTTCAATCATCGTTAACCACTCTGAAATTCCTTTCTTTCCCACCTTAAACCTTAGCCTAACATTACAACCCATAAAAGACCTCTTGATTATATGTATATTGTGTAAATTGATGGCGATATGATTAATATACGAGCGTATGATGAAAATATACATTCATGGTATGAGAGTTCCAGATATACTAGTATATAATCACTAGTCCACAAAACAAACCGAGAGGAGTGTTCATTATGAGAAATGTGAATGCATGAATGTGTGAAACAAAAGGAGAAGTTAGGCCATCTAAAGATTCTAAGCTTAAAACATAATTGATATTGCATGTTGGGTTGTGATCTTACATGATAAAATTTTATAACTAAGTATGCCTAGGGACATTAACTTATACAAAATTATGATAAGTTAGCATGTTTGATTAATTAAGGTGAATTGTGTAAGCAAGTGTGTTTGAGGACAAACAAACGGTCAAGTGTGGGGACGTGATCGAGTGATAATAAGTCAAGGTTTAAATAATCTAATTATGTGATTTTACATCGTTGTTAGTATGGAATGGGATTACTTTGTTTATGTTTTGATTTGTAAGGATTGTAGCTTAAGGAAGCTTATTGTAAGGTAAATAAAGCAAAGGATGAAACCACAAGGACCAAATGGGCAATTACCAAAAGATGCGAAACGGTAAACCGGAACTAAGTTTGTTGAAACATGAAGAGTTTGGAAGAAGCGGGATGGAAATTGGAGCCTGAAAAGTAAAGAAACGCAAAAACCGAAGGTTCAAGACCATGGTAACTTAAAATGAACATAATTGGGCTAGGAAACAAGTTACGAGGCCCACGTCCTATCAACGGAAAGCTCGTGAAAAATTACATGTGAAAATCAAAATTTTATAGGTGCCCAGCGTATGATACACCGACCATGGGCGTATCATATGCCAGTCGGCATATTGGCGGCGTATTTGTGGGCGTATTTGACAAAAATTTTAGAAAGTTGGGCGTAGGAAAGCTGAGGGGGCGTATGATACGCCTCCCTGGGCGTATCATACGCTGGTGGCTGAACTAACACCCGAATTTTCTGGAATTTTAAGTTATTTAGGCCAAATCAACCCTAATTCGATCTGGAACTTCTTGGAGAGGAAAAGCGATGAACTTTAGGTGATTTTGAGTGTTCCAAGGCTCCCGAAATCATCCACAAACATTCTTCAATTCAAGATCAAAGGCATAATGAAGATGATGCGTGGCTAGGCTTTTTGTGATTGCTTCCGGGAGTACGGTTCTTGTCAAGTGAAACAATTGGTATGCTTTGATTAGGTTTTTGTATTGAAAATTGATATATTGAATGAAACATTATGTTTTGGTTAATTTAAACGATTTACTTATAAATAAAGTTGTTTGCTTGATTATCAGTTTTCGGTTTTCTTCCATCGGGAGCTCATTAAGAAAAGTAGACAATTTTGATATAGGTAAATTGGTAACATTATGAATGAACGAATCTTAAAAGCTTATTTCTTTGTTACCACTTTGATCAAAAGTTAAGATCTTTAAGAATTGTTTCTTATGAACCCTGATTTAGAAGTACCAATTGTTGATCTTGCAAAATTGGAAATTCGAAGTGATTGTTTCTTATTATTTAATTAAATTTGTTTTAAATTTTCTTGTTTTATTTATTTGTGATCATTAATTCATTCAAAATTTTAATTTTTAGTTATAAAGTTTGAGTCTTTTAGTTAATCGAGTTGAAATCGTTAAACACTTTCCGCATATTCACTGAGGAGACGACCTTACTTACCCTTACACAATAAAGGTAGCTAACACCGATATAATAACTTGTTTTTAATCGAGTCTTGACAACCAAAACAGTCGCGACCTCACCCAAATCCACTTCTAGCATCCCCCGCAAATATATATATATATATATATATATATATATATATATATATATATATATATATATATATATATATATATATATATATATATATATATATATATATATATATATATATATCCAATAGAACATCTGGTGTTAAGTTGCACTTCCTTTATTCAAAATATCAAGTGTTCAGATCCTGTAATGTGTGGATATAGGTGGTTTGTAAAAATATATTAGGAGGTATTCTACAAAAAGATATAAATAAATAACAAAGGACCTAAAAGGCATCTTGTCTAATGACACCAAAGCGTTTAGATGTTTTCCTTTCAAATGATAAGGGTTCAAGTTTTATTGTAAACAAATAATATAAATTAAGAGTAGAGTTAGTGAATGTCAAAGTACATCGTTTAAGAAACAACAAAAACCTACATATACAGTTCTTTAGTCGATAATGCAGTAAATACAAATATATAGAGAAGATAATAACCTTTGAAAGTTTTGATAACCACATATTATTACATGTATAACAATATATCAACCACACTTGCTTATAACACTCTCACTTAGTTAACAATTAACACTCTCACTTAGTTAACAACTTTGACCAAAAAAAAACAGTAAATCGTTAATTCACTTTAAAATAAGCATTTGAATTAGTAACTTTTTCGTTAAACTAAACAAGAGTCGCCACCTACACACAAAGCCAGCAATCGGCCATCGACGACATAGACTTCGCGTGGGTGCAGCGACGGAGGCGTTGCAGGCGGTGAATGAACGGACCATCTCCCCTCAATCTCTCATCTAGAAAGAGGGTTTAAATGGAGGGAAACCCAAAAGGTGCAATTGATATCGACGGTGACGGTGGTGGTACGACGGTGGCAGCACGCCGATGATCACCAAACAAACCATCTCCCTTCAACCTGTCATCTCTCTTTCTCTCTCGAAATAATGGTGGTTTAAATATAGAGAAACCCCAAAAGAACAAACCACCCCTCGCCGGAAAACGGAAATGACCAAAATGCCATAAAACCTAAACAGTAACCACTGTTCATACTGTTTATTTGAACTTGTTTTTAAATATATAGGGAAATGTATTCGGTTAATTTCTGAATAATTAATATTGTTTTTCTTCGTGTTTTGATTTATAGGAGAAATGGAGAGAAATTGGTCAATTTATAGTTATTTGATTTGTTGTAGGAAAGTTGCTGGAAAAGTCAAGGTCAATGCATTAGTATACGAAGTATGTGGCGAGTGACGTGGAGAAAACTCTAGCAAAATCAATACTTTCCTTAAGATGATATGGCCGTATGCAAGTCATATGGATAGCAGGTCAAGAGTTGGCCAGAACCCTAAAATCACATATTTACCGTCACACCCCAACCGATGGTGGAACTATCGGAGCGGACGGGTTTGAATTGATTGTTCATAGCACAAGATAATAAATATGTTAGAATAATATTAATTTCAATTTTCATTGATAAATACTAGTCAAACCATTCAATACAATCAAACAATAATTTAAATAAAAACATAACAAATGTATTATTAATCACCACTCAAATATTCATATGGAGTGAGTTTGTCAAACTAATAGATATAGCATTGTTCTCGTGGTTATATAAATTAATAATTATGTTAACATCTAGTTTATCTAACTATGAAAACATAATTTCAAATAATAACGTAGCATGATTTGAATTGAAGTTAGACAAAAATAACAATAAAAAACATATATTTTTCAAGAAGTGCAAAATCGAATTAATACAACCCTCATTGTGTATCTTGATTAATTGAATTGTTTCTTTTTGAATTCATGTTTGAAGTTTTTATATATGTGTCTCAAAGTATTCCTTGATCATTTCCTCTAAGAAGAATATTATGAAACGTGAGTGCTAAACAACGAGAGAAATCGGCTAGTTATCATTATAAAAGATCCAATTTTTTGGTAATTAAGAAGCACAAAAAGAATTTGGTTAAAATGAAGAAAGTGTGTGGATTATCATCCAAGCTCTCCCTCACTGATCACATTCGAATATATATACGGACCATAATAGAGTCTTCTTTAAACCTAGAAATACATCTTTGTATACAAATTGTGTTCCCTTAATACGAATCATATTAGGGCCAGACTTTGAAATTTCAATTTGATGGCATACTAGTATTCTACAAATATATATGGCAGATTCCTAGGAGATAAGTTTCATCCTTGTGATATTTTCTAAAGTTCATTTGAATTATTTTATCTTATTTAGTTAGAGTTCCATGTAGTCTGGAGTATCTATTAGTTTAAGCATTCATATCTGTTAGTCATATAGGCTAAATATTATTAAGGATTTGATATTTCTAGCTTGTGTATTTGATGTGCTCTGAATTATAAATATAAACCATATTAAAAGCACATCACTTATACTCAGAACTCTTGCTTAAAGTGATAGATTTAAATTTAAAATTCTTAAATAGTGTTTTCAGGCTTTAAAATGACCAAGATAGACAAAAGGAGCATAAATAAGAAGAAACTAAAAAAACAGAACTTCGTAGTCTAAGCATGGGTTCGTGCCTCAAGAAGCATGGTCCAATGTCCAGCTTGAAACACACCCTCGTGCTAAATTTAGCATACTCTAGTATTTGTCAATATGACAGGAAAAAAGTACTATCCGTTAAAAGAAAGCAGGAGCGTGCCCCACCTCAACACGGGGTTGTGCCCTAGTAGACATAGGGTCGTGCCTAACCATCTCTGTGCGTACGAGTCCTCCAACTTTTTTCACGTACATTGTAGCAGCATGGGGTCGTTCCTTTTGACGCATGAGGCCATACCTGATACTCTAAAAAGCGTATAAATAGCATCAGATTTGCAACTTTGAAGAAATATTTTAAAAGGAGGAAACTCTATTGGTTTCTCTCGAGAATCCAGACTTGAAGGTCCTTGGCAGGTCGGGAGATGCACTTAACACTTAAAAGAACCCCGGGATTGTCTAAATATTACCTATTGTGGACCATTGGTTTGATTGTTCCATTTTACGATTATTTTATATTTATATTCCACAGGACCGGTTAATAGATTATCAATACAATCTGTCTCACAATATACGTAATGATCAAATAGGGAACCAGTTTTATATGAAAGATACTAAGAACACAAGTAAGTAATGAGACAGAACAAAGAACAAGAACAAGATAAGTATGGCTTTCAAGAATGTTATATATGGCTCTCAAGTTTTATTACAAGTGTTACAAAGCATAAGATAAATACAAGAACCTAATATACTTTATACTACATCCTACAGCCAGCTATACTTTGAAAGCCGGATGGAAACACAATCTAGACAACAAGATCAATGTACAGTCAAAATACTTATGACTATGACATGCTATAGCTCACATCCTAATATATTACAAAAAAGATAAAAGGTACAAAGTCGAAAGATACAGACCCCAAACCATATTCTATAGTTTACAAAAGCGTGGACCTTTTCACCAACTTGTACAAGTTGGTGAGTCTTTAGAGTGGCAGTAGAAAGTTGGTCAGCTTTATGTAAAAGTTGATCAGAGAAAGCACTTCTTCTCTGTCTTTAGAAAAAATCAGTCTTTAGTCTCTTCACTTCGGGAGACTTTGTCCTTGAAGATTCGGATGACTTCATCTTTGGCTTTGGAAGATTTGGTCTTTGGCTTTGGAAGATTTTACACCTAGAATATTTTCTCTGAAGTGTGTAAAACTTTAGAAGTAACTTCTACTTTGTACTTCATGCATGCATGCTGGAAGCTCTTTAGTTGCTTTGGGTGTATCAGCCTTTCAAGTATAACCTTACAAACTCCCCCTAGGATGATGCTACCAAAATAGAGAAGAATACTCAGATATTGACAGTTCTCATCAGAATCAAGACCATTCATTTCTTTATTAATTGGTCAGGATCCTTCAGACTCTCATAATACCTTCTCATATTATAGAGATCATGCAAAGGAAGATCAAGCATGTCTTTCTAGAAACAGACATCTTGACCTCCTTGATCTCTGATAACTTACCATTTGTCTGGATTTGCAATAAAAATCCAGGATAGGATGGGTCTTCCAGTTGCAAGAGGCTCTACTTATGTTAGATTTGGTTGAGCAGTCTCCTCTTAAGCTACCTCAGGATACTTTGATTAATCCTGAGGTGTGGAGGTGGATGCATTGGACTTCTTCTTCTTCTTGGTGTCCTTCTTCATGGCCATCATTTTCCTCATCTTTAATTACTTTAACTAAGAAGACTGGCCTTCAGCACCAGGTTTTTCTTGTGTGTCTTGCTTAGTTGGGCCCTCTTCCTACACAGGTTCAGAAGGAGAGGAATCAGGACCCTGATATGGATCAGAAGATGAAGTTGGTTGTGGTCCAATAATAGGTCCAGGTTATGTTGTCTCTTGGGGTTCAACCTTGACCTCAACTTTAGGAGGAGCTTGACTTGGTGGAGAATGCAAGTCAACAAGCTCCCCCTTTTAATCTTCTGCTTGATCACTCTAATGTGCTCGTCAATATTGGATTGAGACATTAGACCAAGGCTCCTTCCGGAGAATCCATATAGCTTCAAAAAGCTCATCATTCTTTGCCTATCAGCAGACTTCTTTTGGCTCTTTTGGATTGCTCTTGACTTTGCAGCTTCTTCTCTCATCTTTCTCTTAGCAGTTTTTTGATCTTTTATTACTTGTTGCTCAAG
This sequence comes from Flaveria linearis, assembly GCA_024085815.1. Classification (NCBI taxonomy): domain Eukaryota; kingdom Viridiplantae; phylum Streptophyta; class Magnoliopsida; order Asterales; family Asteraceae; genus Flaveria; species Flaveria linearis. The sequence continues at coordinate 78,027,118 of CM044010.1, forward strand.
CTGTTTAAGATACTCAAATTCTACGTACTCATATGATAAAGGAAGAAGTACAGATGCTTGATAGAGGTCTGTGGCACTCAGATAGCTAATCATATTTTATTTATCTACTTCCTTGTTTACCTGAGGTTGTTTAATTGCCACAACCTCTATCTCAAGGCTTTCTTGAATGTAGGAGCATGTTTGTTGAGTTTTTTCTGCCTCCTTTACTTTTTGATCTTGAGGAGCAATTCTGCATCCTCTACCTCCCTCCTCTCCTTTGATAACTCTGTGTCAGCAAGTTCATTGAGCTCTTCTAATGGAAGAGAGATTAGTTCATTTATGTTGTAGTTCCAGGTCCCCAAGTAGTTTAATCTGGTTGTCCTCAATTCATCATCCCGAGTATTTGGCCTGGGGCAACCCTGATTACAGCTTCCATGAAGCCTAGGGACCCACTTGAACTTTCTTCCCTTAGCTTCCTCTTCCTCTATCACTCCTCTTCCTCAATCTCCTCAGGAGATAGTTTTCTTTTCCCTTTGTGACTCCCAGGCCTTGGTGACTCAAGGTGGAGAGAGCTTTGGCCTTCATTGATTGGTTCAGTAGTCAAGCTCCGGCGAGAGAGAGGTTGTGAAACACCTTCATTGGTTGGTGCCTCACTAAGGGTAGAGGATGTTGAAGTAGTTCCTGTCATAAGGTTCACAAGGTCTATCACTGGCCTTCAGTCAAGGTTTCACCTTCGAAGCTAATCTTAGGGTCCATCGTAACATCTAGTTGATCAATGACATTTCTTGTTAGCCTTTGTCTTCTTGTTTGTCTAAACTCTTCAACAATCCTGTCTTGCATCCTCTCAGCCAGTCTGTCAACTTGCTTGTTTTGACTTGGATTAGTAAGTAACATATGGAGTAGAGGAAGACAATTATAGTACTTCTGAAAATTAAAGACTTCTTATTGCCCCTGAAGTCTATATAGTATTAAAGCACTACTGTTAGCATCATACCTCCACCCTAGTATTTCACTCTCAGCATCATAGGGTGGGGTAGACATAGCCTTGGAATACCCTTCTCAAACAAACTTTGTATGAGTGAGTCCATATCAATATGGACCTGAGGAGGTTGCTGAGTATGGACAATTGCAACTAAGGGTGGTGAATCCTTAATGTCCATACTCTGAGAAGAACTCCTAGGTTTTGTGATTGCTAGAACTTTTTTCCCCTTTTTGGTAGCACCACCCTTTTGCATAGACGAGCTAAAGGTTAGGTCCACTATATCCATAGGTTCTTATAGACCTGGTTGAGTTCTTTTGATAAGTCTCCCAACTAGTTTTGCATGAGAACAGAAATCTCAAGTTGCTGATCATGGACCCTTCTTTGCAAGGTAGTCACCTGAGATTCCAGGTGGCTAACCTTGGAAACTAAATAGGGGCAAGTTTAAGATAGTTTTTGCACCTTTAGTTTAATATTCCCCTCATCCTCATCATAAGAATCATGGGGGAATAAGAGAATAGGACTAAGATCTTCTTTATCATCGCCAACACTTTGTTCTCGGCTACTGGATTTCCCCTGCACCATGACAGCTTCAGGTGAAAGGTCAAGGGGCTTTGTTACCATGGTTGAGGTCTTAATGATGCAGTCACTTGCTGAAGTAAGAGTCTCATCTATATGGATCTCATGAACTTGTTCAAGAAGATCCACCTTAGTAGTGGGTGGATAATGTGCGCTATACATGGAAGAGGCAGGAGTACTCATCTCTCCTTGAGCAGGGGTGGAGAAGAGAGACTCATGATATTCACTGAATCTCATGTCTTCATTATCATAGAACTCTAGGTTAGGAATGGGTTGGTTAAAATCTAAAGTTTGGGGATGGTAACTTTCCCCTGAAGGTTATTCACTAGAGTTTTGAGACTTTGAGTGAAGGCTTAAAGCTGTTGGGGTTGTGAGCTCATCAGGCTGAGTATGTAGAACCTTAGGACTGACCATTTATGAGATTGGAGTGGTTTGATCTTCAGAAGAATTAGGAGCTCCAGTGTCTACTTCCCCTTATGTGGGTGATGATATGAGGGTCTGCATAAGCTGTGTAGCTTGTATGGGGGTTCGTTTGGATTTTCTTTTATAGGTGATGGTTATTTGTGGCTGTGTGGGTTGTTAAGAAGTAGAAGATGTGGGTCCTAGCTAGTGCTGCTAGGTTGTCATCTTAAGCAATAATCTCTAACATTTTTGGGATAAGGGCTGTGTCTACCCCTGAGAAGCCCACAGCAGGCTTTCTCATAGTCTTGAAGATATTGGGCTTCATTTGTCCCAATTTTAGAACATTACATGTTTGCCTTAACTGTGAGCCCAGTTTACAGTTAAGAATGTGCTGGACATATCTTGGGAACATGTAATATTTTAAGGAGTCCAAGTTTGCAAGTAAATTAGTATATACAAATTGAGAATGCATGAACTTGACCCCCTGAACCATCCCATAGACTATATAGGAAAGGTCTTCAGGAATTTGGTCACATCCTCCATGCTTGTTGGATAAATTGTGGATGACAACATAGAGGAGGTACCCTGGGAGGAGACTTTTCCCTTCCTAAGGGTTCTTATAGAGTAATCACCTTCATATCCCATCTACCTGAAGAAGTGCTTTACAGTAGACTTGGGGAAGGACAAATCACCTTCTACATCATCCAACCTAAGATGTGTGTTTGTAGAGGCTGGAGTGATGAAGATTGTCCTCCCCTGCACTGTGGCACACAATTCTTTCTCCCCATCCATGGTGACCTGTTGGCAGGTCCTCTAGAACTTTAAAAGTTGATCCTCATAAAGTGGAGGATCTATAGTGAGGGAGGTGTAGTAGATGGATAAAGTTAAATAGCGACAAACCTATGAGAAACCAGAATCATTCTCAGAGTTCAACAGAGCAACCTGATTATGTTGCATGTGTAAGTACATAGAAAAATTGGGTTGGTTTCTGTGATCAAGGTTGGCCATTTTTGAGGTAGCTTTGTGGGGAAGAAAGATAAGAACAAATGCAGTTTGTGGGTGAATTTAGGGTAGAGAATTTACAGATGAAAAAGATAGTGAAAGAGGGGGAACCGTTGACTATATATATATATAATGGATTTGAGACAAAGTTAATGCAAAAAGATAAACTTTAAAATCCGAAGTTGGTCCCACCTCTGAAAACGATGCTCAAAAAGGTAGTTTTCTTGAAATTCGAAAATCTTCCGAAGGTAATTTGTCTTCGAAAGTTTTATAAAAACATCCGAAGCCAATTTGACTTCGGATGATATTCCTAAGCTTTACGAAAATTGTCTTTGGAAGAAAAATACTTAGAGTGTTTTCTATTCTGAGACATATTTGGTTTAGGAAGAGATTAAAACTTGGAGGTTTTATTCCTAAGAGAATAAATCATCCGAGGGTTTATTGCTTTCTGAAGAAAATTGCCCTTCAAAAACATATAAGTACTTATAAGCATATTTTTGCTTCAGAAGATATATCAAAATTTCTTCCGAAAGTAAATTTCTTGTAAGTAGTTATCTGGTTTGAAGACTTAGTATTATTCCAAAGACAATGTTAATGTCTTCTTGTTGATACACATGTCCCTAGGTCTAGTCTAGTGAGCTTCAATGTAATAGACTTTCATCTTGTAACACATATGTTATGTTTTATCAATGAAATGAAAAACTCTTCTATGAATGTTTATTGGTTGTTTAATGTTATATCTATTAATATTATTTATTGTTACACGCTTATATAAACATGTTATACAGGTTTACGGTTGTTAGACATAGTTTTGAATCATTAAAGGTTCAAGAATGTGTTTAACTAAGTATTTTGATTCAGTTGCACGACTGGACCATGCGAATGGGCCAATCGCACGACTGAACCAGGTGATCGAGTCAATCGCACGAGTGAGTCATAAGACTGACTCAGTCGTACGAATGAATCAATCGTATGACTCAGTCGCATGACTGAGCCAGTCACTTGGCACAGTCGTACGAATGAAAGCTGTAATGTTAGGACCGTGTACGTACGGAGTACTAACTGATTCTTTGTTATACCGGATCAAATAGTGCGGAATCCTATTTGATTGATGATCCAATCAGGGAGAACGTAATCAAGATCAAACCTAACGATTAGAAAACGTTAAGAATGGACTAGGGATGATATCAGACGTTATATGAACTTGGAATGGACGAACAGGACGCTCTGGGTCGACTAGGGTTACAAGTATTCGAAGTGTTATGTTTTTCCACGAATTAAGTGGTATTTATAGGTTACAGCTATCATTCGTACGACTGAGCCAACGTGCGACTGAGTCATACGATTGATTCATTCGGACGACTGAGCCAGTCTTATGACTCAATCGTACGATTGACTCAATCACCTGCTTTAGTCATGCGATTGGCCCATTCGCATAGTCCAGTCGTGCAACTGAATCAGATTACTTAGTTAAACACATTCTTGAACCTTTGATGGTTCAAACCTATGTCTAACAACTGTAAACCTATATAACATTGTCATATATGCGTGTACTAATAATTGATATGAATAGATATCACATGTAAACAACCAATAAACATAAATAGAAGAGATTCTCATTATAATGATCAAACGTTACATATGTGTTACAAGAAGAAGTTCTATTACATTTAAGCTCACTAGACTAGAACTGGGGACATGTGTACCAACAAACTCTCCCATGGACCTAGTTCTATCTAGACTTTGACTTCTTTCTTGAACTCTTCAAATCTCTTCAGTCTCTCCTCTTTAGAAACCCCAGCATGGATATTAAGTGCAAAGCATAGACGTATGATATGCTGAAGCTGTAGTGCTTGCACTATATCCTGCGTGTCAAAAACCAGTGGCCACTTGTACAACGTATAAACATCTGACGCTGACAAGTTGATAAGCCACATGGGGTCAAACACCCTTATTGTGTCCATTGTGTCTTCCCTTTCCAAAACAATGATGGCCTCTCCCGAACGCCAGTCATAGTACCACCACTTAAAGTGTGGGGTAAAGTACTGTGGCATCTCCCTTAGTGGAATTTGGGACATTGTGCTCAGAGGTCGCCACTTCAGGACTATCTTCGGCTGACCAGTGATGGGACTCACCTCAGACCTTCTGAGGTACCTCGTGGCCTGCTGAGGCTTGAAGTTTACCCATCTAATCCTGTACTCCTTTTTCAAGGCAGCCTCAAACCAGCCAGACATCTTCTTAGGATCAGCATAAAGAAGCTTTAGTCGGGCCAACTGGTTGAGCTCAAAACCTGGGAGAGTCTTCAGATCATGAGGGAATCTGAAGTACTCGATTCCCCTCTCCCTTTTTACCGCATACACGCCAAGGTCATCAAAATAAGCCCAAGCAATGATCTTCCCTGACACCTTCATATTCTTTTTTACTTTGTATAGCTTGGTGTAGGTACTCTGAGTTGCTGTAGCACGTTGGGCTCGGACCTCGGCGAAGCAAGCCGCCCATTCAGCCTTTCGAATATCAACTTCAGCGTCCGAGGCTTGGGCTTGGCTTGTTGAGGCATCTGCTCCTTTCTCCTTGTCACTGAGTTTATCCAGAATGTCACTGTCAAGGTTGTTTACCAAATCTGGAAACACGTTTCCCTCTTGATCAGTGTATTCTGGATAGTGCTGATCTGTGATGTCTTCAATTTCGATTTCTTCAACATCGTTGAGCTCGTCATCATCAGCATCATCAAAAGTTGGAGCATCCTTAACAATTTTGTCGGGATTCAGACGAAATATTTCAGCAAGCTGCTCATCAGTAAGGTCGTGAATTATTTCTCCTTCTTCAGGAGTATAACTCACTGACCTTCTGACGATCCCCTGCAGATCAAGAATCATTGTGAGTTGAGACTTGATCTGTTGCAGGGGAGCAACATCATGCTCATCTTGCTGAAAACCCTTATCTGTTTAATAACAACATGTAGAGTAGCAATCATTAGTATAAACTCAAGTTAATTAGACATTAATCATTAAATATTTACAAGAGTTTCATATATATCAAAAGATGAATCAAGTACAAAAGCTTAAGAATAAAACGTCTAATCAATACTTTTGTCTTGTATCTGCTCGTGAGTTTCTGTAGTAGATGATGATGGAGGATTTGCTGTAGATTCATGGTCTTGTCTTCTTTTTGAACGACGTTCCCGACCAAAATCAGCAGCATTTGAAGCAGAATCATCATCATCATCATTATCTTGCCCCTCCTTGGCTTGATCATCACCACTATCGTCATCATCCTCATCACTCTCATCATCCTCATCATCATCGTCATCACCATCATCACCGTCTCCTTCCTTTATCTTCAAGGGATCAGCTTGGGACCCCTTCAGCTTCAGCAGAATCTTCTTGTTAGTAGACTCTAGCTCCTCAATCTTCTGCAAAGACAGGACGTTGTGCTCCTGGAATTGGGAGATCTGCTCAGCTTGCTGAGAAATCTGCTGAGTTTAAGAAGCATTTTGCTCCTGAAGCCGAAGCAGCCTCTCTGTCTTTTCTTCATCAGTAGCTAGCAGCTTTAGCACCATCTTATTGAGTGCTGCTAGCTGTTCCTCCACTCCAATGGGAGGGAGGGGTGAACCTGTAGGAGCTGATGACGGGCCAACTCGGTGGCTAGTGGAGGTGGCTGTGGTGGTGGTGAATATTGGAGGTGGAATGTGAGTGAATAGTGGAGTGGTGGTGAAGATTGTGGTAGTTGGTTGGGTGGAGGTGACAGGTGGTGGAATGGGTGTAGTGGTGGTTGTGGTAGTTTGGGTGGTTTGAGTGGTTTGGGTAGTGGTGGTGGAAGTGGTAGGAGCGGAGGAGGTAGTGATAAGAGTGATCCTCCTACGTTTGGGCTTCAGCCTATGAGACTGGGCCATACGTTTCCTCCGTGTCCCCCTGGACACAAAGGCTCCCCTTCGGTTGCTGGGAGAGTCTGGGGTGTAGGATGGATCAGCCGAAGAGCTCCCAGACTCTCCCGGGCGTCCTCCAACCGCCCTTATCCCTTGCTCAGTTGCCACCACCCGACTTCCCACAGTCCGGATAAGTGGTGCTTCATCAGATTCCTCCTCCTCTTGCATATGAAAGTCAGGGTGTATCGGAGCTGGTTCAGGTTCTTCTTGACCATCTCCTCCCTGATCCAAGTCATGATCGTCATCGGAGTCATCGGAGGGTAGAGCCACCTGCTCGACATCAGAATCACTGTCATCGTGGCGCCACATCCTTTTCGTCGGCCCCACGTAGTCTTCTCGGGCCAGATGCCCAAACAATCTCCTCACCGGGGGCTTCACCTGCTTCCCCCGGTAAAACTTCATTCTCCCCACTGTCGTGTCGTCCATGACCTCCAGAACGAAAGCATCTTCTTTCTCCTTCGGAAGCTGGGGAAGCTTCTGATCAATGATCATCTGTATAAACCTTGGGTACATGCAGAAGCTTTCCTTCCCCTTGGTCTTGATGTTCTCCACCAAATAGGTGAAGATCATCCGTGAAAAGCTGAACGGATGGTTCAGCACCAGCGTAACATATGCGCTTTGCATTTGCTCAGATAGCTCATCAAAGCCTCCCTTCCTCGAGGCAATGCATCTTAGCAGCACGTGGGATAGATACTTGAACTGGGGGCACAGGTTGCTCTTGTTGAGCATACCTGAGTTAATGTCCCCAGAATACTTAGCCCGTAGAAAACACCCTTTAACAGTCAGCGGGTGTAGCCGAGTTGGACAGTCACTATCGTCCCCAAACTCCAGGACTGTCCTCAGATCTTCCTCTGTGATCTTGATGGCCTGGCCAAAGATAGAGCTCCTGATGCGGTAGGGCTCGACGGATTTGTCTACAGCTGCATTCTCCCAGAATGCCTGCTGTACCGAGCGATAGGGAGTGCAGGAAGTAGATATGGCTTTAAAGATCCTCGATCTCCTCAAGAATGCATTCCTGGATGTCAAATCCACATGAGCACAGAATGCATTCTCCCAGAGAACTTTGCTGCATTCCTGGATGTCAAATCCACATGAGCACAGATGTTGTGCTTCGTGCTTATTACCCAGCGACTTGCCATCTGTCACACAATGTAAGTAAACGTTAGTGCATGTTGAAGATAATAAATTACAGTCAATGAACTTTACACCTTGGTCAAGTCGTGCGACTGAGCAAACGACTGAGTTCCAGTCGTGCGTTTGAACTGTGCGACTGAGATCTAGTCGTACGATTGAGTTCATTTGTACGACTGAGTCAAACGATTGAACTTAGTCGCATGACTTCTCCTCCGTCTATCTCAGTCGTGCGCCTGAACTCATACACATGGTTCAGTCGTACGATTGAGTCATTCGTCCATCTCAGTCGTACGATTGAGCCAATCGGACAGCTCAGTCGTACGATTGAAGTTCATCAGCGTGTCCAATCGTTCATTCGACTGTTTGTCCATTCAAATTCGTGTTTTGAGCTATACTTGATGTTAAACGTCGAAATTGGGCTCATTACACTCAGAAACCACCGACCAAACCTATTGTACCATTAATTTGATCATTAAGTTTAGTTTTGATGATGTTTTGATTCTTTTAAGTCCCGGTTACTGTTAGGTCAAACTTCGAGTGATTCGTGTAGTCATTGTTCGGTTTTATTGATGAACCACCTTAAATATTACCTGTACAAGCAGTATAGAATGTCAGAACACACGAATATATGGTAAAAGTGAATCAAACAAATTTTTGGCAGCAGTTCTTTAAGTCGTACGTATAGAGGGGCGATTTGGGTGAATGGGCGACTGAGTCTGATTCGACCTGTATTTATACTAGGGCAAATCCAGTCGTACGACTGAGCCTAGTCGCCTGGCTTAGTCGTGTGACTGAAGCTAGTCGCCTAATTGAGTCGTACGACTGAGCTTGAGTCGTACGGTTCACCCAATCATCCATTTCCAATCGTACGATTAAACTTCATTCGCACATCTGACCTAGTCGGTCACTTTCAATCGGGCAATTAGATTCATTTGGATTGTCCAATTGTACGATTGTACTCATTCGTATGCTCCATTCGTACGACTGGTTCATACTGATGATTCAGTCGTGCGACTGGGCCATACTTGTGACATTTTGACCATTTTACCCACCGACAATTAGCTTCACTTAACAACAGATAAAACATTAAGAACTATTTATCATCTCAGAATGAATCACTGTTAGATTAAACTCTGTTGATCACCTCAGACGTGATCCATTTATCCACCCGATCATCTCAGACATGATCCATTTATCCACCCGATCACCTCAGACGTGATCCATTTATCCATCTGATCACCTCAGATGTGATCCTTTTAACCATTCAGAAACAATTTGTTTAAGTAAACATTAAGCTCGTTTAGTGACATTAACAGATAACAATATACACAGTCCGACATTGACACACTTATACTAATAAATTGAAAAATTTTAAACTACGAACAAAATGAATATCTTTTTGTGATTTTTGTTAGGGCAGGTTTGTTTAGCCTATTAGCATTGACATTATATCAAGAACAGACTCATTTGGAATCAGACAAGCATATACACCATTACTTGGAACATTTTGTGCTAAGTACACCTTGCATGATGACATATCACAGTTTGTACTGATCTAAGACTTCTAAGCACTAACTGGGAATCATGTTTGAACTAATATGTAATACTCATTGATTTTGACCATCAGGCGATGCAGCCACGACAATTGTCAGTATATTTGTCCACTTAAATCCATACACAGACTTTTGACACACATCAGCGATTAATTAGATGAATTAGATCAACAAGTATTTGTGTGTTCCACAGGTATATGGTAATCAATCTTCCTCAGGAGATTTTTGAGCGGTCTGGGAATTAGAAGATTTGGTTCTAAGAATTGTCAAAGAGATGCTAAGCCTCAGGTCAGTGCCATCGCACAGCAGAGAGGCGCAAACAACAATGAATTCTTAAAACAGGTAGGGCATGCCAAGCCTCAGGTCAGTGCCATCGCACAGCAGAGAGGCGCAATACCTATCTTCTTCTTAGAGCAATGTATTATAATATACATTTTTTCTATGACATTTGTCATCTTTTGCTCTGTTTATCAGGTCTTTGCTCACGTTTGTGGCATTTGCTTGCTCCTCACCCCTTATTGGAAATTGATTGATTGTGCAGACCAGGGATACCATGAAAACCCACAACTTGTTGAATTATTTTAATTTAAGCCAATTCACTGATGATGTCTACTGATCTATTGTGTTGAATCTACTGACACATCGTATGGTGCACTTGCACAACCCTAGATCTACTTTCTCCGAGTGGTTACAGTACCAATCAAACGTACTATCATTTTCCCATTTTGTTAGACTTAGACTTCTCTAATTTATAAATTTTCAGTGATTTAATTAACATTTCTGAACAGAAAATCATTTTGGTGTTCCAAGTAACTCGATGCCTGTGTACTATCATTTTCCAATTTTTATCGAGTCACATTATCAGTTTTGTTGTCTATGCCTTTTCAGCTTTACTCACCTTCCCCCTTTTTTTAAAGTAGATGAATACTGAAATAATAAATAATCTGCCCCTAAAATTCTAAAACAGAAAATCTTTTTGTGTTTTTTGGATTTTTATACGACAAGGAAATTAAAAAAAATTAAAATAAAAGAAATACTAAAAATTAAAAAAACAGGTGTCGGACTATGTATCTGTTTCTTCTAATATAACATCACTTTTCTTTTTAACCCCGTTGACCTCTAGCAGATAGAAAAATCTGGGTTTATCAAATGGTTTGGTGTAGAGGTCAGCGCGTTGAAAATCCGTGTTAATTTTGACCACATCAATTAAATGTTTTTCATAGCAGTCGCGTATGAAGTGATACTTGATGCCTATGTGTTTGGTCTTAGGATGTTGGACCGGATTTTTAGTTACTACAATTGCAGCAGAATTATCAACAAATATAGGAGTAGAAGTGAAATGCAAACCGTAGTCCCGCATTTGCTGTTTTATCCAAATGATTTGAGAGCAGCAGCTGGCGGCGGCAACGTATTCAGCTTCATAGGTAGATAGAACAACTGATGTCTGCTTCTTGCACTGCCAAGTTACCAATCTTCTCCCGAAAAATTAACATCCTGCTGACGTAGACTTGTAATTCATTTTGCAGCCTCCATAATCCGAGTCACTATACGTCGTTAGTTCAAAGTCATCATCATGAGGATACCACAACCCCAGTGTTGGAGTACCCTTCAGATAACGAAAAATCCTCTTGACGCCAATCAGATGATTTACTTTGGGTTTCGCTTGATATCGGGAACATAAACATATGGCATACATGATATCTGGACGCGAGGCAGTGAGATACATAAGAGATCCGATCATCCCATGATACATGGTGGCATCCACCAAATCCCCATTCTCATCAGGAGCCACATCGTGATTTGTGGCGAGTGGGGTACCAGCAGCAGTGACATTTTCCATATAAAAGCGACTAAGAATGTCACCTACATACTTAGTCTGATGCAGAAAGATGCCGGTAGGGGTTTGATCCACCTGTAATCCTAGGAAGAACTTCATTTCTCCCATGGCGCTCATTTCAAACTCTGCCTTCATCACAGATTCGAATTCTTTGCACAACTCTTCGTTTCTGGAACCGAAGATGATGTCATCCACATAGATCTGTACCATAAGCAAATCACCATCCTTTTCTTTAATGAACAATGTACAGTCAATCACACTCCTGCGAAAGCCGTGCTTCAACAGATGGGTGGAGAGCTTTTCATACCAAGCTCGAGGAGCTTGATGTAGCCCATACAGAGCTTTGTCTAGCTTGTAGACTCTGTCCCGATGATAAGGATCTTCGAATCCTTCGGGTTGACTGACATAGACCTCTTCACGGATTTCTCCATGCAAGAATGCACTCTTAACATCTAGTTGATAGACTTTGATCTTCATGTAAGAGGCGTAGGCTAGAAAGATGCGGATAGCTTCCATTCTAGCTACTGGGGCAAAGACTTCATTGTAATCGACTCCTTCGACTTGTCTGAAGCCCTGAACGACCAACCGTGCCTTGTTTCTGATAACAACACCCTGGTCATCCTTCTTGCATTTTAGTACCCATTTGGTACCAATTACTTTGACTGCTCTGGGTCGGTCAACGAGAGTCCACACTCCAAGTTTCTTGAACTGTAGCAACTCCTCTTGCATAGCATTGACCCAGGCTTCATCTTTAAGGGCATCGCTTACGTGTTTGGGTTCAATTTGTGAAACAAAACATCTATAAGCCCCGTCATTCACATAGCCCTTTTCCATAACTTCCGCGTAATCAGCAGTATACAGTTGATTTCTTGTCTGCACGCCGGAGTGAAGATCACCAATGATAGCATCGGGCGGATGATTTGTCATGGGAGTTGTAGGAACAATAACTTCAGAATCCATAATTGTGACTGAAGGTTCAGTATCTGTAGTTCCAAATACAGGTTCAGCAGCTGAAGAGCTTCCTTCTTGATCAACATTTGGTGCATTGCTGGTTTCAGTTGCTTCTTCATCAAATGATGAGTCCTCACTATCATCCCGATCAGCTATGGCAGATCCCGATGAACCACTTGCAGGTGTTGCATTGCTAGTATCCAGATTTGGTGAGTTTAGAACATCGTGCATCATCTGAGCAGCAATATCATCATCTGAATCTATCTGAGGAAGATGGAATGATTTGAAAAAGCCATCGTAGTCAAAGAATGACGATGGACCTTTTCCAGCATGGGAGATGGTGAAACGTTGAACGTCAACATTACACCATATTTCTACCTGACCAGTAGAGTTGTTGTAAACTCGTTTGTCGGGTATGCTGTATCCCAGAAAGATCCCCTGATCTACCTTTTCATTGAACTTACCCTCTTGAGTTTTCTTCAGAAGCGTACAAGGAGCACCGAAAGGTTCCAGATACTCCAGGTTAGGCTTACGCTTCTATAGTAACTCATAGCAAGTCTTCCCGTGCCTCTTCACTACTGACACACGATTGAGTGTGTAGCATGCATTGGCAGCAGCTTCGTTCCAGAACTGCACTGGCAGTTTTGAGTCTCCCAACATGGTCCTGGCTGTCTCGATCAAGCTCCTGTTCTTTTGCTCAGCAACTCCATTCATCAGTTATGTGTATACAGAGGTGAATTGATGAACAATTCCCTTTTCTTTGCAGAAAGCATCCATCCACTGATTCTTAAACTCGGTTCCATTATCTGAGCGAATTTTCCTAACCTTTAGCTTGTAAAGTGATTCAAGAGTGGTGACCAGCACTTTGAATGAGTCAAAGGTTTCTGACTTTGCTTTCAAAAACATCACCTATGAGAATCATGAGTAGTCATAAGTGACTGCGAAGCAGTACCAGTCTCCAGCGATACTCTTCGTGCTGACTGGACCGAAGAGATCCATGTGTAGTAGCTCCAGGGGCATCTCGATAGAATTGACGTGCTTGGTCTTGTGAGATTTCCTGGTCTGCTTTCCCTTCTTGCACGAGACACAAAAATCGGGAAGTTGGAAGTTCTTGACAGTAACTCCTTCAACTAAGTTGTTATGAATCAGATGATTCATCTTCCGGTGATTAATGTGTCCCATTCTTCTGTGCCATGAGATGGATTCTTTCTCTGTTGCTTTGGATAAGAAACACTGAACTGTAGAATCAGAGGAAGAAGCATTAGACATATCCAATACATATAGATCATTGTACATGGATGCTGACATTAAGACCTGCTCCTCTGGAATCTCCATCTCTTTCTTCAGTATGTAACACTTACGGTTGTCAAACATCACTTTGAAGCCCTTGTCACATATCTGAGACATTAAAAGCAAATTGTTTTCTAATTGCTGAACAAAATTGACTTTGTCGAACCTTACCTTTTCATTACCAACCTCACCTTGAGTAGTAATGTAGCCTCCTTTGTTACCAGCAAAGGAAACGCGTCCCCCTTTAATTTGTTTGACATTGAAAAGGAGAGACTTGTTTCCTGTCATGTGCCTGGAAGCTCCGCTATCGACTATCCATGTATTTGTAGACGCACTATAGCGGACAACCTGAACATAAGAGAAAATAATCAGTTAAGGAGGGGGACCCAAGCCTTGACTGGCTTGGGTTTCCCAGAGGAATCAACCATCATGAATTCGACCCACTGTCCTTTATCAGTGGGTGGAATCTCAACTTTCAGCTTGTCCTTGCTTTCAGACACATCGGTCGTTTTGGCTTTCCACAAACCATCCCTGTGAAGGGATTGTTTGTGGTAAACCTTAGACTGATTTACAGTTTGAGCATATGGTTTAGATTCAGAAACAGGTTTTGCCGCTGGCATCACAGACATGTCAGTGACTTGTCTGTGTTGCCTTTGGCGTGGAGGAGACGAAAATGACCTAGAAGGTGTTTTAGACCTAATAGGTGTTTTTGATCTAACAGGAGTCTTAGATCGCTGTTTTGAATCTAGATTAACTTTGTTGTTTAGCTCAACCTTAATTCTTGGAGTCTGATAGCGAGGACACTTTGTAGAAATATGACCGCGCTGTCCATAAGTATAGCAGGACCTCCATTCATCAGGGCTAGGAGATCTCTTGTGGGGAGGTGAGTAAACTTCAGGTTCTTTCTTTTTGTTCTCACTTTTAAGGCTTTCACCTCCCTTGACAAATTTAACTTGTTTAACATTATGTGTGTTTTGTCTTGGAAGATGATGGGATTCTTGTTTCACTGATTTAGATTGAGTGGTTTTGGAAATCTTAGGTTGTGTGGTAGTTGATTTTTGACCCAACCCAAGGGATGCTTGAACATTTTTGTCCACCCGGTTTCCAGTGACTTATGTGCCAGCTGTGCCTGATGATGATGCTTTCTGGTCAGAAACCGGAGGGGCAGAGTTAACTGCTGTGTTCGAATCGATGACCAGAGGAGTGGTCACCACATGATCCTTTATGGGGTTATCATTAATTGGACGTTGTTTGGTGTTCAAGAGGATCTCATGTGGTGGAGGCACAACTTTGTATCCCAAACCTTCCCCGTTGTTGCGCTCTTTAATCAAGTTTTTCAAAATATGTGATGAGCTCGCAAGACTATGAAGTTTTTGTTTTAAAGATTCATTTTCAACTTGTAAAATTGCTTTATCCTTTTTAGTTTCTTCAATGGTCTTTAAATAGAATTTAATATCATTCTCTTGGTTGAGTGCAACAACTTCAGTCTCTTTTAATTGTTTCTTTAATGCTTCAACCTTTTCCTTATAGCTGTTCTCATTTTGTTTCAACACTTTGTTAGCCTCTGTGCATAATTTTAGGTCATTTACTAAGTTATCATTGTGATCTAATAACCTAGCAAATTTTAAGTCAATGCTTTCCCTAAATTTTTCACAATCAACACAAGCATGTCTAGCAAAGAGTTTGTCTTTCGATTCTACCTGTGCAGATGAGGACGTTCCAGCCATGAAAGAATTCTGAGACGCTGGTTGTGCTTCAGATTCAACATTCAGCTCATTCTTCACAATTTCATCAACAGCAGCAAAAGTCTCTTCCAAATCAGCAGTATCAATCTCAGCTGAGCTCTCCCCCTCACTCGCTGAGTCTTCATTTAAGTCTTCAACAGATGCTATGTTGGCTTCACCGTCTGATAAGAATCGGAAGGACCAATCCTGTCCTTCATCGCCTTGAGCAACCATAGCCTTTGACTCACTGCCTGTTGGAGCTGTCTTCTTATCCTTATCTTGCCTGTTGAACGAGGAGAATGGATTTCCGTTCCCAGTCTTCTTAGGCTTTACACATTCCCTCTTGAAGTGGCCCTTTTCTCCACAGTTGAAGCACGTGACTTTGGACTTGTCAAACCTAAAGGTAGTATCTTTTGTAGCCACGAGATTCTATCCTGTTTTCTTCACAAATTTTTTAGCTCTTCATACAGCACTTGTAAGAGCCCACATAATATCCATACGTTCCAGCTCGTTCTCATCAACCTGCTTGTAGTCTTCATCAGCTAGGTGGCAGTTTCCAATCTTACCAGCCACTAACCCATCATAAGAGTGAATTACTGCAGCAAGTAGATCCATGTGTTCCTTTTCAACTTCCACAGTTACTTTTCCCAGATTTTCAGTCATCAACTTTGTAGATTGAGTGACTGTTGAACTTTGTAGAACCCCAGATGCACCATGTGACTCACTAGCAGATGATGAGCCTTGATCAGTAGATGGTGATGCATTTGACACAAAAGCAGTCTGCAGAGGAGCGCTGGAAATTTTGGAAGTAGAAGTAGAAGAAGGAGTAACATTTTAGAGTGTAGGATCCTGAGCATAAGAACCCTTCTTTGCCTTGTACTTGTGTCTGACTTCTTCCTCTCGCAGTTTCAGGATAAAGTCATTTATATCCAATGTCTCAAGAACTGAATTGTATCTCAAGGTGGAAATAAACGAATCCCGCTTTTCTGGAAGTCCATCAGCCAAACTGGAGACCTTTTCTTCTTTAGACGTGGTTACCCCATGAGTGTGAAGTTCACTCATCAGATGATAGAAGCGGTCAATTATGTCGTCCAAACTCTCATTCCCAATAGCAGAAAAATTATCAAATTCTTTCTTAAGTGCTTTGGCCTTCAAAGACTTCAGAGTTGAGCTCCCTTCATACCTTTTTATGATCAGAATACTGATGGAAAATCTCTTTAGGAATAGATTGAGTTAACATCGCATAGGCTTTCTTTTCAGTATTATAGGCAATCTTTTGAGCATCAGTCAATCTAGTCAACGTTAAGGGTATACCATCAGCACCAACTGGCATGGTATAACCAGTCTCAATAGCATTCCAAAGATTATTGTCCATGCCATTTAGATGAATCTCAAACCTCTGCTTTCACTGTGGGAACTCATCAATAGACAGAAGCTTAGGTGGCTTATTGTGGTTACCAATCTCATTCTCCAGTAGCAGTAAGTTCTGGATCCTTGAGTCTTTCCCTGCTGAGAACGCAAAATTTTCGGAGTCCATAATGAATTTAACTTAAACTTGAAAAACACAGACTGAGTATGCGACTGGGGAACGACTGAGATACAATCGTGCGATTGAACTCAATCAGGCGACTGGACTAGGCGACTCTGACACTTGAGCGACAGGACAGACCGACTGACTCAACCGGCCGATTGAACAAACGACTGACTCAACCGGGCGATTGAACAAACGTCTGACTCAACCGGGCGACTGAGCTAGGCGACTAGACTTCAGTCGTACGATTGAGAAAATCGTGCGACTGAGACGGCTGAAAACGAGGTTTTTCACACAGTTTGACCTAAAAGTCAAGTTTTTGCACCCTTGACGGCTGAAATTCAAAAAAGATTGAATTTTCAGAACATGCACACGTAAAAACTTGATTTTTGAGCAGAAAGATTGGATCTTTTCGCGTAAAACGTTGACTTTCCCAAAAACTTGATTGAATCCACGAAGAATCAAGAGCCTATGCTCTGATACCACTTGTTAGGACCGTGTACGTACGGAGTACTAACTGATTCTTCGTTATACCGGATCAAATAGTGCAGAATCCTATTTGATAGGTGATCCAATCAGGGAGAACGTAATCAAGATCAAACCTAACGATTAGAAAACGTTAAGAATGGACTAGGGATGATCTCAGACGTTCTTTGGAATGGACGAACAGGACGCTCTGGGTCGACTAGGGTTACAAGTATTCGAAGTGTTATGTTTTTCCACGAATTAAGTAGTATTTATAGGTTACAGCTATCATTCGTACGACTGAGCCAAGCGACTGGCTCAGTCGTGCGACTGAGTCATACGATTGGTTCATTCGGACGACTGAGTCAGTCTTATGACTCAATCATACGATTGACTCAATCACCTGGTTCAGTCGTGCGATTGGCCCATTCGCATGGTTCAGTCGTGCAACTGAATCAGATTACTTAGTTAAACACATTCTTGAACCTTTGATGGTTCAAACCTATGTCTAACAAGTGTAAACCTATATAACATTGTCGTATATGCGTGTACTAATAATTGATATGAATAGATATCACATGTAAACAACCAATAAACATAAATAGAAGAGATTCTCATTATAATGATCAAACGTTACATATGTGTTACAAGAAGAAGTTCTATTACATTTAAGCTCACTAGACTAGAACTGGGGACATGTGTACCAACATGTAACCTATAAATACCGCTTAATTCATGGAAAAACGGGACATTTCGATAATTGACAAACCTAGCCTTCCCAGTTCGTGCAGAGCGTCCCTTCCAAGTTCATAGAACGTTTCAGATCATTCCTACTTCATTCTTAACGTATTCTAATCGTTAGGTTTGATCCGATTAACGTTCTCCCTGATTGGATCGCCAATCAAACAGAATTCCATGCTATTTGATTCGGTTTCACGTACATTCAGTTAGTACTCCGTCCGTACTCGGTCCTAACAAGTGGTATCAGAGCATTGGCTCTTGATTCTTCGTGGATTCAATCTTGTTTTTGAAAAAGTCAACGTTTTTAAGCGAAAAGATCCGTTTTTTCTGCTCAAAATCCAGTTTTTACGTGTGCATGCTTTGAAAATTAAGTTTTTTTCGAGTTGCAGCCGTCTGGGGTATTCAAAATTGTGTTTTAGGTCGAATTGTGTGAAAAAGGTTGAAAAATTTCGAAGTCAGCAGTCTCAGTCGCATGATTGACTCAGTCGCATGACTGAACTCCAATCGCCCAGTTCAATCGCACGATTGGACCAATCGCTCGTTCAATCGCACGATTGTCCCAGTCGTTCTGCTCATTCGCACAACAGCCCTAATCGTCTGCCTAGTCGTACGACTTAGCTCAATCGCACATTAATAGTCTGAGTCGTCCTTCAATCGCCTCTCTCAGTCGCATACACAGTTTGTTTTTTCAAGTTTAAGACTACATTATGGACTCAGAGAACTTTGCATTCTTAGCAGGGAAGGACTCCAGGATCCAGAACCTTTTGCTATTGGAAAATGAGATTTGGAACCATAATAAACCACCTAAGCTACTATCTCTAGATGAATTTCCTCAATGGAAACAAAGGTTTGAGATTCATCTTAATGGAGTGGATACAAATCTCTAGAATGCTATTGAAACTGGCTACCATATGCCAGTTGGTGCTGATGGTATTCCCTTGACTTTGAGTGGACTAAGTGATGCACAAAAGATTGATTATAATGCAGAGAAGAAAGCCTATGCTATGTTGACCCAGTCAATTCCCAAAGACATCTTCCATCAATATTTGGAACATAAGCAGAGCAAAAAGTTCTGGGAGGCTCTTGAGAAGAGATATGAAGGTAATTCAACACTCAAGTCACTGAAGGTGAAAGCGTTGAAGAAAGAATTTGACAACTTCTCTTTTATTGGGAATGAAAGCTTGGATGATATCATAGATCGCTTCTATCATTTGATGAGTGAACTTCACACTCATGGTGTTACAACGTCTAAAGAAGAAAAAGTAGCAAGTTTGGCTGATGGGCTACCAGAGAAGTGGGATTCATTCATTTCCACTCTAAGATATAACTCAGTACTGGAGACTTTGGATATCAATGATCTCATCCTGAAACTGAGAGAAGAAGAGGTGAGACACAAGTACAAGACAAAGAAAGGAGCATACACTCAGGATCCATCTCTCTACAACGTTACTCCTACTCCAACTGCTAAATCCTCCAGTGCCCCTCTGCAGACCGCCTTTGTGTCTAATGCATCATCTGCAATTGGTCAAAGCTCATCGTCTGGTGGTGAGTCACATGATTCATCAGGGGTTCAAGAAAGTCCTACAGTTGCTCAATTGACGAAGTTAGTGACTATAAATCTGGGCAAAGTAACTGTGGAAGTGGCTAAGGAGCACATGGACCTACTTGCTGCTGTGGTTTATTCTTATGATGGTTTGGTTGCAGGAAAGATTGGGAACTGCCACTTGGCTGATGAAGACTATGAGCAGGTGGATGAAAATAAACTGGAAAGAATGGACAAAATGTGGGCTCTCGTAAGTGCTGTGTGACGAGCAAAGAAGTTTGTGAAGAAGACGGGACAGAATCTGGTGGCTACCAAAGATACTACTTTTGGTTTCGACAAGTCTAAAGTCGCCTGTTTCAACTGTGGTGAAAAAGGCCACTTCAAGCGGGAATGTGTCAAACCGAAGAGGACTGGCAATGGAAACCCGTTCTCGTCCTTCAACAAACAGGATAAAGAGAAAAAGACAGCTTCAACAAGCAGTGATTCAAAGGCAATGGTTGCTCAAGGTGATGAAGGACAGGACTGGTCCTTCCGATTCTTAACTGATGATGAAGCCAACATTGCATCTGTTGAAGATCTGAATGAAGATTTAGCGAGTGAGGGGGAGAACTCACTTGTGCTTGACACTGCTGATGTGGATGAGACCTTAGCTGCTGTTAATCAACTTGTTGAAAATGAACTGAATGCTGAATCTGAAGCACAACCTGAACATCAAAATGCTTTCATGGCTGGAACGTCTACATCTGCACAGGTAGAATCAAAGGATGATCTGTTTATTAAACATGCTTGTGTTGAATGTGATAAATTTAGGGAAAGCATTGATCTGAAATTTGCTAGGTTATTAGATCATAATGATAACTTAGTAAATGACTTAAAATTGTGCACTGAGGCAAACAGAGTGTTAAAACAAAACGAGAGCAGCTATAAGGAGAAAATTGAAGCGTTAAAGAAACAACTAAAAGAAACTGAGGTTGTCGCGTTTAACCAAGAAAATGATATAAAGTTTTATTTAAAGACAATTAAGGAAACTAAAAAGGACAGAGCTGTTTTGCAAGTTGAAAATGAGTCTTTAAAGCAAAAACTTGTAAGGCCCCGCTCCCTGGCACCTCACAGTTGCTCGTCATCACACATAAAACATATATTTGATATAAACTTAATAAAGTAACGCAACGGAATTGATAAAAAGGGTCATTCTCATTTCATCATAAGAACTTTTACAATGCATTAAATCGTGATTTAAATACAAAATACAAGCCTTCTTTACAATGCCTAACTTTTACTATGATTGTTGCTGAAGCATATGAAACCGAGGATTTCTTAAATAATCCCATTTATGTGAATCCTCAACAATCATAGGGTCATATACAGTGACCTCTAGTATAAAAACATAAAAATTTTTTATCATAAAGAAGATTTCTTAAATAATCCTGTTTATCAGGATCCTCAAGAAATCTTGCACTTGCAAGCAACATAATGTGTTGCGTGCATTATGGGCCCACAACATATTATGTGGCAGCATTATCAAAAGGAGAATGCCATCCCAAAAGAGCTGAGTAGCCGCCTCGTGCCATCCCCAGCAACACTACCAGCCAACTGGAAACACATAAAAAGTCAACGTTGCTGAGTGAGTTCTAGTTTTATAATAAAACATACTTTTACTTGTTAAAAGTGTCCTTTCATACATGCGAACATACAGCATACGTACACTTAGATAATATTGTTATTATTATCATCATTCGTTCATTAGCTTTCATTCGTGTACCATTCATCGTTCTCGTTCACGTTCGTGCAAACATTCTTTACGTCCATTCATACGTACACAGAGATAATATTCATTATTATCTTCATCATTCGTTATACATCGTTATCTTTAACTTCTCATATGGATCCTGTCAGGCTTTACCCACTTCATAGCACTCGGCTATGATTACTGTGGTCGAATGACAAGGATCCCGTTTCATCCTTACTTGCATATTGAATTCTGATGTACTAATACCATATGCTATACCCCAATCAGTCTTAGCTACTGGGCCGTGAATCAATAAAGCGTATGCCACAGTAGCCTTAGCTACTGGGCCGTGAATCTAAGCGTATGCCACAGTACTAGTAGGTAAGCGGTAGAGGTACCATGACCATGGTCAATCACAAAGAAGGACCAATCGACTTATTCAATGCTTGCAAGACTTAATTCGTTCGTTCGTTAATGCATGTATTCATCATCGTTTTTCTTTTCATTCATTCGTTAATACATGCATTCATCATCATGTTCCTCTTTCATTATCTTTCGCTTTACGTTACATAATACTTCATTCTTTCATCTTCATTATTCGTAAAGTTTTCGGAAAGATAAACATACATAATCATACAGAACATAAATTTCTACAAATCATCAGTCATTACCATCATATAGGGCAACATCATACTTATCATATTTACGTCCTACATACACCTGCCTCCTCATTCATATCAGCCCTGTTTGAGTGATTGAACATACTGCAGTCGCATGGCCTCCATGCGACTGGGTCGTGCGATTGGGCAATCAGGCGACTGGGCTTACATTCGTGCGAATGGACCTTCTATCGTACAAGTGAACACTATACGAATGGATTATTAGGCGATTAACCCTCATACGTGCCACTGAACTATCATGCGAATGGACCTATGCGACCGAATCCCTCAATCGCATGGCCTGTCGGGCGATTGAGCCCCATCCGTACGACTGAACCTCGATCGTACGAATGAACATCAGTTTTCCCTCAGTCGTGCGACTGGCCCTTCAGTCGCATAGCCCTAACTGGGCGGCGACTGAAGTTCATCGTGAACAGCAGCCGCGACCTAACTCCTCTAAACCCATTTCCAGCCCAAATTAGCCCTCCTAAACCTCAGAGGTGCATACTAAAACATCATACAAGCTTATACAAGTTTAAATTCGTACATTAAACTTACTAAACTCGATTTCACCCAAATGGGTTAAACCCATACTTTACAAAAATAGGGTTTATATGTGATCCAGCCACAAAATCGTAAGAAAACATGAAAATGTGGGGTTCTAGAACTCACATTATCAAGGAGAAGATGAAGATCTTCGATTTGGCTAGCCACTTGACAAATCTTGAGCTCGAATCACCACTCTCTCTTTCTTTCTCTTCTTTCTGCTCTCTCTCTCTCTTTCTGCTCTTTCTTCCC
This sequence comes from Flaveria linearis, assembly GCA_024085815.1. NCBI lineage: Eukaryota > Viridiplantae > Streptophyta > Magnoliopsida > Asterales > Asteraceae > Flaveria > Flaveria linearis. The sequence continues at coordinate 78,049,939 of CM044010.1, forward strand.
GACTGAGTGTGTAAATGTGGGGAAGAAGAGGGCTGTCCCTCTTTTATAGTTACAGCTCAGTCGCCCGTCATCCATGCGATTGGACCTTCGGTCGCATGAACACCATGCGACTGGACCTCCAGTCACATGAGCTCCATGCGCATGGTCCTTCATTCGTCCCTGCATCATGCGATTGGGCCTCCAGTCGCATGAATTCCATGCGGCTGAGACTTAGTCGCATATTACCCCAAAAGGTCAAACTTCCGGGTGTTACAAGTCCACCCCCCTTATTTAGGTTTCGTCCCCGAAACCTGTTATTCCTCGAACAGTCGTGGGTAAAGCTGCCTCATTTCTTCTTCAGTTTCCCACGTTGACTCGGATCCCTTCCTGTGCCACCACTGTACACGCACAAGAGGAACCACTTTATTTCTTAACCTCTTCTCTTTGCGATCGACGATCGCCACTGGTTGCTCTACATAGTTGAGCCGTTCTTCTACTTCAATATCTTCCAGTGGAACGATCAGATCCTCATCGGCCAAACATTTTCTCAGATGAGATACGTGGAAGGTCGGGTGAATTCCACTTTAGCTCATCTGGTAGGTCCAATCTATAAGCCACCTCTCCTACTCGAGTAATGATTCGGAAAGGGCCTATATACCGCGGGCTCAGTTTGCCCCGTTTTCGGAACCGAATAATTCCTTTCCAAGGCGGGACCTTCAACATCACCCGGTCACCCACCTGGAACTCAATCGGTCGGTGTCGTTTATCGGCATACGACTTCTATCTGTCTTTGGCTGCCTTCATGTAAGCCTTGATCCTTTCGAGCTTATCAGTCGTAGCCTTGACTACCTCGACGCTCCCTAGTTCCTTCTGACCAATATCACCCCAACAAGCGGATGTCCTGCATCTCCTACCATATAGCATCTCATAAGGTGGCATGCCAATACTGGCATGATAGCTGTTATTGTATGAGAATTCAGCTAATGGCAGGTGGTCGTCCCAACTTCCTCCAAAATCGATCACACATGCCCGAAGCATGTCTTCGAGTGTCTGGATCGTCCTCTCAGACTGACCGTCCGTCTGAGGGTGGTAAGCCGTGCTGATATGTAGTCTCGTCCCCATTGCATTATGGAATCTCTTCCAGAATTTCGATGTAAAACGGGTGTCACAATCCGACACAATCGACACCGGTACACCATGACGAGTTACAATCTCTTTGATGAAAAGATCAGCCAACCTTTCGGATGAATATGTCTCGCGCATCGGTAGGAAGTGAGCGCTCTTCGTCAGACGATCCACAATCACCCATATAGTATCATACCCTTTCGGGGTACGTGGCAGCTTTGTAATGAAATCCATGGTGATATGCTCCCACTTCCATTCCGGTATATCCAAAGGTTGAATCTTTCCATACGGCTTCTGATGCTCGGCCTTCACTTGCAGACAAGTAAGGCACTTACTCACATACTCCACCACGTCACGTTTCATACCTGGCCACCAATAATCTTTCTTCATGTCTTGGTACATCTTGGTAGCACCGGGATGAATGGAGTACCGAGTCTTGTGAGCTTCATCCATAATCCTCATTTGCAGATCCCCAAGACGAGGAATCCACATACGCACAAACCGGGTTCTAACACCCATCGTGTTTTCACCCAACTCCGCAACCAGACCTCTTATTCTTTCAGAGTTAAGATGATCTTCTTTCAATGCCTCCTTTTGGAACTCTTTCACTTGCTTTATCACGTCAGAGGTCATGATCAATTGGTAGGCCTTCACCCGTATTGGTTCGGGTCTCTCCTTTCGGCTAAGGGCATCAGCCACCACGTTGGCTTTGCCGGATGGTAGTGGATCTCACAATCATAGTCTTTTATCAGTTCTAGCCATCGCCGCTGTCTCATATTTAAATCTTTTTGCTTGAAGAAGTACTTCAAGCTCTTGTGGTCGGTAAAGATGGTGCACTTCGTCCCGTAGAGATAGTGCCTCCAAATCTTCAATGCAATGGCCACAGCTGCTAGCTCCAAGTCATGAGTAGGGTAATTAACCTCATGAACTTTCAGCTGTCGGGATGCATAGGCTATAACTTTTCCCCTCTACATTAACACGCACCCCAACCCCGAATAGGAAGCATCAGAATAAACCACCAGATCCTCACTTCCTTCGGGCAATGACAGAACAGGAGCTTGGGTCAACCTCGTCTTTAATTCCTTAAACGCCTTCTCTTGAGCTTGACCCCATACAAACTTCACATCCTTCCGGGTCAACTTGGTGTGGAGAAGCAATCTTGGAGAAGTCTTGGATGAATCTTCTGTAATAGCCCGCCAGACCCAAGAAACTACGGATCTCGGATGGCGTCTTTAGAGACTTCCATTGCATTACTGCTTCCACCTTCACCGGATCGACCATAATTCCCTCCGGATTAACCACGTGACCCAGAAATTGAACCTCGCGCAACCAGAATGCGCACTTGGAGAATTTGGCGTACAATTTATCCCTTCTCAACGTCTCTAGTACTTCTCGAATGTGACAGGCATGCTCTGTTTCGCTCCTTGAATAAATCAGGATATCGTCAATAAATACAATCACTGATTTATCCAACATCGTCCGACACACTCGGTTCATCAAATCCATAAAAGCAGCTGGCGCGTTGGTCAAACCAAAAGACATGACAAGGAACTCGTAATGACCGTAGCGCATACGAAAAGTTGTTTTAGGGACATCCTGCTCTTTCACTTTCAGTTGATGGTAGCCTGATCGGAGATCTATCCTTGAAAACCAACTGGCACCCTGAAGTTGATCAAACAAGTCGTCGATCCTCGGCAAGGGGTATCTGTTCTTCACCGTCAACTTGTTCAGCTCACGGTAGTCGATGTACATCCTCATACTACCATCTTTCTTCTTTACGAACAGAACCGGAGCACCCCAAGTTGAGATACTCGGTCTAATAAACCCCTTATCCAACAGCTCTTGCAACTGCTCCATCAACTCCTTCATTTCCATCGGGGCCAATCGATACGGTGCCTTGGCGATAGGTTGAGCACCCGGTATCAGGTCAATCTGGAACTCGATCTCTCTGTCAGGTGGCAATCCCGATAAGTCTTCCGGGAACACGTCTGGAAAATCACGCACAACCGGAACATCAGATAGTTGTGGTGTTGGCGTTTCCACATCTTTCACATAACATAAGTAGGCGCTGCACCTACGCCTCATACATTTTCCCGCCACAGCCATTGAGATCACCTTCGGAATCGTAGTAACCCGATCACCATAAACTGTCACTGAACTACCGCCGGGAGCGGTTAATTGAATCATCTTCTTGTGACACACGATGTTTGCCTCAGAGTCCGCCAACCAATCCATCCCAAGTGCAAGATCGAAACCACCCAAAGTCATCGCAAACGGTCTAACCAGAAATTTATGGCCCTCCAATTCAACATCACAACCCTCTATCACCTCAGAGATCCTAGTAGACTTACCTATGGCAGTTTCTACATCAAAGGGCACATCAACACGTCTACTACTAACAGGCAGCTTAGTACAGAAGGCAGCAGAAATAAAACTCCTACTGGCACCCGAATCAAATAATACGGAGGCTAAAGTTTGGTTCACCAGAAACGTACCGGACACAAAATCAGGGTCCGTCCTGGCCTCTTCCTGCGTCATCGTGAATGCCCTGGCCTTTGCCCTCGGTTCTTCACCTCCCGCCTTCTTCGCCCCTGACCCCTCAGCTCTAGGTTTCTTGCAGTCTCTGCTCATATGACCACTTTCCCTACAGTTAAAACACTTGCCCATCCGGCAATCCTTCGACATATGCCCTGCCTTCCCGCATCTGAAACAGATGTTGGATCCCCACTTGCACTCCCCCGAGTGCTCCCTTCCACACTGGCCGCACTTCCTTAACCCTGCTCCTGACATGACCACATGGCGGTCATCCACCCTTGCCTTCTTGTTACTCGTCGAAGTATCACCTCGACCAAACCTCCTCCCCTGCCAATTTCTCTCACCGCATCCCTTCTTACTACCCTCAGCCTTCACCACCACAGCCAGCTCATCGTATAACCTTCCTACCTAATCCACTGCCGACCTAAAAGTGCTCGGTCGGGCAGTAATCAAATGCCTGCGGATGTCAGCTGGCAGCCCCTGAATATACCGGTTGATCTTCCGAGACACCGGCGTCACCTGATCCGGCACCATTCTCGCCATCTCATTGAATTTGGTGGTGTACTATTGGTGGGTCATCGTTCCCGCCTCCAACTACAGGAACTCTCTCTCAACTTTGTCCATTTCCCGACAAGGACTGAACTCCTCGATCACCATCCTTTTCAGCTCGGACCACTTCATTCTTCTGATGGCCCTGCTACCTTCGGCCTGGACTATGTTGTCCCACCAGCATAAGGCCAAACCAGTAAAAGAGTGGGTAGCAAACTTCACTTTCTTGTCCTCCTGGCAATCACTGATATCGAGGACGGCCTCCATATCTCTCACCCATTGGTGAGCATCAGCAGCAGTGCCAGAACCGTCAAAAGTACGGGGCTTGCACCTCATGAATGCCCCGTAATTACAACCCCGTGTTGTCTCTCGTACCGGCTCCTCCTCCTCTTCCTCTTCATTATCAGATAGAACCGTTTCCGGCTCTTATTGCTCCTGTCTTCCTGAGGACCTGTTCCTCTCTTTTCTTTCACCTTCCCTGACAGCCTTAATTACCTCGGTAACCACAGACGGTAAGATCGTCTGCATGACCTGATGTACCTCCTCAACCACTGCCTCTTTTACCGAGGCTCTTAAGTTAGCGCTCTCATCTACCCCCTCCTGATGAGGGGTCTCAGTTTTCTCGTGAACCACTTTCTCTACTCTAGGTCTTCCTCTTGTGGCTCGTGGTTCAGCACCACGTCTGCCACCGCCTCCACCCCGGGAAGCTTTGGAAGATCTACCACCAGCCATTCTCTACCTCACACTGAAAGATTCAAACACCAACATGGTCATTCAAGGAAATAGCTCAGTTTATGTCAAGTATAGCAAGTTCCTAATTACAGTGGCCAGTTGTGATTAGCCACTTACTGTACTCTTCGTACCCCGAGCATTACTTGTCCTGACTACGTTAGTATCTAACTCTAACAGTAACACATACATCACATAACATGCGCACGTAATACTTGTTAACTTTAATAATAAAAAAAATACCTGATGGCACGCAACTACTCAGATGGCATTCTCTTCCTTTCTGTCCCATTTTCAGTTTAAGTTTAGGTTTATTTTTGAAAATTTACCCGTTTCACTTAAACTTTGGCTCTGATACCAACTTGTAAGGCCCCGCTCCCGGGCACCTCACAGTTGGTCGTCATCACACATAAAACATATATTTGATATAAACTTAATAAAGTAACACAGCGGAATTGATAAAAAGGGTCATTCTCATTTCATCATAAGAGCTTTTACAATGCATCACATCGTGATTTAAATACAAAATACAGGCCTTCTTTACAATGCCTAACTTTTACTATGATTGTTGATGAAGCATATGAAACCGAGGATTTCTTCAGTAATCCAGTTTATGTGAATCCTCAACAATCATAGGGTCATATACAGTGACCTCTAGTATAAAACATAAAAAAAATTTATCATAAAGAAGATTTCTTAAATAATCCTGTTTATCAGGGTCCTCAAGAAATTTTGCACTTGCAAGCAACATAATGTGTTGCGTGCATTATGGGCCCATAACACATTATGTGGCAGCATTATCAAAAGGAGAATGCCATCCCAAAAGAGCTGAGTAGCCGCCTCGTGCCATCCCCAGCAACACTACCTGCCAACTAGAAACACATAAAAAGTCAGCGTTGCTGAGTGAGTTCTAATTTTATAATAAAACATACTTTTACTTGTTAAAAGTGTCCTTTCATACATGCGAACATACAACATACGTACACTTAGATAATATTGTTATTATTATCATCATTCGTTCATTAGCTTTCATTCGTGTACCATTCATCGTTCTCGTTCACGTTCGTGCATACATTCTTTACGTCCATTCATATGTACACAGAGATAATATTCATTATTATCTTCATCATTCGTTATACATCGTTATCTTTAACTTCTCATATGGATCCTGTCAGGCTTTACCCACTTTATAGCACTCGGCTATGATTACTGTGGTCAAATGACAAGGATCCCGTTTCATCCTTACTTGCACATTGAATTCTGATGTACCAATACCATATGCTATACCCCGATCAGTCTTAGCTACTGGGCCGTGAATCAATAGAGTGTATGCCACAGTAGCCTTAGCTACTGGGCCGTGAATCTAAGCGTATGCCACAGTACTAGTAGGTAAGCGGTAGAGGTACCATGACCATGGTCAATCACAAAGAAGGACCAATCGACTTATTCAATGCTTGCAAGACTTAATTCGTTCGTTCGTTAATGCATGTATTCATCATCGTTTTTATTTTCATTCATTCATTAATACATGCATTCATCATCATGTTCCTATTTCATTATCTTTCGCTTTACGTTACATAATACTTCATTCTTTCATCTTCATTATTCGTAAAGTTTTCGGAAAGATAAACATACATAATCATAAGGAACATAAATATCTACAAATCATCAGTCATTACCATCATATAGGGCAACATCATACTTATCATATTTACGTCCTACATACACCTGCCTCCTCATTCACATCAGCCCTATTTGGGCGATTGAACATACTGCAGTCGCATGGCCTCCATGCGACTGGGTCGTGCGATTGGGCAATCAGGCGACTGGGCTTACATTCGTGCGAATGGACCTCCTATCGTACGAGTGAACACTATACAAATGGACTATTAGGCAATTAACCCTCATACATGCGACTGAACTATCATGCGAATGGACCTATGCGACCGAATCCCTCAATCGCATGGCCTGTCGGGCGATCGAGCCCCATCCGTACGACTGAACCTCGATCGTACGAATGAACATCAGTTTTCCCTCAGTCGTACGACTGGCCCTTCAGTCGCATAGCCCTAACTGGGCGGCGACTGAAGTTCATCACGAACAGCAGCCGTGACCTAACTCCTCTAAACCCATTTCCAGCCCAAATTAGCCCTCTTAAACCTCAGGGGTGCATACTAAAACATCATACAAGCTTATACAAGTCTAAATTCGTACATTAAACTTACTAAACTCGATTTCACCCAAATGGGTTAAACCCATACTTTACAAAATAGGGTTTATATGTGATCCAGCCCCAAAATCGTAAGAAAACATGAAAATGTGGGGTTCTAGAACTCACATTATCAAGGAGAAGATGAAGATCTTCGATTTGGCTAGGCGCTTGACAAATCTTGAGCCTGAATCACCACTCTCTCTTTCTTTCTCTTCTTTCTGCTCTCTCTCTCTCTTACTGCTCTTTCTTCCCGACTGAGTGTGTAAATGTGGGGAAGAAGAGGGTTGTCCCTCTTTTATAGTTACAGCTCAGTCGCCCGTCATCCATGCGACTGGACCTTCGGTCGCACGAACACCATGCGACTGGACCTCCAGTCGTATGAGCTCCATGCGCATGGTCCTTCATTCGTCCCTGCATCATGCGACTGGGCCTCCAGTCGCATGAATTCCATGCGGCTGAGACTCAGTCGCATATTAACCCAAAAGGTCAAACTTTTGGGTATTACAAAACTCCACAGTCTAGCTAGTTCTTCTCATGTTTTGAAAAACTTGGTTAAGGAACGCAACAACGGGGAAGGGTTGGGTTATAAGTTTGTGCCTCCACCACATGAGATCCTGTTGAACACCAAACAACGTCCTATTAATAATAATCCAATAAAGGACCATGTGGTGACTACTCCTTTGGTTAGTGATCCGGACACAGCAGTTAAACCTGCTCCTCCGGCTGCTGATCAGACAACATCAATATTAGGCACAACTGGTAAAACCATCATTGACAACCGGGTGGAAGAGAATGTTCAAGCATCTGTTGGGTTAGGTCCAAAATCTGCTACCACACAACCTAAGATTTCAAAAACCACTCAAACTAAACCGGTTAAGCAAGATAACAATCATCTTCAAAGACAAAACCCCCATAACGTTAAACAAGTAAAATTTGTCCAGGAAGGTGAAAATCAAATGAGTGAGACCAAAAAGTCAGTACTTGAAGTTTACTCCCCACCCCACAAGAGATCTCCTAGTCCAGTTAAAAGGAGATCATGCTATACTTATGGTCAACGGGGTCACATTTCTTCAAACTGTCCTTGTTATCAGACACCCAAAATTAAAATTGAACTAGAAAATGAAGTTAAACAGTTTACAGAGATCTAAGACTCTGGTTAGGTCTAAGACTCCTGTCAGGTCTAAAACACCTGGTAGGTCTTACACCTCTCCCCAACACCATAGACAACACAGACAAACCACTGGCAAGTCTGTGATGCCTGAGGTGAAACCTGTCTTTGAAACTAAACCTAAGGTTCAAACTGTCAATCAATCATCGGTTTACCACAAACAATCCTTTCACAAGGATGGTTTGTGGAAAGCGAAAACATCTGAAGTGTCTGAAAGCAGTGATAAGTTGAAGATTGAGGTCACACCTACTGATAAAGGACAGTGGGTCGAGTTCGTGATGTGTGATGCCTCTGGGAAACCCAAGCCAGTCAAGGCTTGGGTCCCCCTCCTTAACTAATTATTTTCTATTATGTGTAGGTTGTCCGCTATAGTGCTTCTACCAACACATGGATAGTTGATAGCGGAGCATCCAGGCACATGACAGGAAATCAGTCTCTCCTTTACAGTGTCAAACAGATTAAAGGGGGACATGTTTCTTTTACTGGAAATAAAGGAGGATACATTACCGCACAAGGAGAAGTAGGTAATGCAAAGGTAAGATTTGATAAAGTTAATTTCATTCAACAATTGGACAACAATCTGCTTTCAGTGTCTCAGATATATGACAAGGGCTTCAAAGTTATGTTTGACAATCAGAAGTGTTACATTCTGAAGAAAGAGAAGGAGATTCAAGAGGAGCAGGTATTAATGTTAGCATCTAGGTATAATGACCTGTATGTTCTAGATATGTCTAATGCTTCTACTAGTGTGTCTACTGTTCAATGATTTTTGTCTAAAGCTACAGAGAAGGATTCCATCTCATGGCACAGGAGAATGGGACACATTAATCATAGGAAGATGAATCATCTGATTCATAACAACTTAGTTGATGGAGTTCCTGTTAAGAACTTCAAACTTCCTGATTTTTGTGTCTCATGCAAGAAGGGAAAGCAGACCAGGAAATCTCACAAGACCAAGCACGTCAATTCTATCGAGATGCCTCTGGAGCTATTGCATATGGATCTATTCGGGCCTGTCAGCACGAAGAGTATCGCCAGAGACTGGTACTACTTTGTAGTCACAGATGACTACTCACAGTTCACCTAGGTGATGTTTCTGAAAGCAAAGTCAGAAACCTTTGAGTCATTCAAGGTGCTCGTTACTACACTGGAATCTCTCTATAAGCTGAAGGTTAGGAAGATCCTTTCAGACAATGGAACAGAGTTCAAGAATCAGTGGATGGATGCTTTCTGCAAAGAAAAGGGAATTGTTCATTAGTTCACCTCTGCATACACACCACAGATGAATGGAGTTGTTGAGCGGAGGAACAGGAGCTTGATCGAGACTGCCAGGACTATGTTGGCAGATTCAAAGCTGCTAGTGCAGTTCTGGAATGAGGTTGTTGCAAATGCATGCTACACACTTAATCGTGTGTCAGTTGTCAAGAGGCATGGGAAGACTTGCTATGAGTTGCTTCAGAAACGTAAACCTAACCTGGAGTATCTGGAACCATTCGAAGCTCCATGTACGTTACTGAAGAAAACTCCAGAGGTTAACTTCAGTGAAAAGGCAGATCAAGGGATCTTTCTAGGATACAGCATACCAGACAAACGAGTTTACAATAACTCAACAGGTCAGGTCGAAGTATGGTGCAATGTCGATGTACAACGATTCACCATCCCCCCTGCTGGAAAAGACCCATCGTCGTTCTTCGACTACGATTGCCTTTTCAAATCATTCAACCTTCCTCAGATAGATTCAGATGAAGAGATGGCTACTCAGATGATGCATGATGTTCTAAACACACTGAATCTGGATACTAGCGATACAACACCTGTGAGTGGTTCATCGGGATCTTCACCAGCTGATCAGGACAAGAGTGATGACTCATCAGATGATGAAGAAGCAGCTGAGACAGGCATTGAGCATAATTTTGATCAAGAGGAAAGCTCATCAGCTGCTGAACATGCATCAGGAAATATGGATACTGAACCTCCTGTCACAAATCTGGATACTGAAGTTGTCATCCCTACGACACCTGTGACTAGGATTAGTACGAATCATCCGCAGAAGGCTATCATTAGAGATTGACACTCCGGCGTGCAGACGAGAAATCAGTTGTACTCTGCTGATTATGCTGCAATTATGGAAAAGGGCTACGTGAATGATGGAGCATTCAAATGCTTTGTATCTCAAGTCAAACCCAAACACGTAAGCGATGCCCTGAAGGATGAGGCCTGGGTCAATGCTATGCAAGAGGAGCTGCTACAGTTCAAGAAGCTTGAAGTGTGGACACTTGTTGACCGGCCAAAAGGAGTGAAAGTGATAGGCACCAAATGGGTGCTACGCTGCAAGAAGGATGAGTTGTTATCAGAAACGAGGCACGGTTGGTTGTTCAAGGCTTCAAACAAGTCGAAGGAGTCGACTATAATGAAGTCTTTGCACCAGTTGCTAGAATGGAAGTAATCCGCATCTTTCTAGCCTACGCATCTTACATGAAGATCAAAGTCTATCAACTAGATGTAAAGAATGCGTTCCTTCACGGGGAAATCCGTGAAGAGGTCTACGTCAGTCAACCCGAGGGATTCGAAGATCCTTACCATCGGGAAAGAGTCTACAAGTTGGACAAGGCTCTGTATGGGCTACATCAGGCTCCTCGAGCTTGGTATGAAAAGCTCTCCACCCACCTGCTGAAACACGGGTTTCGCAGGGGTGTGATTGACTGCACGCTGTTTATCAAGGAAAGAGACGAAGATTTACTAATTGTGCAAATTTATGTGGATGACATTATCTTCGGTTCGCGAAATGAAGATCTATGTAAAGAATTCAAATCTGTGATGAGGGTAGAATCTAAAATGAGCACCATGGGAGAAATGAAGTTCTTCCTGGGATTACAAGTGGATCAGACATCTACCGGTATATTTCTGCATCAGACAAAGTATGTCGGAGACATTCTTAGTCGCTTTGATATGGAAATGTCACCGCTTCCGTTACCCCACACGCCACAAATCATGATGTGGCTCCTGATGAGAATGGGGATTTGGTAGATACCACTATGTATCGTGGGATGATCGGATCTCTCATGTATCTCACTGCCTCTCGTCCAAATATCATGTATGCCACATGTCTGTGCTCCAGATATCAAGCGAAACCAAAAGTAAATCATCTGATCGGAGTGAAAAGGATCTTTCGTTATCTGAAGGGTACACCAAAACTGGGGTTGTGGTATCCTCATGATGATGACTTCGAGTTAACGGCGTATAGTGATTTAGACTACGGCGGCTACAAGATGAATTTCAAGTCTACATCAGCAGGGTGTTAGTTTTTTAGAAGGCGTTTAGTCACGTGGCAATGCAAGAAGCAGACATCGGTTGCCTTATCAACCTGTGAAGCTGAATACGTTGCTGCTGCAAGCTGCTGCTCTCAGATTATCTGGATCCAACAGCAAATGCGGGACTACGGTTTGCAATTCTCTAACACCCCTATCTATGTTGATAACTCTGCTGCCATAGCTGTAACTAAAAATCCGGTTCAAAACCCTAAAACTAAGCACATTGGCATAAAGTATCACTTCATACGCGACTTCTATGAAAAACAATTAATCGATATGGTTAAGAAAAACACGGATTTTCAACGCGCTGACCTCTACACTAAACCATTTGATAAACCCAAATTTTCTATCTGTTAGAGGCAAATGGCGTGAAAAAGAAAAGTGACATTATCTCGGAAGAAACAGATGCTTAGTCCGACACTAGTTCAGTTTTTTTATTTTATTTATTTTTTTAATTTCCTTGTCTTATAAAAGTCCAAAAAACACAAAAAGATTTTCTGTTTTAGAATTTCAGGGGGAGATTAGGTTACGTTCAGTATTTATTTACTTAAAAAAAGGGGAAGGGCAGATAAGCTAAAAGGCAAAAACAACGAAGATAAGACAGCGATTCTACATAATGGAAAGTGATAGTACACAGGCGTCTAGTTACTTGGAACACCAAAAGATTTTAAATTTTTGTAATTTTAGTTTAAATTAAATCATAGAAAATTGTTAGTCAGAGAACACTTAGTCTAACAAATTGGGAAAATGATAGTACGCTTGGGTGTTACTGAAATTACACGGAGAAAGTTGATCTAGGGAGGTGCTAGTTCACTATACGATGTGTCGGTAGATTCAACACAATAGACTAGTAGACAACATTGGTGAACTCAATTTAAACTAATGTACTCAACCGACTGTGGGTTCCCATCTTATCACTGGTTAACACAATCAGTTATTTCCAGTAAGGGATGACAAGCAAATGAACGCCACTAAAAGTGTACGGATAACCACAAAAGGAGCAAAGCATGAAAAAATGAAAATAAACGCAATCAAGCTGATAACCTATGTTGTTGGTGCGTTATGTGCAAAAGAAAATAAGAAATGCTCTAACAAGGGGATAGGTTGTGTGCCACCCTGCTATGCGATGGCACTGACCTGAGGATAAGCATAACCTAGATATTCTAGAATTCACTGCTGTTTGCCGCCTCTCTGCTGTGCGGTGGCACCGACCTGAGGCTTGGCTTCTCTTTGAAAATTCTAAGAATAGTCTCTTCTTGTCAAAATATCCATAGACCGCTCAAAAATCTCCTGAGGAATGTTGATTACTATATAAGCGTGGGATCCACAAATGTTGGTTGAAATAATATAATCTAATACATCACCAATATGTGTCAAAAGTCTGTGTATGGATTTAAGTGGACAAGTATACTGACAATTGTCGTGAATGCACCGCCTGATGTTGATAATCAACGTGTGCTACGTATCAGATCAAGCATGATTCCCAGTTAGAACTTAGAAATCTCAGATGAATGAGAAGCTGTGATATGTAAATATGCTAGTTTCCATTTCAATAAATATATAAAAGTTCCAAGTAATTGAGTTTATGCTTGTCTGATTCCATAAGAATCTGTCCTGGAAATGATGTTATTGCTAATAGGCGTGTCTACCCAAGCCTAAGAAAATCACAAAAACATGTTTATATAGTTACTTAGTTTAGTCTTTTAATTTATTTGTAAAGTGTGTTAGTGTCGGACTGTGCTATGCTACTCATTACAAATAATGTGAAAATTATGAACTTAACGTTAATCTAAAATCAATTGTTTCTGAAAAAGTAAAAGGATCATGTCTGAGATGATCAGGTGGATAAATGGATTATGTCTGAGATGATCAGGTGGATAAATGGATTATGTCTGAGATGATCAGGTGGATAAATGGATCATGTCTGAGATGATCAGGTGGATAAATGGATTATGTCTGAGATGATCAGGTGGATAAATGGATCACATCTGAGGTGATCAAATGTTGTTTTAATCTTAAAATGGTCATGTCTGAGATGATCAAATTGATCCAAATGTTTTATCTATTGTTACAAGTGTATAAGTGTTCATGGGTCAAAAGGGCAAAATTTCATACGAATGACCCATTCGCATGACTGGACCATGAGTATGAACCAGTCGTACGAATGGACCATACGAATGAGCACAATCGCACGATTGGAGGTAACCGACTGTGAACAATCGTACGAATGAACCTCAATCGTACAACTGGTGATGGCCGAATGGACGATTCGTACGACTGAAGCTCAGTTGCACGACTCAATCGTGCGACTAGACTCAGTCGCACGACTGGAGTGTGCCCTAGCATAAATAGAGGGCGAATCGGCCTCAGTCGCTCCATTCACTCAAATCGCCCCCAAATCGTACGACACAACCCCACTCTGCCAAAAATTCCGGTTGATCGATTTTGACCTTTGTTTGTTTCTCTCTGACGTTGGTATTGATTATACAGGTACTACGCGATGTGGTGTATCACTAAAATCCGTTCCTACACGTCAAATGGATCTAAAAGTGACCTAACAGTAACCGGACTAAAAGTGACTAATAAACCACTAAAACTAAGCTCATTGATTAAATTAAAGTTAATAGGTGTTTAGTCGGACATCTGTAAGACTAATGAGCCATTCCTCAACGTTTAATATCACGAATCACTCAAAAATCAAATTTGAATGGACAAACCGTCAGTCATGCGATTGGACACACTGATGAACTCCAGTCGCACGACTGAGCAAGATGACTAGACTCAATTGCACGACTGAGATGGACGAATGGTTCAATCACACGACTGAACCATGCATCTAAACTCGATCGCACGACTGAGGTAAGTGCATGAGCAATCGCATGACAAAGTCCAATCACTTGACTCAGTCGCATGAATGAGCTCAATCGCATGACTAGAGCTCAGTCGTCCAGCTTACTCACACGACTAGATTCAATCTCTCAGTTCAGTCGCACGACTGAACAAAATGTTCAATTACATGAAACAAGTCTGGAATACTTTGACACGTACTAATGTTTATTTACTTTGTGTCACAGATGGCGAGCAGATGGCCTATGAGCTCTAAGCACAACATTTGTGCTTATCTTGACCTAACTTCCCGCAACTCTGCTGAGTTTGCTGGGATCATCTCGTTTTCACGACGCTAGAGGATCTTTCGGGAGATCTCAGCGCCTTGCACTCCTTACCGATCGATACAGCAGGCGTTTTGGGAAAACACTGCTGTTGACCGTTCTACCGATCCATACACTATCAGGAGTTCGATTTTTGGGGAGGCCATCCAGATCACCGAAGAGGATATACGGACGGTTCTTAAGTTCGGGGATGATGCAGATTGCCCCACTAGATTACATCCCCTTATCGTCCGTGGCTGCTTCATGAGAGCCAAGTATTCTGGGGACATCAACACAAGTATGCTCAACAAGAGCAACTTGTGCCCCCAGTTCAAATACTTGGTACATGTACTTCTTAGATGCATCGCATCAAGGAAGGGCGGCTTTGATGAGTTGTCAGACCAGATGCAGAATGCATATGCTGCTCTAGTGCTGAACCATCCTTTTAGCTTCTCCAGGATGATCTTCACCTACTTGGTGGAGAACATCGAGGCCAAAGGGAAGGAGAGTTTCTGTATGCACCCGAGGTTCATTCAGATGATTATCGA
This sequence comes from Flaveria linearis, assembly GCA_024085815.1. Taxonomy (NCBI): domain Eukaryota; kingdom Viridiplantae; phylum Streptophyta; class Magnoliopsida; order Asterales; family Asteraceae; genus Flaveria; species Flaveria linearis. The sequence goes on from CM044010.1 coordinate 78,065,244, forward strand.
TCAGAAACTCCCCAGCTGCCCAAGGAGCAAGATGATGCGGTCGTATTGGAGGTTATGGATGATACGACGCTGGGGAGAATGAAGGTATACCGGGGGAAGCAGGTGAAGCCCCCAGTGAGGAGACTGTTTAGGTATTTGGCCCGTGAGGATTACATGATGCCAGCTAGGAATAAGTGGTGTCACGATGACAGTGATTCGGACTCGGAGCCGATAGCGGTTCCGGATGATGATTCAGATGATGATGACGATAATGGTGGAGATACTGGCCCCACACAATCTAGGGCCACTACTATCGATGTGATATCTCCATCATCCACCCAAGGAGGAGCAGAGAGTGCTGGTTTCCATCAGAGATTTCTACCTGATGAGGTAGAAGAGTCGGATGATGAGCCCCTGGTACGAACGGTAGGAAGCCGTGTCGTAGCCACGGAGAGGGGTATTAGGATGGTTGGCGGACGTCCTGGAGGGTCTGGGAAGACTGCCACTGACCCATCTTACATCCCAGACTCTCCTAGTAGCCGAGGGGGAGCCTCCGGGTCCAGGGGGACTCGGAGGAAATGGATGGCTCAGCCACACGGGCTGAAGCCCAAGAGTAGGAGGTTTACCCTACTCACTACCTCCACAGCCACCACTAATAACTCAACCACCCCTACTACCACTCCACCAATCTTCACTACCACCACTACACCACCACCCACCTCTATACCACCCCCAATCTTTACCACCACCACGAGCCATCAAGCCGGCCCATCCTCCTTCCCCACAGGATCATCCCTCCCTCCTATTGGAGAGGAGGAACAGCTTGCAGCACTTAACAGAATGGTGCTGAAGCTGCTAGCTGCAGATGAGGAGAAGTCGGGTAGGCTTCATCAGCTTGAGGAGCAAAATGCTTCTCAAGCTCAGCATATTGCTCAGCAAGCTGAGCAGATCTCCCAACTCCAGGAGCAAAATGTCCTGTCTACTCAGAAGATTGAGGAGTTGGAGTCAGCTAATAAGAAGATTTTGCTAAAGCTGAAGGGGTCACAAGCTGAGCCACTGAAGATAGGGGAAGGAGAGGATGATGACGATGGTGATGATGAGGAGGATGATGATGAAGAGGATGAAAGTGAAGATGATGATGAGGAGGGTGATGGCGAGGATCGAGGCAAGGATGGTGATGATGATGAAGGGGATGTAGATGCATCCGCCTCTGCCCCTGGTCAAGAGCAAAGGACCAAGAGGAAACAGGACCAGGGAGTATCATCGTCTGTCCCGCCTACCTCCCCATCTGCTGAAGATCCGGCAATGATTCAGGGCAAAAGTACAGATTAGATGTTTTATTTTTCAACTTTTGTTCTTGAATCATCTTTCAATGTTTATGTAACTTATGTAAATGTTTAATGATTAATGTTTGATTATCTTGATTACTTAGTAATGATTGTTATTCTATATGTCTAAATCAAGCAGATCCGGGATTTCAGCAAGATGAGCACGATGTTGCTCCCCTCCAACAGATCAAGTCTCAACTCACAATGATTCTTGATCTGCAGGGGATCGTCCGAAGGTCGGTGAGTTATACTCCTGAAGAAGGAGAAATAATTCACGAACCTAACTAACGAGCAACTTGCTGAGATATTTCGATTGAATCCGGACGAGATTATAAAGGATGCTCCAACTTTTGATGATGTTGATGATGACGAGCTCAACGATGTTAAAGAAATAGAGATAGAAGACATCACTGATCAGCATTATCTGATATACGCTGACCGAGAGGGTAATGTATTTCCAGATCTGGTTAACACCCTCGGCAGTGATATTCTGGAGAAACTCAGTGAGAAGAAAAGGGGAGCTGAAGCATCAATTAGCCAAGCCCAAGCCTCGGACGCTGATGTAGATATCCGAAAGGCTGAATGGGTGGCTTGCTTCGCTGAGGTCCGAGCCCAACGCGTTACAGCAACTCAGAGTACCTACACCAAGCTATACAAAGTCAAGAAGAACATGAAGGTGTCAGGGAAGATCATTGTTTGGGCTTATTTTGATGACCTTGGAGTTTATGCAGTGAAAAGGGAGAGGGGAATCAAGTACTTCAGATTCCCTCATGATCTGAAGACTCTCCCCGGGTTTGAGCTCAACCAGCTGGCACGCCTAAAGTTACTATATGCTGATCTGAAGAAAATGTCAGGTTGGTTTGAGGCTGCCCTGAAAAGGGAATACCGGATGAGATGGGTAAACTTCAGACCACAGCAGGCTACGAGGTACATCCGTAGGTCTGAAGTGAGTCCCATCACTGGTCTACCAAAGATAGTCCTGAAGTGGCGCCCTTTGCGTACGATGTCCAGAATTCCATTGAAGGAGATGCCACAGGATTTTACCCCACATTTTAAGTGGTGGTACTATGACTGGCACTCTGGAGAGGCCGTCATTGTTTTGGATAGGGAAGGCACGGTGGACACAATAAGGGTGTTCGACCCCATGTGGCTTATGAACTTGTCAGCGTCAGATGTTTATACGCTATACAAGTGGCCATTATTTTTTGACACGCAGGATATAGTGCAAGCACTACAGTTTCAGCATATCATACGTCTATGATTTGCACTCAATATCCATGCCGGGGTTTCAAAAGAAGAACAAGTGAAGAGATTTGAAAAGTTCAAGAAGGAAGTCAAAGTTTAGATAGATCTAGGTCCAAGGGGGTGTTTGTTGATACACATGTCCCTAGGTCTAGTCTAGTGAGCTTCAATGTAATAGACTTTCATCTTGTAACATATATGTAACGTTTTATCAATGAAATGAAAAACTCTTCTATGAATGTTTATTGGTTGTTTAATGTTATATCTATTAATATTATTTATTGTTACACGCTTATATAAACATGTTATATAGGTTTACGGTTGTTAGACATAGTTCTGAATCATTAAAAGTTCAAGAATGTGTTTAACTAAGTATTTTGATTCAGTCGCATGACTGGACCATGCGAATGGGCCAATCGCATGACTCAACCAGGTGATTGATTCAATCGCACGATTGAGTCATAAGACTGACTCAGTCGTACGAATGAATCAATCGTATGACTCAGTCACACAACTGAGCCAGTCGCTTGGCACAGTCGTACGAATGAAAGCTGTAACCTATAAATACCACTTAATTCGTGGAAAAACGGGACACTTCGACAATTGACAACCCTAGCCGTCCCAGTTCGTGCAGAGCGTCCCTTCCAAGTTCATAGAACATTTCAGATCGTTCCTACTTCATTCTTAATGTATTCTAATCGTTAGGTTTGATCCAATTAACGTTCTCCCTGATTGGATCATCAATCAAATAGAATTCCACGCTATTTGATTCGGTTTCACGTAGAATCAGTTAGTACTCCGTCCGTACTCGGTCTTAACACTTCTGAAAAAAATATGTCTGAAATTTTCAAAATTCTAAGGAATATTATTTGAAAATTTTTCTTCCAAAGTAAACTGGGCTTATGTAGGTGATAATTTAGACAACTTAGGACACGCATGTTTTAGAAATAGTCTTGAGTTACGTTTTATTTTAAGAAAATCTACTCAAAGTTAATCATCCCAATAACTGATACAAGATATTTAAATCTCTATTCATCAAAAGCCTTTATGAACCAATCAGCATATTATTCATTTATGTTAACTTTGACTAGTTTTATCAATCCTTTTTCAAAATTATCTCTAATTAAATGATACCTGATGTTAATGTATTTTGTCCTTGAGTGCTGCACATGATTCTCTGTGATAGAGATAATATTATTGTTGTCTATATGGATTGGAGTCTCCTTGAAGTTGAATCCATAGTCCAGCATCTAATTCTGAATCCAAAGCACTTGAGCACAACAGCTAGCAGTAACAATGTATCAGCTCCAGTAGTTGATGCAGACACACATGATTGTTTCTTGTATTGCTATGAGACTATCCTTCCACCAAGAAATTGACATCCCTAGATGTAGACTTTGTAGTTATTTGCAGCCACCATACTCACTATCTGTATAGGCATACAGATTGAAGTCAGAATTCTTTGGATACCAAATGCCTAATTTCAGAGCACATTTGAGATATCTAAAAATCCTCTTGACAGCAATTAGGTGTGACATCTTAGGGTTGGCCTGATATCTTGCACATATACATGTAGCAAACATGATGTCAGGTCTGCTGGCTATGAGGTACATAAGAGACCCAATCATAGCTCTATAAAGATGTTCATCAACATACTCGCCCTCAAGATCAGGTCTAGTGGAATGGCTTCTAGCCTTGGGTGTATTTGCAATCTTATATTCAGTCATGTTGAATCTTGTAAGTATGTCTTGTACATACTTTGACAAACTTATGAAGATACGATTGTCAACCTGTTTCACTAGAATTCCTAGAAAGAAATTGAGTTCCCCCATGGCACTCATTTCAAGTCTATTCTTCATGAGCTTCTCAAAGTCTTTATAGAGCTTTGGATTAATTAACCTAAAGATAATGTCATTTACATAAACTTGAACCAGTACCAAGTCATTTCTTGTTCCTTTGATGAAGAGTGTTCTATCTATAATACCTCTCTTGTACTCATGTTGATAGAGATACTGAGATAGTATTTCATACCACTTTCTTGGAGCTTGGTGCAGCCTATAAGAGCTTTATCAAGCATATAGACTTAATTAGGATGATCTGGGTCTGCAAAGGCAGGTGGTTATTTGACATACACCTCTTCATCTATCACCCCATATAGAAAAGCACACTTGACATCAAGTTGGTAGACCTTGAATTCCTTGGATGCAGTAAAAGCAAAGAATATCCTAACAACTTCAAGTCTTGTCACTGGAGCACAAACATTTGTGTAGTCTATCCTATCTTCTTGTGTGTACCCTTGAATAACTAGTCTAGCTTTGTTCTTGATGACAAGACCTCTATCATCCTTCTTGTTCCTAAATACCCATTTAGTTCCTATAGTAGTCTTCCCTTAAGGAAGAGAACATAGGTTCCAAACCTTTTGCCTTTTCAATTGAAGCCGCTCCTCCTACATTACCTCAATCCAACCTCTATCCTTCAAAGCCTCATTAACCTTCTTTGGCTCTATCTATAGATAAGAAACAAGACAAACATTTTATCATGGGTTTGTCCCCTTGTTCTCATCCCTGTGTCAACATTTCCAATGATGTTTATGGCGAGGTGTGACTTGTGGATCCTGAGTTGAGGAATCACATCAAATTGATTGGACAGATCCAAATATTATGAAGTTTAAATATGGAAATGGAGTGTCACCAACCACATCAGTACACTTATTAAGAGAAGTTTGATCCAATGAGTGTGTGATATCATTGATGTTGTCCTCCAGGGAGTGGTTATCAGTATTAGGTGCTTCTTGATCACTATTACCACCACCATTTCCTCCTACATTTGAAACTTCCTTCATAGAAAAAGGGGGAACTTATGAGATAAAGATCTTCAGCAACAAAATTTAGGAAGCATCAGTCTAGGGGGAATATTGTTGGACCTCAACATTGAGACTGAAGCTTACCAAATTGAAGATCAAGTTCAGTTGACTTATCGGTGCTGGTCACGGTGAAAGACGTTGATAATAATAGACTAAGGGGGAATATTGTTGGGTCTGAAGGATAGTCTAATATTATCAACACAGTCAAAGTCGACAAAGTCAACGTCACTAGTCAAAGTCAACAAAGTCAACGTCACTAGTCAAAGTCAACGCAATAGTCAAACCCGACACGTTCGAGACGTGGAACCGAGACAAGACGTTGAAGATTTAAATGACTAGGAGTTTTATTGTAATAAATATATTTGTGTGAACAAAATATATTTTATCTTGTTTTTAGTCATGTTTTGGTTTTAGATGTTATTTCCATTAATTAACCTAATTCTAGGGGGTTAAATACAATTAGTGAATATTATATTCACTATAAATATGTTAATTGTAATTAGGGTTTGGTTAATGGTTGAATGACCAATTGATTGGGGTTTCCATTTGTACAAATTATATGTAATCAATATTAGATCAAATTGGGGGTTTTAATGTGTTCATCATATTTTGATCTATGATTCTTCATGATTTGATTCAAGTTTGATTATCCTGGAGCAACAAGTTCTTCAAGATCTCAGGAGTCTCATCCTTAGTTCTAAGGAAAAAGACCCAAGTGAATCTTGTAAAATCATCTATGATCACTAAATAGTATGAGGTCCTTCCTAGACTCATTACACTTGTGGGGCCAAAAATATCCATGTGTAATAAGTGTAGGGGAGTAGTGATGGAGTTCTTTTCCTTTGACTTGTGAGACACCTTGTGTTGCTTCCCTTTCAGGCATGTAACACAGTGATTATCACTTGTAAACTTTTTATTTGGGATTCCAATTACCAAATCATTCTTAATTAATTTCTTCATGTTCTTAAAGTTTACATGGCACATTATTTTATGCCAAAGGAAAGACTCATCACTATTTACTTTAGATAGAAAGCAAGAAACTCCTCCTAAGGGAGATGTTTCCTGCAAACCCATCTTATACATGTTCCCTTTCTTAGGGGCTCTGAGCAGGATATGTTCTTGAGGAATGACCACCTTGGGCTTGAGAACAATGCACTCATGCTTAATGAAGAGCATGTTATATCTCTGATCGCAAAATTAGGATACACTTAGTAAATTGTACCCAAGTTCCTTAACAAAGTTTACCCTTTCAACGTTGAGCATACCATTTATGACCTTGCGCCTTCCAGTAATGTAACCACCTGCATCTCCTTAAAAGCAACTGGCCCTTCATCAATTTTCTCAAAGTTTTAAGGCAAAGAGCCATTTTCAGTCATGTGCTTGAAACAGTCACTATCAATGATCCATACGTTTTTCTTATTCTTTAGTTGTTCCTGCACAAAAAGAGAAGGTTAGTTACATTTGGAAGCCCAAGCCTCATTGGTCTTGAGCTTGTCGAATTGAACTGAAGACAATGCAACAATGATTGATCTTATGTTAAGACTTTTATGATCATCTGCTGTTGTTGATGAAGAACTTTCAGTCACATGGTCTTCCTTTATCTTCCACACCATTTTTGGAAGATTAGACTTGACCTTCAATACTTTGGAAGTTTTGACAACTTTGGAGTTTTGGAGACTATGCCTTCGGAAGATCTTATTTTTACTGCAGCAATCTTTAGTGCTTCGGAAGCATTCCTTTCTTCCGAGACCAAATTTTCTTTGGAAGACAAGTTTTCACTTGTCTTCATTTCCACTTTGAAGCTTCTGAAAGGAAGATACTTGCCTTTCAAAGCTTTCTTCTTCTTCTTCTTCTTCTCAGAAGTCTTCTTCTTGGTCATGTGGATAGTACTTTTAGGATTAAAGATGCAATCCATTGCAAAATGAGAAGTACTACCACATATGATGAAATCAACTAGCTTCTTTCTGAGAGACTTCTTGTGGATAGAAAGCTGAGCTTGATCATTTTCCATCTCCATCTTCATCTTCTCAAATGTTGTAGCAAGCTTCCTAGGGTGAGGCTTTCTCTTAGAGCTGGATGGTCCAGGTTATGTTGCAGTGGTACATAGCTGATCAACCTTCTTTCCTTCATAGGGATGAATTGGACATGAACTAGAACTCCTAGTACTAGAGTTCATAGTTGAGTCCTCAGCCTTTAACACTTCAAATCCTGTAGAGATAAAGATTTGTTTCTGCTTGGAGTTGAAGTGGCCTTGATCTCTTGATCCTTCTTTGAACTTCTTTTGGTTGCTCTGATCAAGTTCTTCCTCTTAGACTTTGTTATCCTTGGTTCCTTCCTTTCCTCAAGAGAATAGTGACCCTTTTTAGGATGATCTTCTTCATTCATCTTAAATCCATCCTTCACTATCTTCTCTTCATCCTTTCTAGTCAGGTCTATGAGGGGAGGCTCATCTTGACAAGTTCCACACCTTAGAGATCTTACAGATAGTAGAATGTATGGAGGAGCTATCTCAGTAGATCCCAGTCCCTGCTTGCTATGATAACACACTTTTGCATGCAAGGCTGAGGATATCATGTTCTTGAAGGTCTTTTCTTCAAGAACATATTTTTCTGCCCTGGATTTGATCACAAGCTCGGCCTGCATTCAATTAACTTAGTGATGAGATCCTTGATTTAAGTTCTGTAGTTAGTATGGTCATGCTTAAGAGTTGAAATAGTTTTCTCTAAATCTTCTATTGTAAGTTTGTAATCATTTTCAGGTCTTTTGAAATCAGCTTTTAAGATATTTAAGGACTCAAGGTCAGATATCTCATCTTTAAGTTATAGGACCTATATCTATTAACTTTAGCAATGCATTCTAGGGGTACAAAGATGTTCCAATACTTTGGCTTCTTCATGATCAACCATTAGTGCTTGATTTGGAGATGCATCTTCAACCTAGAAGCTCCAATCAAAGCCTCCTTCTTTAACAGCAATTGCAACTTGCTGCTTGGGCTTCTCAGCATGTGGAGCTCCCTTAGTGTAGTTTGGCCTGGGTTATGCTTGGCCACTATTTGTCCTTGGTTCCTTGCACTCCCTAGTAAAGTGTCCCATTTGATTACAGTTGTAACACTTCACTTTGATTTTGTCCAGCCTAAACGTTCCATTGGATACATTGCTCAGAAACTTCCTTCCTGTCCTCTTGTAGAATTTATTGGCTCTATGAGTGAGAAGAGCCATCTATTGGACTATCTCCATTTACTTCAGATAATCTGGATGGATGCAGTCCAAGTCTTCAAGGGTGAAGAGGAATTTGACGGTGCTTTCATTAGCAGACATAAAGGCTTGTGATGAGCTTGTCTCTTGAAATGGGCTTCTATGGATGTAGCTCTCCCTTGGTGTCTTCGGGAAGGTGATGAAAGGACCCTTTGTGAGTTGTCAGGGTAGTAGATGAGATGATGTTGCGGTTCTCGGCAATCCTTTTCAACCACATGAAGGGCAGAACTCTGTTGATTGTTGGAGTTGCCAGATGGGTTTTTGCATGATCATCTCCATATCGTATTCACTGAGTATACCATACAACTTAGTGAGAGTAAGGGTCTTGAGGTTTTCAATCCTCTTAATGACCACACAATAGTGTGTCCATTATTTGGAAAGAAAGGACATGAACTTCCTCACAATGTCCCTATTCTTAAGAGTTACTCTAATATCCATTAGAGTATTCATGATCTCAACATACCTAAAGTATTGTTAAGTCATGGTTTCACCTTTCTTGAAGGTGAAGTTCTCAAACTACTACTTCAAGAGGTCTTTCTTATTCTTTTAGCTTTATTAAACCCCTCATACATCAGCTTTAGTGTATCCCATAGTTGCTTAGTAGTTTTGTACTTCTTGAAGCCTCTATAGATAGAGTCTAGAAGAGCAGTTTCGAGGGCGGTCATGGCTTCTAATCTACATCTATCTTCTTCCAGTCTTCTAGAGTTTGGAAAAGCAGTCAATCACTTCCTTTGGTATCATGCCACCTCCAACAGCAGCTAAAGAAGTGCATGGTATATGAGGTCTAGAGACAACAAATACCCACATCTTGCTGTCTTGAGACTTGATGAAGCCTTCCATTCTTTGGCACTAAATATCAAAGTAATCAGGAGTGATAAGTGTAGACTTTATCATAGTACCTATTTCCATATCAGCCTTAGTGAGAGCTGTCATTTGAGTTACTAAGTGATTTGTGAAACTGAGAGGATTTAAGATGATGAGATCTTACAAACAAGACCCTGAAATGCTCTAATACCAATTGCAGGACCGGTTAAGGGATGGTCAATACAATCAGTCTCATAATAAGGAGAGTGTTAGAATACTTAACAGACCAAATAGGGAACCGGTTTTATATGAAAGACACTAAGAACACAAGTAAGTTTTGAAACAGAACAAAGAACAAGAACAAGATAAGTATGGTTTTCAATAATGTTGACCGTAAGATAAATACAAGAACCTGAGATACTTTATACTACATCCTACAACCGGCTATACTTTAAAAGCCAGCTGGAACTAATCTAGACAACAAGATCAATATACAGTTAAAAGGCAGATTGTCATTTGACTTGTGACTATGACATGTCATAGCTCACATCCTAATATATTACAAAAAGGATAAAATGTACAAAGTAGAAAGTTACAGACCCTAAACCATAATCTACAGTTTACAAAAGCATGAACCTTTTTACCAATTTATACAAGTTGGTGAGTCTTCAGAGTGGCATCGGAAAGTTGGTTAGCTTAATGAAAAATTTGATCAGAGAAAGCATGTCTTCTCTGTCTTTAAAAGAAATCAGTCTTCAGTCTCTGGCTTCGGAAGACTTTGTCCTTGAAGCTTCGGAAGACTTTATCTTTGTTTTGAAAAATTTTACACTTAGAATATTTCTCTGAAGTGTATAAAACTTTCTAAGTAGCTTCTACTCTGTACTTCATAAATGCATGCTAAAAGCTCTTTAGTTATTTTGGTTGTATCAGCCTTTCAAGTATAACTTTACATATTCTGTCATTATTTATTATCTTTAAGCTCATTATGAGTTAAACTCTAATTATCATCCTAATTAGATGAAACTTATGTAACTTATGATGAATTAATGGTGTGATCTATGTTACGTTAATGTAATGGTAATCTTGAGTGAACTTTTGATGGATAAATCTACATTTGAATGGAAAGTTATATATTTATGGTTTGTAATTGTGAATCTTAAACAAGGTTAAAAAACGTATGAACCCACTTTAACTTTCTGATCATTTGCGGGTGCTCTTTTATTAGTTTGAAAAATCTACAATAACTATTATGGTTTTATAACATTACTTTATGTTTTCATAAATCATACGTTAAAATGATGCACAATTATTACCTACATCACCAGGGCTCGGCGGTTGTGTTGTAAGTTACTCGATACAACTTTTCTTGTTACTATGAAGCTGGTTTATGATAACTTCATGCTTGCTCGCGTTTATAAACACTGACACTACTACTTAAACCTATATCTTTAACCACATCATGCAATTCATTGCAGTTACTTAATTGTAATCTGAATTAAGATGATAGCCTAAATTTCCTAAATTATCCCCAAAAGTCTCAAACTTTACTATTCAATTTATGTAAATTATTGTTTTGAAAACTTAAAAATCTAGTTACCTCAAAACAAAATAATCATTTTCTCATTTCAAAAACAAATCTGATAGTCAATCATTAGTGTTGTTGAGTAGGGTTGGTGTCTCCAGAAATTGATATTCTTACCAACACTATATTAGCGCACGATCGGTGCACTTGTCTTTGTGTGTGTAATTTAGTATATGTAAAAATCAATCTAAAACTGAATTTATGCAAAAAAAACCTGTATCAAAATATACATGCATACATACATACATACATACGTACATACATACATACACCACGCATGCATGCATCCATGCATGCGTGGATGCATCCATGCATGCATCCATGCATGCATGCATGCATGCATGGATGCATGCATGCATGCATGCATCCATGCATGCGTGTATGCATGCATCCATGCATGCATCCATGCATGCATCCATGCATGCATCCATGCATGCATCCATGCATGCATCCATCCATGCATGCATCCATGCATGCATCCATCCATGCATCCATGCATGCATCCATCCATGCATGCATCCATGCATGCATCCATGCATGCATCCATGCATCCATGCATGCATGCGGCCATGCATGCGGCCGCGCATGCATGCGGCCGCGCCTGCATGCGTCCGCGCCTGCATGCGTCCGCGCCTGCATGCGTCCGCGCCCGCGCCCGCGCCCGCGCCCGCGCCCGCGCCCGCGCCCGCGCCCGCGCCCGCGCCCGCGCCCGCGCCCGCGCCCGCGCCCGCCCCGCGCCCGCGCCCGCGCCCGCGCCCGCGCCCGCGCCCGCGCCCGCGCCCGCGCCGCGCCCGCGCCGGCGCCCGCGCCGGCCCCGCCGGCGCCCCCGCCGGCGCCCCCGCCGCCGCCCCCGCCGGCGCCCCCGCCGCCGCCCCCGCCGCCGCCCCCGCCGCCGCCCCGCCCCGCCGCCCCCCGCCTCCGCCCCCGCCTCCGCCCCGCCTCCGCCCCCGCCTCCGCCCCCGCCCCCCGCCTCCGCCCCCGCCTCCGCCCCCGCCTCCGCCCCCGCCTCCGCCCCCGCCTCCGCCCCGCCTCCGCCCCCGCCTCCGCCCCCGCCTCCGCCCCCGCCTCCGCCCCCGCCTCCGCCCCCCCTCCGCCCGCCCCGCCCCCCCTCCGCCCCCGCCTCCGCCCCCGCCTCCGCCCCCGCCTCCGCCCCCGCCTCCCTCCACGCCTCCCTCCCCGCCTCCCTCCACGCCTCCCTCCCCGCCTCCCTCCCCGCCTCCCTCCACGCCTCCCTCCACGCCTCCCTCCACGCCTCCCTCCACGCCTCCCTCCACGCCTCCGTCCACGCCTCCGTCCACGCCTCCGTCCACGCCTCCGTCCACGCATCCGTCCACGCATACATGCACGCATACATGCACGCATACATGCACGCATACATGCACGCATACATGCACGCATACATGCACGCATACATGCACGCATACATGCATGCATACATACATACATACATACATATAGATACATACATACATCTATACTATATTAATAAGCATATCAAAGGGACAAAATGGTCACTTGACAAAAACTCTTAATTTTAAGAGTTGTACAACTCTTTAAGCACACAATACCACTCTTCAAGCATGATAGATACACAATCAATGTTCAGACAAAAAGCTTAAAATCCACTCACCCCCAAATAAGCAGCATCTTTTAGATCCAATTTCAAAATTCAAACAAACAAGCAGCATCGTTCTCCGTCGCTCACCTCCGCCGCTCCACCTCTCGCCGGATCAAGTGATCGGAAAGGGTGTTAGTAGGTTCGATCAGATACCGATTACACTTGCGTTGAACAAAGCTGAACTCGGTTGTTGAGCTTCACGGCGTCGCGTGCTTTGTGTAACCACCCGTATTTTTTTATATTAACTCCTGTTAATATTTGATAATAATACGATCACGGGGATTTTAATTGTAAGCTTTCGATAATTAATAATAATAATAATAATAATAATAATAATAATAATAATAATAATAATATTAATAATAATAATAATAATAATAACATTAATAATGCTAGGAATAATAATAACAAAAGTTCAGGGGTAAATTTTGTCAAATTGGAAACTTAATAAGAAGTTTCATGCATAAAATATAAAACTTGAAACCGTAGGGACTAAATGTGTAACATTTTAAAACCCCGGCTTCCCCCCCCCCCCCCCCCCCCGTTTTTCCGGCGAGTCTCCGGCGAGACTCCGGCCGAACTCCGGCGAAGCCGAAAACGATAAAATTTCACCATTTCAAGCCACAAACCGGTCCCAATGCATTCGTGGATGAGTTTCGAACCCAATGCAACCATTAAACACGTTTAAACCTCGAGATATTCGGATCCAAAGCTACCACATCGAAATCACAAAAATTCCCGACAAGAAATCAGTCAAATTATCCCATTTGAACCCCACAATCACACCGAAAGTTTCTTGGATCCAATTCGAATGGAATTCCAACATAAAAACGTGTTGAATTGGTCAAACAAACGGTTATAATACTCACTTTTATCTCGGATCCATTACAGCTCGATAATACACTCAAACAACAATAATAAACAAATCCAAGCTACAAAATCGATTATCCATACACACCCAATCGAACTCAGGTTTCAATTCCACCAAACACAAACACAAACACAGAATTCGATCACCATCTCATCGCGACCTGCGACTCCGATTCTAACCAACTTCCACTCGATTTTAATCGAAATTAACATAGGGGTTTCCATCTTGATCATCATTAGAAGGTTCCCCTAAGTTTAATTTGATTATCGTTGTGTTTTGAGCATCAACCGATTACCCCACGAGCCGCGACCTGTTCTTGAAGAGTTCAACCTCAATCGAACATCGTACGGGTAAATTACACACACATACATACTCGATACATCATGGGGAACAAAAGCCCCATGATGTCCGAAGCTATCTAAGTCGAATCATGCTCAATTTGAGCTTTGATCGATCTAGGGCTCGAATTGGGTTTGGAGTTTTGGTATTATTGGTTTAAAAGAATTAAAACCGGATCATAACCGCGGCTTAGGCCTTCGGTTCACCGGTTCCATGCTTCCATTTCAAACAGAAGGTCCCGGGTTCGACCCCGGGCACCTACACTATTTTTTTAGGGCCTTTTAAGCCTTTAAAAATTCAGAAAAAAATTCTAAAAATCATAAAAACATTTTTACAAACATTAAAAATTTTTAAAACCACTTAATTACTTTCTGAAATTTATTTTTATATCTTATTCATTTATTTTATTTGTTTTAAATAAATAAAATAACTAATTATGTTTCTACCAATTTATAATTAGTGTATAACACATAATTATACAATAAATAAATTGAACCCAATATATATACATAGTTATATATTATTCAATTATCGAAACAACTGTTATTTGAATAAATTACATTTTACATAATCGTATACAATTTATAACTCATGTATATAATTTACATACAATACATAGTTATGTTTACTTATGTATAAATGTATTATATACATATAATCATGTATATAATTATACATATAATTATATATAATTACTTGATTATATATAATTATGAATATAATTATACATATACAATTTATTAATAAATTGTATAAATGTATAACTTACACGTATAAATTTTTATTAAAATTCTTGACATAATCACTTTCAATAAATTCATTTATTCAAGACATTCAAACCAAATAAAATTAATTAATTTAAACTATCATTCAAGACCCAATGGAAATCCTAATACATTCCCAAATTCCCAAATCGTTATTATTCTAACTCGAGACATCATTCCTTAGGTTAATCATAAGGAAATCGTTGGTGTCTAATCTATCACGTCCAAATTCAAATCTCATCAATCAAGTGAGTATTCATATCCCCTTTTTATATCATTTCCCATTTGGGGGAAATCATGTGATACAATATATTCAATCATGATATTCTATTGTTATTTTATTCTAAATTCAATTCAAGACAGGTTATGTTATTACTTGCAATTATGTGAACATACTGTGATAAACTGGACGACAGTAAAACCCTAATTCAATCAATCAATCCTGGTATCAATGGTAGATCTACTGGTTTGGATAACCCACCCCACATGGCTTACGAGTGGTGATTATGCCAGAGGCAATTAGTCAATCTATGGTGTTTGTGTGGAGTCTATTATATGCAAGTGTCAAGTCAAGGGGTTTATATTGTGACGGTTTGTCTATATGCTTCGCAGTTGCCATATAAGTATTAATATTACCTTGTGAATTGAATTATTCTCGATGGATCAATCAATCAATCTATATGTATATTCAAAACTGTGATTACTCACCAGCTAACTCGTTAGCTGACTTTATTTTCTCACATGATTTCTGGTTAAGCAAGATAGTGGACTTCTACCTGCTCATTTAAGACTCGGACCTAGTTTAAATAAAAGACAGTTACTATTTGTGGTTTAAATTGTTGTATGTGTGTATGTTAAACTTATATTATCTTGTAATCTGATTTTAATATTATTTCCACTATTAGACAACCATGTGTTATGAACAATCCATCATTCCCTCGTCCGCTCCGATGATTCCGCCGTCGGTCGGGGTGTGACACTTTGAGTATGTGTTTACTCGGTTGCTGAGCTTTCCTGGAGACGTTTTCGCGGTTTTGGCTTCTGCAAACGGCGATTGAGAGTGTACGGAAGGCGGAGGAGTAGCGGCGGATGGTGGCGGAGATGGACGGTGAGTGGTGGTGGCGGAGGATCGAAGATGAAACGGAAGTCATCGGAGTTTGTTAGGGTTTGTGCGGTGGTGGTGGTGTGGTTTCCGATATAACTTTGGATAGAACAAAGAAAAAGGGGAAACTTTTGCTTTTACCGAACAAACGAAAGAAAAAAGGTAAAGATTGAATGTTTCTTCAGATTCATTCACTTTAATCTCGTGGGATTTGTTCATCTAAGCCACTAGATTAGTGGGTTTGTTTGATGGTTTTTGTAAAATTTTGTTTGATGCAGAAAGTTTGAATCTTTATTGCGGATCTTATGCAGAACAAGGTTAGTAACCCTATCTACCTATCTATCTATCTATCTTTATTTTTTATTTTTTTGTGTTGTTGGTTTTAAAGATTTGGTGGGTTTGATGTGGCTTTGGTTGTTTTAATGGCAGAGATCTTGTGTAATTCTTCAGGGTTTTTGGTGATTTCTGGTTCTTTAAAGAAAAAGTTCAGTACCCATTTCGAAATTGGGGATTTTTGAGGGTTTGATGCTTTAATTGTTATTGATTCATTCAAGTTGATGAATTTTGCATCAAAATCCTATTTTTGTTATTGTGGAGATCTGTGGTACTTCTTCTTATCAAGTTAAGATAACCCATTCGGAAATTGGGGACTTTTTAGGGTTTGAAAGGTCTTCAGATATTCAAGTTGAAGTATTTGCTCTTGATAACCTGATTGTGCTGTTGTGCAATTCGAGGTTGGTGCTTGCTTATTTTGCTTCCGATTTCATTCTTCTTGTGTTTTTTGATCGATTTAAAGTGTTTTTTGTTTCTGGGTAGGTTTTAATTCTGCAAATATGATTAGGGTTTGATGGAATTTGCTGATCTTTCATGGTAGTTGGTTTGTGAGTTTGCAAGTTGATATCTTAACTCCCATAGTAATTGATCATCTGCTTCTGAATTGAATATGTCACTTTTTGTGCTAATTTGCTTGTGTAAATGTGCTAGATTTGTGTCAGATAGCTAAACCTAGGTCTGTATCTTTTATCACAATTTGGGCATCTTTTGTTTCAAAGGGATCATTTGGTCCATTTCTTTTACAAATGTAATTTTGAATAGAACTCTTTTGCAAGATGAGTACTTTTGGATCAAGTGTGGGTCCTAATCACTTAACTTATTAGAGTAACTATGGTGTTGATCTCACGAGGAGTTAGTAATTGATGTCAAACTAATGTTGGTTATCTAACAATATATTGAAGAAAAATAACATTAAAATATATGGAATTGATTAGTGAAAAAGTTAATGAAACGTAATTATTTCATCAGTTATATTTAACACAAATGAAAACTTAAATGACTAATTTAATATGCAAATAAAATTAAAAACATGATCACAACCGACGGAAAATATTGTAGTGGTTCTAGGTGGATGCAGATCGATCATCCTTTGTTAGCCACATCATAGTTGTTATATAACGTTTAAGGTGAGTTCCACATACCTTATTTTACTATTATCAATTGTTTTGGGTTGATTCTCGTGCATGGTATTGATTAATTTTCAAAATGTGACAATTGTTAACGGATTGGTGTTTATTTTTACATATAATAGATCATGTTGCTGAAATTAGGACTGTTATATCACTACTAGAAATTGGGTAATTTGGTACGCAAATTTGCGTCGCTCATACGTAGTACAGCCAATTTCGACGCAATTGCGACGCACATGTTGTGTAGCAAAAACCCTCGTCGCAAAATCATTTGGTGTGTAGCAGTTTCATAGGAAAATACGTTAGCATTTATTTCGTTGCAAATTTGTCATAAATGCATAGCAATTTGCAACTAGAAAAAAGTGCGTAGCAAATTTTACATAGCAAAATCATTGTTTTCTAGTAGTGGATTAAAGGTGTTAAAATGGTGGTTTGAAGTGCTAGTTGATTGTTTAATGTGATTGCATGCGGAGATTCTTGATATTGTATTATGATTAATTGTGTTGAGGTGAATTGAATATGCATGCTATATGATTCTTATTGAGATGTATGTTTAACATGTTGAGATTGATGCTATTTTGGTGTTGTGAAATACATTAATTAGATTGTATGTAATATGCATGACATATTTCGCATGAATATTGAGTTATAATATTTGAATAATTAGGATTTTTGTGTAAGCTAGATTGTGTGAATGTTTTGATGTGGGTAAGTTGATGTTATTGAGGTTACGTGAGTAAACTTACCTACACGAGTTTATTTGGTTATTTTGAACAAACGAGTTTATTTTTGAAGTATACTACGTAATTGAATTGGTATCTACGCATACAGGTCTCTATATATAAGTTCATATAAATGCATATATGATGTTGGAATAACCAGTTGGATCAGAGCGAAAATATATGTAAACACGTAGATTTGAAGTAACATGTTTTGACTCTTTTCTTTCTGTTGAACTTAACTTAATACAACTGAATATATAACTTTATATTTATACTACCAACTTATTTGAATAATCAAATAAATAAACAACTACTCCTAACAAACTAATAATTAATATTTAATTAAAACAAACTTTTGGTTTTACTCTATGACCTCTTTTACTTTGTTTAGGATATCCCCTTTTATGATCCCCTCGGCCCAATGAACGGGTTATCATATGAATAAATGGATCAGGAACGTGAATGTAACGATTAGAAATGGAAATTTTCAAGGAATTAGAATTTGAGAACCATAGCGGACAGCTATGGCAGGTATAATGGTCTACCATAGGATGGGCTTCGAACTAGGATCTAGACCTCATAGTGGATTCCCAAAGGGGTGACGATCCGCCATGGTGGTCATGGACCATCATGGTCTGGCTTAACGATCGATCCGTGAGGATATTCCATTATGTGATGCGATTATTCCATTTGTAATATGTGAATATTCATTTTAAGGCGGTAGCGACTGCTAGCAGACTTCTAATGGGAAGTCGTCCGCGACAAAGCCCAGTCAGACAAAAGTGGTATAAGAAATCGAAATCCGACTTTTTTCCCATTTACACAAATCAATCTCGGTCTACTCTCTCTCTATAGATATATAACCTTACCACTCCATCTCTCTACGGTTTTGACCCAATTGAATGCTCAGTGTGACTATCGGAGCTCGTAGATACGCTCGTGAGTGTTGTTTTGGCTTGTAATCAATGTTTAGAAGCTCGTTTCTCTCTTGTAAACCTCAAACCCTTGCGAATACGAGTTATGGCTATAAATGAGTATGTATGTGATGTGTAGAACTCCATTGTAGTGTTGGATTGCTCAGTGGTGAAATGGGGACGTCAGAGATTGCCGGAAAGCTAGATCAGTTGTGGTAAGATTTTAATACCACCACATTATGCATCATTATGGATCAACTGGATAAGCCAAGATTTTAATACCTCCACATTATGCATCATTATGGATGATCACCCTTTGATAAATAGATTTGTTAAGAGAGAAGATCTGGTATAAGTTTAAAATAGGTAATATCATGACATTTCATAACCATGAGGATTTCACAGAAGTTTACATGATAGGGAATTTCATGTGGTGGTTAAATCTAGTCATTGTATTAGGAGTGTGTGTCAATCCTAACTCTTTCACATATATCCATCAAGAGTTGTGATGCAAATAACGACATGAGTCAGAGAACTCTAGCCTGAGGTTAGGGACGTGACTAAGGCAGGTCGAGTGATATTATATCAGGTAAGATGAGTTGAGAAATTTCACGATCAATGAGGAAATAAAATGGTTATACATATGATTAAGACAATGATTTCAAAAAGATAATAACTATGATTAAGACAGTGATTTAAAAAAGGATGAAAAAATTAGACTACAAAAGCTTTAAGCTCATAACCATTTAATAACTTTCAAGGAAAGTTATTAAATTTATTAGTATGATCTTCAAGAGACTTACCATTTTATTTCCTCATTAATCGTGAAATTTCTCCCATAAATTAGCATCACATATGATTAAGACAGTGAAATCACTTTCTAATTAGAAAGAGGCAATCTATCACATAAATTAAAGTATGAACAAAAAATATATATGATTTCAAAAAGATAATAACTATCTTTTTCATCTAGTAATACTTTACATTCGTTAGATCAAGTACTTTTTTATTAAATTTATTAGTATGATCTTCAAGAGACTTACGAAGGTCTATCTAGAATGTATACGATCTATTCTTGAGATTTAACATGTTGGGTAGAGATTTTGTCTTGTAAGGACACTTTAGTTTGGTTGAATCTCTTGTAGTTAATGGTTTCTATTTATACCTCTAGCAACCCTCTATTTCGAAGGCTCAGAATCACAACACTATGAGTCACTTCCATGATGTCATTCCTTTCCTTATGAATAATACAAGTCTAGGAGGATTTTCTTCACTATGAAGAACATCAACATGCCATGATGCACCCGTAGTGCCTTAATTCTGAACCTCCAAAATCCAAAATTGTTTTTTCCATCAAATTTCCTCAGATAAAATTGTGTATAAATCTCAATTGATACGAGTGTTTTCTTTGAATTCAGATGTATAAGGCTCTAATACTAATTGTTGGAGATGATCCAAAGTTCATTTACCTTGAAAACAGATAAAGAATCGATAACTTGAATCAATAAGAAGTTAATCTCCTATTATCATCGATTTCTTATTAACTAAATCAAATGATTTTCAGAAAAACCTAGAATGAAAAAATGAATACAACAATTTTCTTAAGCTTCTCTAAGATCCCTTTATATTGTTTAAATTTTCCCCCTTAGAAAAGGATTACGAGCAATTACAATTGATTTAAAGCCAATAAAAGAATTAGCAACTTAACCCTTTTGTCTACATAAACTATTCAACAACACTACTCCTGCTGATAATTTAATTCCTACTAGCTAGTATTTGTACCATCCCTAAATTACGGTTGACTATATGTTTGATTTCACCTTTGCATTTCAACATTCGATTCGGGAGCTAGCATAAATATGGTGCCCTTTTTATTTACGTCAAGCTAGGCTTGAGGGAACGCTAAGGGTCAAGGGCGTAAGACCACTCTTCCACTTGCCATTGCGCCCTGGTTATGCCCTGTTGATGAAAGGGGGCGGTGTTCCCGCACCTAAGACCATGTCACATCACTCTCATTGTCGCTCATCCATTTTCCTTTCGATTGGCATGACATGTCGTTAATCACTCTCATCGCTTTACGCAACCAACCAAAACCACACCCCACCACCCCAATTAATTACATTGATGTGCAACTTGCCAAAAGTCTGAATAGTTGAGTTGTATAATTGAAAATTTATTGGTGAAGTTTGACAAATTTAGTTTTCAAGTTGATTTGTGGTTTTGGACATTAAGTAAGATAACATTAAATTTCTTTATCTTAGGGCATCCATTTCTAGAATCTCAACAGAAGTGTTATCGATAGTAAGTACTCAAATACTCAAATCAAACCCGAAAATCTAAGAGTCCAAAACTAAACACTCGAATCAATCCCCAAAGATCAAAATTCATGATGAATAGAGTAAACGACATATAAGTCTCAATAACATGAACGACAACCTCAGGTCCACAAGGCAGAGGCACTTAATACCTTTTATTAGACATTAATGTGATCTCGCATAAATGAATAGAGTAAACGACATATAAGTCTCAATAACAATTTTATAAAAATCTTTTTAAAATAATAATTTTATTATATATTTATTTCCCATTCTATTTTATAAAATAACAATTTTATAAAATAAATATACGAAACAAACAAACAAACAAACAAAAGATCAAGAACAGCAATGAGAAAAGTTTTCACTTCCATGCATACAGTACACAAGAAAACAAACAAGAGAAGTCAAGAAAGCTGAGTTCATCTCACAGGTCAACTGAGTCAATACCCGAACCACAGATGTTCATCGCGGTTCGTTCTTGACTCAAACCCCAGTTCATGAGACCAAACCCAACCCGAGCACCCTCCTCTTCCATACAAATTAAATCCAAACCAAATTCGTTCGACGAAAAACACAATAAAAGATAATAAAAATAACAGATTAATTAATATATCAACTCTAGCTATTGATCTGTCTTCCTTGCTGATTAGACTGAACCACATCTTTAATCCCCTGAACCGTGCGAGTAATCAGATTAACAACTGTGTTAATCGACTCCATCGTAAGGTTAGATGATGGCAGATCATTGACCAGTATCTGAAACCCAACGGTCAGAAGGGACCCACCTTCGCCCCCGGCTTTTGTAATGGGCGCACCTGGTTCAGCCATGCAGTCAGGCACAATGGCGAACCCAGATGGCAAGAGAGCAACACAAGACGAATCTCCACCGTTCATCACGACTGTGATTGCTGGCACGTCGACAGCAGCATACACCATCAACGACCCCGTCACATCTGTTGTACTGTCTTGAAGCACCAACACTGCGTTCTGACTCGCGTTACCACCCGTAGCCTTGTACATGTAAAAAACAAAACATCAAATTTTAAATATTATTGTTAGCAAACATTTGTAGTCATTTATTATTCGTATCCTATTTTGGGACCTCTAAACTACTTCTAACCAGTTTTGAACGATCACCATGAAAGCGATGTCGGTGACCGGATGGGAGTGGTGTAACATTTAAATAAAAACTGTTGCTAACTTTATTGCAAATAATGCATCAATGAATGAACCAACATTTGTTATTCATTACCGATGTTTATGACTTTAAAAGTCAACTTGCAACTCTGTTTGGGATTAATCTAAAATTTAATTTTGAAACTAAATGTGGTGACTCTGATTCCACGTAAAATAATAATAATATCAGTTTTCAGTGAAAACTTTCCACCTATTTTGGTAATGTGACCCACGCTCCCTTCTACACTCAAAACTTTTTAAAAATGGGACCTACCAATGGAACCCACATAATCATTAATGTGACAATTTCAAGTTCAAATTTTCAACCACTTAATTTACGATTTGATTTGTTGTAAAATGTTGTAAAATTCTACAATAAAATAAACGTGTGTGACTAATAAATACGCATGAAAATATACTTACAAGAAAGTTTAAGAACGCATGAGTTGACAAAGATGAAAATAAGAAGATAAAAATATATAATATGTGACAAAGACATCATATATATATATATATATATATATATATATATATATATATATATATATATTATATATATAATATATATATTTTAAGAGTAGATTTAAACTTTTAACATAATATTAACACTTAAGTAACTAAAATACGTATCACTTATTAAAATTAATCAAAAAATAAGATTTTGAAAAAAAAAACAATTACAAAAAAATTTGAAATCTGGTCAAACCACTGATCCGGTTCAACCGTTCGCTGATTCGATCGGTAACTGACCGGTTCGAAAAAATAGTCCAAATACACGTAACCGAACCGGTTTCCAATGCGGTTCTCAAACACTGCTTGCTAGGTATACATACTATAATCTAAAAAATAAGTAAATAAAGTAAATTTTGTCAAAATGATTTAAAAAGTCAAACACCTCGAAAATAACCCGACTAAATACATAGTTTATTATAAAAAATATAAATTTTATAACAATATTAAGTTTATAAAATTGATACTTTCTTCCAATAAAATGATAAAAGAAAAGTATGCGGGTCAACATAACAACTTGACCCGCACCACCTGTCCCCAGACACACCTGATCCCTATAGCTCACCCGGGGCAAACCCGACCCCTCTGACCCGCCCAATACAAACCCGACCCCGACATGTCTCACCCGCACCAGGACGGACCTTCACAAACAAGAAAATATTCTAAACAAGTAGAAACAATTAAGTTACTCACATTGGCACGAAGAAGGGAAATGGTGTTGAGGTTGCTAGGATCTTGACTTTTAGAGAACCGAATCATGCTCTGCATCGCGCTACCCGGAGACAAAACGTCCCACTGGCTCCTCAGGTCTTCGTTCAGCATCAACGCGAACAATCGCTGATGTGGCATGGGAATCCAGACCGACATATTAGCACTCAACACCTGTCCAGACGGGTCCCCGGGATTATTCAAACTCTTACGGATCATAATCTTAGCCTCCTCGGATGCATTACTGATCACCTCCCATTTGTGCCCGCCCGTTGCACAAACACCAGCACAAAAGTTAGCCGTCATGCGTTGTGCAAGACATGTTAAACTCCTTTTACCACCCGCGGGTAACACTGCTACAAAAAATAATAATAACTTTTATCTTTTTCGTATAAATATGATATTAAGATCATGATATGAAGCCATACCTGGACCATCATCAATGGGTGCATCAGGTGACATGATGGTAGTTATGCACTCACAGTGCCTTTGTAGTACAGAAATCCATTTCTGTGCACCGAAGCCCAACCCCGACCGAAGTAGTGGACGATACAGTTGATGAACAACGCTCTCGTCATATTCGGTATGCTCGATCCACATGACCTGCAAAATATTAGTTTAGCGCGCTAAACTTCCTCTACTGCTTAAAAATTTACCCGCCATCAAATACACATGTGCATAAGCGTACACCCGTTTATGATATTATGTGGTTAAAAGATACCCGTCATCAAATACACATCTTAAAACAAGTTGAAATGTCAAATAGCCAAATAAATTACATGTAAATTGATATATTTGTGTACTCTATCATCTAAAATGTGCAAAATGAATAAGTTGATAAAAAAGGTTAAAAAGAAAATGGGTCCAATGAGTAGAAGTTTCCAACATACTATCCATGTGCATGAAACTTTGGAAATCAATGTATTAAAACAGCAACAATATTAATCGCTCATTAGTCGGCGATTAATCCCTTATCTACACTTCACTTTGGAGTATTGACCTAATCGGCTAATTGATCGTTAGACAGTCAATGGTGGTCAAAATCGAACTAGACAGTCCTAATCGGCAAAAAAACGGTGGTTTTTGCAAGATTCCGCCGAGATGCAAAAAAATCTGGTGAAATCTCATAAATTCCGGAAAAACATGAAATTTTCAAGCAAATATGTGTTTATGTATGAATCTGAACATTTTTATAAAAATTGCACGTGAAAATGTTTGTTTGTATATAAAATGAAAAGTATATATAAAAACTCCAACCCGATTAATCGTTAGTTAGTACCTCAGCATCCCGACTAGCGTCTAACGATTTTTACAACACCTAGCACAACTAAAACCTACAAACTTTTATTCAGGAAATACCCATTTACCACCGTAAAAACTGCAAAAGAATATAGCTTTTTTTTTAAAGTTCTTGGAGGGCAAAACGATACCGAAACAGAGCACATCCAGGCCATACATAACCTCGTGATTAATAAACAACACGAGAGACGGAGTGACAAGTACGGATGGTGACAGATTTCCTATATATAATATAACTCTAACACCATTTAACGAGGCTTCTTTTTTCTTCACCTCTATATCTACAACTATTTTTTTTTTATTTTTACTATGTATTGTTTATCGGGTGATGCACCACGTAAACAAATAATATACTATAACATGCCTTGACGTACTTTAATATTTATAATATCATTTCTACAGCTAAAATAAATAACAGGTACAAAGGACTTTTCACACTTATGAGACTTGTTTTTGCTTACTATTGATCTTGATATCATGTTATGTGTGCCGATGGAGTGTTAGATACATACATAACACGTGAAAAAACAAGCGTTAACGTTTATATAAAGATTTCATTGAAGATGTAACTTCACCTTTGAGAACCCGTTGGGCATATCATGCACGATACATCCCGAAGGAAGTCTCCGGGATATAGAGCCATCCCGTCCTGTATCAACCGAGACATCGACTACAGCCCAAACGCCTTCCGCTTGTTGCCTGCAAAACCGAATGAATCTCACCTGTCGGGCTGGGACCAAAGGCGACACCAACTGTATCTCGGCTTGCATCTACAAAAAACACGAGTCAGTTTTAAGGTTTTCACGAAATCAATCAAACGGGAATTAGGAGCCCGCTTACAAGTTGAACAACCCCGTTTCTTGAGTCCCCGGTGCCACAGGATATCGTGTCGATGGTGCAACTACTCCCGATCACACCCAGAAACATATCCCTCCATCGGTTCTACACAACAAGAACATAGAACAATAACTTACCCAATAAGAGCAATAGAAAAACAATCTTTATAAAAGTTAAAAGGTGTTTAACTTACTGCATCAAGTAATGCATCTACAAGTGCCAAACTGTTGATCATCACGACCCCAGTGGCTCGTGAAGCCTCGGTGACATACCCGTGCGGTTTCATACCAAGACAAAGCGGAAAAGTCCTCAAATACTCGTCTAGATCGAGCACTTCACCACCACCATCTATGTTCCCGATCCACAACGGGCTATTAATCTGCCCGAGTTTCATCAGTTCATCCATTGCACTCAACGCAAGATCCAAAAACACACCCTTTTCGTACGCAACATCTAGCCCACCACCGCCACCACCACCAGCCATCATTCGGGGCCGTGGAGGTGACATCAAAGGCAAAGCATTTGACATCCCATTGCTGTAATCAAGCCTCATTAATCCCACATCCATCGGGTTTAACCCGTAGCCATTTCTCCCAACACCGAGTTCTAAGTTGGAACTACCCATTCCATGAGGTAATGAACTACCAAATGATGATAAAGGCCTGCCCAAAAACTTATTAGCAAGTATAGATATGCGGCTAAGTTCATCTCTTAATCGAGCATTCTCGATTCTGAGATGGTGCTCGTCGATAGATATGTCTCCAAGAATCGCCTGCCCGCCACAGTTGTTGCAAACAGGAGCACGAATCGCCTCTTTCATAGCTATATTTTCAATCCTTAGCTTATCGTTTTCTTGTTTCAAGATTGCATTTTCATGGCGCTCCAGTTGAGTCTGAACCAATGCCATTAAACATTAAGCATTAAGCATTAACAATGTTCTTTGTAGATAAAGATCTATTGGCATTTGATCATTATTATTATTATTATCTGTTTAATTAATCAATCAATCACCTTCATCTGTGTTCTTCTGTTCTGAAACCAGAATTTGACTTGTTTGTTTTCCAAATTCAGCTTCTTTCCAAGAGCCAATCTTTCTTTCTCATCAGGGTGAGGATTATCTTTAAAAGAACTATTCATTACCACAAAAAATAAACATTGCATCAAAAATAAAACAAAATCCTAAAATCAATCAATCAATCAGTAATAATAATAATCAACTGTCTCGAATAAAATGAAATCTTATAGCAATAATTAAATAATAATGATAATAATAATAATCAAGAGTCTCAAATAAAAGAATTCTTATAGCATTATTGAACAGTAGTAGTAGTAATAATAATAAACAGTCTCGAACAAAATGAACTCTTACGCTTCAAGTTCTTGAATTTGGTAGGGGGTATGCCGGTGATACTTCTGTCTCCGGCGGGAATTGGAAGAAGGTCCGGCGGGGAGATCTTGTTCATCACCGGATGCATTATCACTTCCGCCGGACCTACTTTCAGATCCATCTCCTCTAACCCTTGCAAGATTGCCCTCAAAGTTTTCCCCAATTAAACCAACGCCTTCCATCTTGGGCTTCTGTTCAAATCAATACAAAAAAGAACATTAACAATTAACAATCAAATATATATAAATATATAATCACTACCAACATAATCTTTTTTCTTATTGAAAGAAATAACAAACCAAAGATGTTAAGTTTCATAAGAAAATGGTGAAGGAGAAAGCATACTAAAGCAAGAGAGAGTGATTGGGAGTTATAAATAGGCTGAGGAGGAACATTTGAAGTGATGAGTTGTGGTTGAGAAATGGGAGCACAATGCAATGACATATTGTTGTTATAAGAGCCATCAGTGACCACCATTCTTGAATCACCACCACCACCACCACTATAAAACCCCCCAAAACTCATCTTTTTTCACACAAAAATCAAATCTTTATCACTGTTTCGAAATGGGTTTGATCTCAAGATTCAATCTTTCAACCACTCATCACATACCCAGATCAAGAAAGTGTGTGTATGTGGGTGGGTGTGTTATGTGTGTAAGTCTAGCCTCATAAATTCATACACAACAACCAAAAGCCACAAAAATTAAAGACTACCCAAAGGGGTGGGTACACGATAACCAAATCCTTACACCCTTGTGTTAATTCCCACTCTCAAAACCCTAGAAAGAGAAAAAGAGAAGTTGACTGTTTAGCTGTCATCTGTGATGTGAAGATGGCCCCCATTTAAATGTACCAAAAGCAATAATAAGTTGAAAAAGATTGCACCTTTTCAAATAACCAAAACCCTAAAAAGGGTAAAAATACAAAGAATCCAATTTGACTTTCTTTTGGCTTCATCACAGAAATAAAGAAAAGAAAATACGCACCAGTTGACTCGCCACACCTTTCCCTCAAGAAAACATCAAAAGTTTACAGAATCTTTATATTGTTTTTAATTCACCCTAAAACCAATAAAATAATAATAAACAGAGCAGATAGATACAAAGTTGCAGATTTGTGGACCTCCCCACCTCCCCTTCAATTCTTTTTTTTCCTTCTTGAGATCAGAGCAACATCACAGAACCAAAACACCCACAAATCAAAACCCACAACTGATCAAGAAACAAACACACGGTGATTCAACAATCAATGGATGATTAAAGGTACGTAACAACTTACAAATTAGAGAATGGAGAAGAGTGAAATCTTGAATTGGGGATGATGATGATGATGATGATGATGATGATGATGATGACAAATGGAGTAAATAATTAAAACCCTAAATAAATAGGTGGTGGGTGAATGAAAGTGGGTGCTTATAAATGGTGGTGAGGGGGTAGGGGCTGGGGTGTAAAAGGACAGTGGTTCGAGATGTCCGCCAAAGGGTTGATTTGGGAAGCGTGACCGGAGGCTGCGCGTGGTGGTGGTTCGTATTGGGTGTTTTTCTTGCAAATCATTATTGCAATTAAGACAATAATATAACGTTCAAGACTAGTAAATTGTTTTATTTATGCTTTCAAAATACGTAAAATAAGGGTTTTATACTTTTATTTTATATTAACATTGTTTACAAGTGTTTCTTTAGTATTTGGTATTTTACTTGATTTTTAGATAGGGATAGTACGTATAAAATGCGAGTATTTGATAGTATAAGACATAGAGGTGACCGGGTGAGCAAACTTTAACCATAAACCAATCATTAACTGATAATTGAATCATAATCTCATTGAATCTAACTAAGAACCAGTATTACTAATGGTTATGGTTAAAGCTTTGTGATTAACTTGATAAATCAGCTATGGTCATGAAAGTGAGTAAAACCGACTTGTAATCGACTTTGCACACCTCTAATGTGAAATGTTAAAAGAGAAATTTGACGGTATTATGTTTTTTATCAGCCCTAGCTACTCCTATCTACATATCCTGATTACATAGGTATTTTAAACTATATATTTGTCTTGAGATTGAATCTAGAACCTCCCCTAAGAGATTCGTGATTCTATTATGTGGACTCGTACCATAATAGTTTTTATGATGTCATGTGATGCGGATAACACGTAGATCAATTCCTGCTTACAATAACATTTATATGTTTTTTAATGGTATATAAAACTATTATACTTATTTTTTATCATTTGTCATGTATTTTCTTTATTGTTAAACGAATTTATCAATTAACAAATAGTTATGGGAACTTACAATAAATTGAATTTTAGTTAGCTAGTTTATAGTCTTATCTTATTTAAGCATGTATAATTGATAACACTTTATGTATTTATGGATTGAATGATGGTAAAAAGAAGTGAGTAGTTTGTTAATTATGTAATTATGTTAATGACCTAGTTAGTTGTTATATGTTAGTATTGATTCTTTTTTTCAATTTTACATTTTAAAATTGTTAGATTAATCTACATCTATAAAATATGTAAAAAAGGAATATGAAATACTATATAACACATAAAAAGTTTATCAATTTTTATGTAACATCATATAGCTTTATGTATTTGTAAGTAAAACAAATACATTCCGTTTCTAGTTTAAAATTTTTAACTGTTTGGATATACTCTCTTTAACTAATAGTTTGGAATGGTCACATACTCACACATATAAATTACCAATAAGTATTGAAGTAATTAGCATTCTTTGTCGACTTATTTCTTATCTTTGTCTCAAATTAAGCATTTATGTTATTTAATTTAACAAGTATTTAATAAAAATAATGTTATTATTTTTTTAATGGTAAATGTGCGACCCTGATTCAGATGGTAGGTTTTATCTTAATCGGGTCCATCTATCCGTTTCTCAATCAGGACCACACCCTCAACCCTTTCAGGATAAAACACACTGCTGATAAACCCCTTTGGGTCAACTTAGAGTATTTTGCTTAAATTGAGACTTAAACTCATAACCTTCTAATATTTACATATCGTAGTTACCTCAACTTAGCCAGTTAAATTAAAGATCATTGTTATAATGTTGTTGTTGATAGGATTTATGATTTATGAAGTGAAGTATGTAACTTTAATGTTTTTGTATCTTTACTAAAAAAAAACAAGCATATGATAATATCTCAACTGTTTTTATTTATGAGAAGTTATAACTGAAATCAGTAAAAGCCCACTAACATGCATATATTTTATAAATATAAAATCGATCAATATTCTTTTACAACATAGCAAACACCCATGTAAAACATAAATGTATACATTAAATATTAAATGCTTGAAAATAGACATGATTATTTTAATTAATATTGGATTTAACTCATCAGTATCAGTATCCTGATGTAAGTAAATGTGCACATGAATAGGCCGATTCGTAAATGAAAATATTGGTTAGTTATGGCACGCTAATATATATTACGTACTTGTGTTATCGAATCATAAAAGCATAATTGTAATTTACATACTTAAGAGGGTTCGTGTATAAGATCCAAGTTATAATTAATAAGTGTAGTCTATGTATCAAATTATGCATAAATTTATCAGTCTAATTGATCCTTAACGAAGACGAACTCAAGATATAAGTCGTGTTGGACAACATTCTCGTGAAAAAATGTTTACGTACCTTTTTTTTACTAATTTAAGTAGGGTCACGTTTATTCTTTCTCACTAAAAATGATAGCAATCACAAATATATACTAAGTTATAACATCATTATATGTCAAAACACCCTTGCCATGCTATTCTTGATCTTCAACATTTTTCGAAGGTGTATATAGAAGATCACTAAGAGAATATATAATATTATGTGAGAGTTTTTAAAGGATTAATCATAATATAGTAAAGAGTTAAATTTGATTTTGCTCCATAGAGATTGATGAAAATAACTATTTTTCTATAAAATATTAAAAATATCAATTTAATTTTAATGATTTAATAAGTTATTTCAATTTAATCCAAATATTTCATAGTTGTTTCAAATTAAATCCAAAAAATATCACTTTTGCACTGCAACTGAAACAAATGATAAAACTTTTGAACTGAAATTAATGTTTTTAAAATTTTGAAGAAAATTTTTTATTTTTGTCAAAACTTAAGAAGTAAATTTAAAATTAACAATAGAGTAAATAGAGTAAAAAATTATATTTGGAAGAAAAAAAGAAGACACAAATTCGTCATGACAGTCAATTCATAGTTTGACCGGATCTGCGGTTTTTACTCTCATAGATTCTTATGTCTGTTAAAATAAGTTAAAGGATATTGCAAGAAATTTTTTTAGAGTTGTTGGTTGAAACTTGAAAGTCAGAAGAACAAAAAATTGTTTGATCATAGCAAATGGATGGTGACATTTACTCAAAATGTAAAACATGTTAACTTATATCAAAGAAAGAGCTACTTTTATAGAAATGTTTAAACTCAGCTAAATCTTTTAAACACTTAGTTTTACGGTTTAACTTGAGCTTGTAAACATGGGCGTATCTACTTAGTGAGATAGTGGGCAACTGCTCACTCTAAAAAAATTCTAGTGTTATGTTTATGTTAAATCTCGATCGCCTTTTATGAAATTTTGAAATTGCTCCCCTTAAAGTTTTGAAGTTGAAAAAAAAGCAAGATTGTTACAAACACAATGTCAGAGGTGGAACTACAATAGAAACATAGTCTAATAAATCATATTTTTTTTCACTAACCAGGCCTGTAATTGAATATATTTTAAGTACTTTCACATTTAAACAATCAAGTAATTAATAAAAAATATATTGAGATAAATTTTTTTACTACTAAACAAACAGAATTTATATTGATTTCAAGATATGATGGATAAAATTTTATATGTATTGGCTAGCATTGCCCTCAAACACATTAAAGATCATCAACATTAAAGAGTTTGAGAATCATTTTAATGATTAGTATGATTGCTTCTAACATATTACATATTATTACTTTTATGAGGACAGTGCTTTAAACATCATATATATCATTTTTATGAGTATAATTGCTTTAATATGGTTCTTGATATATATATATATATATATACACACACACACAAATACAAGAGATTCGAAACCGTTTTAACAAGTTTATCGGCAATGAACCAGATTCGACCCGATATGACCCTAATCGGTTCGACTAGTCGGGTCAAAAAATATATTATATTACGATAGTCAAACGATCCCAAAGATTCCGGCCGCCAAGAAAATAAAGTTTTGAATCTGCCACTGCTTGTAAGACTTTGCTTTATGTATATCTTTATTTTATAAATCTTTATGATGTGAATTAATTATACATATTATATAAATATTGTCTATACTTTTGAGAAACTTTTGAGTAGTTTTTTTTACTCATATATGGCTCATATTTGCTTTTAGAGGTTTAAATAGATCATGAGCTATAAAAGATATATTACTTTAACAAAACATGAGAATGCGAATATATGTAGTATTGTACTTTAAGTTATATGTATTGTACTTTAAATAACATCAGACTAACGAGTATGAAAACAAACAAATAAACAAAAAACATACCCAGTAAATCTTATCAAGATGGAGGCTAGTCTTTCCTTTATCTTGAGAGATAGAGAGACCGCTTACGAAGAGACCCCCGACTCACTAACGAGATCAATAACAATAGCAATCATAATATCAGTGGCGGAGCTTAAACAAAACCGTAAGGGGGGAGGGGGCGAAATTAATTTTTTTAGGGGGGCGAACTTGATATTTATATAAAAATGTACACTACCGGAACAAAAGTTTACCCTACCAAACTAAAATTTAACACTACCGACGAAAAAAAGAGGGGGGCGGCGCCCCCCCCCCCCCCCCGGTCTCCACTAACCTCCGTCAGTGCATAATATACGGTATACAACACACAGATATCAAACACATAAATACTTAGGACGTGCGTACATCAAATAAGCGGCAAGAATCGCGTATAAGGGCAGAATGAGGAAAACAGGGGTCCCGCAAAAAGTGTACGTCTACCCTTCATATCCACAGATCCCGCTAAAAGTCCTTAATTTTAATTCTACGCCAACACACACCGTCCTATCCTCTATCATGTGCTCAGAGAGGTGCAAGTCTACCATATCTCGCCTAATTATTTCATCCCAAGTCAACCTAGGTCTACCTCTACTTCTTCTACCCTCTATGTTGATGTTCTCTACTGCTCTAACGGGTGCTACCATCGGCCTTCGCTTTACGTGCCCAAACCATCTTAATCTTCCCTCTCGTATTTTATCTGTGATACAAGCCACCTCTAGCTTCTGTCGAAACACTTCTTTTCTTATTCGATCCAATCTTGTTTGTCCACATATCCACCTCAGCATTCGTATTTCCGCGACCTCTATTTGTCTCTGGTACGATTTCTTTATGGCCCAACGGTCTGTTCCGTATAATATAGCTGGATATACTGCCACTCTGTATAGTTTTCCCTTTAGCTTTACTGGGAACCTCTTATCACACAGGATCCCTGATGCTGCTCTCCATTTGCACCATCCTGATTGCACATGGTGAGCTACATCGTTGTGTATCTCTCCGTCCTCCTGTACGTACGAGCCCAGGTATTTGAACCTAGACGTCTGTGGTACCGTCATACCCTGGATACTAATTTGGGTGTCCTCTTCAGCCTCACCACTAAAGTTACAATGTATGTATTCCCTCTTAGAGCGACTTATCCTTAGGCCTCTGCGCTCTAGTGCTGCTCTCCGCCGTTCTAACCTCTCGCTAAACACCGTTTTAGATTCTGATATTAAGACAATATCATCCGCAAATAGCATGCACCACGGGACTGGCTCTTGTATAGACTTGTTCATCTCGTCCAACACTATTATGAAAAGAAATGAGCTCAATGCCGATCCTTGGTGTAGTCCCACTTCCACCGGGAAAAAGTCTGTGTCTCCGACTGATACTCGCACACACGTTTTTACCCCTTCATACTAACAAGTATGAAAACCATTTATATAAATCAATAATAATAATAAATACAAAATATAAAACATAAAACAAAAAATAATAATAAATTAGTATATGCCGTAGACGTATATGGTTTTGATTCAAATTATATTAACATATGAATTATATATTGAATAATACGGAAATCACGTATGTCGGATAAACTTTTGGAATTTAGTAATAAAAAAATTTTAATAAATCAAAATAATAAATACAAAATATAAAACAAAAAACATAAAACAAAAAATAAAATCAAAATTAGTATATGTCATAAATGTATATAAGATTGAGTGAATAGTTTTGATTCAAATTATATTAACATATGGATTATATGTTGAAGTATATGTAAACTACATAAGTTGGATAAACTTTTGGAATTATATATACTTTAAAAGCTAAACTTCAAAGTTTTTTGCATATGGTACAAGTAGCCAAAGCAAGTAAATAACTCAAACTTTAGGGAGATTTTTTTCCATTCAACTTCTCCCTCAAGATGACTCGTCTTCTCCTCCTGATTTCTCTGACAGGCTGGTTGTTGGTAACCATGAGACTAATAAGTTTAACTCTTTCATGTCCGGTTTAGTTGGCGTTATAAAGCTCCATTGATCAAATCTGACTCTTATTTTAGCTTTCAAGAAGGGAAATATATATCTAGGGTTTGTGAAACTTTTGTTTTATTCAGAGTGATGGTGGTGAGGAAGGGGAAGATTTGTCGGTGTGTGAAGGTGGTGACGGACGGTGGCGAGAGGGCGGAGGAGATAAAGAAGACGGTGGAGAAGTGGAAGAAGGTGGTGGAGGAATCGGTCATATACGGTGGCTATTTGATGGTGATTTAAAATTATTTTCAGAAACTATTTTTTAAAAAAGGCTGGTAATGTATTTTATATATGTTGGGTCCGTTGATGCATGGTTTGTTATGGCAAAAAAAGTAATTTTGTTAAACTTTAGGGTTAATATTTAACTCTTCATTGTATCCTTTTCCAATACATAAATATTTTCATATTATAATTAAGTTTAAATAAACTATTTTTTATAACTTTTAAAATATAATCTATTATAAAATTTCAAATACTTATTTCTACCAACATTTTGGTATAGATTTTGAGCGAAACCGATTTCGGCTTAATATAATACTTATAAAATTTTTTTTACGACGACTGTCTTGCCGCAATGCACGGGTTTTTTACGACTTCGTTTTTTATATAGTTTCAAATGTATTCAACAATGTCTTTATTTTGATTCTCTTACATCCACTGCGTGGTATGCTTTATCTAATTCTTTATGTGATATATATCTGTGTGTTGTATGCTTTGTATTATGACTGTTATTGTGTTGACTTTGTTGATTATGTTAACGAGCCGGGGGTCTCTTCGGAAGCAGTCTCTCTATCTTTCTAGATAGAGGAAAGACATGCCACCATATACCCCCCCAGACCCCGCTCTCCAGCGGGATACACTGGGTATGTTTGTTTGTTTGTTTGTTTACATCCACTGCGCGAATTTACCACAACGTTTTGACTTGGCTTTTTTACGGTTTTAGGCCCCCGCCGCAACGCGGGGGCTTAATACTAGTTTAGTTTTAAATGTCAAAGTTTGAAAAGAAACAGAATAATTAGAAGACGACGTGATGTCTTTTGTATAAAATAAAATCACAGTTTTTTTGGAGCAGTTTAAGACGACTTTAAACGAGGAAACCGATCACAATTCGATGAGAACTCAATGTTGGAGTCCTGGAGACACAGAAATTCTGATTTTTAAAGTTTAAAGTGAATAATTATGAACATTACTTGCAAATCAATGATGTGGATCAACTCGGTCATTCAAATGGCCAAGAAATTTAAAAAGGAAACAAGAGAGAATTAATGAATCAAACTTTTCTTCTTTTTTTTCATAATAGAAAACATGAACATTAAAAAGGATTTCAAACCAAAGAAAAAAAAAATTACTAAGATACGTGGGCAGTGTGGCATCCCACAACTACCTTTATTTTCGCCACTCACTAATCCAACAACACAAACTTAAAACATGCAGGTTACGTGGGCTCTCATTGGTACACATCAATTCATCCCGCTTGAATTCACCTTGTCCTCAAGGTGAAGATCATTATCGTCTGCGGCGTCGACGATCATCATTAGTTGCGGTTTAAGACACTTGTGACTAGGCTTATACGTTTCGTCACAATAATAACATAGGCCTTTAGCATGCCGGTCACGAATTTCAGCACTTATGATACGACGGGCTGGATTAGGAGCCGGAAGGGCTAACCGGGGGTTTGGAGTCGGTCCCAAAAGACCTGCAGCAGTTGGGTCTTCACTGGAATCAGAGAGTTGGCCCAGCTTCAATTTTTCTTCCACGAGACATGCCATCCCAATTGCATCAGACAATGATCGTGGGGATTTCACCTTAACTTCCAAGCGAATCTCATCCTTGAGTCCGCCCACAAAACATCCGATCAAAAAGGCTCTGGTAAACCATCAACACGGTGGAAGAGGCGTTCAAATTCCTCTTGGTAAGCAACCACTGTGGTGGTCTGTTTGAGGCGAGAGAGGGCGCGCTTCAGCAGGATCCTCGTAATCGGTAGGGCCAAAACTAACATGGACGGCCTTAGAAAACTCCACCTAGGTCATCGGTCCCCTATATTTTTTGAGCCACCTATGCCATTGTAAGGCGATGCCATCGAGATGAAAAGAAGCTAGGTGTACCTTGTCCCCATCTTCGACCCGCTAAAATGCAAAATACTGCTCCGCTTGATAAAGCTAACCAGCTGGACCGTCACCACCGAAACGGGGAAGGATAACTTCAGGTAGGGTTTTGAGGGTTGGGAAACGATTTTGCTGCTGCCAGAGGGTGACCCGGATGATCTTTGATCACGTTGTGCTTGCAAGGAGGCATTAAGGCTTTACATTTCAGCCAAAATCTTTTCGAACATGGCTTCATGTTGAGCGAAACAATCTTGGGTTTGTTGTTGGAACTCGGCATTGGAGACTTTATGGGTTTCCATTGGATCGACCGCTCTGATACCACTGAAGTGGATCAACTCGGTAATTCAAATGGACAAGAAATTTAAGAAGGAAACAAGAGAGAATTAATGAATCAAACTTTTCAGCTTTTTTTCATAATAGAAAACATGAACATTAAAAAGGATTTCAAACCAAAGAAATAGGAAAATTACTAAGATACGTGGGCAGTGTGGCATCCACAACTACCCATTATTTTTGCCCTCACTAATCCAAAAACACAAACTTAAAACATGCAGGCTACGTGGGCTCTCGTTGGTACACATCAATCAATCACTCAAATTTAGTGAAAACATCTTTAGCTAAACATTTTGTAACTACGACCAGTGTATGATCATAACTTGTGAGCCTTGATTTATGTCTATTGCATCAGTGTTGTCACAGATTGTAATACTTTCTTATGAATATTCATGCTTGTGTTTGCAATTTCATCTTTAATATCAACTTGATTACAATTCATGTGTAGAAATCCATACTAGTGTCATCCAACCTAGAAAGACTCCACACTTGTTGTATATATTCTAATTACTTGGGATTTGTCATGATTTGTGATAAATAG
This sequence comes from Flaveria linearis, assembly GCA_024085815.1. Lineage (NCBI taxonomy): Eukaryota > Viridiplantae > Streptophyta > Magnoliopsida > Asterales > Asteraceae > Flaveria > Flaveria linearis. The sequence continues at coordinate 78,102,889 of CM044010.1, forward strand.
TCTAAGGTTACACATTTGTACCATTCCAATACTCTATATGTGTAGTAAATATACATGTGATGCAATTGTATTCATCAGCCAACAGATGTAAAAAAAAATTTAAGTTATGTCTATGTAATATTTTAAGTACCAAACAAGTTAACATGTTTTGCTACATGACGATAGAGCTTTGAAACCAAAAGTGACTATATTTTCATTTAAAAGTAACCTTTTTCTAATTTTCAAGTTGTTTAAACAATTTTAATCTGCTAATCAGTCAATCACTCATAAGGTTTAAATATGTAAGGTTCAATCGTGTAAAACCTTAGGCAAATCCCATATCGACTATGGACAGAAGAGATATCGGGTTCATAAGGAATATTCTGCCTCTAATATCACCAACGTATTTTGGGCGTATTGGTTGTGAATGAGAAGAGAACTCCACAGCTAAGCGTGCTTGAATGACAAGAATCCATGGATGGGTGACTCCCTGGGAAGTTTTCGCTTGAGCAACCAAAAGCAAATTTGTGAGCTCTTTGTTGGTAAAGTGGACAATATCTATGGTATAAGGGATTAGATGTTACAAATGGTATAAGAGCCACACATATATTTTCATGATTGTGGGGCAAACTTCATCAAAAATGGTGAGTCCCCAAGGGTGTTTAGAGGGATACCTTAGGTAAATCTCACATCCATGGATGGGATTGTAGGGCAAAACTCATCGAGGACGATGAGTTCAAAGGGTAACACCCTAGCTGAATCTCACATCGACCGTGGACAAGAGAGATACTATGTAGTGGCGGAGATAGAAAAAGTATTTAGGGGGGGGGGGGGAAGAAACAGGAAACATAAAATATATTGCTATTGTTCTGATTCCGGTTATATGTTCAGGTCAGGTCGGGACAAAAGATAAAAACTCTTAATTTATCTAATTTTCTTGACTCTTTCAAATTAGTGTTTTTACACAAAAAAAAACTAGATATGTTTATAAAAACAAAGATCTAATATATTTATGATGATGCGAGAGAAATGGTAAGTACCTAGAATAAGAATTACAACTCAGTTCGACGACTTTTAAGATCTTTGAATTCATCCATTATGGATCATGTATCAAACTTTTCAGCAATTTCTTTTTCTATGTAAGCGACTAGGCTATTTGCAAGATACTCATCTGCTATCTTATTACCAAGACGATTCTTGAATATTTCATTGCTGAAAATCTCATCTCTGTTGTTGCGGTAGAACTGGAAATGTCAAGATTAGCCGAACCACTCTATTTACCAAATAGTATATCTCATGTTTCTAAGTTTCCACAAGGCTTTTGCATAGATCCGAAAGAGTTGATACACCACGTAGCTTGATATTCTTTGTCATTTCAACATTAAAAATCTCTAATTTATATTGTAGTTGAATCCTCTCATGCTCTACAAAATCTTCAGGATAAAACTTCTCAGCAAGAAGACAAATATGATCAACGTTAATCTCTTTTGAAACTAAAATGGAACTAAGAGATAACAACAATGCCGCGTCCTCATTGAATCTACTATTCAACTCATATAACTGTTTGTCTAACATGGAAGTAAATAGACTACTCGGTAATAATGTTCAAATGTAACATGAAAATCTTTTTTGTGAGGCCGATACCTAGTAGAAGTATATGCAGTGTTCATATACGGTATTTCTATTTCATGCTTATTACAAAAATAAGTAACTTGTGCAAGTAAAGAATCACATCCATTGTTTCTAAAATTATTTAGACTAACCTTTGTTGAAGAAACTAACTCCATGGCATTTCCCTTTTCCAAAAAAAAACTCCATGGCATTAAGAATATCTTGGGATTTCTTTTGTATTACTTGAGAAAGTGTATCTATTTTTCCCATTACTTCCTTTATCAAGTGAAGAATAAACACAAACTAAAATGATTTCATGTCACAGTGTAACACCCGGAAATTTTCTTTGAAGCCGACGAAAGAAGAAAAGAAATAAAGCCCAAAGTCGAGGGACCAAACTTACCAAACAGGAAGAAACTTGGAGGAACGGGGGTATAAAAGGGGGAGGGCAGCCCACACCCTCCCCATTCTTGCCAAAAACTCAGCTAAAGGAGAAGAGAAGGAGAAAAAGGGAGAAAAGCTTGGTTCGGGTGGATTCAAGCGTGAAAATCGAAGTGTAGAGGGTCAAATCGAAGCTCTACTCGTGTAACACCCGAAAATTTTTATAGACGAGAAAGAATTAATAAACATGAATAAAAAGGAGAAAATGAAGTGTAACCCAAGTTGAGGGGTTAAAAGTTTCAAAAGGACAAAAAGAATAAAAAGTTGGTGCATAAAGGAGATATGGCAGCCCATAATCTCCTGCACACTTCATTTCCTTCGATTTTAGAGAGAGAAAGAGCAGAGAATTCGGGTTTCTAGAGAGAAGAAGAAGAAGAATTCGAATTCAAGGTAAGAATTCATGCTTTTATGGTGTTCTCGACAGGTTATGTCCTCGGGTCTATGCTTATACTTGTTTGTATGTGTTCGGGTATGTTTTTAGTGGGTTCCTGAGCAGTTGAATTCAATTTGCAAACGAGTTTGGAGGAAGCCATACTCAAAAGCTGCAAAGGTGAGTTCTAAGACCCCTATATTACACGTTTTTGAATGATTTGGGGCTGGAACACATCTGAAAACTGTTTTCGGGTATTTGGGTGTTTAACCTGTGTATGTATGTATGTGTAAGTGTATGATTCGTTTGGGGCTGTTATGGACATAAGGTTTCTAAGGCAACTATGAATTTTAGTATGATGTTTATGATGTTTAGTTTGTTCTAAGTGTGTAGTACGGTAGATCTGTGCTAAGGATGTGTTAAGATGATGATTGAGATCTGAAAAAGGCACAAGTTAAATTGCAGGTCCATTTACTCAGCCGCATTAACTAATGCGGACGGCTAAGGAAATGTGGCTAAGGCATTTACTCAGCCGTATTAACTAATACGGACGGCTAAGGAAATGCGGCTAAGGCATTTACTCAGCCGCATTAACTAATGGGGACGGCTAAGGAAATGCAGCTAAGGCATTTACTCAGCCGCATTAACTAATGTAGACGGCTAAGGAAATGCGGCTAAGGCATTTACTCAGCCGCATTAACTAATGCGGACGGCTAAGGAAATGCAGCTAAGGCATTTACTCAGCCGCATTAACTAATGTGGACGGCTAAGGAAATGCGGCTAAGGCATTTACTCAGCCGCATTAACTAATGCGGAAAGCCAAGGAAATGCGGCTAAGGCATTTACCCAGCCGCATTAACTAATGCTGACAGCCAATGAAATGCGGACAAGGCATTTATTCTTCCGCATTTGCTATAGTTCATCCGCATTTGTTACAGTTCATCCGCATTTACTACAGTTCATCAGTATTTCTTGGCCTTAGATTTATGTTAGGTATGATGATGATAGTGTTGCATGTTTATGTATGATGTTTGTATGTTAAGTATGATGAGGCCCTATATAATGCTGATGACTGATGACTTGTAAATGTCGGTGCTCCTTGTACCGATGTATGTTCATCTTTTTCGTATGTATGTTAAGTATGATGTAGCCCTATATAATGGTAATGACTGATGACTTGTAAATGTCGATATTCCTTGTTTCGATATGTGTTTATCTTTCCATGACTTTACGTGTTACGATTAATGAATAAAACGAAAGTAATAAGAAACGTAAAGTGAAAGATAATGAAAGAGGAACATGATGAATGAATACATGCATTAATGAATGAACGAATGAATGTAAGAAAAGGCTTGCAAGCAAATGTATGGAGGCGCACACCCAATGAAGGTGTTAGCTCAACGGTGTGTGGGTTAGCTACCCCGAAGGATGCACACTGGGGTTCAGTCTTTGTGATTGACCATATGTATGGGATCCTTGCCGCTTACCCTAGGTGACTGGATCAACTTCGTGCATAATGTTCGTGATTTAATTACCACAGGTCCAGTATTAGTTTCGTGCACAATGTTCGGGGTATAGTGCATGGCATTGATCCAGAATGGAAGAGGAAGATAAGTGGTGCATGTACTTGCCCTAGGTGACTGGATCAGCTTCGTGCACAATGTTCGTGGTTGATTACCACAGGTCCAGCACCAGCAGTCATGCACAATGTTCAGGGTATTGTACATGTCACCGAAAGTAATGAATGTATGAACGAACAAAACACACGTACGAATGAATGTAATGAACGTATGAATGAACGTAACTAACGTACGGACGAATGTAATGAATGTAGGAATGTATGAAAGAGACGTACGAACAAAAGAAAGAATGTGTATGTTAACGATGAACGGTACACGAACGAAAGCTAATGAATAAATGATAAAGATAATAATAATATTATCTATGTGTACGTATGTTGTGTGATCTCATGTATGTAAGAACGGTTTTAACGAAAGAAATGTATGTTTTATTATAAAACTAGAACTCACTCAGCAACGCTAACTTTTCATGTGTTTCCAGTTGGCAGGTAGTGTTACAGAGGATGGCACGAGGCGGCTACTCAGCTCTTTTAGGATGGCATTCTTTTGTTCAATGTTTTGAAATGTAATATAATAGGAGATATTTTGAAATGGGCAAATGTATTACGTTGCATGCATTTATAAAACAAAATGGTGTTTGTAGAGGATTCGGATAAACGGGATTACTTAAGGAATCCTCTTAAAAGAAAGATGATGTTTTTAATGTTTCTGCTGCAACGATCTCTATGTAATGTAATGTAAGAACGGGAACCAGAACTATTAGAGGTCCCTGTTTATAACTATTTTGTAAGAGCATTTTATTCAAATGAAAAAGATGTCTTTGATGTTTCTGTTGCATGATTTTCATAATAATGTGTTTTAAGTGCGATGAATGACCAGCTGTAAGCGTCCCGGGAACGGGGCCTTACAAGTTGGTATCAGAGCCAAAGTTTAAGTGAAATGGGTAAAATTTTAAAATAAACCTAAACTTAAACTGAAAATGGGACGGAAAGGGAAGGGATGCCAATTTGAGTAGCTGCGTGCCATCAGGTATTTTCTTAAAGTTAACCGGTATTATGTGCGCATGTTATGTATTTATGTGTTACTGTTAGATTTAGATACTAATGTAGTCAGGACAGGTAATGCTCGGGGTACGAAGAGTAAAGTAAGTGGCTAATCACAACTGGCCACTGTAATTAGGGACTTACTATACTTGACATAAGCTGAGCTTCCCTTAAATGACCGTATTAGTGTTTGAATCTTTCAGTGAGTGTTAGAGGATGGTCGGTGGTAGGTCATCCAAAGCTTCATGTGGTGGAGGTGGTGGCGGACGTTATGCTGAACCACGGGCCATAAGAGGAAGACCTAGGGTGGAGAAAGTGGTTCCTGAAGAGCCCGAGACCTCTCATCTAGAGGGTGGTGACGAGAGTGCAAATCTGAAGGCCTCTGTGAAAGAGGCGGTGGTCTAAGAGGTGCATCAGGTCATGCAGACGATCTTACCGTCTGTGGTGACCGAAGTGATAAAGGTTGTACGGGAAGGAGAAAGGAAAGAGAGGAATAGGTCCTCAGGAAGACAGGAGCAACCAGAGCCGGGAACGGTTCTTTCTTATGATGAAGAGGAAGAGGAGGAGGAGCATGTGCATGAGTCGGCATGAGGCTATAATTACGGGGCGTTTATGAGGTTTAAGCCCCCTACCTTTGACGGTAATGGCACTGCTGCTGCTCACCGATGGGTGAGAGAAATTGAGGATGTCCTGGATATCAGCGAGTGTCGGGAGCACCAAAAGGTGAAGTTCGCTACCCACTCTTTCACAGATTCGGCTCTATGCTGGTGGGACAACATAGTCCAAGCCGAGGGTAGCAGGGCCATTGGGAGAATGAAGTGGTGTGAGCTGAAAAGTTTGGTGATCGAGGAGTTCTATCCTCATCGAGAGATGGATAAAGTTGAGAGAGAGTTCCTGCAGCTGGAGGCGGGAATGATGACCCACCAACAGTATACCACAAAGTTCAATGAAATGGCACGTCTGGTGCCGGAACAGGTGACACCTTTGTCGCGAAAGATCAAGAGGCATATTCAGGGTTTACCGGTGGATATTCGCAGGCATATGATCGTCGCTCGACCGAGCACCTTTAGGTCAGCGGTGGACTTGGCGGGGAGACTGTACGATGAAAGGGCAGTGGTGGTGGTGGCTGAAGGTAGTAGTGTAACATCTCGTATTTTCGTTAAATAAAAGTTAACCTCATTAAATTCTTGTGAGGACCTTTTAAGTCATTTGTAAAACTATGAGGGTATTTATGATTGTTGCTAGTATTTTATTATTTTATTCTTGAATTTAATGGTTAATAAACAAATTTGTTAAAATAAACATAATAATAATGTTATTAAAGAGAACAATGTTGGTAATAATACTAATATTAGTAATAATGATAATAAAAATAATAATGATGATAAGAATAATCATATTAAGGGTAAACTTATGAGTAAATAAAAATAATATAAGTTGTATTATTTTTAAAACTTGTATTTAACTAGTTTTAACAGGAAATAATAACAACTCAAAACCTTAGGGACCAAACTGTAATTTAATTAAAACTAAAACCTAAGGTTTTGGAACTAATGAAATAAAAACAAAACTATAGGGACCATTATGTAATTTCAATAAAAAGCCCAAACCAACCCCTCCCCCCATTATCCCGTAATTCCGGCTGCAGCTTCGGCCATGCTCCGGCCGAGCTGTGGCAGCCTTAAAATCACCAAAAAACCACGAAGTGTAGATACCAAACCGTTCTAAAGCATGATTCGAGCTTAAATGCATCAATTAATCAAAGTTAAAGCATCGGTTACCACATGAATGATCACATAACCAAAACCCCTTAAAGTTCAGAGCCGTTCGAGCTCTAAACAACAATAATAATTCAATTAGTTCAACCTAAACGATCATCTAACTATCTGTAACCTATTCCTAGTTCCAATTTCACTTGAAACAAACTTAAACATCGAGTTCCATCATCATCCTCATCGTCGACCCGCACTGAGGTCGTTCACCATCTTCCACCCGAGTACAATCAAAATTGATACAGGGCTTTCGATCACCGAGACCATTAGATGCTTTCTGTACAATGGATTCGATTATTATCATCAATTGCATCTCAATCTATACTTCATCTCGTCGTGACTGTTCTTCGATATGAACCTCTGATTTCAAACGATTTGCGGGTAATTGTTTACATATACATGTTCGCTTAAACATGGAGAACAAAAGCCCTATGTTTATTGCTGTAATCATCATCGAATTCGAGTTCAATTTGAAGAAAATTGAATATAGGGTTTATAGGAATTTGAGGTTATTTTGTGTTTGTGTTTAAAAGATTTAAAAACTAAGTGAAACCAAGGCCACAGCCCTGGTTCACTGGTTAGTCATTTGGATTCTCACCATGAGGTCCCGGGTTCGAACCCGGGCACCCTCATCTGTTTTTTAAAAGGCTTTTTGGGCTTTAAAAAAATATAAGAAAATTTCTAAAAATCATAAAAATCAGTTTTACAAACTTTATTTATTCTAAAAGTTATCTAATTATTTTCTGAAAATTTATTTCTGTAAAAACCCTATTTATTTTATTTTTAAAGTATTATTTACAAATGTTATAAATAGTTATTTTTATAAAAATAGACTTTAAATAATAATTTAAATCACTAAATTATTAGTGAACATTATATTATCTTTAACTATGGATTAATCATGATAATTGTAGAAATTATATATATATATATATATATATATATATATATATATATATATATATATTATTTCACAAATTATTTCCAAGAGTTATCCTAGGTTATTTCTTATAAATTATTGGCCAATACGTTATTGTAATCAATGTTAAATAATGTTTATTTCAAAAGGTTACAAAGATTTATTTACATAATATATTTAAACCTTATCAATCATTATACCTAATTTCTTTTCTATATTAAAACACTTAAATGGTATAATTCTTTTTAATGAATCAAAATATAAATAATTTCATTATTAAATTTATTTACTTGTCACAAACCCACAATTCCATTGTGAATATTAAAACTTATTATTAGAACGTTAACCTTATTATTAAAACTTTAACCTTGTGAATATACATATTTAGCTGACTTGTGACGATTCACGTTGGAACGACGCCTATTATTATTCTTATTAGTCGTCATACTTATACTTATTTTGCCATGTGAGTTTCCTTGCCCCTTTTTATGTTATTTCACACTGTTTTGGGGTGAAACATGTTACATTATTCAACATACACTTATAAACGTTTAAATCTTATAAAAGCACATGCAATTCATACTTTTATTTTGTCATGATTATTTGTGTTATTATAAGTCTTATATGAGATACATATATTGTTTACAATCATTAACTATTGCTCTCCTGGCGACGTCTTAGATCTTTGGGCCTGACAAGCCTATTTGGTGCGAAAGTCGATGTATTGCTGACTCCTGATGACGTATGCTTGTTCATCATGGGAACCAAGTACACTTAGCCAATCATATAAACTTATAATCTAGTCGAGGTTTGATTGTACTATATGTGTTCTATAAACTTGCTAACTCATAACCTATGACATGAATTGCTACTTGTAACATTGTCATACTATGTATGAAAACCTTGGAAACTCACCAACTATTTTTAGTTGACCTTTATTTTTAACATGTTTTAGGTAATCCTCAAGTTTAAAGTGAACTTTTGAAGCTTGCATAATCTAGGACTTGGACCAAGTTAATGAAATAAAAAAAATATTTTATCATGTTATGTTTGAACTTATTTCATGTTTGAGACTTATGTTTGTAATGTTACCTTTGAAACTTATGTATAATATATTTGGATTTAATAATAGCGTTATGTGCCTGTGAACGATCTTAACTGTCACATCTCGACGTTTCCGCCGTCAAGGTTGGGGTGTGACAGATTGGTATCAGAGCCCATAACTATAGGGATTTAGGTTATTAGAAATGGTGACCTAGACTATAGCTTATGCATGAACCTTATAGAATGATATTCGTATTCTTGTAAATATACATATGGTTTGCATGCTACATAATGCTATGCCTTCTTATGTGCTATTTGATGCCTTAGCATAGGTGTGCCTTATAATTATATAAACTTGGTTACTTGTCTCCCTAAACTTATCTTTGACTCTTTGATTCTCCCCGACAAATGAAACTTCCTAAACTTATTCTCGACGACATGTGGAATCTACACTTATTATCGTGGGTTTAGTTTCTTAGACTCTATGTCTAATCTATGAAAATCTCATCAAGGTTTTGATTTCATGGACCTAAGAAATTTGTATGACACATAGACACCTGTATTCTGGATTTCCTGGCAAAAGGCCTTTAGGCTAAGGCAAGCATATCGTATAAATCTCATTACGAGACCAATTATGCTTTCCTGGGGATTTCTAAGATCAGTGATAAACTATGGTCAACATACACAAGTTTCTAAGGCAAATGGGTCAATTTACCTTGACGTGCCAACGATTCCAAATGGTAATGCGTTACCAAATGGAACCATCCGGTTTATATTTAAAATATCAAAAATCTTTGATTCCTTGGACTGATTTATCATCGAAACTCTAATATCTTCTCATTCCTATCTTACGTAATGTTCCCGTTAGTATTGAACTCGTTATACTCCTCAATTCCTACGTTTAAACATCGTTATACGTTGTGCGCCTTATGTAACTATCTTTATACCTTGACCAACATGTACATGGATCTTAATAAATCCAAAGGTATTGATCGTCTAAACCGAATGGTTTTCAAAACTCAAATTTGATACTTAGGGTTCTCAAATGTCCTTAAAGTGTGGCTCATAACCGAAATCATGCAATACCGAAAGGTGGAATACCTGCATCTTGGGATACCTTTTATAGGCAAGGTGTACACCTAAATCTGATTCAACCTTTGGATCCGTTTATGTGACCTGGAACTCATGAGATGAGTGCTCGCTTATAGGTGCGCATGTTTTCAATAAAATTATGGTTGACTTAACACTTTGAGAAGTCAACACATTCCCTTTATTTGCAAACCGAATGGTTACATCTCATTAGTATGTTAAATCATTTTCGTCTTTGATCTTGTTTTTCCTGACTTAAACCATTCAAGATTTGAGAACCTATCACAATTAACTCTGTTATCCCGGACTTTAATCTTAATCCTAGCAAGCATGATTTTTGTTTCCTGTTAATGTTACATTGATGTAATTTGAAGTTTCTAAATTTCTAGCCGATATTCTCTTTGTTTGTTAAGTCGAGCTTTGTAAAATCTTCTAACCGTTTTGCATCGTAGGCAATGCAAGGGTCCGCAAGTCAACTTATGACTAAGGACACTCGTATATCCTAAATGATTCTATCTCATCAAAACAGGGGTGACTCCCTTACTTTGGTGATGACTTTCCATTCGCTATTACTGTTCTTATGAAATTTCATCATCAAGACAGAAGTGAACCTCATACCTTGATGACCATTTCCTTCTTTTTGTTTTATGAATGGAATTACCTCCTTGAAATAGGAGTAAAATTTCGTATCTTGATTTTTCTATTGTGTGTTTTATGAAATCTCGTTCTCTAAATCGGAGTGATTTCTTTGTTTTGAGGACAGATTTCAACCATTTCCCTTTGGAACTCGTATTTCACGAATGAGATGACATCACCAAAATAGGATTGAATTTCGTACTTTGGTGACAAATGTCGATTCTCGATTGTTTTCTTGTTATTATGAAATTCAATCATCAAGATAGGCGTGAAATTCATACATTGATGATAATTTCACCCATTTAAAAATTTTATGGACAATATTTTCCCTCAAATGAAATGACATCATCAAAGTAGGGATGAATTCTGTACTTTGATGAAGCCTTTCATTTTGCTATATATTGTTTTTATAAAACTTCACTGTTAAGATAGGAGTGATTATCCTTACCTTAACGGTAAGTTACCTTATTTTATTCTTGTGGATCCTTAACAATGAGTTAGGGTCAAGCTCTCGCTTGGTAGTTAAGAGTCATACTTTGGGAAATACATCATCAAGCTAGGAGTGATAACCACATCTTGGTGACTATTCCCATTCATTGATCTCAAACTTACAAAGGTTTTAAGACTTCAATTGACAAGAAATATGTAATAACTTGAAGGGTGAACACTGTTATCTGATTTATCGACGATAGTGTTCTAGCCAGTCAAGTTAAAGCATGATTCCTGAACTCAAAAAGAGGTCTTTGTCACCTTAGGTTAATTTTAAATTCTAAGCCTGGAATATGTAATTTTAAATCGATTTCTTCTCTCACGCTTTTGTGTTTCCACCTGACGTTCGATCTAGCTTTATGGAACCTTTTAATTCTTACTTATCGACTTTCATTCTGGGTTATCATCAAAACCTAATTGCATGATGATAGCACTTGTAAAACCATCGTTCTCACCAAATAAAATCACTATCAATCTAGGTTCATGTCTTTCTAGTCATACAAACGTTTCGGCTGTGTTCATGGGTTTGATGAACATCGTGTGCAAGCTGTACTTGTAAAGCTATTTGTGATTGTCCTTATTGGCAACATCCTGAATTATTCAAATTTTAATCCAATCAAGAACGCTGTCTTCGTTGATCAATGCAATTCCTATTATTGTATCATTTCTTGGACCATCCTTGAACTCCTCGTCTTGAAAACCTCTAAATCTCTACCATGATTGTGACTTACGAGACTTGTTATTACCTTCATCTCAATGCGGATATAAAGATCGATAAAGTTTATCATCAATTTATCCCTTAAAGTCTAATTAACCTCAGGAACTCATTACCGTTTTCTAACGTTTCATGTGTCAAATCCTAAAGATTTAGTTTGCCGATAACTTTCGCTTCTCACCCGTAATCAAACACCAATCACAGTCCGTTAATACACTTATCTTTCATCATATATCTCCTGTTCGTTCAAGTTACATACTTAGTTTCGGGACGAAATTCTTAAAAGTTGGGGAGACTGTAACATCTCGTATTTTCGTTAAATAAAAGTTAACCTCATTAAATTCTTGTAAGGACCTTTTAAGTCATTTGTAAAACTATGAGGGTATTTATGATTGTTGCTAGTATTTTATTATTTTATTCTTGAATTTAATGGTTAATAAACAAATTTATTAAAATAAACATAATAATCTTGTTATTAAAGAGAACAATGTTAGTAATAATACTAATATTAGTAATAATGATAATAAAAATAATAATGATGATAAGAATAATCATATTAAGGGTAAACTTATTAGTAAATAAAAATAATATAAGTTGTATTATTTTTAAAACTTGTATTTAACTAGTTTTAACATGAAATAATAACAACTCAAAACCTTAGGGACCAAACTGTAATTTAATTAAAACTAAAACCTAAGGTTTTGGAACTAATGAAATTAAAACAAAACTATAGGGACCATAATGTAATTTCCATAAAAAGCCCAAACCAACCCCTCCCCATTATCCCGTAATTCCGGCTGCAGCTCCGGCCATGCTCCAGCTGAGCTGCGACAGCCTTAAAATCACCAAAATACCGCTAAGTGTAGATACCAAACCATTCTAAAGCATGATTCGAGCTTAAATGCATCAATTAATCGAAGTTAAAGCATCGGTTACCACATGAATGATCACATAACCAAAACCCCTTAAAGTTCAGAGCCGTTCGAGCTCTAAACAACAATAATAATTCAATTAATTCAACCTAAACGATCATCTAACTATCTGTAACCTATTCCTAGTTCTAATTTCACTTGAAACAAACATAAACATCAAGTTCCATCATCATCCTTATCGTCGACCTGCACCGAGGTCGTTCACTATCTTCCACCCGAGTACAATCAAAATTGATACAAGGCTTTCGATCACCGAGACCATTAGAAGCTTTCTGTACAATGGATTCGATTATTATCATCAATTTCATCTCAATCTATACTTCATCTCGTCACGACTGTTCTTCGATATGAACCTGTGATTTCAAATGATTTTCGGGTAACTGTTTACATATACATGTTCGCTTAAACATGGAGAACAAAAGCCCTATGTTTATTGCTGTAATCATCATCGAATTTGAGTTCAATTTGAAGCAAATTGAATCTAGGGTTTATAGGAATTTGGGGTTATTTTGTGTTTGTGTTTAAAAGATTTAAAAACCAAGTGAAACCAAGGCCACGACCCTGGTTCACTGGTTAGTCATATGGACTTTCACCATGAGGTCCCGGGTTCGAACCCGGGCACCCTCATCTTTTTTTAAAAGGCTTTTTGGGCTTTAAAAAATATAAGAAAATTTCTAAAAATTATAAAAATCAATTTTATAAACTTTATTTATTCTAAAAGTTATCTAATTATTTTTTAAAAATTTATTTCTATAAAAACCCTATTTATTTTATTTTTAAAGTATTATTTACAAATGTTATAAATAGTTATTTTTATAAAAATGGACTTTAAATAATAATTTAAATCACAAAATTATTAGTGAATATTATATTATCTTTAATTATGGATTAATCATGATAATTGTAGAAATTATATAAATATATATATTCTATTTCACAAATTATTTCCAAGAGTTATTCTAGGTTATTTCTTATAAATGTACTTTAACTAATATTTTACATTAATAAATTATTATTGACCAATACGTTATTGTAATCAATGTTAAATAATGTTTATTTCAAAAGGTTACAAAGATTTATTTACATAATATATTTAAACCTTATCAATCATTATACCTAATTTCTTTTCTATATTAAAACACTTAAATGGTATAATTACATAATATTTAAAAACCAAATGGAATGAATAGTAAAAGGGTATATTAGGAATTTCAGTGAGGGTTTTAGAGAGAGAGATCCACTAGGCTTCATCTGCACCGGTTTTTAGAGAGACGGTGGGCATCTCCGATGTTGTTAATGTTGATGATGGTGTTGGTGGTGATTGCGGTTTCGGTTGCGGGCGGTGATGATGATGACATTAGCTATTGCTTTGCCTCCCAGTTTACTTTGAGGTGGAGTCGGTGGCGACAGTGGTGATGGTTATGGTACAACAACCTCTGTTGTCTCTCTTCCTTCAGATTTGCTCGCTACCCTTTTAGGGTTTTATGATCTGGCCCTTTACTTCTTTGATTGGTCATTCGGGTGGTGTGGTTATCATGTTGTGAGTTATATTAGACCTCCGTGGCACTCCTTAGCGAAGCTATTTTGAGGTCCGGAAGCGATGGTGCCTTCCGACTGTTGTTCCCCTAGCGATGCAAGTCGTGCCCTCCCGACGTCCCTCAATATTGTCTCCGACGGTGTTCTCCCCCATGTTAAGCTTGATGTTGATGGTGGCAGTGGTGATGGTGGTCAAGCTAATTCACCTTATCTGAAACTGATTCTGGTATGTTGATGGTCACGGTGGTGACACTTATGAAGATGGTTAGGTCAATTTGTGTTGTATTGATGATGATGAGACATGGCTCTGTTGCTGCTTCGCCTCCCCTCTGTGGTTGAGGTAATGCAGGTTTTTGCTAGCTTTGGTTGGTGTTTGTGTGTCGCCATTGCCGCTGGTGGCCTTTGAGTTGACCAACGGTGGTCTTTAGGTGGTTGTTGTTATTGTTTCAGTTTATCACGTGTTTTGCCTGGAAGTAGTTGGTCCGTTATTACGGAAAGAGAACCCTCATCCTTTGTGGTTCAGTGAAGGAGGTTCATATGTCGGTGATACAGCTTGATGATGATGACGACTGTTCGTCTGAGACCCCTGTCCCTATGTTCGCTTTTGAGGTTACACCGTGATGCTGCATTCGGAAAAATGAATCGGTGCTTTGTTTCAAGTCGGTGACGATGAAACTGTTTTCATCTTAGACATGTACATGTTGTATGTTGTTGTACATTTTTAATTTAGTATAGCGTCAGGCTATGATGATATTCAAAAAATGGTTTCGGGTTGCTTTGGCGTGGCTACCGTTTACGGTTAGCAGCCATAACTAAAATCCGGTTCTGAGCCCCATTCATCACACACGTTGGTATCACTGGACTTGACTCTTTGATGTAGTAGTCGATGACGATAAGGGTAACCTCATCTGAGACCGTATGCATGCTGCCGGTTGTTCATTAAGTGTTTAGAGGTTAATGTTAGATGGTTTTGAGGCGATGATGATGAAAAGAAGGTTATGTTTGTTGTTATGGTGAGGTAAACTTGATGTTTGCAGCCGCAACAAACAACTGCTTCCGAGCCTTTAAGTTTGCCTTTCATAGTTTGCTTGATGACGATGGCCATTGGGCGCATCTGAAGGCTATGGGTATCATTGGCGATACTGGATTTGTCATTGTATTTACCTGTGTCATAAATTTGATTTGGGTACTGCTATTATTGTTGAATATTGTTGTCTATGACGCTCAAAAACGAGTCTAAGCTTTGACGTGGAGTATGGACTGTTGCGATGTGTCGACATACTTTAGTCGACATCAGCCATTAGTTTTGAGAGGCAATATTCTGATCATGTTGCCTCCTGTCATCAACTCTCATCGTTTGTTAAAAGTGTTAGTTTATGGCTATGATGACAGAGTTCTGAGCCTCCGTTTAACCCGTCTTTATGACGCGCAACGCGCGTCTGGGTGCCCAACTAGTTATTTTTAATGAATCAAAATATAAATAATTTCATTATCAAATTTATTTACATGTCACAACCCCACAATTCCATTGAAACCCTAGTTCTTGTTAGAACGTTAACCTTATTATTAAAACTTTAACCTTGTGAATATACATATTTAGGTGATTTGTGACGATTCACGTTGGAATGACGCCTATTATTATTCTTATTAGTCGTCATACTTATACTTATTTTGCCATGTGAATTTCGTTGCCCCTTTATATGTTATTTCACACTGTTTTGGGGTGAAACATGTTACATTATTCAACATACACTTATAAACGTTTAAATCTTATAAAAGCACATGCAATTCATACTTTTATTTTGTCATGGTTATTTGTGTTATTGTAAGTCTTATATGAGATACATATATTGTTTACAATCATTAACTATTGCTAGCCTGACGACGTCCTAGATCTTTAGGCCTGACAAGCCTATTTGGTGCTAAAGTCGATGTATTGCCGACTCCTGATGACGTATGATTGTTCATCATGGGAATCAAGTACACTTAACCAATCATATAAACTTATAATCAAGTTGAGGTTTGATTGTACTATATGTGTTCTATAAACTTGCTAACTCATAACCTATGACATGAATTGCTACTTGTAACATTGTCATACTATGTATGAGAACCTTGGAAACTCACCAACTATTTTTAGTTGACCTTTATTTTTAACATGTTTCAGGTAATCCTCAAGTTTAAAGTGAACTTTTAAAGCTTGCATAATCTAGGACTTGGACCTAGTTAATGAAATAAAAAGATTATATTTTGTCATGTTATGTTTGAACTTATTTCATGTTTGAGACTTATGTTTGTAATGTTACCTTTGAAACTTATGTATAATATATTTGGATTTAATAATAGCGTTATGTGGCTGTGAACAATCTTAACTCTCACATCTCGACGTTTCCACCGTCAAGATTGGGGTGTGACAAGTAGGAAGGGTGGTGGTGACAGGAATTGGAATGGAAAGAGGTTTGGTCGGGGTAATGCCTCGACGAGCAACAAGAAGGCACGGGTGGACGACCGTCGTGTAGCCACACCGGGTACGGGACTGAAAAGTTGTGGTAAATGTGGGAAGGAGCATAGCGGGGAATGTAGACTGGGGTTGAACGTCTGCTTCAAGTGTGGGAAGCTTGGTCATATGGCTAGAGACTGTGGGGGTGTGAAGTGTTTCAACTGTGGGGAAAGTGGTCATATGAGTAGGGATTGCAAGAAGCCAATGGCTGAGGGTTCTGGAGTGAAGAAAACTAGAGGTGAAGGACCGAGGGCAAGCGTAAGGGCATTCACGATGACACAGGAGGAGGCTAGGACGGACCCTGATGTTGTGTCCGGTACGTTTCTGGTGAACCAAACTTTAGCCTCTGTATTATTTGATTCGGGTGCCAGTAGGAGTTTTATTTCTGCTGCTTTCTGTGCCAAACTGCCTGTTAGTAGTAGACGTGTTGACGTACCGTTTGATGTAGAAACTGCCATAGGTAAGTCTACCAGGATTTCAGAGATAATAGAGGGTTGTGATGTGGAACTAGAGGGTCATAGATTTCTGGTTAGACCATTTATGATGACCTTAGGTGGTTTCAACTTGGTTCTTGGAATGGATTGGTTGGCGGACTTCGAGACGAATATAGTGTGTCGAAAGAAGATGATTCGTTTGAAAGCGCATGACGGGAGTTCGGTAACGGTTTATGGGGATCGGGTCACGACGATGCCGAAGGTGATCTCAATAGCGGTGGCAGGAAAATGTATGAGGCGTGGATGTGACGCCTATTTATGTTATGTAAAGGATGTGGAAACGCCAACACCACAACTATCCGATGTTCCGGTTGTGTGTGACTTTCCAGACGTGTTTCCTAAAGACTTGTCGGGAGTGCCACCTGACTGAGAGATTGAGTTTCAGATTGATATGATACCAGGTGCCCAACCTGTTGCCAAAGCACCGTATCGATTGGCTCCGATAGAGATGAAAGAATTGATGGAGCAGTTGCAAGAGCTGCTGGATAAGGGGTTCATTAGACCGAGTATCTCACCTTGGGGTGCTCCGGTCTTGTTTGTGAAGAAGAAAGATGGTAGTATGAGGATGTGTATTGACTACCGTGAGCTAAGCAAGTTGACGGTGAAGAACCGATACCCCTTGCCGAGAATCGATGATTTGTTTGATCAACTTTAGGGTGCCAGTTGGTTTTCAAGGATAGATCTTCGATCGGGCTACCATCAACTAAAGGTGAAAGAGCAGGATATCCCTAAGACAGCTTTTCGCACGCGCTACGGTCACTACGAGTTTCTTGTCATGTCCTTTGGTTTGACCAATGCGCCAGCTGCCTTTATGGATCTGATGAACCGAGTGTGTCGGCCGATGCTGGATAAATCAGTGATTGTGTTTATCGATGATATCTTGATTTACTCGAGGAGCGAGATAGAGCATGTTGCTCACATTCGAGAAGTGTTAGAGACGTTGAGAAGGGAGAAACTGTAGGCCAAGTTCTCCAAGTGCGCGTTCTGGTTGCGCGAAGTTCAGTTCTTGGTCCATGTGGTGAATCCGGAGGGGATTATGGTGGATCCGGCAAAGATGGAAGCGGTGATGCAATGGAAGTCTCCAAAGACGCCATCCGAGATCCGTAGTTTCTTGGGTTTGGCGGGCTATTACAGAAGATTCATTCAAGACTTCTCCAAAATCGCTTCTCCCCTAACCAAGTTGACCCGGAAAGATGTAAAGTTTGTATGGGGTCAAGCTCAAGAGAAGGCGTTCGAAGAATTAAAGGCGAGGTTGACCCAAGCTCCTGTATTGTCGTTACCCGATGGAAGTGAAGATCTGGTGGTTTATTCTGATGCTTCCTATTTGGGATTGGGGTGCGTGTTAATGCAGAGGGGAAAAGTTATAGCCTATGCCTCCCAACAGTTGAAAGTTCATGAGGTTAACTATCCTACTCATGACTTAGAGATAGCAGCTGTGGTCTTTGCATTAAAGATTTGGAGGCACTATCTCTACAGGACGAAGTGCACCAACTTCACCGACCACAAGAGCTTGAAGTACTTCTTCGAGCAGAAGGATTTGAATATGAGGCAAAGGAGGCCCGAGCCGATTCGGGTGAAGGCGTACCAGCTAATTATGACCTCGGATGTGATGAAGCAAGTCAAAGAGTTCCAAGATGAGGCCCTGAAAGAAGATCATCTTAACTCCGAAAGAATGAGAGGTCTGGCCGCAGAGTTGGGTGAAAACACATTTGGTGTTAGAACCCGGTTTGGACGTATGTGGATTCCTCATCTTGGGGATCTACGAGTGAAGATTATGGATGAAGCTCACAAGACTCGATACTCTATTCATCCCGGTGCTACAAAGATGTATCAAGACATGAAGAAAGATTATTGATGGCCGGGTATGAAGCGTGACGTGGTGGAGTATGTGAGTAAGTGCCTTACTTGTTTGCAAGTGAAGGCCGAACACCAGAAGCCGTATGGAAAGATTCAACCTTTGGATATACCGGAATGGAAGTGGGAGCACATCACCATGGATTTCATTACGAAGTTGCTGCGTACTTCGAAAGGGTATGATGCTATACGGGTGATCGTTGACCGCTTGACGAAGAGTGCTCACTTCCAATCGATGTGCGAGACGTATTCATCCGAGAGGTTGGCCGATCTTTTCATCAAGGAGATTGTGACCCGTCATGGTGTGCCGGTGTCGATTGTGTCCGATCGCGACACCCGGTTTACCTCCAAATTCTGGAAGAAATTCCACGACGCCATGGGGACGAGGTTACACATTAGCACGGCTTATCATCCCCAAACTGATGGTCAGTCAGAAAGGACCATTCAGACACTGGAAGACATGCTTCGAGAATGTGTGATTGATTTTGGTGGAAGTTGGGATGACCACCTACCGTTAGCTGAATTCTCATACAACAACAGCTATCATGCCAGCATTGGTATGCCACCATATGAGATGCTATACGGTAGGAGATGCAGAACACCCGTTTGTTGGGGTGATATTGGTCAGAAAGAATTGGGGAGCGTTGAGGTAATCGAGGCTACGACTGAGAAGCTTGAGAAGATTAAAGCCTTCATGAAGGCAGCCAAAGACAGACAGAATCCGTATGCTGATAAACGACGCAGACCGATTGAGTTCCAGGTGGGTGACCGGGTTATGTTGAAGGTCTTACCTTGGAAGGGCATCATTCGGTTCAGAAAGCGGGGCAAGTTGAGCCCGAGGTATATAGGCCCTTTTCCGAATCATTGCTCGAGTAGGAGAGGTGGCCTATAGGTTGGAGTTACCAGATGAGTTAAGTGGAATTCACCCGACCTTCCACGTATCTCACCTGAGAAAGTGTTTGGCAGATGAAGATATGGTTGTACCACTGGAAGACATCGAGGTGGATGACGACTCAATTATGTGGAGCAACCAGTGGCAATCATTGACCTAAAAGAGAAGAGATTGAGGAATAAAGTGGTCCCACTTGTGCACGTACAGTGGAATCACATAAAGGGATCTGAGTCTACGTAGGAGACTGAAGAAGAAATGAGACAATATTACCCATGTTTGTTCGAGGAATAACAGGTTTCGGGGACGAAACCTATTTAAGGGGGGTGGACTTGTAACACACGAAAATTTTTATAGACGAGAAAGAATTAATAAACACGAATAAAAAGGAGAAAATGCAGTTTAACCAAAGTTGAGGGGTTAAAAGTGTCAAAAGGACAAAAAGAATAAAAAGTTGGTGCGTAAAGGAGATATGGCAGCCCATAATCTCCTGCACACTTCATTTCCTTCGATTTTAGAGGGAGAAAGAGTAGAGAATTCGGGTTTCTAGAGAGAAGAAGAAGAAGAATTCGAATTCAAGGTAAGAATTCATGCTTTTATGGTGTTCTCGACCGGTTATGTCCTCGGGTCTATGCTTATACTTGTTTGTATGTGTTCGGGTATGTTTTTAATGGGTTTCTAAGCAGTTTAATTCAATTTGCAAACGAGTTTGGAGGAAGCCATACTCAAAAGCTGCAAAGGTGAGTTCTAAGACCCCTATATTACACGTTTTTGAATGATTTTGGGGCTGGAACACATCTGAAAACTGTTTTCGGGTATTTGGGTGTTTAACCTGTGTATGTATGTATGTGTAAGTGTATGATTCGTTTGGGGCTGTTATGGACATAAGGTTTCTAAGGCAACTATGAATTTTAGTATGATGTTTATGATGTTTAGTTTGTTCTAAGTGTGTAGTATGGTAGATCTGTGCTAAGGATGTGTTAAGATGATGATTGAGATCTGAAAAAGGCACAAGTTAAATTGCAGGTCCATTTACTCAGCCGCATTAACTAATGCGGACGGCTAAGGAAATGTGGCTAAGGCATTTACTCAGCCGTATTAACTAATACGGACGGCTAAGGAAATGCGGCTAAGGCATTTACTCAGCCGCATTAACTAATGGGGACGGCTAAGGAAATGCAGCTAAGGCATTTACTCAGCCGCATTAACTAATGTAGACGGCTAAGGAAATGCGGCTAAGGCATTTACTCAGCCGCATTAACTAATGCGGACGGCTAAGGAAATGCGGCTAAGGCATTTACTCAGCCGCATAAACTAATGTGGACGGCTAAGGAAATGCGGCTAAGGCAAATACTCAGCCGCATTAACTAATGCGGAAAGCCAAGGAAATGCGGCTAAGGCATTTACCCAGCCGCATTAACTAATGCTGACAGCCAATGAAATGCGGACAAGGCATTTATTCTTCCGCATTTGCTATAGTTCATCCGCATTTGTTACAGTTCATCCGCATTTACTACAGTTCATCAGTATTTCTTGGCCTTAGATTTATGTTAGGCATGATGATGATAGTGTTGCATGTTTATGTATGATGTTTGTATGTTAAGTATGATGAGGCCCTATATAATGCTGATGACTGATGACTTGTAAATGTCGGTGCTCCTTGTACCGATGTATGTTCATCTTTTTCGTATGTATGTTAAGTATGATGTAGCCCTATATAATGGTAATGACTGATGACTTGTAAATGTCGATATTCCTTGTTTCGATATGTGTTTATCTTTCCATGACTTTACGTGTTACGATTAATGAATAAAACGAAAGTAATAAGAAACGTAAAGTGAAAGATAATGAAAGAGGAACATGATGAATGAATACATGCATTAATGAATGAACGAATGAATGTAAGAAAAGGCTTGCAAGCAAATGTATGGAGGCGCACACCCAATGAAGGTGTTAGCTCAACGGTGTGTGGGTTAGCTACCCCGAAGGATGCACACTGGGGTTCAGTCTTTGTGATTGACCATATGTATGGGATCCTTGCCGCTTACCCTAGGTGACTGGATCAGCTTCGTGCATAATGTTTGTGATTTAATTACCACAGGTCCAGTATTAGTTTCGTGCATAATGTTCGGGGTATAGTGCATGGCATTGATCCAGAATGGAAGAGGAAGATAAGTGGTGCATGTACTTGCCCTAGGTGACTGGATCAGCTTCGTGCACAATGTTCGTGGTTGATTACCACAGGTCCAGCACCAGCAGTCATGCACAATGTTCAGGGTATTGTACATGTCACCGAAAGTAATGAATGTATGAACGAACAAAACACACGTACGAATGAATGTAATGAACGTATGAATGAACGTAACTAACGTACGGACGAATGTAATGAATGTAGGAATGTATGAAAGAGACGTACGAACAAAAGAAAGAATGTGTATGTTAACGATGAACGGTACACGAACGAAAGCTAATGAATAAATGATAAAGATAATAATAATATTATCTATGTGTACGTATGTTGTGTGATCTCATGTCTGTAAGAACGGTTTTAACGAAAGAAATGTATGTTTTATTATAAAACTAGAACTCACTCAGCAACGCTGACTTTTCATGTGTTTCCAGTTGGCAGGTAGTGTTACAGAGGATGGCACGAGGCGGCTACTCAGCTCTTTTAGGATGGCATTCTTTTGTTCAATGTTTTGAAATGTAATATAATAGGAGATATTTTGAAATGGGCAAATGTATTACGTTGCATGCATTTATAAAACAAAATGGTGTTTGTAGAGGATTCGGATAAACGGGATTACTTAAGGAATCCTCTTAAAAGAAAGATGATGTTTTTAATGTTTCTGCTGCAACGATCTCTATGTAATGTAATGTAAGAACGGGAACCAGAACTACTAGAGGTCCCTGTTTATAACTATTTTGTAAGAGCATTTTATTCAAATGAAAAAGATGTCTTTGATGTTTCTGTTGCATGATTTTCATAATAATGTGTTTTAAGTGCGATGAATGACCAGCTGTAAGCGTCCCGGGAACGGGGCCTTACAAGTTGGTATCAGAGCCAAAGTTTAAGTGAAACGGGTAAAATTTTAAAATAAACCTAAACTTAAACTGAAAATGGGACGGAAAGGGAAGGGATGCCAATTTGAGTAGTTGCGTGCCATCAGGTATTTTCTTAAAGTTAACCGGTATTATGTGCGCATGTTATGTATTTATGTGTTACTGTTAGATTTAGATACTAATGTAGTCAGGACAGGTAATGCTCGGGGTACGAAGAGTAAAGTAAGTGGCTAATCACAACTGGCCACTGTAATTAGGGACTTACTATACTTGACATAAGCTGAGCTTCCCTTAAATGACCGTATTAGTGTTTGAATCTTTCAGTGAGTGTTAGAGGATGGTCGGTGGTAGATCATCCAAAGCTTCATGTGGTGGAGGTGGTGGCGGACGTTATGCTGAACCACGGGCCATAAGAGGAAGACCTAGGGTGGAGAAAGTGGTTCCTGAAGAGCCCGAGACCTCTCATCTAGAGGGTGGTGACGAGAGTGCAAATCTGAAGGCCTCTGTGAAAGAGGCGGTGGTCTAAGAGGTGCATCAGGTCATGCAGACGATCTTACCGTCTGTGGTGACCGAAGTGATAAAGGTTGTACGGGAAGGAGAAAGGAAAGAGAGGAATAGGTCCTCAGGAAGACAGGAGCAACCAGAGCCGGGAACGGTTCTTTCTTATGATGAAGAGGAAGAGGAGGAGGAGCATGTGCATGAGTCGGCACGAGGCTATAATTACGGGGCGTTTATGAGGTTTAAGCCCCCTACCTTTGACGGTAATGGCACTGCTGCTGCTGCTCACCGATGGGTGAGAGAAATTGAGGCTGTCCTGGATATCAGCGAGTGTCGGGAGCACCAAAAGGTGAAGTTCGCTACCCACTCTTTCACAGATTCGGCTCTATGCTGGTGGGACAACATAGTCCAAGCCGAGGGTAGCAGGGCCATTGGGAGAATGAAGTGGTGTGAGCTGAAAAGTTTGGTGATCGAGGAGTTCTGTCCTCATCGAGAGATGGATAAAGTTGAGAGAGAGTTCCTACAGCTGGAGGCGGGAATGATGACCCACCAACAGTATACCACAAAGTTCAATGAAATGGCACGTCTGGTGCCGGAACAGGTGACACCTTTGTCGCGAAAGATCAAGAGGCATATTCAGGGTTTACCGGTGGATATTCGCAGGCATATGATCGTCGCTCGACCGAGCACCTTTAGGTCAGCGGTGGACTTGGCGGGGAGACTGTACGATGAAAGGGCAGTGGTGGTGGTGGCTGAAGGTAGTAGTGTAACATCTCGTATTTTCGTTAAATAAAAGTTAACCTCATTAAATTCTTGTGAGGACCTTTTAAGTCATTTGTAAAACTATGAGGGTATTTATGATTGTTGCTAGTATTTTATTATTTTATTCTTGAATTTAATGGTTAATAAACAAATTTGTTAAAATAAACATAATAATAATGTTATTAAAGAGAACAATGTTGGTAATAATACTAATATTAGTAATAATGATAATAAAAATAATAATGATGATAAGAATAATCATATTAAGGGTAAACTTATGAGTAAATAAAAATAATATAAGTTGTATTATTTTTAAAACTTGTATTTAACTAGTTTTAACAGGAAATAATAACAACTCAAAACCTTAGGGACCAAACTGTAATTTAATTAAAACTAAAACCTAAGGTTTTGGAACTAATGAAATAAAAACAAAACTATAGGGACCATTATGTAATTTCAATAAAAAGCCCAAACCAACCCCTCCCCCCATTATCCCGTAATTCCGGCTGCAGCTTCGGCCATGCTCCGGCCGAGCTGTGGCAGCCTTAAAATCACCAAAAAACCACGAAGTGTAGATACCAAACCGTTCTAAAGCATGATTCGAGCTTAAATGCATCAATTAATCAAAGTTAAAGCATCGGTTACCATATGAATGATCACATAACCAAAACCCCTTAAAGTTCAGAGCCGTTCGAGCTCTAAACAACAATAATAATTCAATTAGTTCAACCTAAACGATCATCTAACTATCTGTAACCTATTCCTAGTTCCAATTTCACTTGAAACAAACTTAAACATCGAGTTCCATCATCATCCTCATCGTCGACCCGCACTGAGGTCGTTCACCATCTTCCACCCGAGTACAATCAAAATTGATACAGGACTTTCGATCACCGAGACCATTAGATGCTTTCTGTACAATGGATTCGATTATTATCATCAATTGCATCTCAATCTATACTTCATCTCGTCGTGACTGTTCTTCGATATGAACCTCTGATTTCAAACGATTTGCGGGTAATTGTTTACATATACATGTTCGCTTAAACATGGAGAACAAAAGCCCTATGTTTATTGCTGTAATCATCATCGAATTCGAGTTCAATTTGAAGAAAATTGAATATAGGGTTTATAGGAATTTGAGGTTACTTTGTGTTTGTGTTTAAAAGATTTAAAAACCAAGTGAAACCAAGGCCACAGCCCTGGTTCACTGGTTAGTCATTTGGATTCTCACCATGAGGTCCCGGGTTCGAACCCGGGCACCCTCATCTGTTTTTTAAAAGGCTTTTTGGGCTTTAAAAAAATATAAGAAAATTTCTAAAAATCATAAAAATCAGTTTTACAAACTTTATTTATTCTAAAAGTTATCTAATTATTTTCTGAAAATTTATTTCTGTAAAAACCCTATTTATTTTATTTTTAAAGTATTATTTACAAATGTTATAAATAGTTATTTTTATAAAAATAGACTTTAAATAATAATTTAAATCACTAAATTATTAGTGAACATTATATTATCTTTAACTATGGATTAATCATGATAATTGTAGAAATTATGTATATATATATATATATATATATATATTATTTCACAAATTATTTCCAAGAGTTATCCTAGGTTATTTCTTATAAATGTACTTTAACTAATATTTTACATTAATAAATTATTATTGGCCAATACGTTATTGTAATCAATGTTAAATAATGTTTATTTCAAAAGGTTACAAAGATTTATTTACATAATATATTTAAACCTTATCAATCATTATACCTAATTTCTTTTCTATATTAAAACACTTAAATGGTATAATTCTTTTTAATGAATCAAAATATAAATAATTTCATTATTAAATTTATTTACTTGTCACAAACCCACAATTCCATTGTGAATATTAAAACTTATTATTAGAACGTTAACCTTATTATTAAAACTTTAACCTTGTGAATATACATATTTAGCTGACTTGTGACGATTCACGTTGGAACGACGCCGTGTATGTATGTATGTATGTATGTGTAAGTGTATGATTCGTTTGGGGTTGTTATGGACATAAGGTTTCTAAGGAAACTATGAATTTTAGTATGATGTTTATGATGTTTAGTTTGTTCTAAGTGTGTAGTATGGTAGATATGTGCTAAGGATGTGTTAAGATGATGATTGAGATCTGAAAAAGGCACAAGTTAAATTGCAGGTCCATTTACTCAGCCACATTAACTAATGCGTATGGTAGATATGTGCTAAGGATGTGGCTAAGGCATTTACTCAGCCGTATTAACTAATACGGACGGCTAAGGAAATGCGGCTAAGGCATTTACTCATCCGCATTAACTAATGCGGACGGCTAAGGAAATGCAGCTAAGGCATTTACTCAGCCGCATTAACTAATGCGGACAGCTAAGGAAATGCTGCTAAGGCATTTACTCAGCCGCATTAACTAATGCGGACGGCTAAGGAAATGCGGCTAAGGCATTTACTCTGCCGCATTAACTAATGTGGAAAGCCAAGGAAATGCGGCTAAGGCATTTACCCAGCCGCATTAACTAATGCGGACAGCCAATGAAATGCGGACAAGGCATTTGTTCTTCCATATTTGCTACAGTTCATCAATATTTGTTACAGTTCATCCGCGTTTGCTACAGTTCATTAGTATTTCTTGGCCTTAGAGTTATGTTAGGCATGATGATGATAGTGTTGCATGTTTAAGTATGATGTTTGTATGTTAAGTACGATGAGGCCCTATATAATGCTGATGACTGATGACTTGTAAATGTCGGTGCTCCTTGTACCGATGTGTGTTCATCTTTTTCGTATGTATGTTAAGTATGATGTAGCCCTATATGATGGCAGTGACTGATGACTTTTAAATGTCGATGTTCCTTGTTTCGATACGTGTTTATCTTTCCGTGGCTTTACGTGTTACGATTAATGAATAAAACGAAAGTAATAAGAAACGTAAAGTGAAAGATAATGAAAGAGGAACATGATGAATGAATGCATGCATTAATGAATGAACGAATGAATGTAAGAAAAGGCTTGCAAGCAAATGTATGGAGGCGCACACCCAATGAAGGAGTTAGCTCAACGGTGTGTGGGTTAGCTACCCCGAAGGATGCACACTGGGGTTCAGTCTTTGTGATTGACCATATGTATGGGATCCTTGCCGCTTACCCTAGCTGACTGGATCAGCTTCGTGCATAATGTTCATGATTTAATTACCACAGGTCCAGCATCAGCTTCGTGCACAATGTTCGGGGTATAGTGCATGGCATTGATCCAGAATGGAAGAGGAAGATAAGTGGTGCATGTACTTGCCCTAGGTGACTGGATCAGCTTCATGCACAATGTTCATGGTTGATTACCACAGGTCCAGCACCAGCAGTCGTGCACAATGTTCGGGGTATTGTACATGTCACCGAAA
Organism: Flaveria linearis; assembly: GCA_024085815.1. NCBI lineage: Eukaryota > Viridiplantae > Streptophyta > Magnoliopsida > Asterales > Asteraceae > Flaveria > Flaveria linearis. The sequence continues at coordinate 78,130,524 of CM044010.1, forward strand.
GTAATGAACGTATGAACGAATGAAACACACGTACGAATGAATGTAATGAACGTATGAATGAACGTAACTAACGTACGGACGAATGTAATGAATGTATGAATGTATGAAAGAGACGTACGAACAAAAGAAAGAATGTGTATGTTAACGATGAACAGTACACGAACGAAAGCTAATGAATAAATGATAAAGATAATAATAATATTATCTATGTGTACGTATGTTGTGTGATCGTATATATGTAAGAACGGTTTTAACGAAAGAAAGGTATGTTTTATTATAAAACTAGAACTCACTCAGCAACGCTGACTTTTCATGTGTTTCCAGTTGGCAGGTAGCGTTGCTGAGGATGGCACGATGCGGCTACTCAGCTCTTTTGGGATGGCATTCTTTTGTTCAATGTTTTGCAATGTAATATGATAGGAGATATTTTGAAATGGGCAAATGTATTACGTTGCATGCATTTATAAAATAAAATGGTGTTTGTAGAGGATTCGGATAAACGGGATTACTTAAGGAATCCTCTTAAAAGAAAGATGATATTTTTAATGTTTCCACTGCAACGATCTCTACGTAATGTAATGTAAGAACGGGGAACCTAAACTACTAGAGGTCCCTGTTTATAACTATTTTGTAAGAGCATTTTATTCAAATGAAAATGATGTCTTTGATGTTTCCGTTGCATGATTTTCATAATAATGTGTTTTAAGTGCGATGAATGACCAACTGTAAGCGTCCCGGGAACGGGGCCTTACAACTCGACGGGATTGTTTGTGTGAGTTTGCGGACCCCTCTTTTACACGTTTTTGAATGATTTTGGGGCTGGAACACATCTGAAAATCGTTTTTGGGTATTTTGGGTGTAAACCCGTTTGTGTATGTATGTGTATGTGTATGATTTGTTTGGGTCTTGATTTCGGGCTTGGTTGTGATTGAATGGTGTCATGGTATGCTTCCCTAAGGTTTAGAATGGCTGATTTGAGCTTAAAAGAGGTTTGGAAGAGTTTGGAGGTCGAACTTGGCAGCTGTAGTTCGAGATGAACTGCATTCTGCACCCAGCTAGGGCTATGCGACTGGAGGTCCATACGTCCGAATGGCATGCGACTGGGTCCATATCACGAAAGGAGTGCGGCTGAGGTTCATTCGCATGAATATAATACGACTGAATGAGATGCGGATGAAGGTCATGCGACTGAATGAAATGCGGATGAAGGTCATGCGACTGAAGGTCATGCAACTGGAGTCCATACGTGTGTGAGTCGTGCGATTGAGGTTCATACGCACAAAAGGTGTGCGCCTGAGGGCTATTCGTATGAAGGTCATGCGACTGAGGTCCATACGCCTGGATGTCATACGACTGAGGTTCATTTGCATGGGAAGCATGTGATTGGAGGCTATGCGACTAGAGGTCCATTCGCCTGAGTGTTCTCATACGCATGGAAGACCATGCGACCGAATAGGGTCCATACGCCCGAATGACCATAGTATTGTCTGACTTTCGGAAAAGTGCGGACGTAGGCTCGGACCTTTGGGGTTGTAGATGATGTGATGGGCATGGATGATGTATGATGATTTATGATGATGAACTGATGATAATGATGATGCGATGCATGATGATAAGTAATGCCATATGGTTTTATATGATGTGATGCGCGTGATTCGTGTGATGTTTGATGTTGTGTGATTGTGCATGTTGTATGTTATGCATGATGTATGTTATAGGTGTGCGATGTTGCCTCGTGTGATTGATGTTGTATGTTGTTATGTTCCTTATTATTATGTATGATTGTCTTCCCGCGGTTTCGATGAACGTTAATGAATGTAATAAAAGTATTATGTAACGTAAAGTGGAAGATAATGAAAACAGGAACGTAATGAATGAATGTAAGCATGAACGAATGAATGAGAGTAAGGATGGCTTGCAAGAGAAAGAAAGGAGGTTCACAACTCATTGAGAGTTGTTAGCTCAACTGTGTGTGTATTATAGCATGCGATCTTGGCTAACTCATAAGGGAACATAGACACAGTAGGGAGTTCAGTTTTGGTAACTGCTCCGATACGTGCGACGTGGTATCTACTATATGCTATGTAGCATGCGATTTTGGCTACCTCATGTGGGTTATGTAGCGTGCGATTTTGGCTAACCCATGAGATGGCGTGCGATTCTGGCTAAACCCTACGAGTTCTCACACACACAGGGGGAGTCGGTCTTAGTGACCACTCCATTGGTGCGATTTGTGTGATATGTACGATGGATATCATAAGGGATCATAGACCCAGTAGGGAGTTCAGTTTTGGTAACTGCTCCGATACGTGCGATGTGGAATTTACTGTGTGCTATGTAGCGTGCGATTTTAGCTACCTCATGTGGGTTATGTGGCGTGTGATTTTGGCTAACCCATGAGGGTTCACACACAGGGGGACCAGTCTAGGTGACTGAACCCATAGTACGAACGAGATCCTTGTCATTCGACCCGGGCTTTGTGCCAATTAGAAATGAGGCTTCGTGCCCGGAATGGTGGTTTCGGACCGCGGGCTTTATGCCAACATGCTTTGTGCCTAGAATGGTGGCTTCGAGCCACGGGCTTCGTGCCAATTAGTAAAGGAGCTTTGTGCTCAGAATGGTGGTTTTGGACCGCGATGGGGGAAAAGCCTGACAGGATCTAGAGTTAGTACGAAATGAGCGAGATGATAAAGTATGAAACAAACGAAGTGACAGAGCATGAAATGAACGTTAACAAAATATAATAATAAAGTACGAAACGGGATCCTTGTCATTCGACCTCAGTAATCGTGGCTACGTGCCATGAAGAGGGTAAAGCTTGACAGGATCTAGATAGAAGTGAAAGATATTAAAGGATGTATGTAAAGTGCGATAAGTACGAAATGTGCGAAATGTACGAAACAAACGATGACGAAGATAATAACTATTACATTGATGCACATCGGGGTCTTTCTTTGTGATTGACCATTTGTATAGAACCATTGCTGCATACCTTAGGTACTGCGGCCAGAGGTGCGGTGCACCGTTATAGAAGGTCTATGATAGGCCTAGGTCTAGTACCAGGAACAGAAGGGTATTGCACATGGCAATGGTACACCTAAACTTTACGTTAGGTACTGTGGCCAGAGGTGCGGTGCACCGTTATAGAAGGTCTATGATAGGCCTAGGTCCAGTACCAGGAAATAGAAGGGTAAGGTTTATGGTTTGATGGAAAGAAAAGAGGTAATGAGGAAAGAATGTGAATGATAAGGACGTACGATGAATGAACGAAAGTTAAAGAATGAATGAATGAATGAATGAATGAGAAAGATAATTATGAAAGAAAGAAAGTATGAAATGAACGAAGTGATAAAGCATGAAATGAACGCTAACGAAATATAATAATAAAATACGAACGGGATCCTTGTCATTCGACCTCAGTAATCGTGGTTGCGTGCCATGAAGAGGGTAAAGCTTGACAGGATCTAGATAGAAGTGAAAGATAATAAATGATGTACGAGAAGTGTGATAAGTACGAAATGTGCGAAATGTACGAAACGAACGATGATGAAAATAGTAACTATTATCTACGTGCACGTATGATGTATGATCGCATGAAAGTAAGGAACGGTTTTAACGAAAGAAAAGTATGTTTTATTATAAAACTAGAACTCACTCAGCAACGCTGACTTTTTTGTGTTTCCAGTTGGCAGGTAATGGTTGCTGAGGATGGCACGGGGCGCTACTCAGCTCTTTTGGATGGCATCAATTCATATAATCAACAATGTATTTTGTAACTGATTAATGATGTATTATTTTGCAAAAGCCTTTATAATGAAATGAAATGTCATTTTGAATGTTTCTGCTGAAATGTTTACTTAAGATAAATGAGAATGTATGTTTTATGTGCGATGATCGACCAGCTGTAAGCGTCCCGGGAACGGGGCCTCACACACGGTAAGCTGCATCAACATCATCACGTTGAGAATAGGTAGTATGAGAAAAGTCTTCAATTATTTCCTGGAGAAAAACACGAGTGACATCAAACATCTTATGCAAATACAGACGGATTTAAATGAGAACCCCAACACGTATCACTAGGTCTTTTTAATGTTCCAAATTAATTTTTCAACCTCATTTGCCTTTGCCTTTTGTAACTCATCATGACGCTTACTAGAAGCACAAACCATATTTGTTATAGAAACTAAACTTGTAAAGAATTGATTTACTCAAATAAATTCCCTTTAAGCACAAACTAATGCAAGTTATAACATGTGAGTAAAAAATAAAAAGATAACAAGCATAAGAGTATTTTAGTTAAACGTGTAAATAAAACAAGTAAATAACCTGTGAGCAAAGCAGTGAACGTAATACGCATAAGGACAATCCTTAAGAACAAGAGCCTGTAATCCGTTTCATTCCCCTCTCATATTGCTAGCACCATCATAACCTTGCACATGGATTTTACTAACATCAAACTGATACTGCAAAAGTTGTTTCCACAAACTTGTTTTCAGGGGTTGCTGATAAAGTATCCCTAACATGAACCAAATCCAAAAACCTTTCTCGTATCATCCCATTTGCATTAACAAAACTCAAAACTATGGCCATTTGCTATTTTTTTGACTCATATTATGACTCATCAACCATAACATGAAAGTTTGAATCTCCCACTTCATTTCGAATATACTTTCGAACTTTATTTGCAATAATACTAAGTATTTATTTTTGAATATCTCTAGAAGTATACTTTAAATTATAAGAAGCATTTTCTTATATAACCTTTGCAACTTCATCATTATAATATGCTAGAAGTTTTAGCAATTCAAGAAATTACCTTGATTTATAGAACTAAAAGATTCATCATGTCCTCGTAATGCACAAGCTTGGAATGTCAACCAACAAACTACATCAACAGTAGTTTTTAATCGTAAATGGTTTTTATTTATTTGCTCTTCATTTTACTTCAATATGACATTTTCAATATGTGTTGCTTGGTTCAACAAGTTTTTATTAAATGCAACATAATTTCTATGTTGTGATAATATGCTTTAAGAATGCACAGTTTTTCCCTTTAACTGTTTTTTCATTTGTCAAATCCTTTAGCTGTAAGTGAATCATAACCGTGGCTCATACTTGGCTTAGCACTAAATAGATAACACATAAAACAATAAGAAGCATGTGTTGTTGGAGAATACTCTAACCAATTAGGGAAAATACTAACCAAGCATATTGGAACCTACGAGTATACATCGTTGAACCGTTATCTTGATAATCTGTAAGGCGTATCTGATAAGGTCCTAAAGAATGATAAGCTTGTCTTACTTGTTCCCTTAAATTAACCATATACTCTCACATTGGCTTTCGTTTAGCTGGATCTCTTTCTAAGTGGTTAAGATCCACTTCATTAGTGCTTAACTATGGTTTTGGAGCTTCAGAATCACCATGTTTTTCTTGTTGAATTTCGTGCTCTTGTAGCTCACTTGTTGAAGCTTTGTGACGTTTATTCTCTTGTTTATCATCCTTTCTTTTGAAAAACGAATGAATAGTTTTTGTTTTTCCCATGATATACCTAATCTTCATCTTCATCTTCATCTACATCATCATACTTTAATAAAAAATTAACTTTGGATGACATATGGCAGCATCACATCACTCTCACCAAAATTTTTTCGTTTCTTTCTTTTATTAAATAATTACCTTAATTATTAATATTTAATAAATTAAGAAATAAATCTATTTATTAATGTTATTTCTAAATAAATAATTTTTTTATAATATAATAAAGTTTTCTAAAGCGTGAAACTTTTAAAAAAATTAGGAATTATAATAAGAAAATTTTAAAAAATGACATTTTTATACGGTTTGTATTGGAACAAAATATTTATTTTTGGAAAAAAATTAAAAACAAAATTTTAAGATATCACTGTTTTATTATTTATAGTCTTTTTCATACGTAATTTCAGTCATATTATATCTTAATTTATTATTTTATAATTAATAAATTTTATTATATTAATATTCTATTTATTCAACTCGTGTAGTACACGGTTGAATATATAAAATATTAAATAATTATTAATAAAAAATTATTAATTATAAAACGATATTATTGAAATTGATAAAATCAATGAGATTGTGTTGAAATACAACTTTACTTTAATTGATAAAATCAATGAAATATGATATTTTGAAATATTTTAAAATATTTCAAAATATGATATTATTGAAATTACTTTATAACTAGAAATATATTCAAAGAATCAATAAGATTGTGTTAAACTACAATTTTACTTTAATTGATCATCTTCCTCATATCCCGAATTCCACCATTATAAACCCTAGTTTTTGAATCTTTGAACAATAACAGAGTAGATGCAATGTATGGGTAAATGTTATATTAAATGATACAATGAAAGTTTATAATACTAGTAATACCCAAAAATTATTCCAATTTTCGTCTCTCTCAACAACCCTTGTTCATAATCTAAACCAAAAACTCAATAATGGTGAATGAGAAGTTCAAAAAAAAAAATAATTACCTTGTGAATATACAACCCAAATTGCGACTTCAACCTCCTAAATTGATTCAAAAAACACTTGCTTGCAAGTTGGAGGCTTGCTCAAATTCAAAATTGAAACCCTTTACTTGTCTTTTTCTTTCTGTTGCTCGTTGGAATCTCGAAAAGAAGTAAAGAGATTTTAATTAAAGCCTCATCAGTCGATGGTTTGGGCTTTTGTTAAACTAAAAATTAATATTGAGTAGGTCTATTAATATTATATATACTTCAAAATTAAGATCATATATAACATAGAACTAATGTTACAGATATATGAATACGTGTACATTTGAAAATCAGGGGGGTAATAATTTTTATGGAAAATCAGTAAAAGGGGCCGAAGTCAATACATATAAAAATTCGGATCGAAATACGAATAAATTATTACTTCTGAGCGGAAAAATGGGGGGATGGGGGAGGGGCGGTTGTAAAATTTCACAATATGAACAAGATCTAGATTATGAAGCAGATGAAACACAATCTTCCAACCTCTGAATACAAACACACCAACTCTTAACAATCAAACTGCTCGCAGTCTAGACTTGCAACAATGAGCTGCAAGACAACATGACTATAAGAAGAAATAGAGCGAACATGAACGCAAGAGACTAAGATGTACAAACTGTTAGGTGAGCGTATGAAACCCTAACTAAGAGATCTGAAGAAGATGACTTCAACTCTCTGGAGACTTCCACTGCTTATATAGCCAGCAACAATCACCCGATCAACAGCTTGAACCCTCCAAGAATCAAGAAATACAGAACCAGTCCTTGAGCTTTCAAGAAAGTCCAACATCAACCCTCAAGACTTTAGAGAATAACAAACCTGATCTTAATCACAATAAAAACACAAAATGCATTAGAATTGAATTGACAACTAGCTATATACCATAAAATTTAACACCCCTCCCAATTCAATTCCCAAAAACATCAAACAGACCTAACTTATTACACAAATAATCATGTTGTGCAATACCAAGACTTTTAGTTAACAAGTCTGCAGGCTGTTCAACAGTACCTATTTTTTCTATTTTAAACACACCAGCCATTACCTTTTCTCGTAAGAAAAACAAGTCTATTTCGAAATGTTTAGTTCGTTCATGAAAAACTGGGTTGGCAGATATAAGAATAGCAGCACTATTGTCACAATATATTGAAACAGGAAGAGAGTGACTAACCTTCAAATCTTCTAACAATTTAAGTATCCATATTACCTCACATCCAGCCATATTCATTGCACGATACTCAGCCTCAGCAGAGGATCGAGACACAATATCTTGCTTTTTGCTTTTCCAAGAAATTAAACAGTCACCCAGAAATACACAATATCCAGTAACACACCTACGAGTACTCAAACATCTACCCCAGTCTGAATCAGAAAACACCCTTACAGCAAGCTGATCAGACTTTTTAAACATCAGACCCTTACCAGGAGCCCCTTTTAGATATCTTAATAACCTCAAAGCAATTTGAAAATGAGAATTTAAAGGCTTGTGCATAAACTGACTCAAACACTGCACAGCATATGATATATCAGGTCTAGTCAAAGTTAAGTAAATGAGTTTACCTATCAACACTTGATATTGAGTAATATTTTTTAACTCAAAATCTTCTTTAGACTTATTTAATGAATCAGTCATAGTAATATTCTGTTCTAAACGATTACCAATTGGTTTTGATCCTAATAACCCAAATTCATCCAACAATTCTAAACAATATTTGCTTTGAGATATGCACAAACCAGTTGAAGTCCTTAGTACTTCAATACCAAGAAAATATTTAAGTTCTCCCAGATCTTTTATACGAAAAGATTGACTCAATTTTTGTTTAACTTTGTTAATTTCAAGTACATTGTTCCCAGCCACAATTATATCATCCACATATACTAGTAAAAACACAACATAATCATTACCAGACTTGATATACAAAGAAAAATCATTTTTACTTTGAATAAACCCAATATCAATCAAAGTAGCAGTCAACTTTTCATTCCATTTTCTAGGGGCTTGCTTTAACCATAAAGTGACTTAACTAATTTACAAACCTTACCATTTTTAATATCAGACTCATTACCATATCCTTCAGGAATAGTCATATACACATCTTCCTCTAAATCACCATACAAGAATGCATTATTAACATCCAATTGAAATACAGGCCAGTCATTTTGAACAGACAAAACAAGAAGCATTCGAATAGTAACAATTTTTACAACTGGAGAAAAAGTTTCATCAAAATCTAAACCCTCTCTTTGACTATACCCTTTAGCTACAAGTCTAGCCTTATATCTCTTTCTCTCCAGTTGATTTATATTTAATCTTATACAACCATTTTCAACCTATTGGTTTCCTATTAGGAGGAAGATCAGTAATGACCCAGGTTTGATTTCTATTTAAAGCAGACATCTCATCATTCATTGCATTTATCCAATTAACATCCTTAGAGGCTTCTTTAAAAGACAGGCTCAACACTTTTATCAAGCAAAGATAAAAAACACATATGATCAGAATTCAACTTTGAGTAATTAACATATTTCTCAATACCATATTTAACCTTGCTTTCAATAACATAATCAGAATATTTTCTAGGTAAGGTACTGACACGAACAGATCTCAGACAACTAGAATCAAGATTATCTGATGTACCCTCAGGGAAATCAGCAACTGTTGTATCTTCATTAGAAGGGAAATTGGTGTTAAGCGTGTCAGTTCTCTGATTATCATCCACAAGTGACTCTGAGTCAAGTTCTGACTCTCTCACAGGTGCCTTACCAGCATCAGACACATGTCTGTTCCTGGTTGCATCCTAAGGGGTTTGAACACTGATATTATGATCAACCAAAACAATGAGACCAGAATCACCATTATGTCTAGATGTAGGTCTACTAACAAAATTTGGATAACTAGAATCAGACTTAGGTCCATAACCAGAAATATCTGACTTCTTAAACACACCCTCACCCTCTTTAGACACCTCCCCTTTATCATCGGGCAAAATATTTTCACTTTTAGATCCAATGATTTCAGAAAAATTATCAAATAAGTTTGAATGATCAACACCATTTTCTGAAACAGAATCTTTAACAGATTGACTTAAAGGAAAACAATTTTCATAGAATTTTACATCCCGAGAATAAAACACAGATTTATCATCAAGAGAATACATTTTATAGCCTTTTTTATCAAAAGAGTACCCGATTAATACACACTTTGATGCTCTACAATCAAACTTATCCTTTGGATTTAAATTTGTAGCAAAACATAAGCAACCAAAAGATCTAAGGTGAGTCAGGGAAGGTTTTCTTTTTACTAACAACTCATATGGGCATTTACCATTCAACACAGAAGTGGGAGTCCTGTTAATAAGATATGTAGCAGTTAGAATACACTCAGTCCACATATTTAATGGAATACCAGTTTGAAACAACAAAGATCTAGCTACATTTAATAAGTGCCTATGCTTCCTTTCAACTATACCATTTTGCTGTGGGGTATAAACACACGAGGTCTGATGACTTATTCCATTATCATTTAGAAACCCTTCAAACACAGAATTAACAAACTCAGAACCATTATCAGTTCTAAAACACTTAACAGTTTTATTGAATTGATTCTGTAACAATTTTAAGAAACATTGGACATTATGAAATACCTCATCCTTAGCCTTCAAAAGATACACCCAAACAGCTCTAGAGAAGTCATCCACTATAGTTAGAAAATATCTATATCCTTCTCTACTCCTTATCTTAAAAGGTCCCCATACATCTAAGTGAACCAATTCACCTACATGATGAGATTTATGATCACTAATAGGAAAGGAGTTCCTAGTTTGTTTAGACTTATGACACACTTCACATGGAAAAAATAAGTTTTCCCCTTTTAAATCAAGTTCAGATTTTAGCTCTTTTAAAACTTGAAAGGATGGATGACCCAAACTTGAGTGCCACAACATCACAGAATTTTTGGAAGGGCCAGAACTAGAGCTACTATCATACACAAAAGTACCTGGAGAAATGTCTCCAAAGTAGTACAGGCCATTGACCTGTTTACCAATCAGCAATGTCTTGGTACGAGACAGGTCCTGAATCAATGATTTGTGTTCATCAAACCAACACCCAAGATGGTTATCCTTAGCCAACTTATAAACAGATAACAGATTAACACAATACTCAGGAACAACAAGAACATCAGACAAGATAATGTTACTGGCCAACTTAAGTTTTCCTATGAACTTTATTAAGGTTTTTGTTCCATTTGGATGCCCCACAGTCATTTTATAATCTGACACATTGATTAAGTCAAACATACTTTTTTCAGATGAAACCATATGTTGGTTAGCACCTGTATCTATTACCCAACCACGTCTATACTCCTGTTCAAAGTGAGACACACAAGAAAAAAATGTAAGGCCCCGTTCCCGGGCACCTCACAGTTGGTCGTCATCACACATAAAACACACATTTAATATAAACATAATGGAATAACGCAACGGAATTAATACAAGTCATTCTCATTTCATCATAAAAGCTTTTACATCATTCACTTGGTTACAAAATACAAGCTTTCTTTACATTGCCTAGCTTTACTATGATTGCTGCTGAAGCATAGGAAACCGAGGATAATCTCGTTCACGTGAATCCTCAGCAATCATAGGGTCATATACAGTGACCTCTAATAGAAGATATTAAATTCAAAAACATATTTTTCTTCATAAAGAAGATTTCTTAAATAATCCTGTTTATCAGGATCTTCAAGAAATCTTGCACTCGCATGCAACATAATGTGTTGCGCGCATTATGGGCCCACAACACATGACGTTGCAGCATTATCAAAAGGAGAATGCCGTCCCCCACGAACTGAGTAGTCGCCCCGTGCCATCCCCAGCAACACTACCTGCCAACTGGAAACACATAAAAAGTCAGCGTTGCTGAGTGAGTTCTAGTTTTATAATAAAACATACTTTTACTTATTAAAAGCGTCCTTTCATACATGCGATCATACATCATACGTACATAGAGATAATATTCGTTATCATCTTCATGATCCGTTATACATCGTTATCTTTAACTTCTCATATGGATCCTGTCAGGCTTTACCCACTTCATAGCACTCGACTATGATTACGGTGGTCGAATGACAAGGATCCCGTCTCATACTTACTTGCACATTGAATTCTAATGTACCAATACCATATGCTATACCCCGAACCGTCTTAGCTACTGGGCCGTGAATCAATAGAGCGTAATGCCACAGAAGCCTTAGCTACTGGGCCGTGAATCTATGCGTATGCCACAGTACTAGAGGTAAGCGGTAGAGGTACCATGACCATGGTCAATCACAAAGAAGGACCAATCGACTCATTCAATGCTTGCAAGACATAACTCGTTCGTTCGTTAATGCATGTATTCATCATTATTCTTCTTTTCGTTCATTCGTTAATACATGCATTCATCATCGTGTTCCTCATTCATTATCTTTCACTTTACATTACATAATACTTCGTTCATTCATTCTCATTATTCGTAAAGTTTCGGAAAGATAAACATACACAATCATAAGGAACATAAACATCTACACGTCATCAGTCATTATCATCATATAGGGCAACATCATACTTATCATGAGTACATCATACATACACCTGCATCCTCGTTCACATCAGCCCTACGTGGGCGATTGAACATACCACAGTCGCATGGCCTCCATGCGACTGGGTCATGCGACTGGACAAGCAGGCGACTGGACTTACATTCGTGCGATTGAACCACCTATCATACGAATGAACTCTATACGCATAGACTATCAGGCGACTAACCTCATACGTGCGACTAAACTATCATGCGAATGAACCTATGCGACCGAATCCCTCAGTCGCATGGTCTATCGGGCGATTGGGCTCCATCCGTACGACTGAACCTCAATCGTACGAATGAACATTCGTTTTCCCTCAGTCATACGACTGGCCTCTCAGTCGTATAACCCTAACTGGGCTGCGACTGGAGTTCATCACGAACTGCAGCCGCGACCTACGGGTCTCAAACTCTTCCAAACTCATTTCTAGCCCAAATTAGCCTTCCTAAACCTCAGGGAATCATACTAGGACCTTATACAAGCTAATGCAAGTCCTAATTCGTACCATAAACATGTTACTCAAGATTTCACCCAAATGGGTCAACTATACATACTATTCAAAACTAGGGTTTATATGTGATCCAGCCCCAAAATTCATTCAAAACGTGTAAAAGAGGGGTCTTAGAACTCACATTAACAGGTAGGAGTTGAAGAGATTCGACTTGGCTAGCTTCTCGACAAAATCCGAGCCTGAATCACCCGTTCTCTCCTTTTCTCCTCTGCTCTGTCGCTCTCTGCCCTTTCTCCCGACTGAAAAACGTAAGTGTTGGGAGGAGAAGAGAGCTGCTCCTCTTTTATAGGTACAGCCCAGTCGCCCAGGGTCTAGGGGCGACTGGACCTTCAGTCACATGAGCACCATGCGACTGGACCTCCAGTCGCATGGTGTTCAAACGCACAACTGAAGGGCGATTGAAGCTTAACCGTACGAATGGAGTTCATATTAGAAGTACCTTGGTCAGTTGAAACAGGTTCCTTAAGTAGTAACATAAGCTTTGTATTCTGATCTGCAGTCAACTGACAAGGTACCTCATCAGGTTTAGTACTATCACAACTCACATTATTACTAGTTGGTTTAGTGTTATTAGTTTTTCCTTTGAAATTAGGTGGGTAGCCTATCAATTCAAAACATCTATCAACAGTATGTCCACTTTTATTACAATGTGTACACTTCATAGAAGATCCTTTACCAACCCTTTTAGTAGTATTGGTTTTAGAGACAAATGCTGCAGGTTGAACCTTATTTGACACAGTTATACCTCTGTGAGATTCTTCACTGGAAATAATTGCAAAGGCAGCCTTAACTGATGGTAAGGGATCCTTTGTTAAGATGGAGGATCTCACAGGGTGATATATATCATCTAGACCCATTAAGAACTGCATTAATCTAATGTTTTGATTAAAGCTACTAACAGAAATAGAAGCTTCACATGTACACTGAGGTAGTCTGGCCAGGGAGTCAAACTGTCTCCACATAGATGTGAGCTTGTGATAATAGTCAGAGATAAGAGCACCATTTTGTTTAATAGAGGCAATTTTTTGATGCAGACTAAACACAACTGACCCATATACTTTAGAGTAAGTTTCTTTAAGTTCATCCCAAACATCAGCAGCACATTTTGAGAAAATTTGACCAACAAACAGTTCCTCAGAGATAGAATTAAGTATCCAAGACAACACCACAGAATTACATCTATCCCATTGTCTTTTAAGGTTTTCATTTTCTTTAGGTCTAGCACAACTTCTATCCACAAATCCAAATTTATTTTTGACATTTAAAGATAACTCCATAGCATTGGACCAGACATTATAATTCTCAGTGCCTTTCAGTTTAATACTAACAATAGTAAGATTATTAGTATTGAGGCATGCAGATACAGTGGATTACTAAAATCAAGATTACTCATCAGGTTACTAGTATCTACAACTTCTTTACCAGACATTTTATATCAGTCAGATAAAACACAAAAACACCCAAGCACTTTTTCAAGCATACACACTGCAGACCTCCCCAAGAACCAGATACCCGGTCAATATGATGACTGGCCAGGTATGAAGAGAGGGAGCAGACAGAGTATCAACACACAAGCACAGCGGAAACACAAACTACAATAAGAAACGGATCAACACCGAAGTCAACACCCACCACCAAATATAGACAAGGAGATAAGATTCGCAAGAAACTAAAATATAGAGATAAGAGTTTCTTACAGTGTACTCCAGCAGCAAGAGGGATTTGAGAAGAACTTACAGTGATTTTAGGTGGAAAGGCCCTTTTGTTTAAACAAAGAGACGACTAACCGATTCAGCACGTGAGTTGAATCTTCACCTCTTCAGAGCACCACAGATCCCAGAACGTAGTCTTACGAATCGACTGTTGTCAACAAGAAACCCTAGATCCAAAACTTTTCACGAAGATATCGAGCCTTGCGCTCTGATACCATGTAAAGTTTCACAATATGAACAAGATCTAGATTATGAAGCAGATGAAACACAATCTTCCAACCTCTGAATACAAACACACCAACTCTTAACAATCAAACTGCTCGCAGTCTAGACTTGCAACAATGAGTTGCAAGACAACATGACTATAAGAAGAAATAGAGCGGACATGAACGCAAGAGACTAAGATGTACAAACTGTTAGGTGAGCGTATGAAACCCTAACTAAGAGATCTGAAGAAGATGACTTCAACTCTCTGGAGACTTCCACTTCTTATATAGCCAGCAACAATCACCCGATCAACAGCTTGAACCCTCCAAGAATCAAGAAATACAGAACCAGTCCTTGAGCTTTCAAGAAAGTCCAACATCAACCCTCAAGACTTTAGAGAATAACAAACCTGATCTTAATCATAATAAAAACACAAAATGCATTAGAATTGAATTGACAACTAGCTATATACCATAAAATTTAACAGCGGTCCCTTTCTAACCTACGCCCCTGATGCTGGGTTCATAAGAAATGTTATGCATCTGGTATCACCAATGCTTTTTGGATGTATTGGTTGTGGATGATATGAAAACAACAAAGTTAAGCGAGCTTGATTGGCATCAAAATTAGGAATGAGTGACCCCCTAGGAAGCTTTTACTCGAGCAACCAAAAGCAGATCCGTGAGCTTTTTGTATGCAAAGTGAGCGATATTGGTGGCATGAGAGGCTAGATCTTACAAATCACGTTTGCAATTCATTTTGATTGTAGTAGTGACCACTAACTCTTCATGGTTCAACAACATACTCTATTTAATTAAAGTAATTAGTTTGATCTTTGATTGGTTATTGAAAAACGATCACTATCGAGGTCTCATTAACTACCGAGCCGAGCACATGTGTTACTATTGATCGATTGCAACTAAACAATTACTACTAATCTGATTAGTTCCCATTAATCTTTGGGCTGAAATAAAAACATTAAAGTTTCTATCACGACTCAATTAACAAAATAAATTTTACGAAACATCTTTAATGCAAATTATTTTAATTCATTTTAGGTCGTTTTAACTTTGGATCACTAAAAAACCTTAGGTTAACCTTAGTTGAAATACACACTCTTTTAAAGCATTATTGTGATCATTCTTGCTTTAATTTTCAAGGTAATTTTTCTGTTGTTAACTTCCTTCCGGGAAGTAACTTGCTATATAAAATCACATTTATTCATGCTACAAATGTATTAAAATAAGGTGACGACTAGGTATATATGGTTTACAAGGTGTAAATATATGTTGCATTCCGTTCTTGCATATTAAAACCATACATATGTTTATTAATTTTAGGATGTGGAACGGTAACTAGGGCGTAAAAAGCTTTTTATTGTCATTTGTTACTAATAATCTGAAATTTAAAACATGGAATTCTTGTTTTAGAATGGTGCAATCAAAATTTCAATAATGGCACCATAAATTTACATAAGGTACATAAGGATACGATTAAATCTAAAATAGTAATGTTTTTGCAATATACGCTAAATGTAAGCATACATTGGACCTCTCTAACTTTTTTTTTTCAAAAATAGCCAATTCGAATGTTTTATTATAAATTTTTATTCATATTCCTAGTTTTACATATTATATAATTGGTATGTGTGAATGGTATCTATAATTTTGATAAAGGATTTAGTTTAAATGATTTTTACTTATACTAAACTACACATACAAACGCAAGTGTAACTATCGTAGGATAATATAGTAATTATAAGAATCGAGTATCAATCCATAGACACACATATATCTATGAACAACCTTTATATTTGACTATCAGATGCGTTTTGATTTAAAGAAAATGATTAATTTGTTTTAGGACTAACTTTTTAATTGCATGGTTAAAGATATTGATTAATATAATTATCTTCATGCTTATAAACATCATCCGACACCTAGTTATCGTAAACCAACTTCGTAGTGACAAGGAAACCTGCAATGAGTAACTCACAAGACAACCACCAAGCCCCAGTGATATTGGTAAGGTTTGTGCACCGCTCCCTTGGAACATATGATTTCTGAAAACATAATTTCATATTAAAAACAGAGTTGATCAAGTTTCTTTTTACATGCCATTAATTTTAGAAAATCGTAACAATTACTATAAATTTCTCGCAACGTAAAAAGTAACTCGCAAATGATCAGAAAGTTAAGATGATATGATTTCTAATAACCATTTCTAGTTTATTAATTATGAGTTTATTATGAAGACTAGTTGTCTGAATAAAAGTTAGATCATATGTTTTTTTAACATTTTATGACATTCATAATTACAAATCATAAGTTTATAACTTATCATTTAAATGTAGATGCTGCCCATCAAAATATTACCCAGAATTACCATAACGTTAACATAATATAGATCACACCACTAGTTCATTACAAATTACATAAAATTTCGCCAAATTAGATTTTAAGAGTTTAGCTCATAATGAGCTTAAACGTAACAACAAAACGTTAACAAAATTACCATAACATTAACATAATATAAACCACATCATTAGTTTATCAAAAATTACATAAAGTTTCACCAAATTAGGATGATATTAATAGTTTAGTTCATAGTAAGGTTGAACGTAACAACAAAAGTAGAAGACAAAAATAACATCATCGGTAAATTAGAATAGTCAAACCAGTGATCTAACATGTAAGATATTAATCGACCATGAGATTCTTCGAAGTGTTGAATAGACCTTCCAAGCCTTTGGAAGACTTTAAAGGCTGGATTACCAAGAGCAAACAACTAACACTTTAGCTCTCTAAAGTTTTTCCAAAGGTTGCAAATAAGCCATAATTTATAGGCTTTCTAGAGTGTTAGGCATGGCCCCGTATTAGTACAACATACGTAAAATTTGGTCGGCTCGTACAGACGTCACCTGTTGGGGCACGCCTTCACATTGGGGTAGGGCAACCCTCGTGTTGGGGGTAAGGCACACCCTCATGCCTCCCTGGACATGGTCCATGTCTCCCGACGATGAACGATACTTTTGTTGTATCTGATTGATGAACATGGAGGTATGCCAACTCTAAAATGGGGGCGTGTTTAAGGTTGGGCTTGGGGGCATGATTCATAGGGCATAGCTCATGCTTGGCCTCTAGAGCTTGGTTTTCTTTATTTTCTGTCTTGTTTAAGCTCTTTTTCTCCATCTTGGTCTTTTTTCAAGCTTAAAAACACAATTTAAAGGATTTACGTATCATTTCATAACTTTTAGCAAGAGCTTTGGAAAAATTTGATGTGCAATTAATATGTTTTATACGTATATTTTGAAGCATATCAGTAATCTGTTATAGATTTATTGTTTGCAAGCAAATCTTGCTTTCTTAATAGGTAGTTTGTTATCATTGTTATACGTGCATTTATTACCCTTCAACTTGTTGAGCCCTTTTATATTCTCATTATCTTTAACAACATTAACCGAAGATGATGCTTGGTTTTACCTTTTGTTTTATCCACTTCTTGAGCCCCGAATGATTCCTTCGTTCGGATGTGACTACCCAGTTGAACCAATGTCAAATCATCCTTTTGATGCTTAAGGGTATATTTAAATTCCTTCCACAAAGGTGGAAGCTGTCGGATATCCTCGAAGTCAAGATTGGGTAGTCCATTTTGTTATGTTGTGCAAAATGCTCCAAGATATGAAACAAGTAATTGTATTGTTTTATTAGTGGTCTAAAATTTTTCCTTTTTTAATTATTAAAATTACCAAGAATTATTCACTTGATGCGTCCTCCTCCATATACCCAGCTTCGAGTGAGTCCCACAATCCTTTGGCACACTCGGCATTCTGGTACACATCAAATAGAGCATCCGACGTCCCATTCAATATATAATCATTATTATATATTAAAAAACTGTGATAAAAATAACTAAATAATATATACTCTCTCTATATATATGTATAAAGTATAATTGCAAAGATATATAAGCTAATTGTAAAAGATATATAAATAATATACTTAAGTGATAAACGAGCTTAAAAAATTCCTCACGAGCCAAATGCGAGGTTAAAAATGTCTCATGGCCGATTTTGAGCTTATAAAACAAGCCGAGCTCAAGCTTGAGCTCTTTTAAGTTAAAATGAGTCTAGCTCAAGTCAAAGAAAGGGCTCGGATCTATTCACCCCTAAGTCTATTTATAACGAATATTTGAAAAGAGACCCTGAGTCTTTACTTCGACTTAAACATCTAAAATGGTGAAGCCGCCTTAAAACTAGGTCTTTAAAATTTCAATGGGTGTTGTTGCAACTAGAGTGATTCTCGTGGATTGTTGGGTTTATTTCTTGGGTAATTGTATATTTCCCTTTATATACTTGTAAAATTATTGATTTTTTAAATCATATTTAAAAAGCATTGTATTTATGTATTGATAACTTATGTTTTGAAAAATACATAATTTTTTAGATGGAGAGG
Source organism: Flaveria linearis (assembly GCA_024085815.1). Lineage (NCBI taxonomy): Eukaryota > Viridiplantae > Streptophyta > Magnoliopsida > Asterales > Asteraceae > Flaveria > Flaveria linearis. Next base: position 78,149,576 of record CM044010.1, read on the forward strand.
AGGCTATATGCAATTCCCCTTAGTTCTTTGATGTTAGTGATACATATTTTGTAACCCACAACAAAATATGATATGTTGTGTGAAAGTTGTGGTGGCATTGTTATTTTGAGTTTGGATTTAGAGTTAAATTTGGTTTTGCTTCTTAAAGTTTGACGTAAATAATTATTTTTTAATATAAAAAATCAATTTATATCCAAAAGGTTTATTAGTTGTTTCAATTTATGTTACTTTTATTTAAAAGTTTTATCAGTGTTCTTAAATTTAATTAAAAAAATATAAAGGTTTATTATGATTGGGTATGTAAAAATACCATGTGTTATTATATATTAAAAATGAAAAAACTTCAGATAAATATAGCAATAGCTCACCTAAAAGCTTTTTTTAACAATCATAATATAGAGGTTATATCACGTTGGGTTTATAAAAATACCAAGTGATATTAAAAAATAAGAATAAAAGACCTGACATCAATGACTAGGATTTGCGATAGTTTTAGAAGTTAAAACTTAAAAATAACTCAGAACTATAGCAGGAAGTAATCTGTATCCTTAGGTCATTTCATCAATAATCTAATTAATAATGAAATTTTAGTAATTAAGCAAATAGTAGTTAGTGAGTCTCAAATTAATTGGTTTGGAAGGATACCTCGTGGCTTTCCAATATGAAAGTTATGGATTCTAAGTCTCACTTGATATAATATGATTCAGGTGTGCCAGATGTATTATCACATTGGGCCTTTAGGTCGTGGGTTTTCCCTAAAATGATGTGCGGGTCAAGTAATCAGCATTATTTATGTTCGCAGGACGTAATTGATCTTTAATCAGTGGGTTTACCCGGATAGTCGGGTTTTAGCTTTTTGTTTGCTGTAAAAGATTAATTAGAATAGTAAAAACTAAAAGATTTTAACCAATTAAGTGAAGGAAATGTGAGGAACTAACACCACAATTAAACCATTTCCAAAATTTTCTCGCTTTCTAGTTCTAAATTGAATGTCACCAACACAATAACATATTCTAAATAATCATTTCACGTCCTTGGTTGAATTCAGAAGAATAGATTTTATTGGTGGGCATTTTATTACAATCGAATTAGTCCATGAAAAGAATATTGGGCCTTGGAAACCGACTTTGGGTACGTATATTGTAGGCCATGAGCATTATTAATTAATTTTAGGGGCATTTAAATATCCTTACTTTCTAAGCTAACTAGTTGTAACCCGTCTGCGCTTCACGGCGGGTGTAAAACGATATTGATGCCACACAAAGAATATAGTCTCCGATTATGGCTCAAATATGGTGCATATTTTGGCCTGCAAAAGGCCGGTATGCCACACTAAAACAACTAACACGACATATGTTTCCGTATCGTCACCATCCATAAAGCGTCAATACTCATCGCCACTTCTTATGGTCCTTTAATTTTGCCCTTAATATTCTTCGTGGTATTGTAAACAAAAGAAATAGTGAAGTTTTGTGGTGTGTATTGCAAGTAGCGATATCAAATTAAACATTCTAAAAAGGCAACGTAAGAACATAAATCTCAAATAAAAGGCTCGAAAACAATTGCTCTTATGGTTGCAAATGATCGTTTGCCGTGCCAATGTAATACATCTGTTTTCTCATCATTATTGCCTATCAATGATGGAGGTTTCAAGTTGATTCAAAATGAATCTGCCTATCAATGTTTGCCCACATGAATTTACATAATAAAATCCAGAATATGAAAAGAAAAAAACATCATGTATATATATTGCAATTCTAAAAATGAGATAAAAAAACATCAATATATGACAAGTAGTGTGGCTGAAATAAGAAACCAAAGAAATACACTATTCTTTTCCTTTGTTAAATTATTATATAGGTTAATTAATTACCTACTAACTCATTAAAAAATTAGTTATATATATATAATTAATTAAAAATAATATACATATTACATATTTATTTATTCTATTAAATTAGTTGTTAAATGATTGTTGTATCCATATTTTTACTAAGTTATTTTTACATATTTTCCTTTCTAAGAACATCAATATATATTTCTTCAAATTTGAGTTTTCTATATAAATAAAAATAATAAAATTACAACTCCAAATATAAAAGTTCAAAATTTTTATTTTGAAGCATTAATCACCGATAATCAAAGTTATATATCCAAATTCAAAACACAATTGTCAAAGTTTTAAACAATTATAATAACAAAGCATAAATACGTAAAAATCGCTTACTAAAAACAAGAAAAAATAATCATTTAATAGGTTAATCTTAATAAAATAGGAAAACATGTAATATATGTATTAGGAAAGGGAAATATATAATTAACTTTATGCGTTGAAGAAATATGTAACTTATAGTCTTAAAAATGAAAAATACGTAAAATTCCTTTATTTTTATTATCTATTATTTAATAGGAAATTTGTTTAATTAATTAAATATACATGGGCTGGTTGTTCATATTTTTAGTTTTATGACTAAAGAAAGTACGATGACTTCATTAGATAGTTCAGATTTTAAAAATCTGTTTTATGTCGCATATGCAATTATTTTACTAACATATATGTTTGATGATTAGATACATGTAAATAGTTAACTTATGCATATGTAAAACGTATTGCACATACAACTAATTAACTTGGATATATGTAAAATAAAATTCTAGGCATAAGTTGTCATTGTTTCGAATTTAAGTTGTTTTTAATTAGTATAGTTATTTTAAATAAATGGTTAGTGTGAAAAAATATAATTACTAGTAATGTTTACATGTACGCAAATAGATCATTTGTTTGAAAAATGGATGTTTAGTACAATTATTTATATATACTAAAAGTTCCTAGTCGCGTTTTACGCGGTTTAATGTGTTTCAAAAATAATACAACATGAAGAATGCAATATGTTAGAAAATAAACTATATATTTGTTATTATGGGTTCAAAATTTATGGTAGTGGCCTTCGTTGTTTTCGACTTTTCGTTACATAAAATCTGATATTAATTTCCAAAAATTATGTTTTACGTCATACGATCATCCAAAACCTAAAAAAAAACATATTTTTATTAAATAATTTAGGCTCAGGGTAGGTTAGTTGATGTGACTGCAAACTAAAGACGCTGTGTGAAAGCGGTTGCCACTCTAAAACAACAGTTATTTAATTATTTTTTAGGCATCATGTTAAATTATATATATATTTATAATTATACATTTATATATAGCATTATACATATTAAATATATAGAGAAATATATACATATAACTTGTTTTAGCTCACAAGCAGGCTCGAGCTCAAACTCGGATAACAAATGAGAGTTTTTTAGAATCGGGCTCGATATGGCATGTCTCATTTCGAGCTTTTTATCTATTTGACATTGAGTAGCTCGCGAGCGGCTCGACTCGTTTGCACCTAGGGATGGTAATATCCTAAATCGATGGGAATACCAGGAACCCGAGACATTTATGACGAGTATGGTGTAGGGTAAGCGGGTACGGGACCGGGCATGAGCTTACTTTTTACTATTTTTGCGGGGTTGGGACAGGTATGGGATTTGATAATCCACGCCGTTTATTTTATTAAGCATACTCGTTTACCCGATTATATACCCGAACTATTTTATGTTCTCTTCTTATTTTAACTATACTATATATATATTTTAACTTTTAGTTATTTTAATAATATTCTGTTATTTTCAAGTTCTTTAGTTCTAAATATTTAATTTGATCGTTCTTCTAATATACTAGTGGAGTAACTCGACAATTAGACATATGATTCTTCTTTGATCATTCACTATTTAAAGAGAGTCAACAAGACATTAACTAATTGATTTGGCAAAAAAAGATAGCGATAAAAGGATTTGATCAGCATATCGAAGCGACCCTGATGGGTATACCCAATGGGTATTGTTCATGAAATTAACGGGTATGCCCGGTTACCCGGGAATATGCCTGATACCCGACGGGTTTTGAGTTGGGTATAGACACTTTTATAATCAGTTATGGGGTTGGGATACCCAAACCCTTCCCAAACCCGCTCCATTGCTATCACTATCTGCACACACATGTGGTACGTATGGTAGGTCAGAAAAAGAGAAAATAATAAAAGGTAAATTTTAGGATGTAAATGATAACTCGAATAAAAGAAGGGCAATAACATAACTTAAATATAACCAAATTTAAATTAGAAATATATAACCATAACTTTTTTTATAAAAATATTTAAAAATTTAAATTTTATATATATATATATATATATATATATGTATGTACGTATGTACAAATGTACGTATGTACGTATGTACGTATGTACGTATGTATACGTGCGTAGGTACGTATGTACACATGCGTATGTACGTAGGTACGTAGGTACGTAGGTACGTAGGTACGTAGGTACGTAGGTACGTAGGTACGTAGGTACGTAGGTACGTAGGTACGTACGTAGGTACGTAGGTACGTAGGTATGTATGTATGTATGTATGTATGTATGTATGTATGTATGTATGTATGTATGTATGTATAAAACTTGTTTAGGCACATGAGCATGCTAGAGCATAATATGTAAAACTCGGGTTTGGGTTCGATAATTTAGTGAGCTTTAGGCTCGGGCTTGATAAGACTAGTCTCATTTTGAATGTTTTATCCACCACTTAAAAATAACTGAAAAAATCTGTGAGATTCCATCTTAAAATATTATTAATATTTGTAGAGTTAATTATATGGTTGGTCTATGTAGTATGTACACATTGTAGAATTAGTGCCAATTTTTGAAAAACTATATCATTAGCCCCAACTGTTTATCAAATCGTAAAACCATTAGTCCTTAATGTGAATGATTTCTAGTTTTTCTAGTTAAGTTTATGTGAAATAACTAAAATACCCTTTAGACTAAATACAAAAAAATAGTAATATTATTGTTTGGACCCTACTCATTCTATCACAAATCATGCCTCATATTCAAACAAATAATGCAGGAAACCACCACCAACACACAAATCGGCTCCCCTATCACTGCTGACGCCACCCTCTGTCTTTTCCTCCATGACTTTCTCGTCGAAGGCTTCAACGCCTCTATCCTCTTATCCTCCACCCCATGCAGGACCAGTTAAGGGATGGTCAATACAATCAGTCTCATAATGAGGAGATGTTAGAGCACTTAACAGTTCAAATATGGAACTGGGTTTGGGAACAAGATGCAAAGAACACTAGTAACAATGAGATAGAACTCAAGAACAATATATAAGGTTTTCAAGAATATTGTATATTAATCTCAAGTTCTCTTACGAGAGTTATAATTCATAAGTTATTACAATACAAGACCTTGAGATACTTTATACTACATCCTACAACCGACTATACCTGGAAAGCCAGTTGGAATGTTGAAAGACAACAAAATCAATGTAGAGTCAAAAGGCAGATTGCCTTTTGACTAGTGACTATGACATGCCATAGCTCACATCCTAATATATTACAAAAAGGATAAAAGTACATAAAGTAGAAAGTTACAGATTCAAGACCTCAATGTACAGCTGCAAAAGCATGGAACTTTTCACTAACTCTTGCAAGTTGGTGAGTCTTTAGAGTTGCAACGAAAAGTGGGTCAGCTTTCTACAAAAGTACATCCGAGGAAAGCATGTTCTTCTCTGTCTTTGGAGGAAATCAGTCTTCACTTCATTTGGCTTTGGAAGATGTTGTTTTTGAAGCTTTGGAAGACTTCATCTTTTGGCTTTGAAAGATTTGGTTTTTGGCTTCGGAAGATTTTACACTTAGAGTGTTTCTGAGTATAGTGTAAAGCTTACGCAGCAACTTTTGGTTTTAGAAGATTTTATACTTAGAATAAATCTTGCTCTAAATATAAAACTTCCAAAGCAACTTCTACTTGGTACTAAGTGCATGCATGCAGAAAGTCTTTGGTTGCTTTGGTTGCATCAGCCTTTATAAAACCTTACAAACTCCCCCTAGGTTGATGCTACTAAAACAAAGAAGGTTCTTTATTAGTTGACAGTCCTTATTGGGATCAAGACCATTATCTTCTTCATCATTTGGTCAGGATCCTTTAGACTCTCATAGTACCTTCTCATGTCATGAAGATCATGCAGATGTAGATCAAGCATGTCTTCCCAGAAGTAGACATCTTGACCACCTTGATCTCTAATGACGTACAATTTTTCTGGGTTAGTAGCAAAGGTCCAGGATAGAATGGGTCTTCTAGTTGCAAGAGGCTGCGCTTGAGTAGGAATTGGTTGAGCAGTCTCTTATTGCACTTCCTCAGGATGCTCTGACTCATCCTGAGGTCTGGAAGTGGATGCCTTTGTCTTCTTGTATATTCTCTTCAGGGCCATTATTTTCTTTTCTTGGGAGTGTTTAACTAAGAGGACTGGTCTTGAATACCAGGTTGTTATGTTATGCCTTTCTCAATTGGGTCCTCTTCCCTCATAGGTTCAGAAGGAGAAGGAGTAGAACCCTGCTGTGGAATAAAAGATGAGGTCGGCTGAGATGCAGCTGAAAGTCCAGGTTGTGTTGTCTGTGTTGGTTCAACCTTAACCTTTACCTCAGAAGGAGCTTGGTTTGGTGGAGAATGCAAGTCCACATGCTCTCCCTTTTTAATCTTTTGCTTGATCACTCTAATATACGCATCCATAGTGGATAGAGACATTGGACCAAGCCTCCTTCCGGAGAATCCATACAGCCTCAAGAAACTCATCATCCTTTGTCTGTCAGCAGACTTCTTTTAGCTCTTTTGGATGATGGCTCTTGACTTTGCAGCTTCTTCTCTCATTTTTCTCTTAGCATCCTTTTGTTCATTGATGAACTGTTGTTTCAGCTGCTTAAGATACGCAAATTCAATGTATTCAAATGAAAGGGGAAGAAGTGTATATGCTTGATAGAGGCCTGTGGCAGTCAGGTAGTTGATTATGTTTTGTCTATCAGCCTCTTTGTCTACCTAAGGTTGTTCAGTTGCCACAAACTCTCTCTCAGGACTTTCATGAACCGGGGAGAGAGTAGGAGCATGTATGTACAGCCTCTTTTACCTTCTTTCTTCTTTAACTTTAAGTAGCAATTATGCATCCTCTGCCTCCTTCTTCTCCTTCCTCAGCTTTAAGTCTGCCAGTTCATTTAACTTTTCCAAGGGAAGAGAGATGAGTTCATCAATTTTGTAGTTTCTGGTTCCCAAGTAGTTCAATCTGGCAGCCCTCAACGTATCATACTTGAGTGTTTGGCATGCGGGCTGTCCTGATTGCAGATCATGAAGCCTGAGGAACCAGTTGAACTTTCTCCGCTTAGCTTTCTCTTCTTCTCTCTGTCCTCCTACTCAATCTCCTCAAAAGTCATTTTCCTCTTCCTTTTGTCACCCACAGACCTTGGTGACTCGGGTTGGAGAGAGCCTTGGTGTTCATTGCTTGGTTCAGCAGTCAAGCTTTGGCTAGAGAGAGGTTGTGAAACACCTTCACCAATTGGTGTTTCACTGAGGGTAAAGGATGTTGAAGCAGTTGTTTCTGTGACAATGCTCACAGGTTCTACCACTGGGCCTTCAGTCAAGGCTTCCCCTTCGAAGCTAATCTTGGGTTCCACCTCAACATCTAGTTGACCAATGACATTACCTGTTTGCAATTGTCTTCTTCTTTGTCTGAACTCTTCAACAACCCTATCTTGAATTCTCTCAGCCAATATGTCAGCCTGCCTATGTTAAGTTGGTTGGCCAGTGGCATATTAACTAGAGAGAGTCTGTCATTGAAGTTCAAGGTTTGAAAGTTGAATACCTCTTGCTATCCTTAAATCTATGCAGTACTAGGGCTCTTCTATCAGTATCATACATCTATCCTAGAATGTCATTTACAGCTCCATACAGTGGGGTTGACATTGCGTTTGTTATTCCCTCCTCAAACAGACTTTGTATAAATGAGTCCACATCAGTATGAACTTGAGGAGGTTGCTGAGTATGGACAACTGTAAGTTAGGTTGGTGATTTCTCAATGTCTATACTCTGAGAAGAACTCCTAGGTTCTGTGATTGTGACAACTTCCTCCCTCTTTTTGGTAGCATCACCCTCTTTCATAGGTGAGCTAGAGGTGAAAGCTGTCACATCCTCGGGTTCTTGTGTTCCTGGATAAGTTTTCCTAAAGGGTCTTAAAGCTAGTTGTTCCTTAAGATCAGAGATCTCAAGTTGTTGATCATTGACCCTTCTTTATAAGGTAGTCACTTGAGATTCCAAGTGACTGACCTTGGAGACTAAAAGGTGCATGTTTTTATTAGTTTGTGCACCTTTAGTCTGAGATTCCCCTCATCTTTAGTGGAAGAATCACTGCGGGGTGAGAGAGTTGAACCTAAGTCTTCTTCCTCATCACCAGCTTGTTGTTCTTGGCTGCTGGTTTCCCTTGCTCACTGACAACCTCAGTTGAAGTGTCAATGGACTGGGTTGCCATGGTTGAGGTCTTAATGATGTAATCACTAGCAGAAGTGAGAGCCTCTTCTATATGAATCTCCTGAATAGGTTCAGGAAGATCCACCTCAGTGGGGGTGGATGATATGGGCTAGATATGGGTGACACAAGAGTACTCATCTCTCTTTGAGCATGGAAAGAGAAGAGAGACTCATGATACCCACTGAGTCTTATATCCTCATCATCATAGAAGTCTAGGATGGGATTAGTTGGTTTAAATCTAGAGGCTGGGGATGGTAGTTTTCTCTTGAAGGTTGTTCACTAGAGTGTTGAGACTGAGTGAAGGCTTAAGGCTTCTTGGGTGATAAGCTCTTCAGTCTGAGCATGAGGAACCTCATGACTGAACATTTGTGAGATGAGAGTGGTTTGCTCCTCAGGAGAAGTTGGAGCTCCAGGGTTCACTTCTTCCTGTATGGATGATGATATGGGGGACCTGCATAGGTTGAGTAACATGAGTAGGGGTTCATTTGAATTTTCTTTGGTAGGTGATGGTTATTTGTGGTTGTGTGGGTTGTCTTGAAGTAGAAGGTGTGGGTTGTCTTGAAGTAGAAGGTGTGGGTTTAACGCTAGCTGGTGCTGCTAGGTTATCACCTTGAGCAATGAGTTCTAACATTTTTGGGACTACGGCTGTTTCTACCCCTGAGAAGCCAACAACTGGCTTTCTCATTATCTTGAAAAAGTCGAGCTTCATCTGTCCCAATTTTAGAACTTTACCTGTGCCCCTCAACTATAAGCCTAGTTCACAGTTGAGAATGTGCTGGACATATCTAGGGAACATGTAATATTCTAAGGAGTCCAAGTTTGCAAGCAAATTATTATACATAAATTGTGAATACCTGAACTTGACCCCATGAACCATCCCATGGACTATGAAAGAGAGGTCTTCTAGAATCTGGTCCCAACCTCCATGTTTGTTAGAAAACTATAGATAATAACATGGAGGAGGTATTTCCATTGAGGAGAGACCTTCCCTTTCTTGAAGGTTCTGACTGAGAAGTCACCTTCATAGCCCATCTACTTAAAGGAGTAGTTTACTACAGATTTTAGGAAGGACAATTCACCTTCTAAATCATCCAGTTATAGGTGAGAGTTGATTAAAGTTGGAGTGATGAAGATTGTCCTCCCCTGCATTATCGCAGACAGTTCCTTCTCCCCATCCATGGTGACCTCTTGACAGGTCCTCCAGCAATCCAACAGTTGATCCTCATAGAGTGGAGGATAAATGGTAAGGGAGGTGAAGTAGTGATACAAAGAAAGAAAACAACAAACCTCTGAGAAACTTGGATCTTTCTCAGAGTTTAATAGAGCAACCTGATTGTGTTACCGGTGAAGCTCCATGGAAAAATCTAGTTGATTTCTGCGATCAAGGTTGGCCATTTGTGGTAGCTTTGAGGTGAAGAAAGATAAGAACAAAGGCGGTGAGTAGGAATTTAGGTTTAGAGAATTCGCAGATGAAGAAGATAGTGAAAGAGGGGGGAACCGTGGGTATATTTATATGAAATGGACTCGAGACAAAGTTAATGCAAAAGAATAAACTTTGAAGTCCGAATGTCGGTCCCACCTCTGAGAAGGTACCCAAAAAGGTATTTTTCTTGGAAGTTGAAACTCTACTAAAATTTATTTATCTTCGGAAGCTTTGTGAAAAACTTCCGAAGCCAAATTTTGACTTCGAAAGATATTCCTAAGCTTACTGAAAGATGGCATGGGAAGAAAAATTACTTGTAGTATTTTCTCTTCCGAAGAGTATTTGGTTTCGGAAGATATTAAGAGTTGAAAGTTTTATTCTTAAAGAGAATAAAACTTCCGAGGCATAATTGCTTTCGAAAGAAATTTGCTCTTCAAATTCATATAAGTACTTAGAAGCATATTTTTGCTTCGGAAGAAATGTAAGCATTTCTTTCGAAGGTAAATTTCATTAAAATAGTTATGTGATTTGAAGACTTAAAATTCTTTCGAAGGCAATATTAATTTCTTCTGAAAGAAAATACACTTGAAATTTTCAAAATGCTAACGAATATCATTTGAAAAAGATTTTCTCCCCAGATAAACTGAGCTTATGTAGGTGATAAATTAGACAACTTAGGACACATAATTCCTTTTAGAAATAATATAGATTAAGTTTTATGAAAATTTATTCAATGTTAATCATCCCAATAGCGGATATAAGATATTTAAATCTCTGTTCCTCAAAAGCCTTTATGAACAGATCAGCATATTATTTATTTGTATTAACCTTGATTAGTTTTATCAATTCCTTTTCATGATTATCTCTAATTAGATAATACCTGATGTTTATATGCTTTGTCGTTGAGTGCTGCATAGGATTCTCTGTGATAGAGATAGCACTGTGGTTGTCTATATGGATGGGAGTCTCTTTGAAGTTGTATACATAGTCTAGCATCTGATTTTGAATCCAAAATACTTGAGCACAACAGCTTGTAGCAAGGAATTAGCTTGTATTTAGCTTTAGCAGTTGATGCAGATGCACAAGATTGTTTCTTGCATTGTCATGAGACTATCCTTCCACCAAGGAATTGACATCCCCAGATGTGGACTTTGCAGTCATATTGCAGCCATCATAGTCACTATCTGTATAGGCATATAGATTAATGTTAGAATTATTTGGATACCAAAGGCCTAGCTTAGGAGCACCTTTAAGATATCTAAGAATCCTTTTGACAGCAACCAAGTGTGACATCTTGGGGTTAGCTTGATATCTTGCATATATGCATGTAGCAAACATGATATCAGGCATGTTGGCTGTAAGATACATGAGAGACCCAATCATAGCCCTGTAAAGATGTTCATCTACACACTCCCCCTCAAGATCAGGTCCAAGGGAGTGGTTTCTAGCTATGGGTATCTTTGCAACCTTACCTTTAGTCATGTTAAATCTTGTAAATATGTCATGTACATACTTTGACTGACTTATGAAGATGTCATTTTCAACTTTCTTCACTTGAATTCTTAAAAATAAATTGAGTTCTCCCATGGCACTCATTTCAAATCTATTATTCATCAGCTTCTCAAAGTCTTTACAAAGCTTTGGATTAGTTGAACCAAAGATAATGTCATCTACATATACTTGAACCAGCGTCAAATCATTCAGTGTTCCTTTGATGAAGAGAGTTCTATCCATAGTACCCCTCTTATAGCCATGCTGACAAAGATACTGAGATAGTGTCTCATACCACTTTCTTGGAGCTTGGTGCAGCCAATAAAGAGCTTTATCAAGCTTGCAGACATAATCAGGATGATTTAGGTCTGTAAAGCCAGGTGGTTGGTTGACATACACTTCTTCATTAATCACCCCATATAAAAATACACACGTGACATCAAGTTGTTAAACCTTGAAGTCCTTAGATGTAGCAAATGCCAGGAATATCCTAACAGCTTCAAGTCTTGCTACTGGAGCAAAAACATTAGTGTAATCAATTCCTTCTTCTTGTGTGTATCCTTGAACAACCAGTCTTGCCTTGTTCTTGATGACAATTCCTCTATCATCTTTGTTATTCTTAAACACCCATTTGGTTCCTATGATAGTCTTCCCTTATGGAAGAGGACATAAACTCCAGACCTTTTGCCTTTTGAATTGAAGTAGCTCCTCTTGCATTGCTTCAATCCAACTTCTATCCTTTAAAGCCTTGTCCACTTTCTTTGGCTCTATCTGAGACAAAAAACAAGAGTATTGATAAACATTTTTATCATGGGTTTGTCCTCTTGTTCTCACCCCCTACCAACATCTCCAATGATGTTTATGGTAGGGTGTGACTTGTGGGTCCTAAGTTGAGTGATCACAACAAGTTGTTTAGACAGATCTAAATTTGAGAAGTTTAGATCTGGCAATGAAGTGTCTCCCACCACATCAGCACACTTATCAAGAGAAGCTTGATCCAATCAGTGTGTGACATTATTAATATTGTCTTCAATGGAGTGGTTGCCAGCATCAAGAAATTCCTAACCACTGTCACCACTACCATTTCCTCCTACATTTGAAGTTCCTTCCATTTTGTTCTATGCCTCTGAGCTGGAATTTTCAGGCACTTCAGATGTATCATCTTGATTTATCATTGTTATGCTTATAGGAACTTCACCTGCAGGGTTAGTTACAACTAGAGCCGAAGTAGTAGTCTTGCTTGGTCTTCTCAGCTCAAACCTTGGATCAGGATCTTCTGTTGATGTATTACCTGTAGATCCTAAAATATCTTCACAAGATTTGTTAAAACAGTTTGTAATTAAATCAAGATCAAATAGCCAATCAGGACCAGAACCTTTCACACAGGGTGTGTGCTCATTGAAGATCACATTGGTTGATTCTTTAACTACTCTAGTTTTGAGATTGTATACTCTATAAGCCTTAACTTGAGAAGAGTATCCAATAAAGTGTCCATCGTCTGATTTCTCAACAAACATGGCTACTTGATCCTTGGTATTCAAGATGGTGCAGGGACATCCAAATGATCAGAGAAAATCAATAAAAGGTCTTCTTTTGTACCATAGTTCATAAGGAGTCTTACCACGAGTTTTGACTACTAAAACTCTGTTCTTCACATAGCAGGCAGTGTGAACTGCCTCGGTCCAGAAGGTGATGGGCAGTTTAGAGTCAGACAACATGGTTCTTGTAGCTTCAATAAGTCTCCTATTTCTCCTCTCAGTAACATCGTTTTGCTGAGGAGTCCTAGGAGTACTATACTGTATTGTAATATTCTTTTCAACACAAAATGTGTTAAGGATTTGGTTCTTGAATATAGTTCCTTGATCACATCTTATGATCTTGATCTTGTGATCACTTTGATTCTTAATCTTCAGAATGAAGTTCTTCAAGATATCATGAGTTTCATCCTTAATTCTAAGAAAGAAACCAAAGTGTATCTTGTGAAATTATCTGTGATCACTAAACAGTATAAGTTCCTTCCTAGACTCATTATATTGGTGGGCCAAAGAGATCCATATGTAATAAGTGTAGGGGAGTAGTGATAGAGTTCTTTTTCTTTGGCTTGTGAGTAGTGATAGAGTTCTTTTTCTTTGGCTTGTGACACACCAAGTGTTGTTTCCCTTTCAGGCAAGCAACACGGTGATCATCACTTGTAAACTCTTTCTTTTGCATTCCAGTTACCAAATCATTCTTAATTAACTTGTTTATGTTCTTAAAGTTTACATGGCATATTCTTTTATACCAATGGAAAGACTCATCACTATTGGCCTTAGACAAAAAGCCAGAAACCTTTCCTGAGGGGGATGTTTCCTACAAGTCCATCTTGTACATGTTCCCTTTCTCGGGTGCTCTAAGCAAAATATGCTCTTGAGGAATGACCACCCCGGGCTTAAAAACAACGCACTCATTCTTAGTAAAGAGCATGTTATGTCTCTGGTTATAAAATTAGGATACACTCAGTAAATTGTACCCAAGCTCCTTAACAAAGTTTACCTTCTCAATGCTGAGCTTACCATTTATGACCCTGCCTCTTCCTGTAATCTAACCTCCAGCATCTCCTCCAAAAGCCAGTGGCCCTCCATCAATTTTTTTAAAGTTTTGAAGCAAAGAGCCATTGCCTGTCATGTGCCTGAAATATTCAGTTTCAATGATCAATACATTTTTCTTGGTCCTCAGCTGTTCCAACATAATAAAGAGAGTTAGTTACATTTGGAAACCCAAGCCTTAGTGGTCTTGGGCTCTTCAAAATGAACTAAAGATAATGTAACAGTAATTGGTCCTATACTGAGACTTTGGGGATCAGTTGTTATTGTTAATGAAGACTCCTCAGTCACATGGTCTTCCTTTATCTTCCACACCATCTTTGGAAGATTAGGCTTGACCTTCAAAACTTTGGAAGTTTTTACAACTTTGGAAGTTTTGGAGACTAACCCTTCGGAAGATCTTGCTTTCACTGCAGCAAGCTTCAGTGCTTCAGAAGCATTCCTTTCTTCCGAGACCAATTTTCTTCCGAATGCAATTTTTCACTTGTCTTCATCTTTATTTTTGAGTTTCTGAAAGAAGAACAGATTTCTTATAAAGCTTTCTTCTTCTTGGTTCTCTTAGAAGTCTTCTTCCTGGTTGTGTTGACAGTACTTTTGGGATTGTAGAGGCGATCCTTAGCAAGATGAGAAGTACTGCCACACATAATGCAGTCAGCTTGTTTTATTATGAGAGTCTTCTTGTGAATGAAAGACTGAGTTTGATCACTTTCCATCTCTATTCTCATCTTTTTAGATGTTGTAGCAAGCTTCATAAGGTGAGGCTTGCCTTTGTAGATGGATAGTTCATGCTGAGTAGCAGTGTTACTCAGCTGATCAGTTTTCATTCCTTCACAGGGATGTACTAGACATGAACTTGAACTCTTGGTAATAGAGTTCAAAGTTATATTCTTAGTCTTTGCCACTTCTATAACCTTTCGTATTTTCGTTAATTAAAAGTTAACGTCGTTCATTCTTCTAAGGACCATTGTTATCAACTATGAAACTTATGGGTTATTTACGCTTATTTCATAGTTTTTCTTTTTAATTTGAGAGTAATAATTTAACTATTGAATTGGTAATAATAATAATAATAATAATAATAATAATAATAATAATAATAATAATAATAATAATAATTACAATAATAATAATAATAATAATAATAATAATAATAATAATAATATAATAATAATAATAATAATTACAATAATAATAATAATAATAATAATAATAATAATAATAATAATAATAATAATAATAATAATAATAATAAAGGTTAACAAGTTAATGCTAAACTTAAAGTTAAGGGGGCCTTTATGTTAATTTCAAAACTTGAAATAAAAGTTTTAAGCATAAAATAATAAAGGAGTAAACTGCAGGGACGATTTGGGTAATTTTAAAAGTTACAACCCAACCCCCCCCTCTTAAACCCGTAATTCCGGTGACAGCCTCCGGCCACCTTCCTGTCGACGCCGGCGACCCCAAAAACCACCGAAACACCTCGAATCATAACTCCAAAACCATCCCAACCACTTCGTGAGCACGATTCGAACTCAATTAAGCCCTTTAATTGGACTTAAACGACGGTTATGAACAAAATAGACTCGGGTAACCGATTACCTTAATCACTGAATCGTTCGACAATTAAAACTCAATAATAATTCAATTAAATGGTACCTAATCGATGGTTCAATCAATTCTAAGCTATTATCAAACGTAATTCCATCTGAAACACACACAATAATCAAATTCAATCACCACTACCACTGCGACCTGCAACCCAGTCGAAGACCTTGATCCGAGCCTCCTAAACTTCAATTGATTAAGGGATTAGAGCTAGGAACATCACCCGAAGCTTTACCCACAGTTAATTTGATTAACAACAACAGTTCCACATCAAACAAGTACAAGCCCCAATCGCATCCCCACCTACATCTGTTCTTGTCAATTTGGTCTCCAATCTGGTAATTAAACACTACTACCTACTCGATTACATCTAGGGATTAAAAGCCCTATATTTATTTCGGTAAACATCATCAAATTGGGGTTCAATTCGGATCAAACCGAATCTAGGGTTTATATGAATTGGGGATGGGTTGCTATTGGTGTTTAAAAGATTTTAAAACCAAAGTAAACCAAGGCCGCGGCCTTGGTTTACTGGTTACACACTCACATGTTGAACTTGAGGTCCCGGGTTCGAACCCGGGCACCCTTAACACATTTTTAAGCCTTTTTAGCCTTTAAAAATATATGAAAAATTCCTAAAAATTATAAAAATGGATTTTATAAACTTTATTTATTTTAAAAGCTACCTAATTATTTTCTGTAGTTTTATTTATTTAAAAACCTTAACAATTGTTATACAAAATATTATTTACAAATGTTATAAATAGATATTTTTATAAACATGGAATTTAAATAATAAATTAAAACATTAATTTATTATTAGTGGACACTATATTTAGTTATGTATTAATCATGAAAATAGTAGAAACTATATATATTTTCACAAACTATTTACGAATGTTATTTTAGGTTATTTTCTTATAAAAGGTACTTTAATTAATAGTTTAGATTAATAAGTTACTGTTGGTCTATACGTTATTGTGATCCTTATCAAATAAAGTTTTATTTCAAAATACTATAACGATTTATTTACATTGCACATTTAAACCTTATCAATTATCATGCCTAATTACTTTTATATATTAAAAACACTTAAATATTATAATTCTTTTCATTTAACCAAAATATAAATGATTCCATCATGTAAAGTTAATTACTTGTCAAAAACCCCACAATCCTATAGAAACCCTAGTTCTTGTTAGAACGTTAACCTTATCATTAAAACTTTAACCTTATGAATGTATATATATTTAGGGCCTTGTGATGATTCATCTTGAAACAACGTTTATTATTCTTACTAGTCTTCATTACATACTTATTTGACAAGTGAGTTTCCTTGCCCCTTTTTACATTTTTCACACTATTTTGGGGTGAAACATGATACTTATACATCATACACTTATAAACGTTTGAGACTTGTAAAGCACTTGCAATTCATCTTTATATTTTGTCATGGTTATTTGTGTGTTGTAATTGATTATATGAGATACATAGTTTGTTTACAATCATTAACTATGAAAGAATTGATCTGCCCAAGATACATATTAAATTGATGTGGCTAGTGTGATATGATCCAAGTCGGGTCATACCCAATAACAAGCCAAATAAACACCGATAAATATTTATTCGTTGATAAGATCATACAAATAAATATATGCACCAATTTAGAAACCAGGTTTTCTAAAACATTGCTTTTGTAAATGAACAAGATTATATGGATAATTTATTCATGAGAGAGATTATTTGTTTCATTATTTAAGTTAATTAAACAATGACAAATAATAATGTGTTAGTGTTATAAAATTAAAAGGGTTTAATTTTATAAAAATCCAAGAGATGAGAGTGTTAATTTTAATAAAACAAAATTAAAAGGAAACCCATTTTAAATGGGATCCACGGCCGCCCCTTGGGCATAGGAGTCCAACCACTTTATCTTGTAAATGTGGAAGACTTAATCATCTTACACACTCTCCAATCTCAACTCTCTCTCTTGCATGCAAAGGCAAAGAATTCTCTCAACTCTCTCTCTCCCTAAAATCGGTTTTGGAGAGCAAGAAGGCTGAAAAATTCAGCAAACAACAAATGGTTAAGTAGCTGAAAGTTGGTGTTGAGAAACCTAGCATTCAAAGGTTTTTGTTGGTGGCTTGGGGTATCATCTACTTGAGGCATTCTTGGTTGAAGATTAAGCCACGAAGTTCATCATCTGCACCTCCATAAACTTCGTTTCTAGCAGCAAGAAAGGTTGTATTTTAAACATCTTATACTTGCTTTATTGTTTGCATTTCGTATATGGATCCATGGTTTGGGTTTTGCTTATTAAATGGGTTTAATAATCAGCACATTAACAAGATTTTAAACTCATAATCCGTTGCATTTTCCTATAAATTAGCTTATATGGACTTTGATAATCTTGTTAAATCCCATCAATGGCATCAAGAGCCACTTATACGAATGCATACATGTATAGATCATACATTTCATGGTTTTATGGTGTTTTTCACCATATGGCCAAAGCCTTTAGGGCTGTTGGTTGCCCCTTTGTTTTTTTAAGATTATACTTTACATGCATGTAGTAATCGTAGAAAACTAAGTCACATTGTTGGTTGATTGTTTTGCTTGGACAAAACCGAAAGTTTTCGGTTTGATTAACCTTGGCCGAAAACTTTAGGGTTCAAAAGGGGAACCATTATAACTTATAGTACTTGCATATTTGGATGTGTATATGGATGTTCATAACCTAGCCAATACCTTGTGTTTGGATGTGTATTTGTGTTGTGATATTGTTTGATTATTCAATTGGGTTGTAATATTTATTTATTTGGGTTTGTAATCTATTTATTATTTTATGTTGCTTTGTAATAATAAGTAGATTAGTTGTATTTCTTTTACTAGTAAAAATGTATTAGGATATATTTTGTAAAAGAAGTTCAACAAGATTTTGGTTTTTGGTTTGGGCCATTTTAGGCCCAAATGGGCCTCATAGCCCAAGATTGGTTTTAAGCACAATAACCAAAGCCCAAAGAATGGAGGCCCAAGGAAGCTAGGAGCTGAAGTTGGAGCCCAAATAAAGCAAAACGATGACAACACAAAATAGACACTTGATGCATTAGGATGTGGGATCAAGTGGGAGCACACCATCTCAATGCCTTGTGTCGTGTTTGTTCTTTATTATAGACCCTTTTGGCACACTTGTTTTGGCAACAAGTGTTGCCAAATCCATTGGCTATGGTTATGAACTTGTGGTTGTTTTATTATGCATGTATGGTTGATTTATGTTCATCTTATCTTATTGTGGAATTGGATAGTTAATAACTAGAAATCAACAACTTGTATAAAAATTGGTTCCTTAGAAATCAATAAGTAGTAAAATGGATTTTACCAAAGGTTATTGATTTCATAATTAAATGGTTATTAAAAGGAACTTTGAAATAAGTTTTCAAATAAACTACCATGCATTTGAATGCATGCAAATGCAAGATATGAAAATTGTTTTCCAAACTAGAATTTTGAAAAAACACAAATCCCTTTTAAAATAAGTCAAACACCATCCTCTTATACGACACTCGAATCATTTGGGAACTTGATGTGGGATAAAGGTCACCTAACCATATTAGAGGGAACTTATGAGTTTGAGGTGGGTTTGCCATATTTATGGGATAAAGGTCACCTAACCACTTATATTAGCAAATTCACACGTGTGTCTAAGTAGGACGACTTAATTTGGAAATCATGCATTAGGATCACCGAAGCATGACGTACAAAGGGTGTTGATGGGATAAACATGCCAAACAAAACATAAGATGTTTAACCGATCCCATACACTAGAAATTGTAATAGGTTACAATTGTCAAACGTTGACTACCTTGTTAATTTAAATAAAGGATAAAGGTCACCTAACCGATATTTAAATGTAACGTTGGATTCTAAATTTTGATTATTAATTGTCTATGAGACAAAAGGGTATTAATAATCAAAATATATTGATATTAACAATACTAAAAAATTGAACTTTGTAAAATTGTAGATGGCTAACAACAACAACGCAATCCCGACTGTCCATAACCTATCACTAAGAACTATCCCTGAAAAGGAACGTCTAAACCATAGGAACTTCATGGATTGGTACCGAAACTTGAGAATCGTTCTCAAGCAAGAAAAGAAGTCATATGTGTTAGACGATCCCATTCCCGATCAACCCGATGAGAATGATGTAGAGGCCTTCACCGAGTGGGTCAAGTACACCAAGGACTCTGTGCAAGTCTCATGTCTCATGCTAGCGAGTATGATTCCCGATTTACAAAAGGACTTTAAGAACCACAATGCCTATGACATGATCACCCAGTTGAAGGAAATGTTCCAACAACAATCAAAGGTGGAGCGCTTCGAAACGGTTCGAGCACTCCATGCATGTCGGATGGACGAGACCCAATCGGTGTCATCTTATGTTCTTAAGATGAAGAGCCACATTGATCGCCTTGAAAGGCTTAACTATCATGTGTCCAACGAGTTGACAACGGATTTGATCCTCAACTCCCTATCCAAGAAGTTTGATAGCTTTGTTATGAACTATAACATGAATGGATGGGACAAGAGCATTGGTGAGCTTCATTCAATGCTCAAAACGGCCGAGGCGGGCATGGGTAGAAAGGTTTTACCGGTCCTTACGATCAATAAAGGAGGTAGTAGGAAAAGGAACCTCCCCGACCCTAGGGCAAGTGTTGCCAAGGGGAAGGGGCACATCAAGGGGAAGGGTAAGGGTAAAGCTAAAGTGGAACCGTACAAACCGAAAGAAAAGAAGCAAAAGGTTGCTCATGATGACCCATGTTTTGAGTGTGGTGAGGTAGGCCATTGGAAACGCAATTGTCCGGTCTATCTCAAAGCGTTGAGATCGAAGAGGGACGCAGGGCAAACCTCAGGTACAATCTTTATGATACATGTTGAGCTAAATGTTATTTCTTCTAACACATGGGTATTGGATACCGGATGTGGAACTCATATTTGCAATTTGTTGCAGGGGTTCAAAAGAAGTGAGCATTATGCAAAAGGGGAAATTAGTCTCTTTATAGGCAATGGTGCAAAGGTTCATATGGAAGCCCAAGTAGACTACATTTTGAAGCTTCCAAGTGGTTTGGAAGTCATTTTAAAGAATGTTTTGTATGCTCCTAGTTTGACTAGGAACATTATTTCTGTTTCCCGTTTAATACAATATGATTATGATTTCAAGTTTGTTGACAATGATATTCATGTTTCTTTAAATCATATGTTTTATTTTATGGCTATACCTTGTAATGGTATTTATGAATTGGTTCATGATAACACAACATATGATAGCTCAATGTACCAGGCAACCACCAAAAGGCTCAAATTAGATTTGAGTGATTCCTATCTTTGGCATTGTCGCCTTGGACACATAAACAAGATTCGTATGCAAAAACTTCAAAAAAATGGTCTTTTGAAAACTAATGAGAATGATTCATTTGATGTATGCAAGTCTTGCTTACAAGGTAAAATGACAAAGGCCCCTTTTAGTGTGACTAATGAAAGGGCAAAAGATTTATTAGGGATCATACATTCGGATGTATGTGGACCTTTTAAACCAATAACTAGGAATGGTGAAAGATGCTTCATAACCTTTACCGATGACTATAGTCGTTATGGGTATGTGTATTTGTTAAGACACAAACATGAATCTTTTGAAATGTTCAAATTCTTCAAGAATGAAGTAGAAAATCAACTCAGCAGATCGGTCAAGATTCTTCGTACAGATAGAGGAGGTGAATACCTAAGTAGTGAATTTCAAGATTATCTTAGAAGTTGTGGGATTGTCTCACAACTTACTCCACCTGGAACACCACAACATAATGGTGTGTCTGAGAGGAGGAATCGGACTCTATTAGATATGGTTCGATCTATAATGGCTAGAAGTACACTACCTCTCTCATTTTGGGGTTTCGCATTGCTCTCCGCGGCCCGTATTTTAAATATGGCCCCAACCAAGAAAGTGGAAAGGATACCTTTTGAAGTATGGCATGGAAGGGTTCCATCATTATCATATTTAAAAGTTTGGGGGTGTGAGACTTATCCTAACCAATACACTCAAAACAAACTGGATGCCCGATCTATAAAGTGTATCTTCATTGGATATCCTAGAGATTGTATTGGATATTATTTCTATGATCCCACAGAGCAGAAAGTGTTTATTGCTCGAAAGGCAGAGTTCTTGGAAACTAAGTTCCTTTCGGAAGAAACTAGTGGAAGAACAGTGGAACTTGAAGAGGTTCAAGATTCACAAGACGATACACAATTGGTTGATACTAGCAATCAACATGAGGATGTTGAGAATGATCATACGGATGATCAAGATACACAAAACATTCGCAGAACTGGTAGAATTAGTGTTCCTCCTGAGAGATATGGATTTTTCATGGATGGATGCTATGTGGTAGATTCGGATGAACCAACCACATACCATGATGCAATGTCAAAACCTGATTTTGACAAATAGTAAGAAGCCATGAACGTTGAGATGCAGTCCATGTATGATAACCAAGTTTGGGAATTGGTTACACCACCTCTTATGTCCATGATAGTTGGAAGTAAGTGGGTTTTCAAGAAGAAAACCGAAATGCAAGGAAACTTGGATACTTATAAAGCTAGACTTGTAGCGAAAGGTTTCACTCAAACTCAAGGGGTTGATTATGATGAAACTTTCTCGCCTGTGGCAATGCTAAAGTCTATCAGGATATTGTTTGCCATAGCAGCATATTATGACTATGAGATTTGGCAAATGGATGTCAAAACCACTTTCCTTAATGGATATCTTGAGGAAGATGTCCATATGAAACAGCCTGAAGGTTTTGTCGATCCAAAACATCCTAACAAGGTATGCAAGTTAAAGAAGTCAATCTATGGATTGAAACAAGCGTCAAGAAGTTGGAATCACCATTTTTATGATGAAGTAAAGAAATTTGGCTTTATCAAAAATGCTGATGAAGCTTGTGTATATAAGAAAGCTAGTGGGAGCATCATTAATTTCCTTGTATTATATGTCGATAACATTCTACTATTTGGAAATGACATTCCAACCTTGGAAGGTGTAAAAACCTAGCTTGGAAGCTGTTTTTCCATTAAGGATCTTGGTGAGGCCACCTATATTTTAGGAATAAAGATCTATAGGGATAGATCAAGGCGGTTGATAGGTTTAAACCAAAGTGCATACATTGAAAAGATCTTGAAAAGGTTCAAGATGGAGAATTCAAAGAAAGGTTTGGTACCTATTCAGAAGGGGACAATATTGAGCTCATCTCAATGCCCTAGTTCAAAGGTTGAACAAGAAAGAATGAATGGAGTCCCATATGCATCTGCCATAGGATCCATCATGTATGCAATGATATGTACTAGGCCGGACGTGTCACGTGCTCTAAGCATGACAAGTAGATATCAACAGAATCCTGGTAATAGTCATTGGATGGCTGTTAAGAGTATTTTGAAATACCTTAGAAACACTAAGGATATGTTCTTAATATATGGTTCTGGTGAGGAGGAGCTTGTTGTAAAGGGTTACACGGATGCGAGTTTCCAAACCGATCGAGATGATTCTCGATCACAGTCAGGATATGTCTTCATTATGAATGGAGGAGCGGTCTCTTGGAAGAGCTCAAAGCAAGATGTAGTGGCACTATCTACAACAGAATCAGAATACATCACCGCTTTATTGGCAGCTCAAGAAGCTGCGTGGCTTAGGAAGTTCATTGCTGATCTAGGGGTCGTTGCTACCATTCAAGACCCCCTAGAGATCTTTTGTGACAACGAGGGTGCGATTGCTTAAATCAAGGAACCTCGTGCTCATCAAAAGACTCGGCACATTGAACGAAGATTCAACCACATAAGGGATGAAGTTGAAAAGGGAAAGATATGTATTCGCAAAGTTCACACTGATCAAAACATTGTGGATCCATTCACGAAGCTCCTAGATAGGTCAAAGCATGAAAGTCATACTTGTGCCTTAGGACTTCGATATTCTAGTGATTGGACTTGATCAAATTTTGTATTTGGATATTGGAACTTATGTTATTTGACTTAATTATATGGTTATAATTTTCATTTGTTCTATTTTAGCATGTTTAAATCTGTGAATAAGTAAGTTATTCTAAACGTCCGTAGTCGATCATACTTGTGGGAACAACTATGAATGTAAGACTATAATGAACTTGGATTGGTTGATATTCATAAAGTATGAATATAGAGCAAGAGGTTACTACCAAGGTTCATTGATATCTATGTGATATAGATATAGGACTGACCCGCTCTTAATTATTTCTGCATGGAATCTTTATGACTAGTCATAAGAGATATTGAGTAAAGGAGAATATCATTGTATCCTTAGACCTGAGATACATATTGGGTCTTGATATTCACCAAGTGTTGTACTTTGACTTAGTACTTTGCTATTCTGAAAGATTGGCAGTACATAAGGTTGGGTTCAGGTATGATATAAAGTGATTGTGAGAGACGTATATAGTCAAGAAGGAATTTGTTCCTCTTATTCGTTGAGAGTTAGATGTCTAAGGCCAGTTAAAGTTAAATCAACGGAGAATGATAATTCTGTGTCTCTGGGATTTAACATGACATCTGTAACAAAAGGATAAATGATTGACTCACCTAAATCATATTCAAGTAAGGTACTTGAAAAGGATGATGTTATTGAATGACACTTAGTCATATACATTAGGGGTAGCAAACCGTTGCTAGGCGTTATTTGCTGCTTGCATCAATCTTCTATGAATCTTGTGCAAGTGGGAGATTGAAAGAATTGATCTGCCCAAGATACATATTAAATTGATGTGGCTAGTATGATATGATCCAAGTCGGGTCATACCCAATAACAAGCCAAACAAACACCGATAAATATTTATTCGTTAATAAGATCATACAAATAAATATATGCATCAATTTAGAAACCGGGTTTTCTAAAACATTGCTTTTGTAAATGAACAAGATTATATGGATAATTTGTTCATGAGAGAGATTATTTGTTTCATTATTTAAGTTAATTAAACAACGACAAATAATAATGTGTTAGTGTTATAAAATTAAAAGGGTTTAATTTTATAAAAATCCAAGAGATGAGAGTGTTAATTTTAATAAAACAAAATTAAAAAGAAACCCATTTTAAATGGGATCCACGACCGCCCCTTGGGCATAGGAGTCCAACCACTTTATCTTGTAAATGTGCAAGACTTAATCATCTTACACACTCTCCAATCTCAACTCTCTCTCTTGCATGCAAAGGCAAAGAATTCTCTCAACTCTCTCTCTCTCTAAAATCAGTTTTTGAGAGCAAGAAGGCTGAAAAATTCAGCAAACAACAAAGGGTTAAGTAATTGAGAAACATAGCATTCAAAGGTTTTTGTTGGTGGCTTGGGGTATCATCTACTTGAGGTCTTCTTGGTTGAAGATTAAGCCACGAAGTTCATCATCTCCACCTCCATAAACTTTGTTTCTAGCAGCAAGAAAGGTTGTATTCTAAACATCTTATGCTTGCTTTATTGTATGCATTTCGTATATGGATCCATGGTTTGGTTTTGCTTATTAAATGGGTTAATAATCAGCACATTAACAAGATTTTAAACTCATAATCCGCTGTGTTTTCCTATAAATTAGCTTATATGGACTTTGATAATCTTGTTAAATCGTATCACTTTTTACATTTTTCACACTATTTTGGGGTGAAACATGATACTTATATATCATACACTTATAAACGTTTGAGACTTGTAAAGCACTTGCAATTCATCTTTATATTTTGTCATGGTTATTTGTGTTGTAAGTGTTTATATGAGATACATAGTTTGTTTACAATCATTAACTATTGCTAGCCTGGCGACGTCTTAGATCTTTGGGCCTCACAAGCCTATTTGGGGCTAAAGCCAAGGTATTGCCGGCTCCTGATAATGTATGCTTGTTCATCATGGGAACCAAATACACTTAGCCAATCTTATATACTTGTAATCAAGTCGAGGTTTGGTTGTAACGATATGTGTTCTATAACCTTGCTAACTTATAACCTATGACATGAATTGCTACTTGTAACCTTATCATATTATGTATAAAAACCTTGGAAACTCACCAACTAGTTTTAGTTAACCTTTTATTTTTATCATGTTTCAGGTAATCCTCAAGTTTAAAGTGAACTTTTGAAGCTTGCATAATCTAGGACTTAGACCTAGTTAATGAAATAAAAAAATTATATTTTGTCATGTTATGTTTGAACTTAATTCATGTTTGAGACTTATGCTTGTAATGTTACCTTTGAAACTTATGAATAATATATTTGGATTTAATAATAGAGTTATGTGGCTGTGAACGATATTAACTCTCACATCTCGACGTTTCCGCCGTCAAGGTTGGGGTGTGACAGATTGGTATCAGAGCCCATAACTATAGGGACTTAGGTTATTAGAAATGGTGACCTAGACTATAGCTTATGCATGAACCTTATAGAATAATATCTGTATTCTTGTAAAAGTATATTGTTTGCATGCTACATGTTAAGTCGCTGGATCGGTAGACATCCGAGCGTGTTCTTGACGGAATGAGAAAAACCAAAAGATAAACAAAAGTATGAACCATAATCGAATGATTTCATTAACAAAACCGAATGATTACAAGCTCAATAAACAGAGGAATCATAACTTTTGGCAAGGGGAGATCGAGCATGATCTCCCCTCTCATCCGACAGCACCTAGGCCCCAGACACAAACCTTAATCTCTCTACACAATGAAACTGGTATTTATAGGCCTCAGCCTATATCAGATGTGACTGGGCCCATTCGTACGATTGGGCCATGCGTTTGGTTCAATCGTACGACTGGCCTAATCACATCTCTCAGTCGCACGACTGCTCCATTTGCATGGCTCAGTCGTACGACTGAGTCTCATTTGCATATGTCCCTGCGAATGACCCAGTTTCATGTGTTTACAATATATCAGGTGTATTACATTAAGCCTAGACTATTCGACAAGCGATGGACACACTATATATGACAATATATGCTTCAACAAATTCCCCCTTGGACGTTGCTTGCGAATAGTAGATAACACCTCTTACAATCTTCAGTCAATCTTTGCTCTGGTTTCCAATAGAATCAAACGAAAAACCATATTAGCCAACGTTGCCAATCCATCAGGTTGCTACAGTATCCCTAAAAAGAATTTAGGCACAATAGCTTTCATTTACTTTGCAGAACACCATCATAGCAGCAAGATTTCCCATATGACTGATTTTTACAGATAATGACATGAACGTTTTTCCATTACTTCAATCTTCACACAGGCTAACCGGATTAACATTAACAACTGTAGATATTCCCCCTCACATTCAGTATATCCCAATATATAAACATTGTGCTCTCCTGGCGTCTTCATATGGTGTATTGGGCAAAAGGTTGAAGGTTTCAATCCACAGCTAACAATATCAAACAAATCAGCATGCACGTAGATTCATCATCAGAAACCTGCTCACATCATCACTTTCTGATTGCGTCTTTTGAAGATCAAGATAGGTTGGACTCACCATTAGATTAGTGTTTGTTTATCTTTCTTTGTAATAGGATCTATGTTAGTTTTCTTTGTATGTTTGTTTAGTTTAAATTTATATATTTTGCTGTCTAGCGAAACTGTGAGCGAAACTATAGTTTCGCTCACAGTCATCTAGATGTTCTCCCGGTGAAACTGTTAGTTTCTGCCGGGCGAAATTACAATTTTACCAGTACAGTTTCGCCACCAGCGAAACTATATGCGAAACTATGACAACTATATATAGATTTCTTTTTGCTAATTGTTAGCCATCCTTGCAAAAACCCTAATCGTGTATTACTGTTGCAAGAGGCTATTGTAAGCTTGTTCTTCCTGAATACATTGAGCTTGTTTCATTTCATTCAATATTGTTCATCATTAAAACCTTATTTGAAACCTTTTTGATGTTATTTTGATCTTTATCTCTTAGTGTTTGTTGTGTGTATTTGGTATTGAACGATTCAAGCATTCTTCTGCATTGAAAACCGATCAAATGGACCAACAATATGGTATCAGAGCCTTAGTGCTCTTGATTGTTTGAGGTTTTTGGTTATTTTTGTTCAATACCATCTTTTCTTAATTTTACATCAAAACAGAGTGTTTTTGTCATGAAAATTGATTGTATATTGCTTGTTTCTGATTGAGGAAGCTTTGTGAATCACTCCTTTTCAAATTCATTGAGATTTGGGTGATTTTCGACTGTTTTTGGGGTTTAAGAGGGTTTTCTGTTCGTCCAGCGAAATTACAGTATCCTTCAGCGAAACTATAGTTTCTTGAAGCGAAATTGATATTTTCTCTTATTTGACATTTGGTGCAAAACTGTGGTCTTTGAACGAAAGTTCATTCTTGATTGGGTGACATTTGTGCGAACTTGCTGCTGAAAGTGATTTAAACGAAAGTTCAAGCTTGTTTCCTATGAAATTCCCAGCGAAACTAAGCTCTAGATAGTCTCTGGCTAGCAAAAGTGCTGCCGAAACTAATCTCTTGATTGCCGAAACTTTCAAAACTAAGCTTGCCAAAATTACACTTTCGTCCTGCCGAAACTAGCTCTCAGCGAATCTATTACAGCAAATTACTTTTTCTCCAGCGAAACTATCATGTCCAAAATGGCTACTCTCACCCTGGCTGATTTAGAGAGTGTTGCCCCTAATAGACCTCCTAGACTCATCAACGGGGATAACTTTGAAGATTGAAAAAGGTGTCTTATGGCTTTTTTCTTCTACACCAATCACAATCAATGGGATTCAATCATCACTGGACCACACAAGCCAACCGTTACTGTCGGTGGAACTGTATCTCCAAACACGGACTCCTCCTCATTCACCGAAAAGGATCAAAAACTGATTGACCGGGATCAGAAAGCATTTGGAGCCTTGACATTATGTCTTGCACATGATATTTACAATCGCTTTGCTGAACACAAAGATGCAAAATCTTTATACGATGCCTTGTGTGAGTTTTACGATAGAAATGAGGATCTAAGGAAAGATAAGAAGGCTCAAGCTCAAAAGGAGTTCAATTCATTTGTGGGACACAAGAATGAAGATCTTACTGACATTACCAATCGCTTTCTTTCGGTTTCAATACCTTAAAGAAGTATGACGATCAGTTGGGAAACCATGAGCAAGTGAATAAACTCCTAGATTCCCTTCCACCCCAGTGGAGTTTACAAGTGAGAATGTTGAAACAAGAAAGAAACTTTGTTGATTATAAGCTGATGGACGTGATTAACAAGCTGAAGTCTTTTGATTTGGATCTGAAAAGGAGGGAGTTTAATCAATCCATCATCCCAACATCCGGTTATTCACAGAATGCTGCATTGCTATCTTCCGCTGCAAGCTCACCAATGCAGGCATCGCGTCAAGGAGCAGTGACCTTGTGTGATCTTTCTGGAAGTGGCATTAACCCAGGGAAAGAGCAAGGGAATTTAAAAGCATCTACTGAAACTTCTGTTCCAGCTGAGACTATGGCACTTTTTGGGATGTTTGTTCAAAGTTATGAAGCACTTGTTGTAGGTGATCTGAAAGGTAAAGGAATGACAATGGAGGACATGTATCAAGTGGATCCAGATGATCTTGAAGAAACCGATATTTAGTGGCAAATGGCAATGTTAACGCTTAGAGCTCGGAGATTTATGGAAAGGAACGGTAGAAAGAACTTTGGAGGTCAAAGCTCCAACTCCAAATTGGGTTTTGATAAGTCTAAGCTTAGATGTTTCAATTGCAAGAAATTGGGACACTTTAAACGTGAATGTCCATTGCCAATCGTCACTGATCCTAATAACTCTGGGATTCCAAGATTGGCTGCTGGTGGGGGTAAAGATAAGTCAAGCCACAAGAAAGAAACTGCTCTAATTTCTAACTTTGACTGGAGTGCAGAAGCTGAAGAGACAAAAGAAGAAGTCAATCAAGCGTTAGTAGCTGAGATTCAGGAAGAGGAAATGAAGATGAACGGTGAGGAAGAATTTGATCCATTTAAGGAGTTTAATGATGGAGTTGAAGAGAAGGAGTATGAGAAAGAAGAAAATATGAAGGAGTATGGAAAGCAAGGAACTCAATCAACTATGCTAGAAAGGAATGATGACAATGCTGCTACCACCGTAGAGGAAAACAAGTCAAGTACTCCGGTGTGTCAATGTGATAAAGCTCTTGCAGCTGAGAAGGTGGTGATGGGACTTCCATATGGGGTAATTCAAGATATGTGTTCATCTACATGTAAAATGAGATTATTTGGGGTTTATAAGGCTAATCGTTTATTAATTGATAATGAAAAGATTTGAAAAGAATGAATGAAGAACTTAAAATGAATGAGTCAAAATACTTTGTTAAATTAAATGAAGCGCTAAAAGAAATTGATCATTTAAAAAAGAATTGTTTTAGAAAGAAACGTTGAGGTAAACGGTTTGACTGAAAGGGTTGCCCTAGCTGAGTTTGAAACAAGCAAACTTCAGTCAAAACTTGATAAATGGACCATATCAGGAATGAAACATGATGATCTATGTAAATCTCAACGTGGGGCTAGGATTAAAATAGGTTTGGGATATGAAAATGCTAAGGT
Organism: Flaveria linearis; assembly: GCA_024085815.1. NCBI lineage: Eukaryota > Viridiplantae > Streptophyta > Magnoliopsida > Asterales > Asteraceae > Flaveria > Flaveria linearis. The sequence continues at coordinate 78,179,716 of CM044010.1, forward strand.
TTATCCTCCTCCTAGTACATACTATTACTCTCCGATGCCTATTCCCCATCCTTCTAATGATTTGATCAAAGTAGATTCTAACAGTATGTCTGCAGGTTTAGAAGGTGTGAATCCTATGCATGTTCGTGAGGACTACGATTATTGACCGACTAGAGGGCTTGGATGCTCTAGCCTTAGTACACCTAAACCTCAGCATTCTGTTTTAGATCATAACTCTAGTTTAAATTCTGTCTTTGTTTCTAGTGACGTTGTAAAAGACTCTATTTCGTTCTGTTCTAGTAATGTTACTGTTTGTTCTTTAAATGCTGTGGATCGTGATTTTGATTCATCTTTTGAATGTGTTGATCCATTATCTGATAATACTGTGAAGAGCAATGAGGAAACAAAAACTAACTCTTTTGAAAAATTCTTTTCTCATCCCATTCCATCATTTATACCTGCAAAATTTTCTGTGCTTAATGACAGGATTACATCTTCATCTGAGGCAAGTACTAGTGGTACTAGTACCACATGTATTTCAGATAACACTTCATTGTCATCAGCACACAATCATTCTTTTTCAAATAAAATCAGCTCTGTTAACATGAATGAGGTATACAGTGATGATGATTCAAGATTATCTAAATGTGATGAAGAAGTATGCATTGATAAAATCTCTAACTCATTACATAATGAATCTAGATTAAAATCACATTGTTTCCAATGTGGTAAAGATGATCATGTTGTTAAGCACTGTCCTCAGTTACATCATAGACATGTTAATAGAAGTTCTTTTGGGAGTAAATTGAATCAATTAGTTAATAAGTTCTTTTGCAAGAAATCTCCTTCGGCGAAACCTAAAGTTGTTCAAACTTGGGTGCCCATTACTCCCGGTTAACTCTCTCTTGATATTATTGCAGGAGTCATCCACTAAGCTTGTAAATAGCGTGTGGCATGTTGATAGTGGATGCTCCAGACACATGACGGGGCTTAAAGATTTATTGACCAACTACCGCATAATCGATGGTGGTTATGTTGCTTTCGCCGGACACAAGAAAGGAGGAAAAATGATAGGACAAGGAGAAGTTTGCAATGGTTCGCTCACCTTAGAAAAAGTCAATTACGTACCCGAGCTTGCATTCAATCTGTTGAGCGTCTCTCAGATTTGTGATAAAAGCATTCCGGTCTTATTCAAGTCCAATGAATGTCTCTTTTTGAAATCTGAGATTGATATTCCAGATAATTTGGTACTCATGCGGGCTCCCAGAAAGCATGATACATATCTCCTTGACATGAATTCAAAGGACTCTTCATCCGCAGTCACATGCCTTTTGTCTAAAGCTTCCACCTCTGAGTCTTTCTTATGGCATCGTAGATTGGGCCATGTTAATTTCAAAATAATAAACAAATTAGTTAAAAACAATCTCGTTCGGGGATTACCTTTAAAAGACTTTTCTGTGGTTGAGAAATGTATGGCATGTACAAAAGGAAAGCAACATAAGAAACCACACAAACCTAAAATTGAAAATAGCATCTCAAATCCCCTAGAGTTGTTACATACTGATTTGTTTGGCCCAATAAGTGTTAAATCTATTGCTAAGAAATCCTTTTGTCTTGTGATTACAGATGACTATTCTAGATATTCATGGGTAAGATTTCTTGCTCACAAAAGAGAGACTACTGAGGAGTTGCAAAAGTTAATTCTCTCGATTGAATTGATAAGCAAGAGGAAGGTTATGACTATTCGAAGTGACAACGGTACTGAATTCAAAAATCAAATTTTTGACTCCTTTTGTGCAACCAAAGGAATATTAAGTCAGTTCAGTGCTGCGAGAACTCCTCAACAGAATGGTGTCGCGGAACAAAAGAATCGCACCCTCATTGAAGCTGCACGTACAATGTTAATAGAATCCTCCTTACCCATCATATTTTGGGCTGAGGCTATGAATTGTGCTTCTTATGTTCTCAACAGGGTGTTGATAGTCAAGGATAAGATGAAAACTCCGTATGAACTATTTCACAAGAGAAAGCCTTTGATTGATTTCTTTCGCCTATTCGGTTGCTCGTGCACTCTCCTGAATACTCAAGCATAGAAGACAAAATTTGGTGCTGTGTCGGATGAATGTTACTTCGTAGGCTATTCTTCTTCCCAAAAGGCTTATCGGGTATATAACAGGAGGACACATATCGTTCAAGAGTCCTTCTATGTCGATTGGCAGGAATCTAATTCCTCTGATGTTCCTTCAGAACCAGCTTGGTTCTTTGACTCAGATACGGTGTTCAAATCCTTCAATCTTCCAGTTTTTGATGATGATGTGTCTATCTCCATTACAACAACAAACATCGTTCCTCCTGCTCCCACACCAGCTGAACCTATTGTGCCTCACGTCACTACATAACTTGATGATACGCCAGTCAATGTTGCATCTTCCTCATCTTCGTTTGACCTTCCACTTCCACCCATATCAACATCACCTTCCTCATCTCCTTTACCGCACTCTACCTCACCATCCAGCTCATCATTTAACCATCCACCTACTGACATCCCTTCCATGACTGCTGATTTCAAGACTTTGAAAGATCATCCACATGACAACATAATTGGTTCTATTTCTGATGGAGTACGGACGCGGAGTCAATCTGGATTGATTAATGTTTGCTTGTTCTCTTGTTTTATATCTCAAACCGTTCCTAAGAACGTACATGCAGCTCTCCAAGATCCCTGCTGGGTTGAGTCAATGCAGTTAGAATTGCAACAGTTCAGAAAACTCAAGGTGTGGACCCTGGTCGATCTTCCACCAAATAAGTATCCCATTGGAACAAAATGGGTGTTCAAGAACAAACCTGATGATTGGGGCATAGTGGTGTGAAACAAATCCAGATTAGTGGTTCAAGGATTTGCTCAAGAAGAAGGAATTGACTACACAGAAGTTTTCGCACCTAGCGCCCGTCTTGAAGCTATTAGAATATTCTTGGCGCACGTTACTCACAAGCAATTTAAAGTCTATCAGATGGATGTCAAATGCGCATTTCTCTATGGTGACATTGATGAAGAGATATATGTGTGTCAACCCCCAGGCTTTGAAGATTCAAACTTTCCTGACAAAGTATACAAGCTTGCTAAGTCACTTTATGGACTTCATCAAGCTCCTCGGATCTGGTATGAAACACTGACCCAGTATCTCTTAAGCAATGGTTTTACGCGAGGCACCATTGACATGACCTTGTTCAAAAGAGAGGTAAACGGTGAGATGTTGATTATGCAAGTCTACGTTGATGACATTATTTTTGGCTCTACCAATCCTCAATTATGTCAGGAGTTTGAGGAGGTTATGCGAAACAGATTTGAAATGAGCATGATGGGAGAAATGTGTTTCTTTCTCGGGTTGCAAGTTGAACAAAAGCCAGAGGGAATTCTCATTCATCAAGAAAAGTATATTAAGGAAATATTGAAGAAATTCAAAATGGATGACACTTCTTTTGAGATGACTTCCTTCACGGCTCAAACATGTCTCACTCCTGATGAAAACGGAAAACCAATCGATCCTCATCTCTATAGATCCATGATTGGCTCTCTCATGTACCTTACAGCAAGTCATCCTGACATCACCTTTGCTGTTGGATATTGTGCTCGATACCAATCAGCTCCTAAAGAATCCCATGCCAAGGCAGTCAAACGAATTTTTCGTTATCTAAAGGGTTCTTCTCGTTTGGGACTTTGGTATCCTTATGGTGGGAATTTTGATTTGCATGCTTACTCTGACAGCGATTCCAACGGCTGCAAGCTAAACAGAAAGTCAGTTACTGGAGGCTGTCAGTATTTGGGGAATTGCCTTGTTTCTTGGCAAAGCAAGAAAGAGACCACGGTTTCTCTCTCAACAGGAGAAGCTGAATATATTGCTTCCTCTAGTTGCTGTTCACAAGTGTTATGGATTCAGCATCAAATGATGGATTATAGGATCAACTTTCTTCATACTCTATTGTTTTGTGATAACGAAGCAACCATTGGGATTGCCAAGAATCCAATTCATCATTCTCGGACCAAGCACATTGAGACACGGATTCATGCCATCCGTGATGCTCAAGAAAAGGGTTTCATTAATATTATTCCTATTGATACAAAACATCAAAAAGCAGATCTTTTCACAAAAACCTTTGATAAACCATGTTTTTATGAATTGATTTCTATGCTAGGATTAATATCGTTCTGAAAATCTTTTCTGAGCAACACAACTGTTTAATCTGTAAATATGTACATATTTTCTTTATGGTCTTGATTGTTGTTTGCCTTGCGTCCTATAGATCTTTACTTTTTATTCTTATTTTTCTTTTACTTTAGTTGTTAGGAAATTTTCTGTTTAGTAAGCTGTCAAATGAAAATTTCGGGGGATATTCATACTAATAATAAGTTTTAATTTTTATTCTCTCAGGAATTCAAGAAAATGAAGTTAGAACAAGGGGACATCTTACGTTGGGATATGCATGATAGACTCATCCCAAAAACGAAGTAAACAAGTGATCATGCAGCCAAATTAAAGATCATAACTCAGTAATAAGGATTATCCTCATGATATTTTGGTCTGCACAAAGATACAAGTCTTGTCTAAAACTTGGTTGAGAGTTGCTAATTGATGTCAAAGATTATCGATGTGAAGCTTATGGTATTTCCCACTGGGATGGTGACTCGGTGATAACACTCTCTAAGTCAAACAATAAATAATCTCAAATAGCCTATTACTGTATATATAGATTATCGATGTGAAGCTTATGGTGTTTCCCACTGGGATAGTGACTCGGTAATAACGCCCTCTAAGTCAAACATTAAATAATCTTAAATAGTCCATTATTGTATATACATTCATACTTTACATAAGAAAAGATATGTGTTTATCTCCTCTGCAATGCGAAAGCATTGACCTGGAGTGATGATCTTCTTTGCTATGCGAAAGTATTGACCTGAAGCTCTCATCAACACGCCTAGATGATCTTCTCTGCTATGCGAAAGCATTGATCTGAAGCTCTCATCATTTAGTTGTAGGTTGAGTCTGCATCTGTACTTTATAGTGTCCCATATGTATATATGCCAGTCATTGTGGTTGCATTAAGTAGTTTTAGTATAGTGATCAGGCAAAATCAATGATTATGCTCAATAAACCTAGAGGACGAGACTAGTTCTTTATCAAATATCAGTGGGGACCAAGTTGCTGAGTTACTAGGACAATCCAGAACATGATAAACATTTGCAGATCACGAGTTGAAAAGAACATGGAATGGGTTTAAGCGGACAAACATATCAGCAATCTCGCTAAGTCATTATCCTCCGAAAAACTTCGAGAAAAACATGATATATGAGTATTTTAGTCTTATTTTATTTTTATATATGAGTATTGATATCGTGGGGCAATAAAGTTTTCAAAAGGCAATTTTTTTATATTATTATTAATTATATTTTAAGTTTATTTTAATTTTAATTTTTTTTTTTTATTTTATTTTATTTTTTATTTATTTATTTTTATTTTTTTAAATTTTAGAGTCTCTTAAAAAATATCTGCGAAACTACAATTTCGCATAAGCGAAATTGCAGCTCTGTTTAGGGAAATAGGAGATTCGCTAACACTTCTGTGTTGAGATGAATCTACTGTTTCGCTAGGCAGAAATTATAGTTTCACCTTGCAGAAACTATAGTTTCGCCTCGACGAAACTATAGTTTCGCTTTGTCGAAACTATAATTTTATTCCTCTGCAAAACTCCTATGTACATAAACATAGTTTCGAATCAAATCACTCACTTTCGCAAAAATCTAATTTCGTCGAAACTAAGTACTGTTTAGGGTTTTTCATAGACTTTCGTCTCAAATCTCCGTCTCTGTCTTGTTCTGTTGCATTTTCAGTCGATTTTGGACTTCTAATGTGAGTTTCAAACTCAGAACATTAGTTTTCATAGACTAATCTTTCCCACATTTGACTGGATTGGATTATGACGGTTGGGTAGTGTCGCAGTTCATTCTGCGAAACTACCCCATCTTCCAGCGAAACTGAACGAAAGTTCTTATGATATAGCGAAACTGTGTGGTTATGCTGCCCGAGCGAACCTAACAGTTTCGTCAAGAAAAATTCAGTTTCGCCTAGCGAAACTGTTGTTTCGCCTGGTCGAATCTATCTTCATGTTTTGCCGAAACTATATGTTTTGTCTGTCGAAATTGTATTTCTTCATTGTCTACTTTAATATAAATGGAGCGAAACTATAATTTCGTCTCCGTGAAATTATAGTTTCGTCTATGCGAAACTGTTTCATCTAATATAATATATATATATATATTATTTTAATTATACATGTATATATCTGTATTTTCACTTTTATTACCATTTGTTTATTTTCATTACGTGTGTAAATACTTAAATTCTAATTTTATTTCTAACCTGGTTTGTTTGTCTGTCAGATCTAAATGGCGAATCTCAAGTTCGATGTTCGGAACAATATTACAACTATTCTAGATGATTCTCATCCTAAAGCAGCAGGATTTAGGGATTGTACCAGATGGCTGCAGAGATCCCCGATAGCATACGCCATCTCTCATTCTACTACTATGGGAGATTCTGATAGTATTATAGCTAACGTTCTGGATCATCAAGTGACCATTACAGAAGAGATTATATCACGGGTGTTGAGATTAGAAGAAGACACTGGAGGTGACATTAATTTGACTAATCAGGAGGTGTTTGATGCTTTCCTGTCTATGGGATATGAAGGTCCTCCTTTTGGGACTAGAAAGGAAATCAAAAAATCCTTTCTATCCAAGGAGTGGAGATACATTGCCCACGTTTTCATAATGTGCTTAGATCACCGAAAAGGTGGATCAGATGGGCTGAACTTAGACTGGGCGAAAGCTATGGTTATATGCTGCAGAGGGGAGAAGGCTAACATAGCAAATCTTATATTTAGCTGCGTGGCTGAAAACATAATAGCCCTGAAGAAGGATAAATGGCTGCTTTATCCCAGATTTATTCAGATGATCATAGACGATCAAGTCCCCAACATCCAAAGACACGGAGAAGTCAAGAATCTAGTGTCGATGAATACCCGAATCTTTGCCGACTGCTGTGCTATCAGGCACGACTTCAGTGGTCGGATCACTCACTTGTGGGAAAACATGTATACTCCTGATCGATGGGATTACATCAGGAGGGTGATCCAATCTGAAGCCAGACGAACAGAGGAGATTAGACCGAGTCAGTCGGAGGCGGTAAAGAAAAGAAAAAGATATGCTAAGGAGAAAGATTACGACTTTGAGAAAGAAGTGACTGAGATGGCGTCTAAAGCCAGAATTGAGAAAGAAAAGAGGTCCAAGAAGACGGTTGATACCGGGGAGCAAGAGAGGAGGACAAAACAGAAGCATCAAACATTCTCTGAGCCCCCACAAACTGAAAGACACACTAGTTTAGACGAGGATGTAATCAGAAACCTCAACACCTCTATCTCAAATGAATTAAGCATGATGAAGACCAAGCTGATGAATCAAGAGATGAGGGACAAACGAAAAGATGAAGTGTTGGAGGGTATGCAGAGAATGTTGGTTGATCAGAATAATTTAATCAAAAGGTTATTGAAGGAGGTGAATGAATTAAAAGCTGCTGCCGGCCTGCCTAATCAGCTAACTCAACATGAGTTAGATGATCTGACTGACACATCTAAGTACCCATTTTTAAATGTGGGTACTTCATCGAGGGCAGGAGAGGGCACCTCAGGGGCAGCAATTGAAGAAGCAGGAGGCTCTGGTAAGAGAATTAAAGAACCTGAAATGGAGAATATACAGAAAGATGATGATGTGTTTGATGCTGGATTTGTTGATTTGGGAATAAATCTCGGGGATTTTACTGGAGAAGAGTAGATGGGAAAACAAGCTGAAACTGCTAAGCAACCCATTGTGAAGGGTCTGGTGGATGAGGAGGTAGAAGAGGAGCAGTTAATTGATTATGACTCAGAGCCTGAGTTTTATAAAGTGGACGAAAGGCCCCTGACCTATGTGGTCCAGAAGAGTGAGAATGAAAACAACATGATTGAAATGGAAAAGAAGGATTGGTTTGTGAGGGAGAAGGAACATGAAGAATTAACTCCTTTATTTCAAAATCTGGAAGGTCTGAAGAAGAAAGAGGCGGATAAGAGGATTGTGAGCTGGAAGTACAATCCCGACCTCAAAATGTTCATGATCAAGAGGAGAGGGGGAGGAATTATGTATTTACACAAAAGGAAGGCGTTTAAGACCTTGCCTAAGTAGGATTTAAGAAGATTGGCATCATTGCACCTTCTTGAAGATCATCTGAGTGAACGAGCCAAGCTTCTGGAGAAAGAAATTCAAAATGGGCTCAACGATAATTTCGAAGCTTTTGTGTTTACGAACGCAGAAAGAAAAAGATCGAAGAAAGACAAAGACTGGGTTACGGGAGTACGGAAAATTGTATTAAGTGTGAAGCCCCCAAAGACTGTCCAAAGGGTAAGATTGGCAGATCCCTCCCCTTCTCGTCTTCAAGGGTTTGAGAAATGGTTCTACGACAATCAGACGGGGGAGGCTGTTATTAGAGTGAAGGGTGGTATTGAATATCGAATCTTTGACCCTATGGAACTTTTTGGATTCTCATACGAAGATCTGCTCATTCTATGTGAGAATCATATTAAAGCAGGAGCGGGAGAAGAGACAAGGAAGGAGGCTAGTTTGTTTATGATTGTTGCAAACAAAGTCAGAGGAGTGAGGGCTGAGGTGAAGGAGCTAGCTACAAGGATTAGAGTTGAAGATGATTTAAACATGGATATCCAGGATCTGAAAAAACAATTTGCAGAAGCTAGTGCTCATCCAGATGGAGCTAACAGAGCAGGAGGTGACCAAGGCAAATCAAGTGCTCAAGTTCAAGATAAGAAATCTGCAGGAGCTAAACCAGAAACATCAGGTGCAGGTACGGGAGATGCTGGAGCTGACTAGAGATATCAAGACAAGCAGAATGGGTGAGATCCAACCTAGGGGGAGTATTAAAGATCAAGATAGGTTGGACTCACCATTAGATTAGTGTTTGTTTATCTTTCTTTGTAATAGGATCTATGTTAGTTTTCTTTTTATGTTTGTTTAGTTTAAATTTATATATTTTGCTGTCTAGCGAAACTGTGAGCGAAACTATAGTTTCGCTCACAGTCATCTAGATGTTCTCCCGGCGAAAATGTTAGTTTCTGCCGGGCGAAATTACAATTTCGCCAGTACAGTTTCGCCACCAGCGAAATTATATGCGAAACTATGACAACTATATATAGATTTCTTTTTGCTAATTGTTAGCCATCCTTGCAAAAACCCTAATCGTGTATTACTATTGCAAGAGGCAATTGTAAGCTTGTTCTTCCTGAATACATTAAGCTTGTTTTATTTCATTCAATATTGTTCATCATTAAAACCTTATTTGAAACCTTTTTGATGTTATTTTGATCTTCATCTCTTAGTGTTTGTTGTGTGTGTTTGGTATTGAACGATTCAAGCATTCTTCTGCACTGAAAACCGATCAAATGGACCAACATCTTTAATTTCTCTATACATGGATTCCCCCTAAGAATGAGAATCCTCTCTGTGTGGATAAATATAACTTGATTGGCCTATAAATAGTCAGATGCTCATGACTATCCCACAAAAGCAGCACCGACTGCTGACACCTTCTCTTCTCTCTTTTGTGTTCTCAGTACAATCACATATTCTGGAAATCCAATGAATAATGGGGTATCCATCAAACTTATTTGACAAAGAACCTCAAGGTGAATATGCTTTGCTCATCCTCAAATCTGTGCAAACGGTAGTTCCAGACCTTTTTTTTTTGTTGTCTGGAACGCTGTTCATTCGTATGACATGGAGTACAATTATCACATTCGTGTGATTGGATAATACGAATGATATCTTCGTGAGACTGGTCCAGTAGCATGACTGGTCATAAGACTGGTCCAGTAGCATGAATGGTCATAAGACTGGTCCAGTCTTATGGACTGGTCATAAGACTGGTCCAGTCGCATGCCAGTCGCATGCCAGTTGTACGAATGGTCCAGTCGCATGGTCCAGTCGTACGGATGGTCCAGTCGCATGGTCCAGTCGTACGGATGGTCCGGTCGCATGGTCCAGTCGTACGGATGGTCCAGTCGCATGGTCCAGTCGTACGGATGGTCCAGTCGCATGGTCCAGTCGTACGAACGGGCCTGTACGTAGATTTTAAGATCTGCAGCCGCCATGGCCGCCAAAAAACCTAATCTGATGAATTTTACATGAACCGAACTGAAATAGACATCATAAGATTCATAGGGGTGATGGGAACGTGATTTTGAGTTGGATTTAACATAGAAGCACCACACGTAACCAGATCTGAGCAAAACATGAAGAACACAAAGTGGGTTTAACGTCAAAGAACCTGAAATAGATCCAGAAATCAAGAGCTTGGGTTGCTAGAATGATTGTTAGATCATTCCAGTAGTAACCGGCTCTGATACCAATTGTTAAGTCGCTGGATCGGTAGACAACCGAGCGTGTTCTTGACGGAAGGAGAAAAACCAAAAGATAAACAAAAGTATGAACCATAATCGAATGATTTCATTAATAAAACCGAATGATTACAAGCTCAATAAATAGAAGAATCATGACTTCCGGCAAGGGGAGATCGAGCATGATCTCCCCTCTCATCCGGCAGCACCTAGGCCCTGGGCACAAACCTTAATCTCTCTACACAATGAAACTGGTATTTATAGGCCTCAGCCCATATCAGATGCGACTGGGCCCATTCGTACGATTGGGCCATGCGCTTGGTTCATTCGTACGACTGGCCTAATCGCATCTCTCAGTCGCACGACTGGTCCATTTGCATGGCTCAGTCGTACGACTGAGTCTCATTCACATATGTCCCTGCGAATGACCTAGTTTAATGTGTTGTATATTAGGTGTATTACATTAAGCCTAGACTATTTGACAAGCGACGGACACACTATATATGACAATATATGCTTCAACACCACATAATGCTATGCCTTCTTATGTGCAACTTGATGCCTTAGCATAGGATTGTCTTGTAAATGCTTACATTTTGTTACTTGTCTTCCGTAGACTTATCCTTGACTCTTTGATTCTCCCCGACTAATGAAACTTTCCTAAACTTATTCTCGACGACATGTGGAATATACATTTATTATCGTGGGTTTAATTCCTTAGACTCTATGTCTAATCTATGAAAATCTCATCAAGGTTTTGATTTCATGAACCTAAGAAATTTGTGTGACACATAGACACATGTATTCTGGATTTCCTAGCAAAAGGCCTTCGGGCTAAGGCAAGCATATCGTATAAATCTCATTGCGAGACCAGTTATGGTTACCTGGGGATTTCTGGGATGAGTGATAAACTATGGTTAACATACACAAGTTTCTAAGGAAAATGGGTCAATTTACCTTGACGTGTCAACGTTTCCAAATGGTAATGCGTTACCTAATGGAACCATTCGGTTGATAATTAAGATATCTAAAATCATTGATTCCTTGGACTGGTTTATCACTGAAACTCTAATATCTTCTCATTTCTATCTTACAGAATGTTCCCGTTGATATTGAACTCGTTTTACTCCTTAATTCTTATGTTTAAACATCGTTATATGTGTGCCTCATGTAACTATCTTTATACCTTGACCAATGTGTACATGGATCTTAATATATCCAAAGATATTGGGCGTCTTAACCAAAAGGTTTTTAAAACTTTAAATCATTACTTATAGTTTCCAAATATCCTTAAAGTGTGTCCCACAACTGAAGTCATCCGATGCTGAAAGGTGGAACATACCTGCATCTTGGGATACTTTGTCTAGGCAAGGTATACACATAAATCCGACTCGGTTGTTGGATCCATTTATCTGACCTAGAACTCATGAGATGAGTGTTCGCTTATAGGTACGCGTGTCTTCAGTAAATTTGTGGTTGACTTAACACTTTGAGAAGTCAACACATTTTCCTTTTATTTCGAATCGAACGTTTACATCTCGTTGTTGTATTGAATCGTTTTCGTCATTGACCTTGTTTTCCTGATTTAAACCATTCAAGATTTGAGAATCTATCATAATTGACTCTGTTATCCTGAACTTCAACCTTAATCCTAGCAAGCATGATTTTCTTTCCCTGCTAATGCTACATTGATGTAATTTGAAGTTTTTGAAATTCTAGCCAATATTCTTTTCATTTGCTAAGTCAAGCTTTGTAAAATGTTTTAACCGTTTTGCACCGTAGGCAATGCAAGAGTCGGCAAGTCTACTTATGACTAAAGACACTCGTATCTCCTAAATGAACCTATCTCATCAAAAACAAGGGTGAATCCTTTATTTTGGTGATGATTTTCCATGCGTCGCTATTGTTCTTAAGACATTTCATCATCAAGACAGGAGTGAATTCCTTACCTTGATGATCATTTCTTCTTCTTGTTCTCGTGAATCCGTACTTTGCCAATGGAAGTACCTCCTTAAAATAGGAGTGAATTCCGTACCTCGATGATGGTTTTCAATTATTTTATTGGATGTTTTATGAAATTTCATCCTCTAGGTCAGGGCGATTTCCTTATCTTGAGGACATATTTCAATCATTTTTCTTTGGAACTTGTATTTCACGAATGAAATGACCTCACCAAAATAGGATTGAACCCCGTACTTTGGTAACAAATATCAATTCTTGATTGTTTCTTGTTATTTTGAAATCCAATCATCAAGATAGGCGTGAAAACCATACCTTGATGATAATTTCACCCATTTAAATTTTATGAATTGTATTTTCTCAAATAAAATGACCTCATCAAAGTAGCAGTGAATTCTGTACTTTGATGAAGATTTTCATTTTGCTATACCGTGTTTCTATAAAACTTCACCGTTAAGATAGGAGTGATTATCCTTACCTTAATGGTAAGTTATCTCATTTAATTCTTGAGTATCCTTAACAAAGAGTTAGGATCAATCTCTCGCTTGGTGGTTAAGAGTCATACTTTAGGAAAAACACCACCAAGCTAGGAGTGATAACCACATCTTGGTGACTATTCTCATTCCTTGATCTCAAACTTACCAAGGTTTTTAAGACTTCAATTGAAAGAAACATGTAATAACTTGAAGGGTGAACACCGTTATCTGATTTATCGACGATAGAGTTCTAGCCAGTCAAGCTAAAGCATGATTCCTGAACTCAAAAGAGGTCTTTGTTACCTTAGGGTAACCCTAGTTCCAAGCCTGGAACATTTAAATTTTAAATCGATTTCTCTTCCCATGTCGTTATGTTTTAATTTGTCATTTGATCTAGCTTTATGGAACCTTTTATTACTGCTTATCGATTTTCCTTCGGGTTATCATCAACACGTAATTGCACGATGATAACACTCCTAAAACAATCCTTCATACAAGATAAAGTCATTATAAATTTATGTTATGCCTTTCTGGTTACATCAATGTTCGGCGACGTTCACGGGTTTGATGAACCACGTGAGATTGCCCTTATCGACGATATCCTGAATTATTCAAATTTTAATCCGGTTATGAAAGCCATTTTCGTTTATAATTGAATTATAATAAAAAATGCAACTCCTATTGGTTGCATCATTTCCGGAATTGTCTTATCATTGAATCTTAAAACTCATTATCCAATTCTCTAAAGGACTTTTAAAAACCTTTCTAAATGTCTTCCCCCTTAAAACCACACTTATGCTGAAAGCCCATTACAACGATACTCTTATTCTGAACCGAATATTTAATCTTAACAAACATGATACTCGTATCAACTTTACACTAACAAAACTTTGAAATATCAATGACATAGTAAACAAGGATTAGTCATCTAAGAACCATGTCAAAGTTATCTGCTCTGAGAAGCTCCTCTGGATTCGTATTTCATCCAACAATGTCTTAAATATATTTCTCATGTTCGTCAAGCCGAGTCTCGTATTAATCTTATGCTTGGTGCTTCACTCATGACAAAACCCTCCTAATCACCTTGCACCGTCTGAAATTCAAAAGTTTATCAGCTAGAAATCTAAATTGATGGTCTTGTTTACTTTGTCAAGAAAAACATCAAATCATAAATCATGGAATCGAACAAACTTAAGCGTAGTAAAACATCATAGTCAAAATTTATTGAATTTAAACATCCCCAAGAGCTCACTTGCTAACACGAAATGAAATCTAAGTCTCTTCATAACCTTGAAATTAAGTTTCACTCTTAATTTCGGGACGAAATTCTTAAAAGTTGGGGAGACTGTAACCTTTCGTATTTTTGTTAATTAAAAGTTAACGTCGTTCATTCTTGTAAGGACCATTGTTGTCAACTATGAAACTTATGGGTTATTTACACTTATTTCATAGTTTTTCTTTTTAATTTTAGAGTAATAATTTAACTATTGAATTGGTAATAATAATAATAATAATAATAATAATAATAATAATAATAATAATAATAATAATAACAACAACAACGACAATAATAATAATAATAATAATAATAAAGGTTAACAACTTCATGCTAAACTTAAAGTTAAGGGGGCCTTTATGTCAATTTCAAAACTTGAAATAAAAGTTTTAAGCATAAAATAATAAAGGGATAAACTGCAGGGACCATTTGGGTAATTTTAAAAGTTACAACCCAACCCCCCCCACTCTTAAACCCATAATTCCGGTGACAGCCTCCGGCCACCTTCCGGTCGACGCCGGCGACCCCAAAAACCACCGAAACACCTCGAATCATAACTCCAAAACCGTCACAACCACTTCGTGAACAATATTCGAACTAAATTAAGCCCTTTAATTGGACTTAAACGACGGTTATGAACAAAATCAACTCGGGTAACCGATTACCTTAATCACTGAATCGTTCGACAATTAAAACTCAATAATAATTCAATTAAATGGTACCTAATCGATGGTTCAATAAATTCTAAGTTGTTATCAAACGTAATTCCATCTGAAACACACACAATAATCAAATTCAATCACCACTACCACCGCGACCTGCAACCCAGTCAAAGACCTTGATCCGAGCCTTCTAAACTTCAATTGATTGAGGGATTAGAGCTAGGAACATCACCCGAAGCTTTACCCACAGTTAATTTGATTAACAACAACAATTCCACATCAAACAAGTCCAAGCCCCAGTCGCGTCCCCACCTACATCTGTTCTTGTCAATTTGGTCTCTAATCTGGTAATTAAACACTACTGCCTACTCGATTACATCTGGGGATTAAAAGCCCTATGTTTATTTCGGTAAACATCATCAAATTGGGGTTCAATTCGGATCAAACCGAATCTAGGGTTTATATGAATTGGGGATGGGTTGCTATTGGTGTTTAAAAGATTTTAAAACCAAAGTAAACCAAGGCCGCGACCCTGGTTTACTGGTTACACACTCACATGTTGAACTTGAGGTCCCGGGTTCGAACCCGGGCACCCTCAACATATTTTTTAAGCCTTTTAGCTTTTAAAAAATATATAATTATTTACAAATGTTATAAATAGATATTTTTATAAACATGGACTTTAAGTAATAAATTAAATCATTCAATTATTAGTGGACACTATATTTAGTTATGTATTAATCATGAAAATAGTAGAAACTATATATATTTTCACAAACTATTTACGAATGTTATTTTAGGTTATTTTCTTATAAAAGATACTTTAATTAATAGTTTAGATTAATAAGTTATCGTTGGTCTATACTTTATTATGATCATTATCAAATAAAGTTTTATTTCAAAATATTATAAAGATTATTTACATTACACATTTAAACCTTATCAATTATTATGCCTAATTACTTTTATATATTAAAAACACTTTGTCACATCCTCAAAATCCACGTGCGGAGTTTTACCGCGAGGCGTGTGAACAAACCAGGATCACAATCAATAGTTACTCAGAACGACTCTATATGCCAACTTTTAAATAAAACAAACCAAAATTCAAACTTTAAAACCATGCGGAAGCGTATTGTAGATAAAGCAAACCCAAAATATAAAAATGTATAATATGGCAAAACATGCGCCAACCAATTGTTTAAAACCCAAAATTGTAAAGACAAGTAAATGAGTTTATTGTCTTAGTCTCAAAATGCATGCTCGACTCGTGCAGTGCTCCTATTGGCAAGCTGGATTATCGACCTAAGAATAGCATACTAAAATGTCAACACAATGGTTGGTGAGTTCAAGAGTTTTTGTTTAAACATAACAGTTTAATAATTGTGATATATATATATGTGTGTGTATTGTAACAGATAGCTAGTCTATTAACAATAAATATTAATTCATAGTGATTTCGCAATTGAAGCTGATTGTGATAGTTTTTGCCTCCTGCCACGACTTACCATGTCGTGACAAATGTTCATAGGACAAATTGCACCCGGTTGACCTCGAGTCACACAGGTGGGGCTCGTCAGACCCAGTAGTACTACCCAAATTTCTCCGCTATTCAATATTAACAATTCGAAAGTGTGAGGACTTTATCACGGTAAACAACACTATATTAATATTATACACATCTTAAATATATAAAGCATTAGTAAAGTTACCAGTATGCTATCTCCCCCAAAAGAGGTTAAGGGGCATGAACTCACCTGATACGCGTGATAGATTCCTAAGGCTTAACTTGACAAGAACAAGTGGAAAGACAACCTTCAAAGGTTACCTAGAATACACAAGTACATAAATATATGTACACAGAAATCCCAAGGAAACTCTAAGTGCTTTACAATCAAAGAACTCAAGGTTTTATAAAGACAACATACATGTGACCTAGTTGACCCGTTTGACCCGTTGGTGACATTATGTGTTGTAAACCATTTAAACAGACATGAGTATATATAATACATGGTTAACATTCTAATGCATTGCTTAGATCACGATACTATGCAAATAGCATACAAGCTATGCAAGTCTTTAACATCTAGCATGCTCAGTGTATCCACAACACCATTAGTGTACCATATAAAGGTCAAACCATGCATAACCTACTCATATGACCTATAACCATGAATTAGCATATACGGGTCAAAACAGATAATTTACCAATTAATCATCCATACTAGCCACAACACATTCAACAAGTCCATTACATACAACATATATCAAGATGACTGATTTCCAGTCCCAAACATGATGTCCTAGTTACTAATCAACATTCAATACCATACATGATCATCAAAGTGCAATAACCACACATAACCAAATAAACATTCCATACAACCTAATTAACAAGTTCTATCACGTTAGGCGTCCACAACAAGCATTCTAGCATGATCCTAATGCCATGAACATGTCTAATTCCCAATATCCAAGGTTCATCCAAAGTAAAGTTTCCCTTTTGGGAAAGTACATCCCAAAATCTACTAAACACCCAATGCTTATATAATTCATCAATAATATACTATTTCAAGTTCATATCAACATCTAAACATGATCAACAACCTCCAACTATCATAATTCAACAATCATCCTAGATAAAAGTTTCTACTTTTGGCAAGATATGAACAACAACCCTCAATCCAAGGTTTCTAGCATTCATATCAACAATCTAGCACCTAATCAACATTATAAACACATCCATAACATCACTACATTAAAAATTCTACATTACATGCAAAATAAAGTTACTATTATTAGTAACCCATGAACAAAGCTCCCAGTTCATCAATTTCTTGCGAGATTCATGTATTGTAGCATTCATACTATCTAATTATCATCTCAACAACATCAAACAACTATCAATTCCACATGATCAACATGAAATTCGAATTTAGGGTTCATCTTCATCAAAAATATGAACAACCAATCAAAAGTGTATTTTTCTTGCATAATCAATGTTAAACAACATGTTACTATCAAACTAACATATCAACATCATCAAACAACAACAATTTCGACATACTTGAACCCAATTTATGAATTAGGGTTCGGCCGTAATGAAAGACCATGAAAAATTTGCAAAAACCTAACCTTTAAACGTGTATTGACTTGCAATTGATGATTCTAATGTGTTTCCTAGCTTGAAATCGATCAAACCAAGGAACAATTGCTTGGTTTTTGCTTTAAATTGCAGGTTTGGGGGCTGGGAATGAGGCTTGCAGCCGATGGGGTGTGGGTGGGGGTTTAGGGTTATTTTGTTTTAATTAATTTTCATTAATTAACCCTTTAACCCTTCTATTTAGCATTTTTATAAAAAGTAAGCTTTAAACCTCTTTTTAAAAGTGTTTTTAACCACTTAATACCTATATAAACTAATACTAACAATTATATATTTTATCTTTATAAAAACACACAACATACGAATTAACACACGCGTTTCCACGTTACGCGATAAATTTTACCGTTAACATCTAAATCGCGTAAACACATAAGCATAACACAATAATTATCTAATCAACTAGATTATTATTAAATTAACATTATTAATTATTATTAGGTCACCAACGTTAAACGATAACTAGTGTGTGCTCAAGACACGTGTACGCAAGACTTAACGGAACTAACGGTGTTTGGTAACGGAAAATTACCGGATGTCACATTATCCCCATGTTGAAAGAATTTTCGTCCCAAAAATTGTGTTACATGGTGAGAGTGTTCCATCACATGGTGAGAGTGTTCCATCACTGGTCTACTGCATTGGCACACTGAAATCGAAATCTAGTGAGTTTTGGATGAGTTATCACATCATCCCCATGTTGAAAGAAATATCGTCCCGAAATTTAAATCAATACCTTTGTCTGCAGGCATCGTCTCGAATAGCTAAGGATACTTAAGCTTCATTTGATCTTCACGTTCCCATGTGAATTCCGGTCCACGTCACGAGTTCCAACGAACTTTGACTATGGGTATCTTGCTTTGCTTAAGTGTTTTCACCTCACGATCCATCACCTCGACTGGTTCTTTGATAAAGCGTAATTGTTCATCCACTTGAACATCTTCTAGTGGTACAATTAGTGTTTCATCAGATAAACACTTCTTCAGATTTGAAACATGGAACACATTATGGACTCCACTCAGTGAATCAGGTAAGGCTAGCCAATAGGCCACTGGACCTATCCTTTCTAATATCTCAAATGGTCCAACATACCTCGGATTTAGCTTTCCTCGCTTGCCAAACCGAACTACGCCTTTCCACGGTGAGACTTTCAATAGGACCTTGTCGCCAATTTGAAACTCTAGAGGTTTCTGTCTCTTGTCAGCATAACTTTTATGTCTATCTCGCGCTGCAGCCATACGGTTCTGTATCTGCACAATCTTCTCAGTTGTTTCATGAATGAGCTCGGGACCCGTTAGTTGACTATCACCAATTTCAGCCCAGCAAACTGGTGATCTACATTTTCTCCTATACAAGGCTTCGAAAGGTGCTGCCTGTATGCTAGTGTGGTAACTGTTGTTATAGGAGAATTCCACCAATGGCAGGTGAACTTCCCAGTTGTTCCCGAAATCAATCACACAAGCACGAAGCATATCCTCCAAAGTCTGTATGGTACGCTCACTCTGGCCGTCGGTTTATGGATGATAAGTAGTACTCATATCCAATCATGTACCAAGAGATTTTTGTAGTGATTGCCAGAAGTATGACGTGAAACGAGCATCGCGGTCAGAAATAATCGAGATCGGTACGCCGTGTCTCGAAACAATTTCCTTCAGATACAGTCGGGTTAATTTCTCCTTCTTATCCGTTTCCTTAATTGCAAGGAAGTGAGCGGACTTGGTCAACCGGTCCACAATAACCCATATTGTTTCACAACCAGTATTAGTCCGGGGTAACTTAGTAATAAAATCCATGGAGATTTGTTCCTATTTCCATATTGGTATCTCGGGTTGTTGTAACAGTCCGGATGGTTTTTGGTATTCCACCTTCACCTTCGAGCAGGTCAAACACTTGCTCACATACGTAGCTACATCCGCCTTCATATTAGGCCACCAATAGTGCGCCTTTAGGTCGTGATACATCTTGTCAGATCCAGGATGTATGGAGTATTTAGACTTGTGTGCCTCACTCATCACTAAATCCCTCAGATTTCCATAGACAGGCACCCAAAGTCTATCCATGAAGTACCGAATTCCACCCTCTTTCACTACCAATTGCTTATCCATTGCCCGTAATGACTCAGAACCAATATGTTCCTCTTTCAAGGCTTCTATCTGTGCTTTCTTAACTTGTTCGGGTAGATGGATACTAATTGTAAGTTGTAAGGCTCGCACCCGCCTGTGTTTAGTTGTTTCTTTTCGGCTTAGGGCATCGGCAACCACGTTCGCCTTTCCACGATGGTACTTGATGGCACAATCATAATCGTTCAGAAGTTCCACCTAATGTCGTTGCCTCATATTCAACTCCTTTTGCTCAATGATATGTTGAAGACTCTTGTGATCGGTGTAGATAGTGCATTTGATACTGTACAAGTAATGTCTCCAAATCTTTAAGGCAAAAACTACTGCACCCAATTCCAGGTCATGGGTGGTATAGTTCTTCTCGTGAACCTTCAGTTGTCTCGAGGCGTAAGCTATCACTTTGTCGCGTTGCATCAGGACACAACCCAATCCTTGAATGGATGCGTCACAATACACCACGAAATCATCTGTTCCCTCTGGCAGTGCCAATATCGGTGCACTACAGAGTTTCTGTTTTAATAGCTGAAAAGCCGCCTCTTGACTTTCACCCCATTTGTATGTCGTTCCTTTGTGGGTCAAGGCTGTGAGAGGTTGTGCAATCTTTGAGAATCCCTCTATGAATCGTTGGTAATACCCTGCTAACCCCAAAAATTGCCTTATCTCGCTTGACGTTTTGGGTATAGCCCAATTCTTTATCGCTACAATCTTGGCAGGATCAATATGTATCCCCTTCTCGTTAACAATATGACCCAGGAATTGCACTTCTCGTTTCCAAAAGTCACACTCAGAGAATTTGGCATACAGTTGCTCATTCTTCAACAATTCCAAGATCAATCGTAAGTGCTCTTCATGATCCGCCTTGGTCTTAGAGCATATTAGCATATCATCGATAAACACAATGACGAACTGATCGAGATAGGGTTTGCACACGTGGTTCATGAGGTCCATGAACACCGCAGGTGCATTGGTCAACCCAAAAGGCATGACCAAAAACTCGTAATGACCATAACGAGTACGGAACGCAGTTTTGGAGATGTCTTCTTCTCGGACTCTAAGTTGATGATAACCAGATCTCAAATCAATCTTAGAATAATATTTTGATCCCTGAAGCTGATCAAATAAGTCGTCGATACGAGGTAAAGGGTACCGGTTCTTAATTGTGACTTTGTTTAACTCCGTATAATCGATGCACATTCGAAACGTGCCATCTTTCTTCTTAGCAAAGAGAACAGGGGCTCCCCAAGGTGATGTGCTAGGTCGAATAAAGCCCTTATCTAAAAGCTCCTGAAGTTGTGATGACAACTCCTGTAGTTCGTTCGATGCTAATCGATAAGGTGCTCTAGCAATCGGGGCTACACCGGGAGTCAGTTCGATTTGGAATTCCACTTGGAGATGAGGTGGTAGCCCAGGAAGATCCTCTAGAAACACCTCTGGAAAGTCTCGTACCACAGGTATGTCCTCCATTCTCCTTTCCTTCGGTTGCTTATCGGTGACGAGTGCCAGAATAGTCAAACGACCTTTTCGCAACAACTTTTGTGCTTTCATGTAAGAGATGATGCCTATCACTGCACCACTCCTATCGCCTCTGACTATAAGGATTTCGTCACCAATAGGGATTCGTATGATTTTTTCGTGACATATGACTTCCGCTTGCTTATTAGAGAGCCAATCCATGCCTACCACCACATCAAAACTTCCCAGTGTAACAGGCATAAGATCTATAGCGAAAGTATGACCAGCGAGTTCTATCTTACAATCTCTAAGGATGTGTGTTACATGGATTTGTTTACCGTCGGCTAATTCTACAGTGTATTTGGATTCTAAGGCAGAGGGAATATCACTTAGAAGACTACAGAACTTTAAGGATATGAAACTCCTATCAGCTCCAGTATCAAACAGTACTGTAGCGAAACGTCCATTGACAGAAAACCTACCAGTAACAGTTTTAGGGTCATTTAGAGCCTCACATGAGCCAATGATGAAGGCTCTCCCTTTGGCTCCATTGTTACCACCATTTCCATTGCCGTTGCCATCATTGTTGTTGTTATTGCCTTGGTTGTTGTTATTTTGACCATTACCATTACCATTTTTCCTCAACTGCGGGCAATTTCGCCTGTAGTGCCCTTCTTTCTCACATTCAAAACAACCCTTAGGGGTCTCCTGAGGTTGCTGTGGCTTCTTCACCAACTCACCACGGCAATCCTTGGCTAAGCGTCCTATTTTTCCGCAACGCTGACATTTGAAATTGTCATATCTTCCCACATGATGATAGTTACACCACGTGCACCTCGGTTGTTTACCACCGTAACCGCTTGGTCCTTGGTTGTTTGAAGCCGACTGGTTGAAGTTGCGGTTGTTATCGAACCTCCGTTGTTGTTGCTGCAGTTGTTGTTGCTGAGGCTGTTGTTGATCGCTGGACGATGATGATTTGTTGTTGTTGTTGGAAGCATCCAATTTCCTTTTGTTATCGGGCACGCTCGCCACAGCGCCCCGTTTTGGTAACCGTCCTTGCTCCACTGCTTCGTCGGTCAGTTTGTGGGCTAAGCGTATTGCTTGCTCGATTGTAGCTGGGTTGGAGGAAGTCACCATACTTCGAATCTCGGGCATCAATCCCCGAATGTAGTGATCCACCCACTTGTGCATCTCATTCACCATTCCTGGGCATAGCATGGCCAATTCATGGGTTCGAGTGGTATAAGCCTCAATTTCTGAACCTTGCATTTTCAGTTGCCAGAATTCCATTTCTAGCTTTTGTACTTCACTTCGAGGATAGTACTCCTCGGTCATCATTTGCTTGAATTCCTCCCAGGGAAGCTCATTTGCCATAGCTTGCCCAAGCATTTGTACCTGTGCATTCCACCAGGACAATGCGGCACCATCCAGAGTTCCAGTAGCGTATTTCACCTGATCGACAGGTGGACAGTTACACTTTGAGAAAACGGACTCCGTCTTCTCGAACCAGCATACTAGCCCTACAGCTCCCTCAGTACCGCTGTAGGTGTGTGGCTTACAGTCCATAAAGGACTTATAAGTACACACTGGTGGTCCTGTTTTAACACGATAAACATTAATCAGATTTTCTATACGATTAACTATGGCATTGGATTTAACTTCCTATTATCGTTTACCTGCTGGCTGTCCCACTTGGGCAGCAGCTACCGCTGTCTGAACTTGTTCATTTATCAGGGCAGCTAGTTCAGCAGGGGTTATGTTGATATTACCACTGCCTTGATCACCGGCGCCACGTCCACGTCCACGTCCGCGCCCGTACCCTCGACCACATCCACGTTCGCGCCCGCGCCCTCGACCACGTCCACGTCCTCGGACGTCCATTTGCTTTCACTTTACATTCACAAATACGATAATGAGTAACATTAAACATATTTATCTCATTGAAGTAGTGTAAACAATAAGAAAGTAATGAATCATCACATCCACAACATTCATAACAAAAATGATAACCAAGATAAATAAATTGTAAATAAGTCACAATGTATTCACCAATGTCAAAATTTAAGTTTGTCGTTCGGGTGGGGAAACAACCCTTCCCACATAGGTTCCAAAAGAAAGAAACGCTACATAGTCCAAGTCATTTAAAGGAAAAGAAAAAAAATAGAATCAGTCAATGATATCCGACCCGTCATTGTCATCTTCCATCTCCACAGGTTCTTCTTCAGGTTTCTCTTCGGGTTCCTCCTCCTCCTCGGGGGCCTCCACAGGAGAAGGAGCTATGGCGATCTGAAGCGCCACCAACTGAGCTTCTAAGGTAGCAATCCTATTGTCGGCTGCTTCGTCACGCTATTCTCGAGCAGTCACACGTCCACTAAGTGTCTGGTAACCGTCCCGCATGTAGTAACATCCTTCCAAGGTCTTACCATGTTGTTCCTCAAGTGCATCCAGCTGGTGTCGTAGTTTGTACACCTCGTGCTGTAGTGTACAAACGTCGCTCGTGAGTCGCCTGACTCGGTGCTGTTCCGTATCCAGTGCTGCCACCAACGCAGCAATCACTTGCTCGTTGGGCTGCAAAGTCCGCGGAACTGAAGGTAGTGGTTGTTCGGTGTTGGTTCTAGTTCTAGGCCTTGGGGTAGGTACACGTTCCCTATACATAATATGGACCACGAACTCAGGATAAAAACTCCAGTCTCGTGGAGGGTCGCGCTCTATCAGGGCAAAAGGCTGATCCCAGTCAAACTCTCCTTGTGGGTAGTCTAAGCGAGGCCAGTCGCGTCCATTGTCGGGTACTGGTCCAAGAGGTGGGGACTCTGATCGAGTGGGTGATGCTGGTCGCTTACCAGGAGCTCTAGATGATGATGCCATGCTGCAAAGAGTGTGATGTGTATGCCAATGAGTATATAGTAGAGAAATCAGGAACAAGTAACAAACTAACTGTGTGCGGTTATAGTCTAGTGTATATGCAACCTAGTTCTCTATAACCAATAGCTCTGATACAAATCTGTCAAACCCTCAAAATCCAAGTGTGGAGTTTTACCGCGAGGCGTGTGAACAAACCAGGATCACAGTCAATAGTTACTCAGAACGACTCTATATGCAAACTTTTAAATAAAACAAACCAAAATTCAAACTTTAAAACCATGCGGAAGCGTATTGTAGATAAAGCAAACCCAAAATATAAAAATGTATAATATGGCAAAACATAGGCCAACCAATTGTTTAAAACCCAAAATTTTAAAGACAAGTAAATGCGTTTATTGTCTTAGTCTCAAAATGCATGCTCGACCCGTGCAGTGCTCCTATTGGCAAGCTGGATTATCGACCTGAGAATAGCATACTAAAATGTCAACACAATGGTTGATGAGTTCAAGAGTTTTCGTTTAAACATAACAGTTTAATAATTGTGATATATATATGCGTGTGTATTGTAACAGATAGCTAGTCTATTAACAATAAATATTAATTCATAGTGATTTTGCAATTGAAGCTGACTGTGATAGTTTTTGCCTCCTGTCACGACTTACCATGTCGTGACAAATGTTCATAGGACAAATTGCACCCGGTTGACCTCGAGTCACACAGGTGGGGCTCGTCAGACCCAGTAGTACTACCCAAAATTCCCCGTTATTCAATATTAACAATTCAAAAGTGTGAGGACTTTATCATGGTAACCAACAATATATTAATGTTATACACATCTTAAATATATAAAGCGTTAGTAAAGTTACCATTATGCTATCACCCCCAAAAGAGGTTAAGTAAATAGTGGGGCATGAACTCACCTGATATGCGTGATAGATTTCTAAGGATTAACTTGACAAGAACAAGTGGAAAGACAACCTTCAAAGGTTACCTAGAATACACAAGTACATAAGTACATGTACACAGAAATCCCAAGGAAACTCTAAGTGCTTTACAATCAAGGAACTCAAGGTTTAATAAAGACAACATACATGTGACCTAGTTGGCCTGTATGACCCATTGGTGACATTATGTGTTGTAAACCATTTAAACAGACATGAGCATATATCATACATGGTTAACATTCCAATGCATTGCTTAGATCACCATACTATGCAAATATCATACAAGCTATGTAAGTCCTTAACATCTAGCATGCTCAGTGTATCCATAACACCACTAGTGTACCATATAAAGGTCAAACCATGCATAACCTACTCATACGACCAATAACCATGAATTAGCATATACGGGTCAAAACAGATAATTTATCAATTAATCATCCATACTAGCCATAACACATTCAACATGTCCATTACATACAACATATATCAAGATGATTGATTTCCAGTCCCAAACATGATGTCCTAGTTACTAATCAACATCAATACCATACATGATCATCAAAGTGCAATAACCACACATAACCAAATAAACATTCCATACAACCTAATTAACAAGTTCTATCACGTTAGGCGTCCACAACAAGCATTCTAGCATGATCTTAATGCCATGAACATGTCCAATTCCCAATATCCAAGGTTCATCCAAAATAAAGTTTCCCTTTTGGGAAAGTACATCCCAAAATCTACTAAACACCCAGTGCTTACATAATTCATCAATAATATACTATTTCAAGTTCATAACAACATCTAAACATGATCAACAACCTCCAACTATCATAATTCAACAATCATCCTAGATAAAAGTTTCTACTTTTGGCAAGATATGAACAACAACCCTCAATCCAAGGTTTCTAGCATTCATATCAATAATCTAGCACCTAATCAACATCATAAACACATCCATAACATCACTACATTAACAATTCTACATTACATGCAAAATAAAGTTACTATTATTAGTAACCCATGAACAAAGCTCCCAATTCATCAATTTCTTGCAAGATTCATGTATTGTAGCATTCATACTATCTTATTATCATCTCAACAACGTCAAACAACTATCAATTCCACATGATCAACATGAAATTCGAATTCGGGGTTCATCTTCATCAAAAATATGAACAACCAATCAAAAGTGTAGTTTTCTTGCATAATCAACGTTAAACAACATGTATGCTATCAAACTAACATATCAACATCATCAAACAACAACAATTTCGACATACTTGAACCCAATTTATGAATTAGGGTTCGGCCATAATGAAAGACCATGAAAAACTTGCAAAAACCTAACCTTTAAACATGTATTGACTTGCAATTGATGTTTCTAATGTGTTTCCTAGCTTGAAATCGATCAAACCAAGGCACAATTGCTTGGTTTTTGCTTTAAATCGCAGGTTTGGGGGCTGGGAATGAGGCTTGCGGCCGATGGGGTGTGGGTGGGGGTTTAGGGTTATTTTGTTTTAATTAATTTTCACTAATTACCCCTTTAACCTGTTCTATTTAGCATTTTTATAAAAAGTAAGCTTTAAACCCCTTTTAAAAGTGTTTTTAACCACTTAATACCTATATAAACTAATACCAACAATTATATATTTTATCTTTAAACTAATACTAAAAATTATATATTTTATCTTTATAAAAACACACAACATACGAATTAACACACGCGTTTCCACGTTACGCGATAAAATTTACCGTTAACATCTAAATCGCGTAAACACATAAGCATAACACAATAATCATCTAATAAACTAGATTATTATTAAATTAGCATTATTAATTATTATTAGGTCACCAACGTTAAACGGCAACTAGTGTGTGCTCACGACACGTGTACGCAAGACTTAACGGAACTAACGGAGTTTGGTAACGGAAAATTACCGGATGTCACACACTTAAATATTATTCTTTTCATTTAACCAAAATATTAATGATTCCATCATGTAAAGTTAATTACTTGTCAAAAACCCCACAATCCTATTGAAACCCTAGTTCTTGTTAGAACGTTAACCTTATCATTAAAACTTTAACCTTGTGAATGTATATATATTTAGGGCCTTGTGACGATTCATCTTGGAACAATGTTTATTATTCTTACTAGTATTCATTACATACTTATTTGACAAGTGAGTTTCCTTGCCCCTTTTTACATTTTTCGCACTATTTTAGGGTAAAACATGATACTTATACATTATACACTTATAAACGTTTGAGACTTGTAAAGCACTTGCAATTCATCTTTATATTTTGTCATGGTTATTTGTGTGTTGTAAGTGATTTTATGAGATACATATTTTGTTTACAATCATTAACTATTGCTAGCCTGGTGACGTCTTAGACCTTTGGGCCTGAAAAGCCTATTTGGTGCTAAAGCCGAGGTATTCCCGGCTCCTGATGACGTATGCTTGTTCATCATGGGAACCAAATACACTTAGCCAATCTTATATACTTGTAATCAAGTCGAGGTTTGGTTGTAACGATATGTATTCTATAACCTTGCTAACTTATAACCTATGATATGAATTGCTACTTGTAACCTTATCATATTATGTAAGAAAACCTTGGAAACTCACCAACTAGTTTTAGTTGACCTTTTATTTTTATCATGTTTTAGGTAATCCTCAAGTTTAAAGTGAACTTTTGAAGCTTACATAATCTAGGACTTGGACCTAGTTGTCACACCCCCCTTGATAGCGGAAACACGGGGATGCGAGCTAGACGGGATCGTCATAACACATGGTTAACAATAGAGATGCAATATGTATGTAACTGATGACAAGCGTGTCATGACAACACCCGGCACAAATGGAGACTTGTGTCATGTTCAGTCAATGTTCACGACATCATAGCCATAAGCATAAACAGAAACTTGTAATTGATTCACATAACGATTCACATAATCACAAAATTGTATTCTTGTATGTAAATTCCCACAACCCGGGAACAAGTATCCAAAAGAATGTTAATTGTTTGATGGACTGTAACAATGTACAAAATAATTGTTCATCATGTATGTTCAGTCTCAAAAATGCATCCTAGGGTCTCCACTAAGGCAGCACTCCTTGATCTTCAGTTCTCATTGTTACCTGAAAAATATGCTCAAAATTGTCAACAATAATGTTGGTGAGCTTCGCAGGTTTGAATTGTAAACATATACTTGATGCTGTATAGTGTTTGTAGTGGAATACCATGCATACAGTTATAAGCAAGCAAAATCACATACCATGAGTTTTATACAACCAAACCTAATGACGTACACACAGCAACTTGTCAGAATATATTCACCCAAGGCCCGTTCCTGGCAGTGTGATGGTACTCACAAGTAACCATCTGTCAAGGGTGGGGGTGTCAACCCAGTAGTACTACTAATACCTATCCGTTGGTTCTAACACCGGAATTAATGGTTGTAAGAAGAACCATACAGTAACATCATGTATGCATCAGATATGTACTCATAAAATAGTATCACGTTGATTCCAAGTATGAAAATTGTATGTATGTTGTACAGCATTGAAAACGAGTGAGCATACTTTTCCCCCATGTTTGTAAAAGATTGAAACAATTGTATAAACGTAAAAAGGGGCCACGAAACTCACTTGTTAAGTGGTAAGTATGTATGATGAGACTTACCAAACTTGTATGTATGTACGTATGAATGGTCAATCACCTATTGACAGTTATGTTAAGCATTAATAATACATCTGATGTTAACCATATTGTTTAGTTGGGTCGGGTCATATCGGTTCGGTCGTGGGTAACTCTTACACACAAACACGTGCAATAGATCTTATGTAGATCCAAACACTAGAAACATTGCCATTGTCGATGATGTTTGGGTAAAAGTGTTATTGTTGTTAAAGAAATACTTGGTAAGCACTTGTGTTAGGAATCGTTTGTTGCTAATTGTAAAATGTTAAGTTGATTGGATTTCGATATAGCATTAATAAGTTTAATAGTGTTAATCTTAAAGATCGTCGTTAGTATTGGCAACCGTGTCGATGTCACCTCAACATCACACGACAACACACACCGCACGCAGGAAGAATTCACACACATTGACTCCAATTGAATGACAGGACTAGACGCATGACTGGACACTCCATTCGCACAAATCAACTTTCAATCATGCGAATCAGCTTCACTCGCACGATTGAACACCCATTCGTGCGATTAAGCACTCAGTAGTACCACACAGTACCCATCGCACGACTCAACCTTCCATTCGCACGATTTAACCCTCAGTCGTACCAATCAGCTTCATTCGTATGACTGAGTCTTCATTCATACGACTGGATCTTCAGTCGTGCGACACACACAGTCGTACACAATCATCTGCATTAACTCAATCGCACAACACACATACGCATGGACTCAGTCGCACGACTCACCCCAGTCGCACCACTCAGTCGCACGATAGACTCAGACGTATGGACTCAGTCGCACGACTCACCCAGTCGCATGACTCAGTCGCATGACAGACCCAGTCGCCCTGTACAGCAGGTCGCGACTGCTGAAGTGCAGAGCAGCGTCCAGCTGCTCCGGGCACGAGTTTCACACCTCAAGAATCTCCAGGATCCTTGTTCTAACATGTCTAGACAAGAAACACACACCGAAACGCAACACACAAGCCCACACGACCTCATGTGCTCGGATGAACCCGAGCACCCGAAACCCTAGAAAACGCAGAAGTGAAATCGAGCAAGAAACGGGTTAAGCAAAGTTATCTACCTGGTAGGAGTGGGTATTCACGATGATAACCAAGTTTAGACGGCAAAAACGTAACAAACGCGCCCGATTTTAGTGCTAGTTTGAGAGAGAAAGTGGAGATAAGGTGAAGGAGAGGGAGGTAGAAGAAGAAGCAGAATTATGGATGCCAGGGCTGGTGTGGGGTATTTATACCCAGCCCTAGTTTGGCAATTTGTCAAGTTTAGTCCTTGCACTTAGCCCCCGAGTCCCCAAACTTGTTTCGATTGACGACGATGTAGATACGCGCGTTATACTAATTATAAGGATGCGTTTAATGTTGTTTATATTATATAACATTATATAATTTGTGATGTCACTTGTGATTTCGTGAGCGTTTTAAGTGTTAATGTTGCAAACAATGATATAACAAGTGTAAAAGGATATCAAGCAAGTATGATGTCCTCACGAATAGTCTACGATGATGTGAAATGAACGTTCTAAGGATAGTTAATGAAATCCACGTTAAATGACGGACCTTGTGATGACGGATGTAACAGTATCCCCCAGTTGAAAGAATTTCATCCCGAATAAATGTGGATATTTGAGATTCATCTGATCTTTTCGTTCCCACGTGAATTCTGGTCCTTGTTATGAGTTCCATCTCACGCGAACAATCGGTATCTTGCTGCGTCTCAGGCGTTTGACCTTTCGGTCCATGATCTCGATAGGTTCCTCGATAAAATGAAGCTTTTCGTCAACCTTGATTTCCTCAATCGGTACGTGTAAGGACTCGTCGGTCAAACACTTCTTGAGGTTCGACACGTGAAAAGTATCAAGTACACCGCTGAGTTCTTGTGGCAACCTCAATCGGTAAGCCACCGGACCGATTCTTTCTGTAATCTCGAATGGTCCTACGTATCGAGGGGCTAACTTCCCTTTCTTTCCAAATCGTACAATCCCTTTCCAGGGAGAGACTTTGAGTAAAACGTGATCTCCAACATTGAATTCTAGAGGCTTCCGACGGTTGTCGGCATAGCTCTTTTGGCGATCTCTTGCAGCTTTTAGTCTGTCTTTGATTTGGAAGATCTTGTCAGTTGTCTCTTGAATGATCTCTGGGCCCGTAAGCTGGCTCTCACCAACTTCGGCCCAACAAACTGGGGATCTACACTTTCTCCCGTACAATGCTTCAAATGGAGCGCATCCAATGCTTGTATGATAGCTGTTGTTATAGGAGAACTCAATCCATGGTAAATGAGTGTCCCAGCTACCACCAAAATCGATTACGCAAGCTTTGAGCATGCCTTCCAACGTTTGTATTGTTCGTTCACTTTGGCTATCTGTTTGTGGGTGATAGGCAGTACTCATATCTAATCGAGTACCCATCGCTTTCTGTAACGTTTGCCAAAATCGTGAAGTAAATCGACTGTCACGGTCGGATATGATTGACACCGACACACCGTGCCGTGTCACGACCTCTTTAATGTACAACCTCACCAACCTTTCCATCTTGTAATCCTCCCGGATCGGTAAGAAATGAGCGGACTTCGTCATCCGATCCACTACGACCCATATCGAGTCATGCCCGCTACTTGTTCTAGGGAGTTTGGTAATGAAATCCATAGTTATGTTCTCCCATTTCCACTCGGAAATTTCAGGTTGCTGTAATAATCCTGATGGTTTCTGATGTTCAGCCTTAACTTTCGAGCACGTCAAGCATCGGCTTACATACATAGCAATGTCCCTCTTCATGCCTGGCCACCAGTATAGATCCTTAAGATCATGATACATCTTGTCTGCACCAGGATGAATAGAATATCGTGTCTTGTACGCTTCCTCCATGATCAGGGTACAAACGTCTCCCCATTTGGGTACCCATATGCGATCCATGAAGTACTGTATGCCATCGTCCTTACAAATAATCTGTTTGTCTAACCCTCGGAATTCTTCTCCCGCAAGGTTTTCTTCTTTCAATGCTTCCCTTTGTGCAAGTTGGATTTGAACTTTCAAGTTCGTTTGAATAGTCAATCCTAAGGCTCGTGCACGTAGTGGTTTCACGCGCTCCTTACGACTTAGGGCGTCAACCACCACATTTGCCTTCCTCGGATGATACCGGATCTCACAATCGTAGTCACTAAGTAGCTCTACCCAACGTCGTTGTCGCATGTTGAGTTCTTTCTAATTCAGAATGTGTTGAAGGCTTTTATGATCTGTGTAGATGATATATTTGGTTCCATACAGATAGTGCCTCCATATCTTGAGTGCAAATACTACCGCGCCCAACTCCAGGTCATGAGTCGTATAATTCTTCTCATGCACCTTAAGTTGTCGCGAGGCATAGGCAATCACCTTGTCTTTCTGCATTAGCACACAACCCAACCCTTGATGTGAAGCATCGCAGTACACCACAAAATCATCAGTTCTGTCTGGAAGGGACAATATCGGTGCGTCGCATAACTTCTCTTACAACGTTTGGAATGCTTGTTCTTGTGCTTTCCCCCAATCAAACTTCTTGTCTTTCTGAGTCAACAGTGTTAACGGTTGGGCAATCTTTGAGAAATTTGCAATGAAACGATGATAATATCCGGCCAATCCTAAGAATTGTCGTATCTCTGAAGGTGTCTGGGGTGCATCCCACTTCTTCACTGCTTCGATCTTTCCGGGATCTACATGAATCCCATTTTCGTTAACCACATGACCCAGAAATCTCACTTCTCGAAGCCAAAACTCGTACTTCGAGAGTTTAGCGAAAAGTTTCTCTTCTTGTAACAGGCTCAGTAAGGCCCTAAGATGCTCCTCGTGGTCTTCTTTCGATCGAGAGTAGATAAGTATATCATCGATGAATATGATCACGAACTTATCCAAGTATGATTTACACACCCTATTCATCAGATCCATGAATACAGCTGGTGCGTTAGTCAGTCCGAACAGCATGACTAAGAACTTGTAGTGCCCATAACGAGTTCTGAATGTTGTTTTCGATATGTCGTCCTCGAAAACCCTCAATTGATGATATCCAGAATGAAGATCAATCTTGGAGAAATAAGAAGCTCCTTGCAGCTGATCAAATAAGTCATCAATTCTGGGAAGAGGATATTGATTCTTCACAGTCAGCTTGTTCAACTCTCGATAATCAATACACATGCGGAACGACCCGTCTTTCTTTTTGACAAATAAGACCGATGCTCCCCATTGGGAATGACTCGTTCGAATGAAACCCTTCTCTAATAGCTCCTGTAATTGGCTAGATAGCTCTTGCATTTCGAATGGCGCTAACCGATATGGTGCTCTTGCTACCGGTGCAGCTCCAAGAACCAACTCTATACGAAATTCCACCTGTCGTGGAGGAGGCAAACCCGACAAGTCATCAGGGAATACTCCTGGAAAATCTCGTACCACAGGAATATCTACCAACTTGTTGCCTTCTTCTTTCTTTTCCACTACATGGGCCAGAAATGCGTAACACTGCTTCCGTAAACATCGTCGCGTCTTCATGCAAGAAATAAGCTTCAAAGTTCTTCCCGGTCGTTCTCCTTGAATCTTGAGTACCTCCCCGTTTGGCATGGGGATTCGTACCACTTTCTCCCGACAAACAATTTCGGCTTCGTGTTTCGACAACCAATCCATTCCCACAATCACATCAAAGCTCCCCAACACGAAAGGTATTAAGTCTATGTCGAAGGCATGGTTCTCCAATATCATGGAGCATTGTCTAATAATCTCATCTGCTTGTACAACTCTACCGTTGGCCATTTCTACGGAAAAGCTAGTTTCTAGTCTACTAGAGTTCAAGGCAAGCATGTGTGCAAAATCGGAAGATATGAAACTATTGTCTGCCCCAGTATCAAATAGTATGGATGCGAAGTGGTGATTGAGCAAGTACATACCCGTGACAACATTCGGGTCCTGACGAGCATCGTTGGCTCCAATGACAAATGCACGTCCCCGAGCGACATTTCCTTGATTACCCGGGCCTTGATTCCCAGCTATGGCCATCACTTGCTGTTAATTATTCCCTTGTTGACCCGATGCTCTATTCAGTTTGGGGCACACGTTCCGGTAGTGACCCGGATTCCCACATTCGTAACAGACTCTGGCACTCACGGCGGGATTAACCGCATTGACGGGTGCAACCAGATTCGGTGCAACTCTACAATCTCTTGCTAGGTGCCCCGGGCGCTTACAGTTCACACACACCCGGCACTGCATCTCTGGGGGATGATGATAGCTGCACCTGTCACATTTGGGGTGCGGCCCAACATATTCTCTCTTACCCTGAGTCACAGCCACGAAGTTTCTAACAGTCTTTGCCCTCTTGTCAAATTTCCCGGTGCTCGACCGGCTCGTTTCCCCAACTTCTTTCCTTTTTTCTGCTCCCTTCCCCAAAACTCTGGTTCTCACCATCTCATCAGTTAGAGCGCCAGCCTTCAGAATTGCGCTCTGAATCGTTGGAGGAGCAGCTGCTGTTACCATTGCCCGGATCTGAGGTGCAAGTCCCCAAATATACCTCTCGATTCTCTTTGATTCTGGGGTCATAAGATGTGGAACTAGCCTCGCCAGTTCATGAAAACGATCGGTGTAAGCTGCATGCCCAGCTCCTACCATCGCATGGTTCCAGAATTCCTATTCAAGTTTCTGCATCTCGTTGAGAGGATAGTACTTCTCAGTAACCAAGGCTTTGAACTCATCCCAAGTCATTTGCATTGCTGACTCTCTTCCTCTAGCTTGAACCTGGGTGTTCCACCAGGTTAGTGCCTTGCCCTATAGTGAACAAGTGGCATACTTGATTCTTTGGCTATCGAGGCACTCGCTGATGTCTATCACTGCCTCCATCTTTTCAAGCCATCTTGTTAGGGCTATCGCCCCACCTTTCCCATCAAATTCTCGGGGTTTGCATGCTACAAATTCCTTGTAAGAACATCCCCGTTTTGTATTATCGACCCCAGTTTCGTTCCCAGTTGTTCCGCCAATCCCAGTGTCTTCCCCTGTTCCTTGGTTATGCTGATCATTAGTATCATGATCTCCGTGGAGATGATGATTCAGAAGAGTGTCGCTCACTTGAGTCACAATAGTCGGAATCAGTGCGGCTAGCTGCTGAGCAATCATAGCAGCTATGTCAGGGTTGTCAGTTCCCTGATTGTTGCCAGCTGGAGCACCACTTGTTCTTGGTGGTCTACCCCTACCTCTGCCTTGTGGGGTCTCACCTTGATTGGTACTACGTGTGGCTCTTCGAGGTGGCATCTTCTAATCATAGAAAGGTGTAAACATGTAAACTTTAGTAAACATGTAAACCTTAATCACTTTAAGATACATGTATGATTCCACTCATCAAGTTCCAATATCTCATGCTTCGGTCCATCAAGATCATCACGTAGCCAAGTTTAATCACGTTCTTAGTATACCGGTGATGCTTATATATAGGGTTCCCCGCAGCATTCCCACCATATCCCCGATATACCTTGAATGAAGCTTAAACCGGTTACATGATATCTCAATTTTCCTTAGCATAATCCCAATGAATAACATAATGTATGTGTAGAGAGTATCATCATTCCTCTACATCTCCTGAAGTCCACTTTTATTCTAGGCATTCAATCAGTTCCTTAGTTACTAAAATGCTAAGTGGAGGAATATCTCATAAATGATAAGATCAATGTCCTGATTGGAAATACCATGTAGGCTCTAAGTAGGACAGGACTTCTGTAATAGCAATGTGTTAGTAATGTTTGTTACCCTTAACAAGGTCTTACTAGAATTATGATCCTAGCAACCTGGGGTATAGAATAGAAAACTTGTAATACTCATGATCATTACCTCACGGTAAGATTTGCCAGACTTCTCATGCATGGCGAATTGCAATTACGTGTGCACCCGTAATGGTAATTTACCTTGCATAGTCACCCTAGCTCTATTTACCCCAAGTTAACATCATAGTATTATCAACTCTCATCAAGCATGGTTCGTGTAATGTCCTCATATCCATAAGCCATTAGTATTCCAATAGTAGTATGTGGTAACTAGTAAACTTCAAGCACATAAGCACAATATGTCTAATGGTAGTTGCCTATCCTTCATACTTTCAGGATTTCAGGCATAACTATGTTAAGGGTCGGATTTAGTATCCGAGATCGACGCTACGCGTGATCACCGAGGTTCCCTTCTGTTTAGGTATCTCAACCTAATGATATAATATTGTGCACATACAATATAAGATTCTATGTTAAGGGTCGGATTTTTGTTCATTATGTATGTTCAGTCTCAAAAATGCATCCTAGGGTCTCCACTAAGGCAGCACTCCTAGATCTTCAGTTCTCATTGTTACCTGAAAAATATGCTCAAAATTGTCAACAATAATGTTGGTGAGCTTCGTAGGTTTGAATTGTAAACATGTACTTGATGCTGTATAGTGTTTGTAGTGGAATATACACACACCGGAACGCAACACACAAGCCCACACGACCTCATGTGCTCGGATGAACCCGAGCACCCGAAACCCTAGAAAACGCAGAAGTGAAATCGAGCAAGAAACGGGTTAAGCAAGGTTATCTACCTGCTAGGAGTGGGTATTCACGATGATAACCAAGTTTAGACGGCCAAAACGTAACAAACGCGCCCGATTTTAGTGCTAGTTCGAGAGAGAAAGTGGAGAAAAGGTGAAGGAGAGGGAGGTAGAAGAAGAAGCAGAATTGTGGATGCTAGGGCTGGTGTGGGGTATTTATACCCAACCCTAGTTTCGTAATTTGTCAAGTTTAGTCCTTGCATTTAGCCCCAGATTCCCCAAACTTGTTTCGGTTGACGACGATGTAGATACGCGCGTCATAATAATTATAAGGATGCGTTTAATGTTGTTTATATTATATAACATAATATAATTTGTGATGTCGGTTGTGATATTCGTGAGCGTTTTAAGTGTTAATGTTGCAAACAATGATATAACAAGTGTAAAAGGATATCAAGCAAGTATGATGTCCTCACGAATAGTCTATGATGATGTGAAATGAACGTTCTAAGGATAGTTAATGAAATCCACGTTAAATGACGGACCTTGTGGTGATGGATGTCACACTAGTTAATGAAATAAAAAGATTATATTTTGTCATGTTATGTTTGAACTTATTTCATGTTTGAGACTTATGCTTGTAATGTTACCTTTGAAACTTATGAATAATATATTTGGATTTAATAATAGCGTTATGTGGCTGTGAACGATCTTAACTCTCACATCTCGACGTTTCCGCCGTCAAGGTTGGAAGACTTTGTCTTTGAAGCTTTGGAAGACTTCATCTTTTGGCTTCAGAAGATTTGGTCTTTGGCTTCGGAAGATTTGGTCTTTGGCTTTGGAAGATTTTACACTTAGAATATTTCCGAGTATAGTGTAAATCTCCCGCATTAACTTTTGCTTCGGAAGATTTTATAATTAGAATAATTCTTGCTCTAAGTATAAAATTTCCGAAGCAACTTCTACTTGATACTGAGTGCATGCATGCAGGAAGCCTTTGGTTGCTTTAGTTGCATCAGTCTTTATCAAAACCTTACACCGTTCAATAAACCTGAGCTTGGCCGACATCAATATAACCCTACCTGTGTCGACATCCTCATTTCACCATACACAACCTTAATCGAACAACGTCCAGCCACCTTTATTGCAAGATCATCACCATCGCCACCACTAGTCTAGATCTGACCGGATATGCCACACCCCGCCCAGATCTGTCGTGAAATATGATTAGGGCTTTGATTTAAGGGGAAGATGATGGAAGATATGGTGTTTCATCAAGTGATATTATGGAGTCGATGGTATAGGCATGTTTAAATCACAGTATTGACGATGGTGATTTGGTGGGAGAAGTTGTGGTTCTCTGGAAGGAGATGTGGTGGAAATCCCAAGCCCATGTTCGATTCTTAAACCTTGTCTCCTACCTGAGTCCTGACCCATTACTCATCGGGTATTGGCCAGATAATAATGTCAAACCCCGAATCAGTTATGATATAGTTCACTTTAGATTAGAATACTTTTACAAGAAATCAATTTTGTCACAACCTAATCCCCGAGCACGACCTGTTGTATCACAGTCACAACAAATCAGAGCGAAAGTATTATACATTCAATACCACAAAACAATATTGAATTAAATTTTAACAGATTTACCCCAATCCTCACTTTCTATGCATTCAAATTACAAACATAACTCAAGTATGCTGCCCCAAGAAGATTAATCCAGTCACTATCTTCTACGTGTCAATCTTATTTATTCACAATCACTAAGTCTCCTAGACCTAGTTAATGCCTCCCCGCAACACTTTCTTCTGTATCATGAGTTAAAGCACATTAGCAACAACATTTTTGGTGAGTTATAAACTGTGAGTTTAAACACTTAGATAATATAACCATCTGTGTACGCAAATTGTTTATCAAATTAAATTTCACTAACGCCCACACATATAAGGAAGTGTCTCTCATATATGTCACTCCAAATTTCATAACATGACGTTGGGTAGGCTAAAGGCGCCCTGAGCGACTGAATCCTGACGCATCCTATGATTTGCCCATGGATCCAACTAAGCGTACACATGCCTTGAGGTGATCAGTGACTCAGTCCCGAGCCCATCTGTAAGGCCCCGTTCCCGGGCACCTCACAGTTGGTCATTCATCGCGCATAAAACATTTTAAAACGTACATTTATCTTGCAGCGGAATTTAAAACTTTCTTTAATAACTAAAACATGTCATTTCATAACTTTACAACATTCTTTTTCATTTCAAAATACAATGACATGTCAAAATATGGATGCCATCCTCAACGAAAATGAGTAGTCGCTCGTGCCATCCTCAGCAACATGCCTGTCAACTGGAAACACATCAAAGTCAGCGTTGCTGAGTGAGTTCTAGTTTTATATTAAAAACATACTTTACTTTCCATCAAAACCGTTCTTACATACATATGATCATTGTGACACCCCGTAATTTCAAACTTACATAAATTAGACCGTTGTCGTTAACATTGACCCGTACTCGTAAATACTTGAAACGTATACAAACACTGCCACGGACATCGTTAAACAAATTGTGATAAAATACTAACGCGAGTGCTCGTAGAGGATTCACAAAAACGAGGTTACCTGAGGAGTCCTATTGATTAATATAGCTCGCTCATCTACGTTGTTATCAATCGAAACAAATTCGGGAACTCGGTACCTAAGTGCAGGGACCAAACCTGACAATTGCCAAACTGGGGTTGGGTATAAATACCCAACCACCAGCCAAACACACCACAATCTGCCTCTCTTTCTCTCCTACGCTCTCTACCTCACCATCTTTACATCTTAGCACCAAATTCACCCGATTGAGCTCGTTTTTGTCGGATTAGGCCACACAACAGTTGAGGAATCACGATCCCAGCAGGTAGGCGACCATTTTCATCCATTTTATCACTCGTTTCACTGCTGCAAGTATGTGATTCGGGTGTTCGGGTTCAACCCGAATGCATGTGGTCGTGGGGGTGCGTGTGAGGCAAATCAGCGTGTGCATTACCCTTAGACGTGTTAGGAGAGTGTTTCTGGAAGTTCTGATGGTGAGAAAACCGAGCACGGGACAGCCGAAGGCTGTTCGACCCACCCAGCAGTCGCGACCTGCTGCAGTCCGCGACTGGGCCAGCCGTGCGATTGGGTCATGCGACTGGTCCCATCGTGCGGTTGAGTCATGCGACCGGTCCCATCGTGCGATTGATCGGGGCGACTGGGGTGAGACGTGCGAATGAAACCGTACGACTGAGTTAACCGAATGAATGCGTGCGATTGAGTCAACCGAATGAATGTGTGCGACTGAGTATCACCCGACTGAAGGTCCAACCGCACGAATGAAGGTTCATTCGTGCGATTGGTTATTGATTCGGGTGAATGAGTGATGTGTGGTACGACTGAAGGCTGAGTCGCATGAATGAGGGTTCAATCGTACGAGGGAAGTTGATTCGTACGATTGAAGGTCCATTCGTGCGAATGAAGGGTCCACTCGTGCGTCTAGCCTTGTTATGCGATTGGAGTCATTTGGAGTGAATCCTTCTGGTGTGCGAAGTGTCTATCGTGTGACGATAAGTTAACATCAATAAAAATGTCATTTCTTGATCACAAAGATTAAAGTCAACGCAATCAACAGACATATGTTTTTCAACTCGAAACAACCTAATTGTTTACAAATATCAATAACCCATTTGAAATCTACATGAAGTCTAATACGTCTATGACTGCTTGTGTGTGTGATACCCACGACCGAACCCATGCGACCCGACCCGACTAAACATGTCTACTGACGCTAAACACAACATTAACGCTTAACACAACTGTCAATAGGTGTTTGACAGCGCATCATAAAACAACACTTGGGAGATTTGCATCCTACACACTTTCTACATCATCTGTGAGTTTCACGGCCCCTATTTTACATCTCTTTCCTTTTGGGGGAGAAAACATGCAAACAGACTTACATTTACTTAAATGGTTGTAGTAATATTGGTATCGCTTGTTACATTAGTGCAAACACACACAACATGTCCTGACACACTCGAACCGTTAGTAATGGGATTAGCGAGGTAATTTTGAGTAGTACTACTGGGTCTGACAAACCCCGCCCGGGCTAGTCGCGCTAGCTTGATTGGAGGTCAAACGGGCGCACAATTGACCTAACATACGATTGCCACGGTCGGTTAAGACGTGGAGGAAACACAAAACATACGATTGCCACGGTCGGTTAAGACGTGGAGGAAACACAAAACATATGATTGCCACGGTCGGTTAAGACGTGGAGGAAACACAAAACATACGATTGCCACGGTCGGTTAAGACGTGGAGGAAACACAAAACATACGATT
This sequence comes from Flaveria linearis, assembly GCA_024085815.1. Taxonomy (NCBI): domain Eukaryota; kingdom Viridiplantae; phylum Streptophyta; class Magnoliopsida; order Asterales; family Asteraceae; genus Flaveria; species Flaveria linearis. The sequence continues at coordinate 78,220,713 of CM044010.1, forward strand.
GCCACGGTCGGTTAAGACGTGGAGGAAACACACCGTCATGGTCTGATGAGACATGACGGAACATACGATTGCCACGGTCGGTCAAGACGTGGTGGAAACACGATAGGACGTAAACAGTCAGCTTCGGTTCGAAACACTAAGTAACAAGAACATAGGCTAGCTACCTAACGATATGCTTTATGTACTAAACCATTGAAACGCAAAATATGGAAACGCTTACGAATACATTTCTTGTTGATTAAACTTGTGAACTCACCAACTTTATGTTGACACATTTTAGCATGTTTTCTCAGGTCACAGGAACGCATAAGCTTTTGAGGCACGCTTCAGGAAATGCACTCAGGACATGCATTCATCTAGTTTATTTTCAGCATTGAACATTTTGTCTAAACATGATTATTGTAATGGTATTGTAATGGATTTACAACTTTTGTACATGCTTCCGCACTATTGTAAACTTTTTTTATGTTCTGTTGAATGAAGTCAAATGTTCATTTTAAATTCATATAGTGTCGTTCGATATGACTGTGTCTGAGATCCTGGTATGTCACACGCCTAACGGTAAAACCCCGTTCGTGGAAATTGAGGGTGTGACAAATTGGTATCAGAGCCACAGGTTATAGAAAACTAGGATTGCATCGCATCTAGACTATAGCCTTAGACACAACACTAGTATTGCACAGACACTCTTTACACGGTTACCACCGTTGTGCAAACAACCTTCGGGTGTACTGACCTTACACTGCTGAGCAAACATAACACTATGGGTATGACATGTGTGTCATTACCGGCTGGCAGAGGGGCGGAGAATCCCGCTCGCTCACAACCAACGCTTACACTTGATCCTTCACTCGCGGAGTGAAAGCAACAATGAATTAAAACAAACATTTCCATGATTGGAACACGAAACTCATTTCTAACGCACGCGATAAGCTTAATGATGACAAACGAAAAGAACAATGCCTCACTCTCCCAACACTCTCACTCTTGTCTTGATTCCCGTTGTAACCTAAACCGAATCTCTTGTACAACTTTAGTTATTTGACTCTTGGTATAACAAATATATCTTTGATGCTTCTATCATTGATAACACTCGGTACTGGACAAGGTATGTTATCTCGAATAGGAGGAACCATGAGTGACCATGCAAAGCAAATTAGAATCACGGGTGCACACGTAATTGTAATTTGTCGTGCATGAGAACTCTGGCAACCCTATTAGGTGATAACGGTAATGGCCAGTACAAATTTTCAAATTCCATACTTAGGAGGCATAAGGCCTCGGATCCTCATAAAGCCTTACTATCGATGTGCAAACAAACCCCTCATTCTTACTAGCATGATACAATATATATTACTGTCAATAATTGTTATCCGGTTATTGATTAATGTGTGTTGTATATTGAAGAAGTCATGTCTGGAAGAAGAGCGGGACGCCCGGGTGGACGAGGAAATATCACCCTGACTCAAGCCGAGCTGAATGCTATCATCAACGAGCGCGTGGCTGATGCGCTTGCAGCTTATGAGCAGGCCCGCAATCAGGGCCAGAACGACCAGAATCCGAACCAGGGAGGTCCAACAGTCTGTACCTTCAAGATGTTTATGGACTGCAAGCCTCATTCTTTCAGCGGCTCAGAGGGCGCTGTCACACTGCTTCGCTGGCTAGAGAAACTTGAGTCAGTGTTTGCCATGTGCAGCTGTCCTGATGGAAATCGGGTCAAATACGCCTCCGGCACATTGGAGGGACCAGCCCCGACATGGTGGAATTCACAAGTCCAAACCTTAGGACTTGGTGCTGCAAACGGTATGCCATGGGAAGACTTCAAGATTCTAATGAAAGAAGAGTACTGCCCCAGGAACGAAGTCCAGAAACTGGAGGCAGAATTTTGGAATTTAAAGATGATTGGTTCTAACATCGAGGAGTACACGACTCGTTCGCACGAGTTGGCAGCATTATGTCCGCAGATGGTAACTCCGGCCTACAAACGGATCGAAAAGTACATTGATGGCTTGGCTCCTCAAATCCAGGCTAGTGTGATGGCTGCTGATCCTGTCACTATCCAGCAGGCCATCCGACTGGCTCACAAACTCACCGACCAGGCAGTGGCACAAGGCACTCTGCCTAAACGTGGCGCTGCTTCTGGTTCATCAGATCACAAAAGAAAATGGGAAGGTAACAACAGCAAGTCTTCAAGCTCCAACAACCCCCAGCAACAACCGACCAAAAAGTTTGACCCATCAAGAAACTTCACCCACAACAACCCGAACAGCAACAACAACAATTACGGTCAGGGTTCGAGCAGCTACACGGGAAAGAACCCTAGGTGTAACCGGTGCAACCTCCATCATCATGGCCCATGTGATCGAATTCGTTGCCAGAGATGTGGAAAGATGGGACACGCAGCCAAAGACTGCCGGGGTGAAATAATGACTTAGCAACAACAACCCCAACAACAACGCCAGGGTGGAGTGACTAGAGCCTGTTATGAATGTGGTAAGGAGGGACACTACAGGAAGGATTGCCCACAGCTGAGGGGTGGAAACAAGGGTAATAATAGGGGCAATGCCAAGGGTCGTGCGTTCGTGATCGGTTCCGGCGAGGCAAGGGATGACCAAAATGTGGTTACTGGTACGTTTCCCCTGAATGGTTGTTTTGCTTCCATACTATTTGATACTGGAGCTGATAGGAGTTTTGTTTCCGACAAGTTCATTAAGTTCTTAGATGTAACCCTAGCTGTCATGGAACCTAGTTATGTGGTAGAATTAGCTGACGGAAAACTAATCGAGGCAACTCAAATCGCCAAGGGGTGCAGACTAGGATTATGTGGTCGTGAGATAGATATAGATCTGATGCCTGTCACACTTGGTAGTTTTGACGTAGTTGTGGGCATGGACTGGCTATCCAAGAATCAAGCTGAAATCATCTGTGGAGAGAAAATCGTACGCATACCACTTCCTAGTGGTGAAATTCTATCAGTTCAGGGCGAAAGGAGTGGCATGGTCTCTGGAATCATCTCCCACATGAAAGCTCAGAAGTGGTTGCGTAAGGGTCATACCGCTTTCTTAGCCATGGTCACTGAAAAAGAAACCGAGGAAAAGAAAATTGAAGACATCCCAGTTGTACGTGATTATCCTGAGGTTTTCCCTGAAGACCTACCCGGCCTTCCACCGCACCGCCAGGTCGAATTCCAAATTGATTTGGTTCCGGGAGCCGCCCCTATCGCGAGGGCACCGTACAGATTAGCTCCGAGGGAACTACAAGAGCTGTCTACACAACTGCAGGAACTGTTGGATAAAGGTTTTATCAGACCTAGTTCATCACCGTGGGGAGCCCCAATTCTGTTTGTCAAGAAGAAGGACGGAACTTTTCGCATGTGTATCGATTACAGAGAATTGAACAAGGCGACAATTAAGAACCGTTATCCTCTCCTGCGTATCGATGATCTGTTCGACCAACTACAAGGGTCAAGTTACTATTCAAAGATAGACCTAAGATCGGGTTATCACCAACTAAGGATTCGAGAAGAAGACGTTTCAAAGACTGCTTTCAGAACGAGGTATGGTCACTACGAGTTTTTGGTTATGCCATTCGGGTTGACCAACGCACCAGCGGTTTTCATGGACTTAATGAACCGAGTGTGCAAACCCTACCTAGACAAGTTCGTCATTGTCTTCATCGATGACATCCTTATTTACTCAAGGAATAAAGAAGAACACGAAGAACACCTTAGACTGATTCTGGAGCTGTTGAGACGAGAACAGTTGTATGCAAAATTTTCAAAGTGTGACTTCTGGATGCGAGAGGTCCATTTCTTAGGTCATGTGGTCAATGAGAATGGGATACACGGTGACCCGGCAAAGATAGCAGCTATCAAGAACTGGGCTACGCCTAAGACACAGACCGAGGTAAGACAGTTTCTTGGGCTGGCTGGCTACTACCGATGGTTCATCGAAGGGTTCTCGAAGATTGCTCAACCTCTCACCGCATTGACTCATAAGGGTACTACGTACGATTGGGGTGATAAACAAGAATCTGCATTCCAGATTCTGAAGCAGAGACTTTGTACAGCACCGATTCTATCCCTGCCTGAGGGAACCGATGATTTTGTTGTTTACTGTGATGCTTCCATACAAGGCCTCGGTTGCGTACTGATGCAGCGCAATAAGGTGATTGCCTATGCATCACGACAATTGAAGATACACGAGAAAAACTACACGACACACGACCTAGAGCTGGGAGCTGTGGTATTTGCACTCAAGATATGGAGACACTACTTGTACGGTACCAAGTGCACCATTTACACCGATCACAAGAGTCTCCAGCACATCTTTGAACAGAAGGAGCTAAATATGAGACAACGTCGTTGGGTTGAGTTGTTAAACGACTATGACTGTACGATCAAGTATCATCCAGGCAAGGCCAATGTAGTAGCAGACGCCCTGAGTCGGAAGGAAACGCCCAAGCCAAGACCAGTTCGAGCATTGCAACTTACCATTCACACCGGTTTACCCGACCAGATCCGCAATGCTCAACTTGAGGCGTTAAAAGACGAGAATTTGAAAGCCGAATCGTTACGAGGTATGGAGAAGCAACTAGAAACCAAGCCTGACGGAATCCGCTACTTCATGGATCGAACATGGATTCCCTCGTATGGAAACCTACGAGAATTGGTAATGGACGAAGCTCACAAATCGCGGTACTCAATCCACCCAGGTTCAGACAAGATGTATCATGACCTGAAGGTTCTTTACTGGTGGCCAAACATGAAAGCAGATATCGCCACCTACGTGAGCAGATGTTTGACCTGTTCTAAGGTTAAGGTAGAGTATCAACGACCGTCTGGTTTACTCCAACAGCCGGAAATACCAGTATGGAAGTGGGAGCAGATATCTATGGACTTCATCACGAAACTCCCTCGGACTCCCAGCGGATGCGATACCATTTGGGTGATCGTGGATCGCTTGACGAAATCCGCACACTTCCTGGCAATCCGGGAGACTGATCGCATGGAAAAGTTAACTCGTATCTACCTCAGGGAAATAGTCTCTCGGCATGGTGTGCCGACTTCCATCATCTCTGATCGTGACGCTCGATTCACTTCGCACTTCTGGCAGTCCTTACAACGAGCACTAGGAACGCGGTTGGATATGAGCACCGCGTACCACCCCAAACCGATGGCCAAAGTGAGCGTACGATCCAGACTCTAGAAGACATGTTACGTGCCTGCGTCATAGATTTCGGCAGCAGTTGGGAAACCCATTTACCGCTAGTCGAGTTTTCTAACAACAATAGCTACCACATATCGATCAAAGCTGCTCCATTTGAGGCACTTTATGGGCGTAAGTGCCGATCACCTATCTGTTGGGCGGAAGTTGGGGAAAGTCAACTCACCGGCCCTGAACTTGTGCACGAGACGACTGAGAAGATCGTGCAAATCCGTAACCGTATGGCAGCAGCCCGTGACCGACAGAAAAGCTACGCTGACAAGCGTCGCCGACCGTTGGAATTCCAAATAGGTGACAAGGTGCTTTTGAAAGTGTCACCTTGGAAGGGTGTGATTCGTTTCGGGAGACGCGGGAAACTAAGCCCTAGGTACGTGGGACCGTTTGAGGTTGTCAAACGGGTTGGCCCCGTAGCCTACCAATTGAACCTACCCGAAGAACTCCGTGGAGTACACAATGTGTTCCACGTCTCCAACTTGAGGAAATGCCTTGCCGACGAAACTCTTATCGTCCCGTTAGACGAGATACACGTGGATGAACAACTACATTTCGTCGAGGAACCGGTGGAAGTCATGGACCGAGAGGTCAAGACGCTCAAACATAGTCGTATCCCTATCGTCAAAATCCGTTGGAACTCAAAGCGTGGACCAGAATTTACTTGGGAACGCGAGGATCAGATGAAGAGGAAGTACCCTCAGCTGTTCCAAAACCAGGCATCTACCTCTTAGATACACAGGTACTCCATTCCACACGCGTCACACACTATTGAGCCTTGTACTACCCCGTAAAAACCACGTAACAAGATGTACTAATTTTCGGGACAAAAATTCCTACAACAAGGGGATGATGTGACACCCCGTAATTTCAAACTTACATAAATTAGACCGTTGTCGTTAACATTGACCCGTACTCGTAAATACTTGAAACGTATACAAACACTGCCACGGACATCGTTAAACAAATTGTGACAAAATACTAACGCGAGTGCTCGTAGAGGATTCACAAAAACGAGGTTACCTGAGGAGTCCTATTGATTAATAGAGCTCGCTCATCTACGTTATTATCAATCGAAACAAATTCGGGAACTCAGTACCTAAGTGCAGGGACCAAACCTGACAATTGCCAAACTGGGGCTGGGTATAAATACCCAACCACCAGCCAAACACACCACAATCTGCCTCTCTTTCTCTCCTACGCTCTCTACCTCACCATCTTTACATCTTAGCACCAAATTCACCCGATTGAGCTCGTTTTTGTCGGATTAGGCCACACAACAGTTGAGGAATCACGATCCCAGCAGGTAGGCGACCATTTTCGTCCATTTTATCACTCGTTTCACTGCTGCAAGTATGTGATTCGGGTGTTCAGGTTCAACCCGAATGCATGTGGTCGTGGGGGTGCGTGTGAGGCAAATCAGCGTGTGCATTACCCTTAGACGTGTTAGGAGAGTGTTTCTGGAAGTTCTGATGGTGAGAAAACCGAGCACGGGACAGCCGAAGGCTGTTCGACCTACCCAGCAGTCGCGACCTGCTGCAGTCCGCGACTGGGCCAGCCGTGCGATTGGGTCATGCGACTGGTCCCATCGTGCGGTTGAGTCATGCGACCGGTCCCATCGTGCGATTGATCGGGGCGACTGGGGTGAGACGTGCGAATGAAACCGTACGACTGAGTTAACCGAATGAATGCGTGCGATTGAGTCAACCGAATGAATGTGTGCGACTGAGTATCACCCTACTGAAGGTCCAACTGCACGAATGAAGGTTCATTCGTGTGATTGGTTATTGATTCGGGTGAATGAGTGATGTGTGGTATGACTGAAGGTTGAGTCGCATGAATGAGGGTTCAATCGTACGAGGGAAGTTGATTCGTACGATTGAAGGTCCATTCGTGTGAATGAAGGGTCCAGTCGTGCGTCTAGCCTTGTTATGCGATTGGAGTCATTTGGAGTGAATCCTTCTGGTGTGCGAAGTGTCTATCGTGTGACGATAAGTTAACATCAATAAAAATGTCATTTCTTGATCACAAAGATTAAAGTCAACGCAATCAACAGACATATGCTTTTCAACTCGAAACAACCTAACTGTTTACAAATATCAACAACCCATTTGAAATCTACATGAAGTCTAATACGTCTATGACTGCTTGTGTGTGTGATACCCATGACCGAACCCATGCGACCCGACCCGACTAAACATGTCTATTGACGCTAAACACAACATTAACGCTTAACACAACTGTCAATAGGTGTTTGACAGCGCATCATAAAACAACACTTGGGAGATTTGCATCCTACACACTTGCTACATCATCTGTGAGTTTCACGGCCCCTATTTTACATCTCTTTCCTTTTGGGGGAGAAAACATGCAAACAGACTTACATTTACTTAAATGGTTGTAGTAATATTGGTATCGCTTGTTACGTTAGTGCAAACACACACAACATGTCCTGACACACTCGAACCGTTAGTAATGGGATTAGCGAGGTAATTTTGAGTAGTACTACTGGGTCTGACAAACCCCGCCCGGGCTAGTCGCGCTAGCTTGATTGGAGGTCAAACGGGCGCACAATTGACCTAACATACGATTGCCACGGTCGGTTAAGACGTGGAGGAAACACAAAACATACGATTGCCACGGTCGGTTAAGACGTGGAGGAAACACAAAACATACGATTGCCACGGTCGGTTAAGACGTGGAGGAAACACAAAACATACGATTGCCACGGTCGGTTAAGACGTGGAGGAAACACAAAACATACGATTGCCACGGTCGGTTAAGACATGGAGGAAACACACCGTCATGGTCTGATGAGACATGACGGAACATACGATTGCCACGGTCGGTCAAGACGTGGTGGAAACACGATAGGACGTAAACAGTCAGCTTCGGTTCGAAACACTAAGTAACAAGAACATAGGCTAGCTACCTAACGATATGCTTTATGTACTAAACCATTGAAACGCAAAATATGGAAACGCTTACGAATACATTTCTTGTTGATTAAACCTGTGAACTCACCAACTTTATGTTGACACATTTTAGCATGTTTTCTCAGGTCACAGGAACGCATAAGCTTTTGAGGCACGCTTCAGGAAATGCACTCAGGACATGCATTCATCTAGTTTATTTTCAGCATTGAACATTTTGTCTAAACATGATTATTGTAATGGTATTGTAATGGATTTACAACTTTCGTACATGCTTCCGCACTATTGTAAACTTTGTTTATATTCTGTTGAATGAAGTCAAATGTTCATTTTAAATTCATATAATGTCGTTCGATATGACTGTGTCTGAGATCCTGGTATGTCACACGCCTAACGGTAAAACCCCGTTCGTGGAAATTGAGGGTGTGACAATCATACAACATGCGTACACGTAGATAATATTATTATTATCTTCATCATTCATTCATTTAGTTCGTGTACCGTTCATCGTTAACGTTCACGTTCTTTCTTAACTCTTTCTTTCGTTCGTACGTTTCTTACTTTCATTCATACATTCGTTACATTCATCCGTACGTACATTATGTTCATTCTTACGTTCATTTCATTCATTCGTACGTTCATTACTTTCATGCATCCTCTATCTTTCACTTCTATCTAGATCCGGTCACACTTTACCCTCTTCATGGCACACAGCCATGATTACTGAGGTCGAGTGACAAGGACCCCGTTTCATACGTCATCATTATGTTCCTTCCGTTCATTACTTTCATTCATTCGTTCTTTAGCTTTCATTACGTTCATTATCTTTCACTCGTTTCATACTTTCTTTCTTTCACAATTATCTCTCTCATTCATCAACTCACACGATACTCCCGACTCATGTCTGAAGACTGATACTGTGCCGGGGCCCGCTCACAAACCCCCGACTCATGTCCGAAGACTGACACAGTACCGGAGCACGCGATACATTCCTCATTCGTCTCATCTCACTCTCACGCACTACTCCCGACTCATGTCCGAAGACTGATACTATGCCGGGGCCTGCTCACAAACCCCCGACTCATGTCCGAAGACTGACACAGTACCGGAGCATGCGATCCTCTACTCATCCAACTAGACCCTGTCTCATGCAATATCCCCGACTCATGCTCGAAAGCTGATGCTGTGCCGGGGCCTACTCACAAACCCCCGACTCATGTCCGTAGACTGACACAGCACCGGGATACGCGACAAAGATCCCATACGAGTCAATCACAAAGATTAAACTCCATCCGAGTCTGTTGCGACACAAAGTCGCTCACCTCATAACTATGCTTGGCTTTATGCCACACCCCCGAAGTTAAACATAACTCGGGTAACATCACCCCCACCGAAGTGGGTAACTATGACAGCCTCCCGTGTTTTCATTCGTTCATTAATGGTTCATTCAATCATCGTATTCCTCTTTTATTATCTTTCACTTTACGTTATTAATACTTTTCATTCGTTCATAAACAACTCACGTAAAGATACGGAAAGATAAACATACATCGAATCAAGAAACATCGACACTTACAAGTCATCAATCATTACCATCATATAAGGCAACATCATACTTAACATACATACATCATACATGTACATGCAATTACTATCATCATCGTGTCCCACGTAACTTCTAAGCCTCGATAGTTATCACACGTATACCTATGGGAGCTATCACATCATTACCTACACTAGCTCTCTTCCCAAAGGCCAGTAATTACACTATGTCCCTCCTCGTACACAACAGCCCTACTTGGGCGATTGGGCACCCTTCAGTCGCATAACCTCCATGCGACTGAACACTGTGCGATTGGACCAATGCGGATGAGTATCCATGAAGATGAACATCCAACCGTATGAATGGACTCCCTATCGTACGACTGAACACTATACGTATGGGCTTCTATGCGACTGAACTCTCAACCGTGCGATTGAACTACTATGCGAATGGGCCTATGCGACTGAATCCCTCAATCGCATGGCCTGTCAGGCGATTGAGCCCCATTCGTACGACTGAGCCTCAATCGTACGATTTAACATCAGTTTACCCTCACCTTCAGCCGCATAGCCCTAACTGGGCAGCGACTGGAGTTCATCACGAACAGCAGCCGCGACATTCGGCTTCCAAACTCTTCCAGACCTTGTTTGAGCTCAAATTAGCCCCTCTAATCCATAGGGAAACATACCTCGACCTCATACAAGCCTATCCTAGTCCGGAATCAAGCCCTAAACATACCATACACATACACATATGTACATACACGGGTTAAACACCCAAAACTCGAAAAATAGGGTTTCAGATGTGTTCCAGCCCCAAAATCATTCAAAATCGTGTAAAAGAGGGGTCTTAGAACTCACCTTAGTAGCCTCCTTGGTTAGAGCTTCAATTTGACCCACTATACGTTGATCTTGGCTCACGAACCCGCCTGGACCGAACTGTCTCCTTCTTTGTCTCTGGTTTCGCGGCTATGGGGAAGGAGTGTGGGCTACCCTCTTCCTTAAATAATACTGTCCCGTCGCCCGAGGTCTCCATATGACTGGACCTCCAGTCGTCCCGACTCCATGTGATTGAACACTCCAGTCGCACGATTGAGTTCCAGTCGTGCGTTTGAGCTTCAATCGCATGTCTTCCATGCGATTGGACGCTCCAGTCGCATGACACTTCAAATTGAAATTTCCGGGCGTTACAAGTCCACCCCTTAAACGGGCAATATCGTCCCATCTCTTTTCCCAACCTATCACTTGGAATCCTATCGCTCCACATCGTTTATCCACATTCGACCTCTGGTCTATCTTGGACTGTCGCCATCGGCAACCCATACATACTGATCAATGTTCACTTGACAAGCACTTGCGACTCCAAACATGCCATGTAGAATACAGTTACTTAGTCACAATACTCGAGCAAGGTCTCGGCGTCATAATCATTGAGCTTCAGGGCATCACTGAGAACCTTCAGCCTAAGTGTGTGAAGAACAAGGCCTTCAACTTGTGTAAAGTTGCTGCACGCACAAATCACAGGCTGAAACTGTTCCTCAGACAACGGGTGACACAGCTTTCTCAATTGCATCACTCAATCCTCTAGGGTATCAGATAACCTAGTGAATCCACTAATAGTAATCTCTACATCGAAGCGCTCATCGATGTTTCTTCTCCTAACATGCAACTCACAACAGAAGGCAATAGGGACGTACTACTACTAGCATCACATTCAAGGCGTAAGGGCACAAACTTAAATTACCAGAAACATACCTATCGTCAGGTCGAAGTCCTCTCTAGCCTTCACCCTCTATTCTCCTTCCTCGCACCAGAGCTCCCCGCCTTTGACTTCTTACAATCCCTGCTCAGATGTCCAGTCTCGCCGCAATTGTAGCACTTAGCCATGCTGCAATCCCTTGCCCTGTGGCCTTCCTTCCCACACTGAAAACAGACGTTCAGTCCCCACTTGCACTCCCCTTCGTGACCTCTACCACACTTCATACATACCTCATCCCTCCTTCTTATCCTCTCCCGGTCATCGATCCTCATCATCTTACCTTCGGTCACCATTCCACCATCACTATCTCGCTTTCCCTTCCCCTTCTTATCATAGGCTTGCTCCCCCGCTTCACCTGTTATCGCTATCGTCTCCCGCTCGTCATACAACCTTCCTGCCAAATCCACTGCCGACCTAAACGTACTGGGTCGGGCAGCGATCATGTGCCTATGGATATCCGTCGGCAAGCCCTGGATATACCTTTTGATCTTTCGCGAAAGGGGTGTCACCTGATCCGGCACCAGTCGTGCCATCTCGTTGAATTTGGTGGTGTACTGCTGATGTGTCATCGTCCCCGCTTCCAATTGCAGGAACTCCCTTTCAACTTTATCCATTTCATGGTGAGGACAGAACTCCTTAATCACCAGCCTTTTCAATTCTGACCATCTCATCCTTCCGATAGCCCGACTACCCTCAGCTTGGACTATATTGTCCTACCAGCACAAAGCTGAGTCCACGAAAGAGTGGGCAGCAAACTTCACTTTCTGATCCTCCCGGCACTCGCTGATATTCAGCACGGCTTCCATTTCCCTCACCCACCGGTGAGCAACAGCAGCAGTGCCATTACCATCAAAAGTTGGGGGCTTGCATCGTTGAAAGGCCCCGTAGTTACAGCCTCGTGCCGCCTCCTGCACAGGCTCCTCCTCCTCTTCCTCCTCATCGGAGAAAACCGTTTCGGTCTCCGTCCGTCTCCTTCCTCCTGAAGGTCTACCCCTTTCCTGTCTCTCCTCATCCATAACAGCCTTTATCACTTCAGTCACTACAGACGGTAAGATCGTCTGCATGACCTGGTGCACTTCTTCCACAACCGCCTCTCTCATCGAGGCTCTCAAATTTGCGCTTTCGTCTGCTCCCTCCTGATGGGGAGCCTCGTGTTCTTCATGAACCACCTTTTCAACTCTAGGCCTTCCTCTGGTGACCCGTGGTTCAGCGCCACGTCCGCCACCACCTCCACCACGTGAAGCCTTAGAAGTCCTACCACCGGTCATCCTCTATCACACTGAAAGATTCAAACACTAACATGGTCATTCCAGGGAATAGCTCAGTTTATGTCAAGTATAGTAAGTCCCTAATTACAGTGATCAGTTGTGATTAGCCACTTACTCTACTCTTCACACACCGAGCATTACCTGTTCTAACTACATCAGTATCTAAATCTAACAGTAACACATAAACACATAACATGCGCACACAATGCCGGTTAACTTTAAGAAAATAGCTGATGACACGCAGCTACTCAGTTTGGCATCCCTTTCCCTTTCCGTCCCATTCTCAGTTTAAGATTAGGTTTATTATGAAAATTTACCCATTTCACTTAAACTTTGGCTCTGATACCAACTTGTAAGGCCCCGTTCCCGGGCACCTCACAGTTGGTCATTCATCGCGCATAAAACATTTTAAAACGTACATTTATCTTGCAGCGGAATTTAAAACTTTCTTTAATAACTAAAACATGTCATTTTATAACTTTACAACATTCTTTTTCATTTCAAAATACAATGACATGTCAAAATATGGATGCCATCCTCAACAAAAATGAGTAGTCGCCCGTGCCATCCTCAGCAACATGCCTGTCAACTGGAAACACATCAAAGTCAGCGTTGCTGAGTGAGTTATAGTTTTATATTAAAAACATACTTTACTTTCCATCAAAACCGTTCTTACATACATACGATCATACAACATACGTACACGTAGATAATATTATTATTATCTTCATCATTCATTCATTAGCTTTAGTTCGTGTACCATTCATCGTTAACGTTCACGTTCTTTCTTAACTCTTTCTTTCGTTCTTACGTTTCTTACTTTCATTCATACATTCGTTACATTCATCCGTACGTACATTATGTTCATTCTTACATTCATTTCATTCATTCGTACGTTCAATACTTTCATGCATCCTCTATCTTTCACTTCTATCTAGATCCGGTCACACTTTACCCTCTTCATGGCACACAGCTATGATTACTGAGGTCGAGTGACAAGGACCCCGTTTCATACGTCATCATTATGTTCCTTCCGTTCATTACTTTCATTCATTCGTTCTTTAGCTTTCATTACGTTCATTATCTTTCACTCGTTTCATACTTTCTTTCTTTCACAATTATCTCTCTCATTCATCAACTCACGCGATACTCCCAACTCATGTCCGAAGACTGATACTGTGCCGGGGCCCGCTCACAAACCCCTGACTCATGTCCGAAGACTGACACAGTACCGGAGCACGCGATACATTCCTCATTCGTCTCATCTCACTCTCACGCACTACTCCCGACTCATGTCTGAAGACTGATACTGTGCCGGGGCCTGCTTACAAACCCCCGACTCATGTCCGAAGACTGACACAGTACCGGAGCATGCGATCCTCTACTCATCCAACTAGACCCTGTCTCATGCAATATCCCCGACTCATGCTCGAAAGCTGATGCTGTGCCGGGGCCTGCTCACAAACCCCCGACTCATGTCCGTAGACTGACACAGCACCGGGATACGCGACAAAGATCCCATACGAGTCAATCACAAAGATTGAACTCCATCCGAGTCTGTTGCGACACAAAGTCGCTCACCTCATTACTATGCTTGGCTTTATGCCACACCCCCAAAGTTAAACATAACTTGGGTAACATCACCCCCATCGAAGTGGGTAACTATGACAGCCTCCCGTGTTTTCATTCGTTCATTAATGGTTCATTCAATCATCGTATTCCTCTTTTATTATCTTTCACTTTACGTTATTAATACTTTTCATTCGTTCATAAACAACTCACGTAAAGATACGAAAAGATAAACATACATCGAATCAAGGAACATCGACACTTACAAGTCATCAGTCATTACAATCATATAAGGCTACATCATACTTAACATACTTACATCATACATGTACATGCAATTACTATCATCATCGTGTTTTCCACGTAACTTCTAAGCCTCGATAGTTATCACACGTATACCTATGGGAGCTATCACATCATTACCTACACTAGCTCTCTTCCCGAAGGCCAGTAATTACACTATGTCCCTCCTCATACACAACAGCCCTACTTGGGCGATTGGGCACCCTTCAGTCGCATAACCTCCATGCGACTGAACACTGTGCGATTGGACCAATGCGGATGAGTATCCATGCGGATGAACATCCAACCGTACGAATGGACTCCCTATCGTGCGACTGAACACTATACGTATGGGCTTCTATGCGACTGAACTCTCAACCGTGCGATTGAACTACTATGCGAATGGGCCTATGCGACTGAATCCCTCAATCGCATGGCCTGTCGGGCGATTGAGCCCCATTCGTATGACTGAGCCTCAATCGTACGATTTAACATCAGTTTACCCTCAGTCGTGCGACTGGCCCTTCAGCCGCATAGCCCTAACTGGGCAGCGACTGGAGTTCATCACGAACAGCAGCCGCGACATTCGGCTTCCAAACTCTTCCAGACCTCGTTTGAGCTCAAATTAGCCCCTCTAATCCATAGGGAAACATACCTCGACCTCATACAAGCCTATCCTAGTCCGGAATCAAGCCCTAAACGTACCATACACATACACATACGTACATACACGGGTTAAACACCCAAAACTCGAAAAATAGGGTTTCAGATGTGTTCCAGCCCCAAAATCATTCAAAATCGTGTAAAAGAGGGGTCTTAGAACTCACCTTAGTAGCATCCTCGGTTAGAGCTTCAATTTGACCCGCTATACGTTGATCTTGGCTCACGAACCCGCCTGGACCGAACTGTCTCCTTCTTCTCTCTGGTTTCGCGACTATGGGGAAGGAGTGTGGGCTGCCCTCTTCCTTAAATACTACTGTCCAGTCGCCCGAGGTCTCCATGCGACTGGACCTCCAGTCGTCCCGACTCCATGCGATTGAACACTCCAGTCGCACGATTGAGTTCCAGTCGTGCGTTTGAGCTTCAATCGCATGTCTTCCATGCGATTGGACGCTCCAGTCGCATGACACTTCAAATCGAAATTTCCGGGCGTTACACCATCATCTCACCTTAATGATTTGCCTGTGATCATAATTGTAACATTCTCGATGTTTTGAAATATAAATCCAAACCCGTTGGGCCAATTTAAAATCAAATTTATTATTTAGTTATTTTTTTATTTTAATGTCTCAAAAACAATAAATATGACATTTATTCAATTTGTATTATTTTTATAATTTATAAAATATTATGTAAATTTAAGAGTTTAGTAATTAATTATGAGATTTTAAATATCTAAGTAAAATAAATAAATTACAAAGTTTCAAGATTTATAACTTTCTAAATCTTTTTTTTGTAAACTAACAAATTGATTTATTATAAATAATTAAGGTTTTATAGAGCTTGGGTTAAAAGTATAAATCTTAAAACTTAAAATAAAAGTTTTAAACATGAAATAATAAGTTCCTAAAAACGTATGAAGCATATTTGTGAAACAGCTGATGAATCAATTTGTGCAACACAAACTTGATGTTCCTTATTCAAATTCATTGTGATCATAATCAGTATATCAATATCATAAAAAACGTATGAATTATTCATGATTTTAGTTGAAACACCTGATGAACACATTGAACTCGTTATAATCGAAAATAACTCAATTGAGCCTATATAATCAGGGGAAACATCCCATTTGGTTCATGAGAACTCCCTTGACCTTCAATTTCACTCGACACACACATGCACTTAATCCTCCGATCATCTTCTTCCCTCGTGACATGCAACCTAGTCGATTGTTTTATTCTAAGCACTATCAATCAAAATTAATTAAGGATTAGTCATCACTGTCACATTAAGAAGCTTCATACACGATCGATTGAATCATAACATCAACATCATATCGAATCAAGTCGGGTACTCAGTCGCGACCATCTTGTCTTCTTATTCTTATCAAATCATATGCTAACCAGGTAATTGTTTACATTAACAGTCTCGTATATGCACGATAATCATATGGCTTAAACTTGATTATGGCCATGTTTGGCATTCCATTTGAGAAGTTAATTTTGAATTTTGAAAAGTAGTTTTTCAGAAGTTAAAAATTTTAACTTTTTAAAACTACTTTTCAACTCATATCTCCATCTTCATCCAAACACATATACATCTCATTTTAACTTATTTCTACTTCAAAAGTCAAAAGTAGCTTTTAATAAGCAATCCTAAACACCAACTCTACTATAGATTCAAAATGATGCTTAATGTGAATCAAATCGAGGGTTTATTTGAGATTTGGAATTTTTATTAAATGTTGTTTTCTATTTTGTAAATCTAATATAAACCAGAATTTGGTCTTTGGCTCGTTGGTTAAAGCTTTCCACCTAAGTAGAAGGGACTTAAGTTTGACCCCGAGTACTCCCTTTCTGTTTTAAAAGTATTCTTTTAAATAGTATTATTTCAGAATATATTAATATAGTACTATATTAATATTAGAAAAGAAGTTTTGTTAATTAAATATTTATTTTGAAAACTTCAAATATTATAATTTCACAAATTATTATCTTTTAATGATTATAAATATGATTAAAACATTATTAGTTCATTAATAAAGTCTTAAATTTTATAAAAGGGTATTTTAAATCATTTATAAATTATTCTAAACTAATATTTTTCAAACATTTAACTAATTAATTATTCAATTAAATATATGACCAAGTTTTTGAATAATTAATTATTTCTTTTTCACACTTTAATACTCAATATTTATTTAATCTTATTATAAATTAAATATTTAAGTAATACTTAATTATTCAATTTCACTAATGATTCATTATCAATTTTAGTTTTAATCTTTACTTAATCAAGATATAATTGGTTACCTCATTTTATTAAAAAAAACTATGAAAACCCTAAATCACAATTGAAACCTTAATTCTTTAGTCCATAAATTAGATTATCATTCTAATTCTTAACTAGTCCATTCCTTAGGTTGACTTGTGATGATTTTGCTGTACATTCTAGCTATTCACTATTATAATTTTATTTAACTATCAATATGAGTATTCATTACCTATTTTCATGTGTTTTATATTTTAAAAAAAAATCACGTTATTCATATTCGATCATTGTTATTCTGTTTTAAAATTCAATTCAAAACATGTCATGTTATTTCTTGCAATTATGTGCTTATAATTAGATAAGTAGATGATAACATAATCATTAATTTGTGCAATCACGATATAGATCTGTTGGTTTGACAAACTCATCCCATATGATTATTTGAGTGGTGATGATAGATCTATTAGTTTGACAAACCCATCCCATATGATTATTCGAGTGGTGATTGGAACAGAATTCAATCAATCAATCATAATGCTTCGTTTGCGAAACGAGTCAATTTAGTCATTAGGTTTGATTGTGCCTGGTTAGTCTTTTATGTTACACTATTTCCCTTATAAGTCTTGACTTTATCATGTGAATTGATTATTTTTAATCAATTTAATCAATCTATATATGTATGCAACTGTTTTTTACTCATTGGCTAATTCGTTAGCTATGTGACATCCGGTAATTTTCCGTTACCAAAACTCCGTTAGTTCCGTTAAGTCTTGCGTACACGTGTCGTGAGCACACACTAGTTGTCGTTTAACGTTGATGACCTAATAATAATTAATAATGTTAATTTAATAATAATCTAGTTGATTAGATGATTATTGTGTTATGCTTATGTGTTTACGCGATTTAAATGTTAACGGTAAATTTTATCGCGTAACGTGGAAACGCGTGTGTTAATTCGGGTGTTGTGTGTTTTTATAAAGATAAAATAGATAATTGTTAGTATTAGTTTATATAGTTATTAAGTGGTTAAAAACACTTTTAAAAACGGGTTTAATGCTACTTTTTATAAATATATAAAAACACAAGGATTAAAGGGGTAATTAGTAAAAATTAATTAAAACAAAACCCTAACCACCCCTCCCCCACACCCATCGATCGTGACCAACAGCCCCCATCCCTCTCCCTTGCGAAATCAGCCAAGAACCAAGCATTAGGAGGCTGATTTGAACGATTTCAAGCAACATAATACGTTAAAAACATCAATTACAAGCCATCTCAAGTTTAAAGGTTAGATTTTTATGGGTTTTTCATGTATGTTGATATGGTCGAGACCCTAGCTGCGAATTGGGTGTTCATGATGCTGAATTTTGATCAATTGATGATGTTAACATGTTAGTTAGATTGTATACATGTTAGTTAACGTTGATTATGCAAGAAAATTACGTTTTTGATTGGTTGTTCATACTTTTTGATGAAGATGAACCCTAATTTCGAAATTGATGATGATAATGTGAAATTGATGATTGTTAGATGAATGCATGATGATTAGTAGGTTGTATGAATGCTAGGAAACATTGATTTTGCAAGAAATCGATGAATTGAGAGTTTTGTTCACGGGTTACTAATAATAGTAACTTTATTTGGCATGTAATGTGGAATTTTCAATGTAGTGATGTTATGGATGTGTTTATGATGTTGATTAGGCGCTAGATTGTTGAGATGAATGCTAGAAATCTTGGAATGAATGTTGTTGTTCATATCTTGCCAAAAGTAGAAACTTTTATCTATGATGATTGTTGAATTATGATAGTTGGAGGTTGTTGATCATGTTTAGATGTTGTTATGAACTTGAAATAGTATATTATTGATGAATTATGGATACATTGGGTGTTTAGTAGATTTTGGGATGTACTTTCCCAAAAGGGAAACTTTATTTTGGATGAACCTTGGATATTGGGAATTGGACATGTTCATGGCATTAGGATCATGCTAGAATGTTTGTTGTGGACGCCTAACGTGATAGAACCTGTTAATTAGGTTGCATGGAATGTCTATTTGGTTATGTGTGGTTTATGTGTGGTTTATGTACTTTGATGATCATGTATGGTATTGAATGATTGATTAGTAACTAGGATATCATGTTTGGGACTGGAAATCAATCATCTTGATATATGTTGTATGTAATGGACATGTTGAATGTGTTGTGGTTAGTATGGATGATTAATTGGTAAATTATCTGTTTTGACCTGTATATGCTAATTCATGGTTATAGGTCATATGAGTAGGTTATGCATGGTTTGACCTTTATATGATACACTAGTGGTGTTATGGATACACTGAGCATGCTAGATGTTAAGGACTTACATAGCTTGTATGATATTTACATAGTATGGTGATCTATGCAATGCATTGGGACGTTAACCATATATGATGTATACTCATGTCTGTTTAAATGGTTTACAACACATAATGTCACCAACGGGTCAAACGGGTCAACTAGGTCACATGTATGTTGTCTTTATAAAACCTTGAATTCTTTGATTGTAAAGCACTTAGAGTTTCCTTGGGATTTCTGTGTACATGTACTTATGTACTTGTGTATTCTAGGTAACCTTTGAAGGTTGTCTTTCCACTTGTTCTTGTCAAGTTAAGCCTTGGATATCTATCACGCGTATCAGGTGAGTTCATGCCCCACTATTTACTTAACCTCTTTTGGGGGAGATAGCATACTGGTAACTTTACTAACGCTTTATATATTTAAGATGTGTATAATATTAATATAGTGTTGTTTACCATGATAAAGTCCTCACACTTTCGAATTGTTAATATTGAATAGCGGGGAAATTTGTGTAGTACTACTGAGTCTGACGAGCCCCACCTGTGTGACTCGAGGTCAACCGGGTGCAATTTATCCTATGAACATTTGTCACGACATGGTAAGGCGTGACAGGAGGCAAAAACTATCACAGTCAGCTTCAATTGCGAAATCACTATGAATAAATATTTGTTGTTAATAGACTAGCTATCTGTTACAATACACATGCTTATATATATCACAACTGTTAAACTATTTATGTTTAAACGCAAACTCTTGAACTCACCAACCATTGTGTTGACATTTTAGTATGCTATTCTCAGGTCAATAATCCAGCTTGCCAATAGGAGCACTGCATGGGTCGAGCATGCATTTTGAGACTTAGACTATAAACGCATTTACTTTCCTTTACATTTTGGGTTTTAAACAATTGGTTGGTGCAAGTTTTGCCATATTATACATTTTTATATTTTGGGTTGTTTTATCTACAATACGCTTCCTCATGGTTTTAAAGTTTGAACTTTGGTTTGTTTTATTTAAAAGTTGGCATATAGAGTCGTTCCGAGTAACTATTGACTGTGATCCTAGTTTGTTCACACGCCTCGCGGTAAAACTCCGCATGTGGATTTTGAGGGTGTGACAAGCTAAATGCCGCCTAAATCATTAGTTTTTCACATGATTTTACGAAATAAAGTTTAGATGATTTCTTCATGCTCATTTTGGATTTAAACCTAGATTAATGAAAGAATTTAGCTATGTTTATTTGAATTATTTTTTGATTGTATTGAATTATATGATTAGTTTTATTTAATGAAAATGACATAGAATATTATTTCAATTTATATATTACCATGAGCTCTGGACAAGAGATTCACATTATCTGCCTCGATTATTCTGCTATTGGTTAGGGTGTGTCAGTAATGACCAACATTAACTTACCATCACTCACATAAAAAATCATTTTATTAATATGTGTAACTAGCTTGGATACATCCCCAAAAGCAATTAAAAGAATGGTACAGTTATACTCACTTTGATGAGCTACCTGATCCGGGTCCATACACTAGTAGACGAGTTCCACAAGCGTTTTACAACCCTTTAACACATTAACCTTCACGTCAACACATTAACTCATTGATGGTGAAATCCCTTGGCTCATCCTACCCGATAAAATCACCGACCTACCCTAGTCATGTCTTTGACCTCGGGATAGATTCTCCAACTCATGTTGATTCTTTTATCATAGTTCTTGATGAAAATGCGTCGAAAATCTAGGGCTTATGCACACTTCCGACACAGTGACCAGACGGACTTAACCACCACACGAATTCCTTATCGTGTAAACTCCTGTGAAATCCTCACGGTTATGGAAAGACATTACATTACTCATTTCACACATATACCGGATATCATCCCGTGACAAATCCATTTATCCAAAAAGTGGTTATTTCCTTTACCACAATATCCATATGAATGTTAACCTCTTAGACACTAGTTTGGGTCTTTCCAAAACCCTGGTTTACCTTAATATGTCATAATGATACATAATGTGGAGGTATAGAACCTTACCACAACATTCTAAGCCATCTGATGATTTTTGACATCTACAGTTCCAACACCAAGTGATCCAACACTACAACGAAGTTACACACGTCACATGTACGCTCACATATGGCCATAATTCGTATTTACAAGAGTTAAAGGTTTACCGAAGAGAACCGAGCCTCCAAACATCGATTCTAAGCCAAAAAAACCACCACAAACCCAATCGTCACATCGAGTCTTCCAACGAGCTAAACCGTAAAGAGAGAATGGAGGTCATCTAGAAAGAGAGATCACCAAGAGTGATGGTTTCAAATGGGTAAAAATCAGGATTTTAGGTTTCTATACCTGTTTTTCCCGACTGGGCTCCTTGGCAAACCGTTAAGTTGACCCGCGCGATCCGAACTAGCATAAAAAGGCATATTCAAATCTTGTATATAGAATATTCACATCTATAAATGGAATATTTATCGCAGACCTTTATGTCCTACCTTGACGGTGCACAGCCACTTTAGCGGACCTCCCTTCGAACCCTTGGCGGTCCACTATGAAACCTGTTCCCTGGTCCCTAACTCTTTTTCTTGGCGAATCGTCA
This sequence comes from Flaveria linearis, assembly GCA_024085815.1. Classification (NCBI taxonomy): domain Eukaryota; kingdom Viridiplantae; phylum Streptophyta; class Magnoliopsida; order Asterales; family Asteraceae; genus Flaveria; species Flaveria linearis. The sequence goes on from CM044010.1 coordinate 78,243,168, forward strand.
TCCTCGACCTATGTAATCCATGGCGGTCTGCTATGGTTAGATGTTCCTAAATCCTTGGGAATTTCATGCACATCCTTTCCATTCTCGTTTCCGATGCGTTTATTCCCGTGATTATCGGTCTATTAGACTAGCAGGTCATAAATTCTATTAGTTGGTCTTCTATTTTCATTTGTCTTGAGCATTTTATTCCTCAAATTAAAGTAACCAATTCATATATTTAATTATATAATCAAATCCTCTCATTAGGAGGTATTTCAACATTATGGGTTGAATTCAAAAATATTCATGTATTTCAATAATGATTCACACCCTTACCTGTTCACATTGCTTATAAAATAAGAAAAGCATTAGACTTTAAGATGTATAATAGGTAACAACCATAAACTCTAAAGTCTCGAGTCTTCATATTCTCTTGTTAGCATTCCCACGATGCTAGGTTTGGCGTAAACCTTATTGAGATATAAGATGTGCATATCATTTTTTCTAAAAATGGTTTTGAAAATAAAACTTCAGTAACAAAACATTTTTTATAATATCAAAAAAACATTTTAATATCAATAATCATTAAAACAACTTATTTTATAGATGTCCTATTTATTAACAAGGCCCACATTCGGTGGCTGATATACTCTAAATTCTTCCGATTCTTATATGATGAAATGATTTTGGTGCACAGTAGCACACAGTTAGTGATAGGGAATAGAATAGAATTCGTGTCCCCATTCATTTGATTGTGTACAATATATAGAATACATTCTTGACCTATTCTAGGAATGATGTAATCACAATAATTACAAATAATGGTGATCCTAAATTATAGGCTAAATCATAGTCTATTATACCCCCGCAGTCAAAGCTGGAGGTGAACGAATGCTTAGACTGGATCTGAAATCTTCAAACAGTTGACGTGGGAGACCTTTGGTGAATATATCTGCAATTTGAAAGCGTGACGCCACATGGTGAACACGCACGAGCCCGCGTTGGACTTGTTCTCGGACAAAATGAATATCAAGTTCAATATGTTTGGTCCGTTGGTGCTGAACGGGATTCCCGGATAAGTAGACTGCACTTACATTGTCACACTACACAATTGTGGCTTTAGACGGCGGGTGATGTAATTCAAGAAGTAGATTTCGTAACCAACAAATTTCAGCCACAACATTGGCAACACCTCTGTATTCGGCTTCTGCACTCGACCTAGAAACCGTGGGTTGGCGTTTTGAAGACCAGGAGATAAGATTATCGCCATAATAAACGCAATAGCCTGATGTAGATTTGCGTGTGTCAGGACAGCCGGCCCAATCGGCATCAGTGTAGGCTGTCAAAGAGGTACAGGAGGACGGGCCTACAGTTAGACCGAAAGAAGCAGTTCCCTTTAGGTATCGAATGATGCGTTTTAAAGCATGCCAATGGGTAGTCATAGGGGCGTGCATATGCATACAAATTTGTTGAACGGCATAACTGATGTCCGGGCGAGTGAAGGTGAGGTATTGAAGAGCACCTGCAAGGCTACGGTATAGCAAAGGATCCTCATAAGGAGTACCGGAAGTGGAACTGAGCTTGGCTTGAGTGTCAACAGGTGTGTCAACTGGTTTACAGGACTGCATGCCAGCCCGTTTGATGATGTCATGGGCATATGTTTGCTGAGAGAGGAACATGGTATTGTTGTTTCTGGTAACAGAGATGCCCAAGAAGTAGCTGAGAGGACCAAGATCTTTCATAGCAAACTCGCTTGCAAGGTTTGTCATAAGCTGCTGACGTAGTGAAGTGGAAGATGTGATGAGAAGAATATCGTCCACATATAGGAGCAAGTAGGCAGTCTGAGTACCTTGCTGAAATACAAATAGGGAGTTGTCGCAACCACTCTGATGAAAACCCAGCTGAAGAACATAATCGGTAAATCGTTGATACCAAGCCCGTGGGGCTTGCTTTAGCCCGTAAAGAGATTTCTTCAGTTTACACACATGGTTTGGAAAATCACGATGGCGAAAGCCCATGGGCTGATACATGTAGACTGTTTCATTGAGCTTGCCATGAAGGAAGGCGTTAGTGATATCAAGTTGATGGATTTGCCAAGACTTAGTGAGTGCAAGAGTGAGGACTGTCCATATAGTGGCCGGTTTAACTACCGGACTGAAAGTTTCTCCACAGTCAATGCCAACCTGCTGTAACCTGCCATCACAAACCAAGCGAGCCTTATACCGTTCTAAGGAGCCATCAGCATTAAATTTATGTTTAAAGAGCCACATGCTGCGAATTATGTTGATTTGAGGGTGTCTGGGAACTAACTCCCAAGTCTCATTTTTAATAAGGGCATTAAATTCGTCAGTCATGGCTTTGTGCCATTCCGGTGAGGACAAGGCATGGGTGGGGTTTTTCGGTATAGGGATGAGTGGTGAGGTGTGGAGATCGAATAGTTGCCTTGGTTTGGAAATCCCATCCATCGCACGAGTTCGCATTGTGCGAGTTGTGGTTATGGCAGGAGGGGGCGGGGCAGCTGTGGTGTTTTGAGGAGGTAGGTTGGAGTGTGCCGTAGCAGGTGTAGTGGGGGGAGTGTTATGGGCCGGTTCAGGGTGTATGGGCTGAGATGAAGGTGGGCCGGTTAAAGGGTTATGGGGAGAGGGTCATGAGGTGCTTTGAGGGTCCGGGGGACTTGAGGGATTGGTAGGGAAGTTTGGGTGGGTCGAGACAGTAGGATGGGCCGGATTGTTTAAAGTGGCGGATTGAAGCTGGGTCCAAAGTTGTGGGTAAAGGGGAGCATCAAGAAAGGAATAAGAGGTGGTGGGCGAGGTGATATGTTTAAAGGGAAAGATGGTTTCATCAAACAGGACATGACGGGAAATGGTGATTTGGTTAGTGTCGAGGTTGAAACATTTGTAACCTCGGTGTAGGGTGGGGTAGCCGAGAAAAACACAAGGGTGAGATCGTGGTTCGAGTTTATGGGTGGTGGTTGATGGGATAAGGGGATAACAAAGGGAGCCAAAGACACGGAGGTGATCATATGATGGTGTGCGACGGTATAGTAATTCGGTGGGTGTGAAGTTTTTATGTGTTTTGCTTGGTAAGATGTTATGGAGATATGTGGCAATTTCTAAGGCATGGGGCCAAAAGGAAGGTGGTAGGGAAGCATGGGTCAAAAGGGTACGAATTATGTTATTGATGGAGCGGATTTTGCGTTCCGCCTTTCCATTTTGGGAAGATGTGTGTGGGCATGAGAGACGGAAAATCATTCCATTTTGTGCACAAAATTGTTTAAAGTTATTATTTACATATTCGGTGCCGTTGTCACATTGGAATGTTTTGATTGGATGTTCAAATTGGGTTTTGATCTGGTTATAGAAATTGGTAAAAATATGATAAACCTGTGATTTTTGAGCAAGTGGGTATGTCCAAAGAAAATTGGTACGGTCATCTAAAAATAGTATATAATACCGGTGACCGCCCGTGCTAAGGACGGGGGAGGTCCATAAGTCACTATGGATAATGTCAAATGGAAAATATGTGCAAGAAGTAGAAGAATTAAAAGGCAAACGAATACACTTTCCCAAAACACATGATTGACATAAGTTTTTATTTGTTTTGCCATAACCAATTGAACTAGAATTCTTAAGAGAATGCAATAAATCAGGTCCTGGGTGGCCAAGACGTTGATGCCAGAGTTGGTGTGAAAGAACAGCAAAGGCAGCAGGGGAAGTTTGTTGTGAAGCGGGTGGTGGCAGCAACGGATAGAGATCACCGGTGCTGTTGCAGCGAAGGATAGGGATCCGGGTCTTGAGATCCTTCACAAGAAAGCCAAATGGGTCAAATTCTATGGAAAGAGAGTTGTCGGTCGTGAGACGACGGACGGAAATCAGGTTTTTAATTAGTTTGGGAGAGTATAAAACATTATTTAGTTTGAAGGGTGGGTAGGGTGGTGGTAAAATTTGATTTCCCTATCCAGTCACCGGGATGGTTTTACCATCACCGACAATAATATGTTGTAAAATGCCATTATTAAAAGAAGAGTGGGAGTTACCTGAGGGGAGTTGCATGTGCCCAGACGCCCCGGTATCCATCAGAGAGTTCCCGTCCGGCTGATTGAGGCTCATAGTATACATGGCTTGTTCTATGTTTGTTGGAGTGTATGCCATGTGAGCTGACTGATTTGGTCTCGGTCCGAGTAAACCTGTTGCTGGATTGGTGCCTGTGGGCTGATTTGTGGTGGGATAAGGACATGGAGGCATGGGCCAAGGTGTCCAGGAGGGGTTCGATGATTGGGCAGCCCATGGGGAGTGACCAAAAGTCCACAATTGGTTTGGAGAATATGGTTGTTGGTTTTAGTTGAAGCCACGACCCCTGCCCCACGACGAGCGTCCGCGACCTCGTCCTCTTGACCTGCCTCGACCACGGTTGCGGTCCGAAGAATACGAGTGGTTTGGTGAGTAGGTGTTGGGTGACGGGTTGGTTGGTGGATTGGTGGTGGAGTTTTGGCTAGAGTGAGTTTGGGTGGTTTGGGTGTGAAGGGCCGTAGCGGCGGTGGAGGATGCATGAAGGGCTTGGTTCGCCTTACGAGTTTCATTGATACAAAGCTGTGAGCGAACTTCTGTGAAGGAGGGGAGTGGTTTGGTATTTTGAAGGACAAGAGCAATACCTTCATAGGATTCGGTTAAGCCGGCTAGAGTTTGTAAAACAAGATCTTGGTCACTGATAGGGGCATCAACATTGCTTAGTTGGTCGGCAAGAACCTTAAGTTCTTGGCAGTAGGATGCCATGGAAGTGAAGGTTTCTAATCGGGTGGTGGCGAATTTTTGTTTGAGATAGAGGGCTCTAGTGGCTTTGTTGTCTTGGAAGAGGGATTCGATAGCTTTCCATGCATCATAGGCTGTAGTTGATTTCTTAATGATGGTATTGAGAAGATCGGGTGTGATGGTGCCATAGATCCATTGAAGGACGATGGCATCCAACCGTTCCCATGAATCGAGAGCGGGTGGAGATGTGGTTTGATTATCTTTGTCGGTGGAAGAGGAGGCAGCGGGTGGTGGTTGACGGGGAGATAGGTGATCGGAGACAAGACACGCGGTGCAATGAATCCGAAATAATTCGGACCATGTATTGTATTGTGTGGATTCGGAGTCAAGAGTAATGGGAATGAGTGTTTTGATGTTTGTGACGGTGACTGCGGGATGGAGTTTGTTATCCATGGTGGGTGATCGGCGGAGAAAAACAAAAAAAAAATTCAGCTGTGAAGATGATGAAGGAAGAAGACGGCAGAAACAAGGGGATTAGGGTACCTAGCTTGATACCATGATAGGGAATATAATAGAATTCATGTCCCCATTCATTTGATTGTGTACAATATATAGAATACATTCTTGACCTATTCTAGGAATGATGTAATCACAATAATTACAAATAATGGTGATCCTAAATTATAGGCTAAATCATAGTCTATTAGTTAGCTACCCACTAAAGCATGCATTCTCAATCAATGTAAGTATTTTGTGTTATGATCGCTTAAACCCTTGTTTAATAAATTAATAAATATTATCACATGTTGTTTTATAATAATATAAATATTTATAAACAGACATTTCATAAACATGCTTAAAATCATTTGAAAAATATTATGCACATGGACCTAGCATACAAATGAAGTTTGAGAAAAACAAGTTCACCTTAATAGTCGGCTAGAATCCTAGCTTACAACTTTACTAAAATCTTGATAGCACCTTCACAATAGTTCCTTAGGCTTAACGGGATAGAACACAAGCTTACACAAGGTATAATAAGGGTATTGAGAATACAAGTGGCAAAAAGCACGTGTTTGGTGTGCTGAAATTCATCTGTAAATGCAGGCTTTTATAGCCTGGTCACATGCTCCATTACGGACCGCATAGCAGGGTAGTCACGTTCCTCGAACCAACCATCACGGCCAATGATATTCTTGGCGAATTAGATTTTGACACATGGCAACAGGTATCGCTTTCAAAGCCTCATCAGCAGATACGTGTAACTCCACAATAACACATGTCAACACATGATAATATTATGGGGCAACACGTAGCAGACCGTTATAGGGTAGCAAAGCGGTCTGCTATGCAATTTGAATCTTGAAATGCTAATTCATTCTTTGGTTGTTTGCCAAGCTTCCTAGTCGCGGTGCGCGACCAGGGTCAAAACCAATTCTTAAAAAGGAAATTTCATTTCAAACCTTGATCTTTTAATTTTAATTTCTCCATGTGCAAAACTGTCAAGGTGTTACAAATTAGCCATCGAGTATCGGACATGCCCTTGGGTATCAGGTATACCCATTAAATATCGGGTTATGAGCATAGCCGTAAGTACTGACCAATACCTATCGGGATGTCAAGTACATTTGTACAATTTTGTTTTTATATTTTGAAATATCCCATTTTAAATATCAAATACAATCATCTCTGTAAAATTCGTTGTATACATATTGATAATTTTCATCTTACCCCATCGTGGTTCTCCTAGTAATATTTCTAAAAGATATCAAAATATTCATGGACTATAGGGAAATATTCACTACGACACGTGTTTGTTATTGTATCAGTAATTAAGCTAAGAATCCTTTGCACTTATGAGCTATTAGTTTTAGAAAAATTGTGTGTAGAAATGATTTTAATAGATTTTCAGGGATGATAAGTGAGCTTAGTGTCACGACCTACCTAAAAACAAGTTGCGTTACTCGGGATTCCGGAATTTTCCAGCAAATTCCTGAGATTTCAAAGATTCAAGGAGTACCATAAAAATATCTCAAAATGTATCTAGAATTAACCATACAAAAATCTAGATGATTAGTCTAGAAATTTCCTTATAAATATCTTAGATACTTACTTAGAAATATCTAAGATATTTAATGCTAAGATAGTTCTAGATTAGAAATAATCTAGAACTTTAGACAAGTATAAATAGGTGATGAAGTCTTCATTTGTAAGCACCCAAAAACTCATACAAGTCTTGTGTAAACACACTTGTAAACCACTCTTGTACTAACCTTGTAAGCAATATAAAGCCATTTGTATTACGAGCTTCCAAACGCTTCCGTATCGTAACCTAAATTGTTACATCGTTTGGGTCACAAAGGCTGAACTTAGAGCAAGTCTAAGTGCCACACGAGAGTCGAAGAAATCACTCCGTGACAAGTGGTATCAGAGCCAGGTCGGTTCATTCGGGAATGGCAACCGAAACAACCAATTCGTAACCATGGAAGAGAAACGAGGGCAAGATGAATCCCAAAAGGGATCAAAGAAGGATCGAGGTACTTTCAAGGATCGTACCTTGGAAAAACGAGTCGGTGACATGGAGACAGGTCTTGTTGAGATAGGAACTCAAGTAGACTTGTGTTTCCAACGATTGGATGCTTTGGAGGAAGATTTCAGTGGGCTCCAGGAAGGATTCAAGGCTGCTGTGGAGCTACTTCGAGATGAAGTAAAGCTGATGATCAAAGATGCAATCAAAGATGTTACTACCAAGCTACAAAAAGACATGGATGAGCTGTCAAGCGACATGCATCGAAGTCTAATGGGCTTGGAAACTAAAATTGTTGATTGCAACAAGACATTGATCACGACTGGATGTAACGTCATGAACTTTACTCCGAGAGTTGAAATTCCCAAACCATCACCGTTTTTGGGCAAACGAGAAGCTCGGGCGGTCGATGACTTCATTTGGGAAATGGAGCAGTACCTAGGAGGGGTACAAATCCTTGACGACGCCATAAAAATCAAGACAACCACTATGTATCTCAAAGATACAGCAGCACTATGGTGGAGACGTCGAAGCATGGACATTGAACGAGGTACGTGCACAATCAAAACTTGGGCTGAGTTCATCCAAGAACTCAAAAGACAGTTTTATCCGGTAAATGCTGAGCACGAAGCTAGAAGTCGACTTCGTAAGCTCAAACAAACCGGGACAATCAAGGACTATGTTAAAGAGTTTACAACACTTGTCCTTAAGATCTCAGACTTATCGTATAAAGACTCCTTTTTCTACTTTCTCGATGGTCTGCAATCATGGGCCAAGATAGAGTTGGAGCGACGAAGTGTTCAAGATCTCGCTTCAGCCATCGCAATAGCTGAAAGCTTGATCGATCATAAAGAAAATCGACCATATAGGGCCATGAATGAGGAAAGTGACGATGAGAAAGGTGGGGGAGTTAAGCCCAATTATGATAAGAAGGTGGAAACAAGGAGACCACCACCATACGACAAAGAAAAGCGTCCTCCAAAATTTTGTTTCATATGTGACGGACCACATAATGCTCGGAACTACCCAAAGAAACAAAGTCTGCAAGCCATGGTGACCAGAACTGATGATGCATCCCACGAAGAAAAGGAGGTTCGTCTCGGGGCAATGCAACTACAAGTATTGAATGCTTTAACGGCACATGAAGGGAAGCCGTTAAAAATGGTTAAGTCCTGCCCAACGGAACACAAAGGCAACATCATGAACACGGAGGTGAAAGGACTTCGGTTTGTGAACTTGGAAATAAATGGACGACTTGCAAAGGCACTAGTCGATACTTGAGCAAGTCACAATTTCATAACGCGAGAAGAGGCTAAGAGACTCGGCTTAAGAATCTCCACACGAGAAGGATTTCTAAAAGACGCCAATGGTAACACAAAAGCGATCGAGGGAATGTCTTGGGATGTCAAGACTAAGATTGGTACATGGCAAGGCAAATTGTACTTCTCGATTGCACCATTGGGCGACTACAAGATCGTGCTCGGGATGGACTTTTTCCGAAAAGCAAAAGCCATTCCAGCAACATTTTTAAACACTTTGTACATCGTCCAAGGGGATAAGGTATACGCAGCAACGATGGAGTCAAGCCATCGAGGCAAAACACTATCCGTCTTGCAACTCACAAGCCGAGGGTCATGCAAGAAACACGACGAGGACGTCATGGGTTTAGGTGGGGGAGAATGTCACGACCTGCCTAAAAACAAGTTGCGTTACTCGGGATTCCGGAATTTTCCAGCAAATTTCCGAGATTTCAAAGATTCAAGGAGTACCATAAAAATATCTCAAAATGTATGTAGAATTAACCATACAAAAATCTAGATGTTTAGTCTAGAAATTTCCTTATAAATATCTTAGATACTTACTTAGAAATATCTAAGATATTTAGTGCTAAGATAGTTCTAGATTAGGAATAATCTAGAACTTTAGATAAGTATAAATAGGTGATGAAGTCTTCATTTGTAAGCACCCAAAAACTCATACAAGTCTTGTGTAAACACACTTGTAAACCACTCTTGTACTAACCTTGTAAGCAATACAAAGCCATTTGTATTACGAGCTTGCAAACGCTTCCGCATCGTAACCTAAATTGTTACATCGTTTGGGTCACAAAGGCTGAACTTAGAGCAAGTCTAAGTGCCACACGAGAGTCGAAGAAATCACTCCGTGACATTAGAATGATATCCAAGTGTAACATATTTTAAGTTGCATTTTATGGATGCCAATCGAGGTCAACCATTTTATGTCCACTTACATTAGTTGCAAGTTTACTTACAAACAATGTTAGTAAATTCAAAATGAACAATCTCAATAGATGTGAATAAAAATACCTTAATTTCATTTCCTTGAGTATGAATGACTTCAATAGAATCTAACATAACATATATAATCATAATGTATTTGACAAATACACAAAGACAGTACTAAATGAGTTGTCATAGTATTGCATGACATACAAACATCATATTCCATAAAATAAAGAGAGTGGAAATTTTACTTTTACATTGGTAGCATTGTGTGTCAAATAACCTATAAGATAACATATGTGTAGACTAACTTTGGTTATCATTCATGTTCCTCTTTCTACCACCGTCTAAATGCATCCACAATGATTTTCTTACAAGCTTCATATTCTTAACAAATTTTCTAGTTTTGCCGCGTCTATGAATTTCATATTAATGAATCAGTTTATAAAATTCAGAACTATCCGCCAAAAATTTTCTTTTAGGTTTTATTGATGGGACTGTTTAAATTAGACATAAAAAAGTGAATGAAAGAAGTAATAACCAAAGAGTAAATTAGAAAATGAGTGGAGTAAAATCTTGGGTGTCATGACTACTACTAAGTTAAAGTGATAATGTTATGTTGAACCTCATAAGAGTAGTTAGGTAGTAGGGTTGATTAATAAATAACAAGACGATTAAATAAAGAATGAATATGATGATGATATGTAGATCGGTAAATAAAGATCAATGTATTATATATTTATCCAAATATGAAAACATCCCTAGCAAATAGATCACGATGAGTCAAAGTACGAACAAAGACAATATGAAGGGGTTGTTTACCTTATAAGTTGATGTTTTGAGTAAACTTAGAGGTGCTAATCATGATGGTACATGGTGAGTAATACAATGACAAAGGATTAAAAGCAGATCATCATTTCACTTCATTTCATTTATGACATATTTGTTAAACAAAGAAAGTGAGACTAGAAAATCTCATGACACCCTTAAACCAATCAGACAAAAACCATCTTAATGATACCCTTAAACTAAAGCCCTCAACCAAACACCCAATTGCTGTTTATTTAAGTTATTCAAATGCTACCTAATAACTTGTTGAGGACTATCAAGTTATACCTTACAAGTAGGTTTGATGGAAATGAAGAGCTTATGTATATATTAAAAGAACACCAAATATATTAGTTTAAGATAAAAATAATACGTACAATATTATGAAAATATAAACAACAATCCTAAAGATGAATATATATGTTTAAAACATAGATTTTACCATCGATAAAACACATAATATAATATTATATAATATATAGATAAATTTGAAAAATAGATGGGACGTATTGCACTCATGATCATGATAAGTACGAGTTTTATAATTAGGTGAGATAAAAATATGAATAAATGTGGATATGAGTAGGTCTACATCAATAGATTTTTAATAAGTTTATGTATGATACAATATATTTTTAGATGGGGACATCAATGTCATTAAACGTGATACTGTATATTTTCGGATAATTTAGGTAATACCAAAGTAAAAGAAAGTGATCGGAAATTCAAGTTGTTTTAAAATTCTCGGAAGAGTCTAACTACAGAATTGTTGGTATGATTATTATTAGATGTGTAAACGAGTCAAGTCGGCTCGTAATATATCTACTCGAGATCGGCTTGAAAAAAGCTCGAATCGAGCCAAGCTTAAACGAGCTCAAGTCAAGCTCGAGCTCAGATTATTGCTCGTTTACTAAACGAACTCGAACCCGAGATTCAAGATATCGAGCTCAAGCTGGCTCGCGAGCCTAAACAAGCTTTTTGTTTATATAGTTTTTATTTACATATTAAATATATATAAATACATATTTACATAAATTATATTATTAAATATATTATTATGATAAAATAAATTATATTATTATGATAAAAATAGTTAAATAATATATATTATGTTATATAAAAAGTACGCTTATAAATAATTATAAAAGTAATTATAAAAAAATACAATTTTAATAATTTAACAATAAACAAGTGGAGCCTGGATAAATAATTATAAAAGTAATTTAAAAAAATAAAAATAATAATTTAACAATAAACAAGCCGAGCCGAGCCGAGTCGAGCTCGAGCTTGAAAATTTTCTAACGAGTCGAGCTCGAGCTTTATAAATAAAACTATAAACGAGCCGAGCTCGAGCTCGAGCTTCCTAAAACCAAAACGAGCCGAGCTCGAGTATTAGGAAACTCAGGCTCGGCTTGGCTCGTTTACACCATAATTATTATTGTGAGAATTCTTGTTCATAAAATGAAATTATTATTGGAACTTCAAATTTTTGATAACCTGACCCCATAATAAGTTTTATCGAATATACGAATACTAAAACATTATAACATTGAAAAAGATTTACCGTAAAATCTTACCATAACCATCTAGATTTGTATCAATGACATACCAAAATTTAATGGCATCAACTTAATTCTTTCAAACCCAAATCCTCAAACCATAAATACTACAAATCTAAAATTCAATTGTTATTATTTGTTGTGTGTCGAATTCAACAAATAAATAATAAAAAAATATGAACCTATCGTGCATACACTAAGAATAGTATAAGCGGAAGTAAGGTTCGTGTATTCAGAGATACATATCAATTATTTTATATAAAAAATATTTTAGCATAACACTATAGTTGGTTATGGGTTAAAGAAAATGAGAGTTTTAATTAAAAACTAAAACTAAAAGTAAATTGTAAAAATTAGAAAAATTCCAGCAAGCTGGCACGGCTGTGTTAAAACCGTGAAGGAAATTTCACGCGGCCGTGTTAAACTTCTGCCAGGAAAACAAAAATTGACGTTTTTTTATTTTTTAATTATAAAAAAGAATTACTAAAAACGTTAATTAAACTGTGAAGAAAATAAAAATATGAAAACTAATTAAAAAACTAAGGTAATTTCTTGATTCGATTCGGGTTACGATCATTAACGATTACGGTGCAATAATCCTTTATGCTTAATAATTTGTATCGATACTCGACATCACGCTGTTCGGATATCCACTCTTCTAATGTCTAATCAAGCGTAGTTCGTTGATTAGAGCCAACCCGCTACTCTAAGCTCATGCCATTCGGATCTTAGCGTTGGGGTTGCAACGATAGAAGTATCAATTATAATTAAACACACACGTCGTTTGGTATGTTTAACTACATTGTATGATTCTATAACAAGAATAAATTCATAAACAAACTCAAATCGTTTTCTTATATCAATAACTAAAAGTTTATTAAGGTATTAAGTTTTGAATAACGTTATCAGAAAAATTAATAAAGTGACCAATTTTATTAACAATCTAATATATATACCAGAGTATACGGGTTGAAGATCAAGAATCAAACAAACAAACAATTAAAATAAAAACATCTCATAAACGTTTCACATAATTTTAAACCAAATCAAAAAAAATTAAACCTTAATATTCAAACAAAAAGTGCTCTAGCCGACATGACGAATATGTTAATCAAACTAAAAGAAAACTTACAAACTAAAGTCAAATTAACTAAAGGATCTTCTAACAATTGGGAAATCACCAAGATTCCCTTGTTCTTCTGCAATAGTTGTCGACCAAGGTTCTCAATTCCCAGCTTTTTTTTTTTTTTTCTCCTCCAATTGCATGAATCTAGAAAACCAACTAAAACATACTAAAGTATATTTCATTCTATAAAATTACTATTATATAAAATAAAGGAAAAATGCATGCAAAGAATGCAAAATATACTCTAGAATTATAATAATTAACGTCTAAAAATATAACTAATATTATTATTGTTGATGTTGCTGTTATTATTGTTGGTGGTGCTAGTGTTGTTACTATTGTTGGTGTTGTTGTTGTTATTGTTGTTGGTCTGTTGTTGTTGGTGGTGGCGGCGGTGTTGCTAATTTTTTTGTTATTGTTTTTTCTGTTTTAGTGTTGTATTTGTTGGAATTTTAGTAATATTGGATTATATATATAAATATACATATTCATATTATACTATTTATAAATTAAACCTTATTAGTTAAAGTTTAGGCTAATTATGAAACATGAAATAAACTCAAGGGTTATAAAGTGAATATGTGTATTTGTTAAATCTTTGATCGACAATTTTATGGTTTGAGGAGAATTCCATTGTTCACACACAATCTACAGAGAGAAACCAAGAGCACTCTCAAGGCACAAAATCTTCATCAATTCAATTCAGGTTCTTGTTTCTACTTCTTGATCTTATCCGATTAAATCAATTGTATGTGCACAAATGGTTTAATCTGAAAGAGTAATCGATTTCAAGAACATCCTGGTGATTTAATTTCAATTTCAAGTTCTTTATCAAATTAGGGTTTCATAATTTGGTAATATTTTTCCTTCATAATTTCAACAAAGATTAAACCACTTGTTTGATTTAGTACTAATTATTGTGAAGTACAATTATCGTTTTTAATCCTGGATAATTGAAACTGTTTTCAATTGGATCGGTATCCAAATTGTTACGTAAATCCGATTATGTTTGACCACTTGTTGAATGTTGAATTTTGTGAATTATTGAAATGGTTTGTGATAATGGATCGGAAGTATGTTGTCAGTGGTGTGTATTGGGTGAATCAATGTTTTATTTACATTATTTGCACAACCAATGAACACATCATTCCGTTTGAAAACAAATGATAATAATTCATTTACATTATTTTACAATTCAAGTTTGAAAACAAGCAATAACAATAGTAAATCGATTTACTTCAGTGGGTTTTATTAGACCAAATATTGATTTTTCAGTGGGCTATAAACAATAAAAAATCATTTCCTTTAATGAATTAAATTGAATCAAAGAATGACTTTTTAAATTGTATTAGCAATTCAATTGAGATGGCTACGGGGGAATCGATTAAGGATATGTCTAGCAAGTTCTCAAAACTTGAAAATTTTGAGAGGCAAGACTTTAGAAGATGGAAGAAAAAAAATGCATTTTCTCTTAACAACTTTAAAGGTTGTGTATGTCTTGACCACTCCAATGCCTGAGGTAACTGAAGAGGAAAATCTTGATCAACAAAAAGGCGACTGAAGTGGGAAAATGATGACTATATATGTCGCGGGCATATTTTAAATGGGATGTGTGATGCACTCTTTGATGTATATCAAAATGTTGAGTCTGCCAAGGATTTGTGGGATTCTTTAGAAACCAAATATACGGCAGAAGATGCATCTAGTAAAAAGTTTCTTGTAAGTAACTTCAATTCTTACAAGATAACTGATAATAGGCCAATTATGGATCAATTTAATGAATTGCAACATATTCTTGGCCAATATGAGCAACATAAGATGTACATGGATGAGTCAATTGCAGTCTCTATCATAATTGACAAATTGCCCCATTATGGAAGGACTTTAAGCATACCTTGAAACACCAAAAAGAGGAGTTAAGTTTGGTTCAACTAGGTAGCCATATTAGGATTGAAGAATCTCTTAGGATTCAAGAATCTGGGAAATTGAAAGGGAAAATTGAAACAGGTCAAAACTCGGTTAACTTGGTTGAAAAAGATAGTAAGTTCTAGAAAGGAAATCAATTTAATGAAAAGAAAAGGAAAGCAAAATGGGGCTATCAAAAACCAAATAAGAAGCTTAATGAAGGATGTTGGAGATGTGGTAAGATGGGTCACAAGAAGAAGGATTGTCGCGTGAAGCTACCAGGTGGAAACAAGGGTTTAATTGGAGCCGGTCCAAGTGGGTCGAAGGATCCACCACCTCAACAAGGTAAGTTGTCTAATTCATCTTTAGATTCAATAAATCTAATTGAATGTGAGTCTTATAATCCAACTCAAACACACCAAAATGTAAATTTGTTACAAACTAATTTTTTTCAAAAAAATGGATTAGAAAGTAATAAAGGTGAAGTAAATTTTGGAGCACAAGCATCTCCGGCCCAAGTGCCTTCGGTTCTAATTAAGTCAAAGGCTATTGGGCTTAAGTCCATTATTGATAGCACTAAGGCTATTGCTGAATCATTGATGGTGACCGTGAATAATTCAAAAAGGTGTTCGAATATTAAATTGAATAAAGTCGAACACATTTCACTAATTGCTGAATCATTCTATGTACAGGATGATTTAACAGCTTGGTGGGTAGACTCGGGTGCTACTAGCCATGTTTGCAAGGATTCAAAGTGGTTCGTGGAACTAGAACTAATTGAAGATGGATCCTGTTGGGTTTGTTGGAACATAAAATCATAGTTTAACCTCTTAAACTTTCTGAAAACGCAGCGGAAGTATAGCTTTAAAACTCATTTTATAAGCTGAAAATTATGTTCTTCAAGTGACCATTCAAGTGTATAAAACAAACCCATAAATCAAAGGATCATTATATGTGAATGAACATGCTATGTGTACATAAAATAACACAATATGACAGCCACAATGGGCTGTCAAACTACCTCCTTCCAGCAGCATTAGGCCGACCAAATAAAGAAGATAAGAGGCTGAAATATGACCAAAAACTTCAAGCTTAGAAGTCCTCAAATGCTCACTCCCACAAGGCTCTAAGTAGGCATCTTGGTTGCTTGTTTTGGACATCAAAAACTCCAAAAGTAAGCTGCCAACAGGCCTTCAAAACCGTGACTGACTTTCAGGCAGCAAGATAGATGAAATGGGAGGATGGAAAACGACCAAGGTTCTAAGAGGAGGAACCCTCAAGTGTGTATACCCCAAGCCTCATTGCAAATACCTTCTTGTTAGGTAGAATACACCAAGAACAACACGAAACACTTCAAGAAAACCCTGAAATGAAGCTGCTGAAAACCCTCTTGTTCTTGCTAAAACCGTAGCTAGAGAGAGAGAGTGAGAGCTGAAGTTGTGTTGTTAGTTGCATGCTTGAATCATATTCATGGAGTGCATGATCTTCACACCAAGAACAATATGAAATCAGCTCAAGACAGCACAAGAAACCCTCTATTGTTGCTGCTGCATTCGTAAGATGAGAGAGAGATTGAGAGCTGAATTATGAGCTGAAAATTGGTCTTATGTTGCATGCATTTTAACTTTGAGAAGTGAGAGCATCTTTGTTGTTAGTGGAGTGTATACAAGAAAGAATATGTGTGTTGGATTCTCAAGAGAATCAAATGAGTTAGTGGAAACACATGACAAGTGCATGTGTCTTCCATATGGGACGGTTTTATGGTCATACCAAAGAGTTTTCTTATTCCCTTCATTATTAATACACACATATATATATTGCCTACTCTTTTAACTAGTTTATACAATTAACCAATTAATTATATAAGTAGTATACTCTCATTATTATTTAGTGTTATACAACTAATTTAAATAACACTTCAAATAATATCATTGAACAAAATATCCAAATAAATTGTTCCATCTCATATGCAACTTATTTAGAAAACCTATTTTCTAAATTGGTGTAAATATTTAATTGTACGATCATATCACTAATTAAATATTAATTGGTGTTTGCTAAGCTTGTTATTGGGTATAACCCGACTTGGATCATAACGTACTAACCACATCAATATTCTAAGTGTCTTGGGCACATAGAATCCTACAATCTCCCACTTGCCCAAGATTCATAGAAGATTGATGCAAGCAGTAAATAACGCCTAACAATGGTTTACTACCCTTAATACGCATGACTTATGGCCATTCAATAACATCATCCCATTCAAGTACCTTACTTGAAATGATTTAGGTGAATCAATCATCTATCCTTTTGTTACAGATGTCATGTTAGATCCAAGGACACAGAATGATCATTCCTTGTTGATTTAACTTAATCAGGCCTTAGACATCTAACTCTCAACGAATAAGAGGAACAAATTCCATCTTGACTACATACGTTTCTCACAAACACCTCATGTTATACCTGAACATACCCTTATGTACTGTCCACTATTTTAGGACAGTGAAGAATTAGCTCAAGGTATAATACTTTGTGAATATCAAAACCCAATATGTATCTCAGGTCGGAGGATACCAAATGATATTCGCCTTTACTCAAATTTACTTATGATCAATCGATAAGATTCCATGTAGTAAAATTTGAGATGCGGGTTAGTCCAATATTTGTATCCCACAAATATCTATGAACCTTGGTAGCAACCCATTGCTCCATATTCATCCTTATGTATATCAACCAATCCAAGTTCATAATAGTCTTACCCTCATACTTGTTCCCACAAGTATGAACGACTACGGACATTTATAGTAAATAATTTACTCATGGATTAAACATGCTAAATTGGAACATTAATTGAAACATTATAACCAACTAATTTTACTCAAATAATAAAGAGTTCCACATTTTCAAATACAAAATTTGATCAAGTCCAATCACTAGAATATCGAAGTCCTAAGGCACAAGTATGACTTTCATGCTTTGACCTTTCGAGGAGCTTCGTGAGTGGATCCGCAGTCTTTTGATCAAAGTGAACTTTGTGAATACATATCTTTCCCATTTCAACTTCATCCTTTATGTAGTTGAATCTCCGCTCATTGTGCCTAATCTTTTGCTGTGCACGGGATTCCTTGATTTGAGCAATCACACCCTCGTTATCACAAAAGATTTCTAAGGGGTCTTGAATGGTAGAGACCACCCTTAGATCGGTAATAAACCTTTTATTCATGCAGCTTCCAAAGCTGCTAATGAGGCGGCTATGTATTCCTATTTTGTAGTGGACAATGCTACCCTATTCATAATGGAGACACACCCGATTGTGATCGAGTCAGTTTGGAAACTCGCATCCGTGTAACCCTTTACAACGAGTTCCTCTTTCTCAGATCCGTATATTAGAAACATATCCTTAGTCCTCCTAAGGTATTTCAATATACTTTTAACAGCCATCCAATGGCTATTACCTGGATTCTGCTGATATCTTCTTGTCATGCTTAACGCGCATGACACGTCCGGTCTTAGTGCATATCATCGCATATATGATGGATCCTATAGCAGACGCATATGGGATGTCCTTCATACAATGTTGCTCATCCTTTGAGCTTGGACATTGAGATGCACTCAATATTATCCCTCTTTGAATAGGTACCATACCTTTCTTAGAGTTTTCCATCTTGAACCTTTTCAAGATTTTATCAATAAATGCACTTTGGTTTAGACCTATCAACCGCCTCGATCTATCCCTATAGATCTTTATTCCCAAAATATAGGCGACTTCACTTTCCAAGCCAGGTTTTAACACCTTCCATGGTTGGAATGTCCTTTCCATATAGTACCATGTCATCAACATACAATACTAAGAATGTGATTACACTCCCACTAGCCTTTTTATACACACAAGCCTTGTCAGTATCCAAGTTTCCATGCATATTTGTTTTCTTCTCAAAAACCCACTTGCATCCAACCGGTTTGGAGTTAAGTGGAGGGTCAACCAATTCCTAAACTTGGTTGTCATACATGGATTGTATCTCTACGTCCATGGCTTCCAGCCATTTGTCACAATCCGAATTGGACATTGCATCATAGTATGTAGTTGGCTCATCGGAGTCAACCTCATAGCATCCATCCATGAAAAATCCATATATTTCAGGTGGAATGCTAACTTTACCAGATCTTTGAACGTTTTGTATGTATTGATCAACCTCTTGATCATCATCAACAACCTCTTGTTGATAGCTAGTGTCAACCAAACGTGTATCGGCTTGTGGATCTTGATCTTCATCAAATTCCATTGTTCTATTCGTCACTCCTTCCATAAAGAACTTGGCTTCCAAGAACTCTGCCCTTCGAGCAATAAATTCCTTTTGCTATGTTGGATCAAAGAAGTAGTATCCTATACAGTCTTTGGGATATCCAACAAATATACACTTAGTGGATCGACTTTCAAATTTGTTTTGGGTGTTAAGCTTAACATAAGCTTTACTACCCATACCTTTAAATATGATAGCGATAGAACTCTTTCCATGCCATATTTCAAAAGGTGTCGAACCCACTTTCTTGGTTTGGGCCATATTCAAAATACGAGCCGTGGAGAGTAGTGCGAAAACCCAAGATGATAAAGGTGGTAAGCTCGTAGCCTTAATGAATTGAACCATATCCAAATAGGGTTCAGTTTCTCCTTTATCAGAATGAAGAACTTAGATAGTTATGTTAAGTTGATTTTCTACTTCATTATTGAAGATTTTGAACATTTCAAAAGCTTCATTCTTATGTGTCATCAAGTGCACACAATAATAGCGACTGTAATCGTCGGTAATAGTAATGAAGCACCTTTTCACCAATCTTTGTCATTGTCTTAAAAGGACCACATACATCCAAATGTATCATTTCTAATAAGTCTTTTGCATCACACTTATCAAATGAAACACTTTCATTTGTTTCCAAAAGACCATTCTTTTGAAGTGTTTGAATCCAATTCTTGTTTATGTGACCAAGATGACAATATCAAAGATAATAATAACTTAAACCGATTTTAAGTTTCTTTGTGCTTAATGTGTATAATGAGTTATTATAGGATGAATTATCATGAACTAATTCATGAATATCATTAAAATGCATATCCTTAAAATGAAATACATCATCCATAAAACTTAATACCATTATATACAAACTTTAAATCATGACCATATTGTTTTAAGAGGAAACATTAATTATGTTCCTAGTCAAACTAGGTGCATACAAAAGGTTTTGAGAACAACTTCCAAACCATTTGTAAGTCTCAAAATAGAGTTTTCCTCCTTGAAGTGCACACTTCTTTTGAACCCCTTTGCAACAATTGCAAGTATGAGTCTCACATCCAATATCCAATACCCATGTGTTTGAAGAAATGACATTTAATACAATGTGAATCATAAAAATTGTATTCGAAGTTTGCCTAGCATCCCTCTTATTTTTCAACTCCTTGAGATAGGAGGAACAATTCCCTTTTATTTTCCTATCTCTCCATGCTTAAAGTATGGATCGTTCTTCTTTACTTTAGGCTTCATAAGCTTAGGTTGTTGAGGTTTCGCTTTAACCTATGCTTTGATGTATTCCTTTCTTTTGGCAATAAATGCCTTAGGATCGAGATTGGCCATTTCTTATAGTCTCCCTCATTGATCGAGAGAATAGGTAGAACCTCTCTATCCATCCCTGCCTCGGTTACTTTGAGCATTGCATGAATTTCACCGATGCTCTCGTCCCACCCGTTCATATTACAGTTTATTATGAATGTCTCAAACCTTTAGTTGGGCAATCAAGGATCAAATCCTTGGCCAACTACTTTGAGACAGGACATTTAAGCATCTTGAGGCTATCAATGTGGCTTTTCATCTTAAGAATATTTAAGATGATATCGATTGGGTTTCTTCCATGTGACATGCATAAAGTGCTTGAACCGTTTCAAAGCAATCTTACTAATGTTTGTTGAAGGAACATTTCCTTCAACTAGATTATCATGTCATATGCCCTATGATGTTCCAAACCCTTTTGGAGTTCGGGAATCATATTCCCAACATGAGGTAGAAAACTAGCACAGAATCCTTAATGTGCTTAAGCCAATCGTCAAAAGTCCTTAACATCAACAGCGTTGGTTGGTGAGACATGGGTTCGTCAAGGACATAGGCCTTGACTCATTTTGATAACGATTCTCAGTGATAGGGTATGGACGGTCGGGGTGGTAGCATTATTGTTTGCGACCATTCTACAAAATTTACAAAGTTCTTATTAGTATTTCTTAAAATTTTATTTTAATTATTAATACCCTTTTATGTCTCATAGGCAATTAATAATTAAAATCTAGAATCCAACGTTACATTCAAATAATGGTTAGGTGACCTTTATCCCATTATTTAATTTAACAAGATAGTCGATATTTGACAATTGCAACATTTTGCAACTTCTAGCCTTTATGGGATCGGTTAAACATCTTATGTTTGGTTGGCATGTTTAATCCCATCAACACCATTGTACGCCATGCTTCGGTGACCCTATGCACATGGTTTCCAATTCAAGTCGTCCTACTTACACACACGTGTGAGTTTTCACATACAAGCGGTTAGGTGACCTTTATCCCACAAGTATGTTAGACTCACCTCAAACACACAAGTTCCCTATAAGTGGTTAGGTGACCTTTATCCCACAAATAGTTCTCAAGTGATTCGAGTGTCGTGTAAAAGGATGGTGTTAAACTTGTTTCAAAAGGGATTTTTGGTTTTCATTAATTCTAGTTTTAAAAACTCTATATACCTTGTATTTGCATGCTTTCAAATGCAAGGTATCCTATGGTTTATTTTTAATAAAACCTCTTTTATTAAATCATTAATCCTTTTAATAACCTTTTATTAACTACTTAATGATTATAAACCATAAATTTTTAGCTTGTTAAGTTTGCCAATGAGTTTGTTATGCATATCCAAATATCAAACAACAATCATACAACAAACAACCAAACAAGCATAATATTATCAACCACAATGTGCATAACCATAGCTACTATTGTGACCACACTTGTTTGCCATCACAAGTGTGGTCATTTGGTCTTTCCTAAGGGTTGAATACAACACAAAATAGAGGTCTTCATTTACTCCCACTTGAACTTGCATCCATATGCTTCAAGTCCTTCTTTTATTTCTTCTTCTTGTGCTTCCTTCCCGAGCATCTTCTTTTACAAAATATATATCCTAATACATATTTTCCAGTAAAAGAAAAACACTCCTAATCTATTATTACATCCCAATGAATAAATAGACAAATTACATTTTTAAACAAAGCACAAAAGAATAATATTACAACCTAATTGAAAACAACCAAAACAAACATTGCAAGCATCCAAACAACACAAGGCCAATGGCTAGGTTATGCACACTAACATCCAATGATCATATCATCCAAACATATAATGAAACCCCACTTAAAACCACCAAATTTCAGCCAACATAAACTGAAATTTTGGGTTTTAAACATTGTCCAAACAATCAACATTTCATAATATATATCTTTCAAGGTCTAATCACTAGCATGTGTGATATGACCTTGAAAGTTTGGGGAATCATTCAAACAAAACATAGCAGCCCAAAATCAGCCTATACTAAGTTTATAATCATCCTTTAAAACTAATTTTTAAAGGACAAGAACAAGCATGCTATTCATATAACCGGCTCTTGATGCCATTGTTGGGTTTGTTAGAACATAAAATCATAGTTTAACCTCTTAAACTTTCTGAAAACGCAGCGGAAGTATAGCTTTAAAACTCATTTTATAAGCTGAAAATTATGTTCTTCAAGTGACCATTCAAGTGTATAAAACAAACCCATAAATCAAAGGATCATTATATGTGAATGAACATGCTATGTGTACATAAAATAACAAAATAAGACAGCCACAATGGGCTGTCAAACTACCTCCTTCCAGCAGCTTTAGGCCGACCAAATAAAGAAGATAAGAGGCTGAAATATGACAAAAAACTTCAAGCTTAGAAGTCCTCAAATGCTCACTCCCACAAGGCTCTAAGTAGGCATCTTGGTTCCTTGGTTTTGGACATCAAAAACCCCAAAAGTAAGCTGCCAACAGGCCTTCAAAACCGTGACTGACTTTCAGGCAGCAAGATAGATGAAATGGGAGGATGGAAAACGACCAAGGTTCCAAGAGGAGGAACCCTCAAGTGTGTATACCCTAAGCCTCATTGAAAATACCTTCTTGTTAGGTAGAATACACCAAGAACAACACGAAACACTTCAAGAAAACCCTAAAATAAAGCTGCTGAAAACCCTCTTGTTCTTGCTAAAACCGTAGCTAGAGAGAGAGAGTGAGAGCTGAAGTTGTGTTGTTAGTTGCATGCTTGAATCATATTCATGGAGTGCATGATCTTCACACCAAGAACAATATGAAATCAGCTCAAGACAGCACAAGAAACCCTCTATTGTTGTTGCTGCATTCATAAGATGAGAGAGAGATTGAGACCTGAATTATGAGCTGAAAATTGGTCTTGTGTTGCATGCATTTTAACTTTGAGAAGTGAGAGCATCTTTGTTGTTAGTGGAGTGTAGACAAGAAAGCATGTGTATGTTGTATTCTCAAGAGAATCAAATGAGTTAGTGGAAACACATGACAAGTGCATGTGTCTTCCACATGGGACGGTTTTATGGTCATACCAAAGAGTTTTCTTATTCCCTTCATTATTAATACACACATATATATATTGCCTACTCTTTTAACTAGTTTATACAATTAACCAATTAATTATATAAGTAGTATACTCTCATTATTATTTAGTGTTATACAACCAATTTAAATAACACTTCAAATAATATCATTGAACAAAATATCCTAATAAATTGTTCCATCTCATATGCAACTTATTTAGAAAACCCATTTTCTAAATTGGTGTAAATATTTAATTGTATGATCATATCACTAATTAAATATTAATTGGTGTTTGCTAAGCTTGTTATTAGGTATAACCCGACTTGGATCATAACGTACTAACCACATCAATATTCTAAGTGTCTTGGGCACATAGAATCCTACAGATCCATGCTAAGGATGGAGAATGTATCATCCAAGCCTATCAAATGGATTGGAAAAGTCAAACGTTTATTTACTTCTGGGAAACAACTAATGTTAGATAATGTATTTTATGTACCGGGGATTCGAAAGAATCTTACATCCGGAATTGTGTTAAATAGTCATGGGTTTAGACAAGTAATAGAGTCGGATAAGTTTGTGTTGTCAAAACATGGTGTGTTTGTTGGATTTGAATATCTATCTAGTGGTATGTTTAAACTTAATATTCATATACCATTTGATAATGAATCTATTTACATGACATCTTCATCTTCATATAATAATAAGGTAGATTATATATCTAACTTGTGGCATGCTAGATTAGGACATATTAACTATCCTAGAATGCAAGACATGGCAAAAATGAGTCTAATACCCGGTTTTGATATGACCAATAATAAATGTTATACGTGCCAGTTAACAAAAATAACAAGAAAACCTTTTAAAGATGTAAAAAGGGATTCTCGCGTATTAGATCTCATTCATTCTGACTTATGTGATTTTCACAGTACGCCATCATTAGGAAATAATAAATATGTAATCACATTTATTGATGATGCAACTAGATATTGTTATGTCTACTTATTACATGGAAAAGATGAGGCTCTTGATAAATTTAAAATTTATAAACAAGAGGTTGAACTGTTTCATGGTGATTTGATTAAGACCCTCAGAACAGATCGGGGAGGGGAGTATTATGATCTGGTGTATTTTCAGACCACTGGAATCATACATCAGACCACTGGAATCATACATCAGGCCACAGCACCGTATACACCTCAACAAAATGGTATGGCAGAAAGAAAGAATAGAACCTTAAAAGAAATGGTCAATTTTTTGTTATCTTATTCAGGTTTGAGTGATGGGTTTTGGGGAGATGCAATGCTGACTGCATGTTATTTATTAAATAGAACTCCCAATAAGAAAAGCCAAATAACTCCGTATGAGTTATGGAATAAAAGATCTCCAAATCTGCATTATCTTCGAGTTTTGGGATGTAGGGCAATTGTACGCCTTACTGATCCTAAAAGAAAGAATCTAGGTGAGAAAGGCATAGATTGCATCTTTATTGGATATGCTGCTAACTCAAAAGCATATAGGTTCTATGTAATAGAACCAAATGATTCAGTGTGTATTAATACTGTGATTGAATCTAGAGATGCTATCTTTGATGAGGAAAGATTTATATCAATACCTAGACCTATTGATGTGGGTCAACACTCACGAAGTAGGATGAGTGATTCTACTAATAATATAGTTCTTCCTCCCGAGCCTAAAAGAAGTGCTAGAACTAGAAAGGCAAAGTCATTTGGAGATGATTTTCAACTATATTTAATAGAAGGTTCTAGAGATGAAATTAGACACCAATATCAATATTGTTTCATAGTAGAGGAAGATCCAAAGACTTTTGGTGAAGATATGGCTTCAAGAGATGCAAATTTTTGGATGGAAGCTATACAAGATGAAATTGATTCCATCATGCACAATAAAACTTGGAAACTTACTGATTTGCCTCCAGGGTGTAAACCTTTAGGGTGTAAATGGATTTTCAAGAAGAAGGTAAAGGTAGATGGGAGTATAGGTAAATATAAAGCCCGTTTGGTCATACAAGGCTTTAGACAAAAAGAAGGGATAGACTTCTTTGACACTTATGCTCCAGTTGCAAGAATATCTACTATAAGATTATTGTTAGCTCTAGCAGCTATACATAATCTTATAATATATCAAATGGATGTTAAAACTGCTTTCTTAAATGGTGAATTAGATGAAGAAATATATATGTAACAACCTAAAGGTTTTGTTGTACCTGGACAAGAGCACAAAGTGTGTAAGCTAATTAAGTCTTTTTATGGCTTAAAACAAGCTCCTAAACAATGGCATCAAAAGTTTGATGAGGTTGTCCTGTCAGATGGTTTTATCCTAAACCAAGCTGATAAGTGTGTTTACAGTAAATTTGATTCTTCTGGAAAAGGAGTCATAATATGTTTATATGTTGATGACATGTTGATCTTTGGTACAGATCAAGGACAAGTTGATAAAACTAAGGAGTTTTTATCATCAAGATTTGCCATGAAAGATATGGGGGAGGCGGAAGTAATTGTTGGAATAAGAATAACCCGAGGTAGCAATGGAATTACTATCTCTCAATCACATTACATTGAGAAGATATTAAATAAATTCAATTGTTTGAATTCCTCACCTATTAGAACTCCTATAGATCCTACTGTTAAGCTTATGTCAAATCAAGGAAATCCCATTGCTTAGTTGGATTATACCAAGGCAATAGGATGTTTGATGTATGGTATGGTTAGTACAAGACCTGATATAGCTTATGCAGTGGGAAGATTGAGCAGGTACACAAGTAATCCAAGCTCACATCACTGGCAAGCAGTAAATAGACTGTTTAAGTACCTAAAAGGAACCATGAACTATGGTTTTTGTTATTCAGGTTCACCGCCTATTTTGCAAGGGTTTTCAGATGCAAGTTGGATAATGAATTTAGAAGATCATTCACCTACTAGTGGATGGGTATTTCTACTAGGTGGAGGTGCAATTTCTTGGGCATCTAAACAAACTCTACAATGGAGTCTGAGTTTGTAGCTTTAGCTTCAGTCGGAAAAGAAGCTGAATGGTTAAGAAATTTGTTGTATGAAATTCCATTATGGCCTAAACCTACATCACCTATTTCAATAAGGTGTGATAGTGCCGCTACACTGGCTAAGGCATATAGTCAAGTGTATAATGGAAAGTCTAGACACTTAGGTGTAAGACATAGCATGGTTAGAGAACTATCATGAATGGAATAATATCTGTTGAGTTTATAAAATCTCAACACAACATGGCTGATCATTTAACCAAAGGGTTAGGAAGAGATCTCGTGAATAAATCAGCCATAGGGATGGGTGTAAAGTCCATTCTTAGTATTTCATGTTAAGATACCCAATTCCCATTTAATACAATGTTAAATGATGATATCAATATGGAAGGCTTGTCATGAGATATTGGAACACAACATAGCATCCCAAGGTATGTGTTCAGACTGCAAGATAAAGAAGGTTGAACATAGTTTCTTAATAGTTCTTTGGTAAATTGCATTTGCAGGTGCAAGATGAGAACTACCTATAAGGGTATGAAGTTTAGCCGCTTCAAGAAGCTTGGACTTGGCTTTGATATGCTCTTTGAAGGATGGGACATAGGCTAGTAAAACATTATGTCAAGTTAGAACTATAGAATTGTGAATTTATGTGTGTATTACCTTCAAGTATTCAGATGGATAGAATAGGTTCAATCATTGCGACACCTTGATATTTGAATATTTGGATCGCGTAATATACTAATGTGAAATTCAATCCGTAGGATATTTCGTTTATGCATAAGTTTGATTATGGTGAAATTTACTTGTGTTGATCATGAATATTACTAAAATGGGGGAGCAATGTTGGAATTTTAGTAATATTGGATTATATATATAAATATACATATTCATATTATACTATTTATAAATTAAACCTTATTAGTTAAAGTTTAGGCTAATTATGAAACATGAAATAAACACAAGGGGTATAAAGTGAATATGTGTGTTTGTTAAATCTTTGATCGACAGTTTTATGGTTTGAGGAGAATTCCATTGTTCACACACAATCTACAGAGAGAAACCAAGAGCACTCTCAAGGCACAAAATCTTCATCAATTCAATTCAGGTTCTTGTTTCTACTTCTTGATCTTATCCGATTAAATCAATTGTAAGTGCACAAATGGTTTAATCTGAAAGAGTAATCGATTTCAAGAACATCCTAGTGATTTAATTTCAATTTCAAGTTCTTTATCAAATTAGGGTTTGATAATTTGGTAATATTTTCCCTTCCTAATTTCAACATAATTGTTGTTGTTGTTGTTTTGTTGTTGCTGCTGCTTTTCTACTATTGCTGATATTGTTTTTGTTACTATTGGTGGTGGTGGTGGTGGTGGTGTTAGTGTTCTCGTTTATGTTTCTTAGGATGTTGTTATACAAGAGGAAAAAGGAGAAACCCTTTACACGAAACTCATACATGCTTTATGTTGGGGGGGTGTCAGGGCAGTTGGATCTAAGAGCATTCACATCAACCCCCTATATATACTTCATCTTTAAATTATACTCGAAAGAAGATAATCACATAATTATACTCCCTCATCTACATTTTTCAGGGACAATACAAAATTCCTCATATTTAAGTGTTACTATTTATCTTTCATATCTAATTTTTAATATTATTTATGAGTGGTTATAGGGGAAAGAAAGAGAAAATATATTAAAAAAAGAATAAAATATTATTTAACTAAAAATAAGAATAGATATAAGGTATGAGATGTGAAAGGTCTATAAAAAATTTTGAATAAACTTAGCAAATTAATGATTTTTAGTTAACATTATAGAGATGAATATGAGAAACCTAATCTAAATGTTTTTAGTTAACATTACATGCAAACGACCTTACCATTGTTAGGGTTGTTCGTGAGCTAAATCGAGTCGAGCTAGAGCAAGCTCAAACTCAGCTCGAATTTAAACTGAGCTAGCTCAGCTTGGTTTGGTTTTAAAATCGAGTTGAAAATCTGGGCTCGAGCTCGGATTGGTTTTTAACCGAGCTGGCTCGGCTCGTTTTGGCTCGGTTTTAATTCATAAACACATTTTAAAATCATATGCAAAATAAATTCAATATACTACATTACTCATAACATGTTTATATCAAGTTTTACAAAATATAATTAATTTAAAGAAATTAAGTTCAACTTCAGCAATATACAAATAACTTTATCATTAACTTTATCATTATCTAAATCAAACGAATAAAACCCACAACACTACATAACATTCACTAGTCTGTTTTTTAGTAAATAAATTGAAATTACTTAAAATAATTCATTCTTGTATATAAAAATATAGAAGCATCACATAAAACCATCTGATACAAACATTATTTTCATACTCTAATAAAATGGTAATTAGATGGTACACGTGGCAACATCATATTTATTTTCACCAAATATTTCTCGTTTTCTCTCTTATTAATTAATCACATTAATCATTAATAATATTATTTAATTCTTTTTAGATTAAAATAGCTTTTTAATAAATTAAGAAAAATGTGTTTTATTAATGTTATTTATAAAGAAATAATTTTTTATAAAATAAATAAACTTTCTAAAACATCAAACCTTTTTTAAAATATAAAAATATATTAAAAATGGTGTTTTTAAGTAGTAACATTTTTATAAACAAAAAATAATTAAAATTATGACTTACTATACAAAAGTTTTTAAAAATTGCATTGTTTTTTAAAATATTTATTTTGAAACAAAACTTTCATTATATTTATAATAAAAAAGATTTCAATCATTACTTATATTATAATATTATTTTATAATTAATAAATTTTTATTTTATTAAATACTTTTTATTCACCTGTGTCATATATGGGTTTATAAAGCTAGTATTTTACTATTTTAACATAAAAATAGCTAAAAATATATTATATTCTTAACAATGGGCAAAAGCAATAATATATGTTATATAACCATAACCATAACACATCTGGTGTTGTGATTTAGGCAAACCTTACCCTTATTACAAATGATAGGGATGTTGCTTTCAGTGAGACCTTCAACTCTACTGTACCCACTAGTCACAAAACACCCAATAAGACGAATATAATATACTGAACTTTACAATCTAGATGCAATATAACCATAAAACATATATCGACGAGACTCGATCATGTAAAACATAAACTAAGATATATAATACCAATAATATACAAGGATCACATGATGACCAATAAAATATCAAGATCAAGAATGGGCAAAGTGTGATCAAGAATTAACAAGAATCAATACAGAATAATATAAAAATATAAAGATTAAAAAAGGTAAATGTTCAAAAGAAGCAACCAAATATACTAAGCTAGTGACCATAAGCAATCAAATACTAGCATGCACGGGTTACCAGGTGATTCTTATATAAGACACATCTAAACCTTACCCAGATGTCCTTGACCTTAATCCTACGTCCTCAAATAGTCCTATCTTAGACCATGTCCTCATAGAGGTACAAATCTAACAAATCCTTTCTAATGTTCTCATCCTATGTGAGTTTGGGCCTGCCTCTAGTCCTCTTTCCCTTCATATTGGGGTTCTAATTACTCTAATCGACGCTATCATTTATCCTCTTTTAACATGCCCAAACCATGTTAATCTCCCCTCTTTTATCTTATCCGTTAGCTAGCTACCCTTAACCTATGTCTAAAAATCTCATTTCTTATCCAATCCAACCTCATGTTCCCGCACATCCACCTAAGCATCCTTATTTCTTCTACCTCTATCTTTCGTGTGTGCGTCTTCTTGATCGTGTCCATTCCATATAGCATAGCCCGTCATCCCACGACTCTATAAAATTTTCCCTTTAACTAAGTCGGAAAGCTCCTTTCACATAGTACCCTTGAGGCTGCCCTCCACCTCCACCATCCTGCCTAAATTTGATGTGTAATGCTATTATCTATCTCCCCATAATCTTTTACAAAGGATCCTAAATACTTAAACATAGTTGACTATTGTAACACTTGGCTTTCAATGGTAATCTAGTGAAAATCGCAATAAAGGTACTCAGTCTTAAAGTGACTAATCATTAGGTCTTTGTTCTCTAAAGGCGCCAATCATTCCTCTAATCGCACATTTAGGTTCGTTTACTTTCATCAACTAAGACAATATCATTTGTAAAAAAGCATGCATCGTAGCATTGTCCCATGTATTGATCTTAACAACTCATTGTGGACTATTAAAAATAGGAATAGGCTCAACAAGGACCCTTTATGGAGGCCAAGTTTGATAGAGAAGGACACAGTATCTCTTACTGACGTGAAGGCTATAGTTTGGGTCTTATCATACATATCCTTTATTATGTTAATGTACTTCCTAAGGACCCTTCTAGCCTGCAAACTATCCCACATCAGTCTTCGGGGAATGCTATCATGCACCTTATCTAGATCAATGAAGACCATATGAAGATCCTTTTTCTTCTCTCTGTATTTTTCTATCGACCTTCTAAAGACGTGTATTGTTTCTATAATTGACCGCCTTGGCATGAAACCAAATTGATTCACTGTCACCTGGGTTTTCCTTCTAATTCTAGTTTCTATATACGATAAAAAATATTACAAGTAAAATAATCAAAGCCTTACAAAGATGAGCTAACAAACGAGCTAAACCAAGCCGATTCGACTCATCACGAACCAAGCCGACTCGACTCGTCACGAACCAAGCTGAGTTTGACTCGTTTTCATACCGAGCCGGATTGGTTCGGTTCAGTTTAAAACCGAGCCATTTCGAGTGAGCTTCTTTCGAGTTTTTTTCCAAGCGAGCTCCGAACCGTGACCTATTTAAACGGCCCTATTTGGGAAATATCATTGCTCCAAGATTCTCACCTAAAAGAGTTAAAGCTTTTGGGCAGAAAGGATAAAAACAAAACTAGAGGGACTACAATCGTCATCTCTATTTACTGCTATATAATATAAAGACTCAGACATTTAAGTTTGCTAGGGTTTGTTTTTTCCGTCAACCGTAGCAGCTGCCGCCACCACCGTCGCCGTCGCCGTCGTCGTCATCATGGTTCTGAAGTATGCTACTTTTTTCTCTTACCTTTTTCATTGTATACATTCACATTTTGCTCATCTGAAATTATAGCTTATGTTCGGCGATTAGATAGTGCAACGAAATTGCTAATGTGTTGTATATATGATTAATTACTCATCATTTTCCCCAATTTGTGAAACTCAAATGGTTTAATAAGTATAATTTTTATGGTTCTGAGATCATACTAAAAGGAGATTTTACTCATTTTATGGATTTTATTATCAGGATTTTAATTGAATCAAATTAGGACATGCAAGAGCTTCAAATTTAGGGTTTTTAAGGCTTCAATTGCATTGATTTTATATTTATCTGCGAACAAACTGTTGTAAATTTCTTTTGTATAGTCTCCATGTTGATGCCAACAATATAATGTGGATCAATTAACTATGAACGTTTTATTTGCTTTTTAAGGTGAACTATTATATCAGTTTTATGGTCTTATCTTGATTGTAAATTGGATCTTTTTTTGGGAAGTGTTCTATTACATATGCAAACCCACTCATATAACAAGATTTTTGTGACCTCTTTATTATATACCAGCTTTAGTTACCCGTGTATTACACGGGTGGTGGAGAGTTAATTATTAAAATAACATAAAAACATTAATAAAACTAAATGTATTACACGGGTTGAAAAAATAAAACTGATTAGTTGTTGATTGTTATTTATATAATACTAACTTTAGTAAACCCGTGTATTACACGAGTCAAAAAAATAAAATATTAATTATGATGAAAGTTTATGAAGTATAAAATGATATTTTACAATAAGATATGATTAAAATTACATATGAGTAATAATTATAAGTAATAATTTTAATTTTTATTTTCATAAAAATTTAACCATTTTTTTCCAAACAAATCGTATTAAAAGTATCATTTCTAAAAGTTTCTTATTATAACTCCTAATTTTATTTATTTTAGTTTATAAAGAAGTTTACTTTTTAAAAATATAAATTTTAAAATATTTCATATTAATAAAAATGTTGGATGTTTTAGAAAAACTCTTATTTTATAAAAATTTGTTTTCCAGAAATAAAATTAATAAAAAGACATCTTTTCTTAATTTATTAAAAAATTTTCTAATCTTAAAAATAATTAAAATTATTTAATATTTTAATTTAGGTAACTATTTAGGAGGAGAGAGAGACAGGAAAAACAAAATTAGGGGGCATAATAATGTGACAAGTGTCCCCCAAGTTACTCTTTTAGTATTATATATAGATGTTACTGTGTGTCATTAAGTTTAACACTTTTATTGGGTGTTTATAGGACCGAGCTTTGCCGTTTCAGTGGCCAGAAGATATATCCTGGAAAGGGTATTAGATTCATTAGATCAGACTCTCAGGTATACAATGTGATTACATAGTATTTGTTTTTCTATTGTGGTATCATGGCTATTGTTTCCATCTGTTTTTGAACTAAAAGATTCGTTTGTTTCAATGTAGGTTTTCTTGTTTGCAAATTCCAAATGCAAAAGGTACTTCCATAATAAGTTGAAGCCTTCAAAGCTCACATGGACCGCCATGTACCGGAAGCAGCACAAGAAGGTCAGTCAGTTCAATATACTTGTGCATTTTTAGATTTTCACAAGTTTGACTCATTTACATGTCTATTTGCTCAAATGGGTTGATTTCTCTTTTTAAAATGTGTAGAGACATATGTAATGAGATAAATGTGTTAAGCTATATAAGTTAACTAAGAATGAGGTGGGTCAAGTTTGATTATTGTACATGTCTTATGTCTATTTGCTCTAATGGAGCAATGGGTTGATTTCTCGTTTTAATTGAGATAAATGTGTTAAGCTAAATAAGTTAACAAAGAAGATGGGTCAGGTTAATTGGTTTCAAAGTTATCCAAAGATTAATGCAACTATTAAATCACTTCATGAGATTAACTTAGATTTTTTTAGTAATCTATTCTTTGTTATCTTAGAGGTTTTTAGGAAAAGATGATAAAAAAATTTGTGTTTGTGGTATCTCAACTTGGCCTTACATATTTGGTTCTGCACTTAAAAATAATTCATTTTGACCCAAACTCACTACCCAACCCGACTGCTTGTGCGATTTTGCCACCAATAGGGCTTTAGGCTTTGGTTTATCAATGTATTGATAATTTGATCAAATATTTTCTTTCAAGTCTTTGTAATCATACTTTTCAATTTTAGTTATCTAGCACTTAACAAAAGCGGTAAAAAATGTATTTGTGGTCATCCCAGTCTGCCTGTTTTGTTCGGTACTTAAGAAAATAAGTCATTTTACATACACAATTTTGTCACTTTTAGTCTTAAGGCATTTGTTTGTTAGCGTGGTCTTATCTGACGAAACATTTCTTTCAAATATTACAGGACAATGCTCAGGAAGCTGTGAAGAAGAGACGTCGTGCAACCAAAAAGCCATATTCTCGGGCTATTGTGGGGGCAACCTTGGAGGTTATTCAGAAGAAACGAAGTGAGAAGCCTGAAGTTCGTGACGCTGCTAGGGAGGCTGCTCTTCGGTATTTTTTTTTTTGTAGTTTTTTCTTCATTTCATTGTTATGTTTTAAACAATTTCTTAAAGAATTAAAGTAATCATTTTTTTACATTTATCAATTCAGTGAAATCAAAGAAAGGATCAAGAAAACGAAGGATGAGAAGAAAGCAAAGAAAGCTGAGGTGGCATCGAAGCAAAAAACTCAAACTAAGGGTGCCAATGTTCCCAAAGGTAAAGGCCCTAAGCTCGGTGGTGGTGGTGGAAAGCGTTGAAGGTTCATTTTCGTTTAAATTTTGTTATAACCTATTATTATATTTTATGTTGATTCCATGGAGGGAAATCTGTCTTTTAACTGTTTGTGGATTACAATTTTGAGAGTGAAGCATTTTAAAACTGCAACTTTGATGTTAATGATACGAGTCATGGGTTGTTATAATACTAGTTAGTTAAACTTTGACCAGTTAAAAGTCAAACGTTGGCCAACAAGTGTCATGAGGTGCAGTTTGTGTGGCTCATGCAACCTGAATGCCCTTAGTGCACACGTTCGTTGTTGTAAACCCACCATGCTTCATCATCTATGCACCCCCATATAAACAAACGGGTCACAAGCTGCATCATCCATAACAAATCCAGAAATGGGTTGCTTAAAGGCGGTGACTGGTTGTTGGTTACTTGCGATGGTGGTGTTTTGGGTGGTTTCAAAGTCGAAAACCTCAGCTAGTGTTGACTGCGTGACTGTTACCACCCTCATATCAACATGCTCGGCCTTTGTAACGTACGGGTCTCCTGACCCGTACCCTGGTTCCCCTTGCTGTGATGCGGTGTCTAGCCTCAATAACCTTGGTGATTCAGAAGAGAACAAGCGGTCGCTATGCACGTGCATGATGGGTGTTATTACTACTTACAATCCAAATGCCACTGCCATTGCTACTTTACCTGGGTTCTGTGGTGTTTCACTTGGCTTCACAATTGACCCTAACACTGACTGCAACTAGTAAGAATTCTACTTTTTACTACACTAGAAGAAAATATGAAAATGTTATAAACTAATAATCATGCTTCAAAAGTGTTTCAATTAGACCATTCGTGCATATTTTGTTTAAATTTGATAACCAAACCATTAAATTGAGTTATTATTGGATTTGTTTGCGTCAGGAAATAAATAGAGGAAAAGATATGGGAGTAGGATAAGTAAATATTAAAAAAAAACTAAAAAAAACAATTAAATAAAATAGAGAGTAAATTGTCATTTTTATTCCAAAGGTTTGATGCATAATGTCATTTCTCCAAAAACAATTTTTTTTCCAATGTGCATCCCTAACATTTAAATAATTTGTAATTTTCATCCAATTTTGTTAATCTCGTTTATTTACCTATTAAGTAGTCATCACGTGTACCTAATGTAAGAGAGCATTTATGTATTTTACATCTCACCAGGAAAAATAAAATCTAAATAAATGTTATTCAAAGTTGAGTTTCACTTAATGGGTAAAACAAATGGTGTTAATGGAAATAGATGAAAATGACAAGTTTTTAGAATTTAAGGGACACAAATGTGAAAAATAAAGTTTTTAAATGAAAACAGCAAAAGACATCAAACTTAAATCTTCATCACCACTCCATATTAACATAAAAAATATAAAAATATTTTCTAACTAAAAAAAAGAATGTTAAAAAACATATTAAAGTTATAATTTAAATAAAATATGAAAGTTGTTTGATTTTTTTTTGAATTTGAGTAATACTTTTTAAACTTTTTTATTTTTTTTACAAAGTTACCTTAAAAATGGTTCATAGTTTTTCATAAAGCCGACTTATTTTTGGTGCAGTGTATGAGCTAGAGCCAGCTGTGATGATCAAGAAAACAAAACAAATGCCATACGAGAAAAAAAGAGAAATAAATAGTAGATGATGACCCACAACTCACAAGGGGCAAGAAAAGTATCTGACCCGTGACCCGTAACGGAGTATTACTTTAGAGATTTTATCTTTTACGTTTAATTGCGTCCAAAGTGTTTAATCGCACCCATTTATATTATAATAATTGCTATTACTTTATCTTTTCAACTTTTAAAAAAGTGAGACCATAAAGTATCCATAGCACCCTTCTTTCAAAAGCTGTTCTTTAAGATATGGTTTATAGTTTTTGATACTTAGCTAAATTACATCATGTATAAATTGACTAGCATCACCCACTGATACCAGCTAGTGAACCAATTTTGATAATTTCTTTTTCCAAAATGACTCTTTATAACTTGAGTCTATTTCAATGAAAACATGTTTTTGCTTGAAAATTACCATAACTATAATCAAATTTAGTAATTCCTAATAAGATATGAAAAAAAAGGAGTGTAAGCAAACCTCACTTTTGCTTTTTGAGATATAGTTGTTGATCTAATGAAATCTCTAGGTTCAACACACGTAGCAGGCACAAAGCACACGATAAGAAAAGAAACTCGATGCTCTAGAGACGATAAAATATAGTAGACCACACGAAACACACCATGAGCATCAATATACGATGATGATGAACAAGGAGCACACATAGACATTAACAATAATCACTCAAACAACGCATTGTAAGCACTTGATATAAAATAAAAAAACAAAGTACGTAAGATAAATCACACTATACTTGGATCAAGAAGCAATCAATATCAATTGGCAGTATGAGACACACGATGAGTTACAATATATAATGCTGAATGCTAATAAAGTAGCCAACGACAATAAACAATCAGACACATGTAATTTGGCCCGAAATTGACAATATCATTTTGACACCTGCCTAGTTTAACCAAAATCTGCTTGACGTGTTGCACATGCTGCCTATTTTGCCAGGTTTAACTACAACCCGTTAAACATGGTAACATGCCGTTGTTAATCTTATAATAATACTTGCAAAACACATTATGAACATAGAATGACCTTATTGTATAAAAACTAATGATAGGAGTAAACCCCAACAACACCGGTTTGGTTTAAATGTAACGATGAAAATACAGATTTTGAACATTGAACGGGTCATGACCCGACATACAACAACTGCACTATCAATAAAAGCTAGAACATTTTAGGCCTTATTTTTTTCTTTTCAGATTGGAACATGTTATGCTTTATACTTGCAATTTTTCATTCATTCTTCAATTGAAGTTCACCAAACGTCAACCCAAAAAGAGAATAATAATAATATACAGTTTTAACTTACATCATGTAACACCACAGTTAAGTTTTATCATGGCTAACACACCACCACAACATATATCATAAACACTTAAATCAACAACCTAAACACACAACATACTTCATTTTTTTGCAATCCAATAAGCAGAAGATTAAACCCAAAATCCTGATCAAATCTAGCCTTTAAATCCTCTCTCAGAGAAGGTATCCGAATAATCCCACAGCAATCTAGTCGACCCCGATTTCTCAAACTGAATCCTCTGTCTCGGGGCACTGTGGGACCGTAGCTTAGCTCGTGATGATTCCGTGTTAGCCATGTAGTTTGGATAACTCGGGTAGTCACCGAATACGCTTCGTGAGTATTCACTAAACGGGCTTCTTTTATGGCTACTTCCGGGCCTAGAGCCTGGGGAACGAACCCGAGGGGTGTTATCAGCTGTGGCTATGTTTTTTTCCGCTTCTCGTAGAATCATTGAACTCAACGGCAACACTTCCCTTGACTCGTGCCTGGACCTCGGGTTCCATGGTTTTATCGGTGTGGAATGCGAGTCGTGGCTTGACTTGTTACTCGGGCTAGGGTTATGGCGCGGCTTCCAGGTATCAACCTCGAGAATCTTGTCACTTCTTTCATCCTCGGGCCGGCATTGTTTACTGCTCCAAGATGTATCCTCCATCCAATTTTCTAACCAGTTTAGCCCTTTCAACCGTTCGTTGATGAACACGCCTTTTGCATTTGTAGATTTCTGTGTTCACAAGAACAAGAATGTCATCTTTTTACGAAAGCACGTACGCGTGATGTTTAGAATGGATGCCCGAAACTTACCAGATGAGTGTGTGAGTTTGTCGACCGAGTGCTTGAATGTGGTGAGGCTGACAAGGAAGCCCGGCTAGCACAGGCCCGGGCCTGAACACGAGCCATGGCTTGCATTCGCCTAAGCATGTCTGCGCTTTGTTTTCGCACTATACGGCCTCTCACGAGTGCCTGAAGTTTTACCAATGCTCTAAGTGCCCTTAGTGCTCTCCGAGCCTGATCAAAATGAGCACAAATGTATAACTTTTACGGTCAATCACACATACTCTTTACTATACACCTACAGTACTTTGAACATCGAACATCATCATATCGAAGTACTTCGAACATCATCATATCCAAGTACTTCGAACATCATCATATCGAAGTACTTGAAACATCATCATATCGAAGTACTTCGAACATCATCATATCGATACTCTGCACGATTTAAACTTATGATCATTTGATTTGAAAAATATATTATTTACCATCAAAATGTTTTGAGGATGATAACTGCTTGGTGACTAAATAAATAAAACACCTTTTTAGTCCCCAAATAAAATCACTTTCTAATCATTAGATTATATTCCAATTGCATGATTAAAAGTCTTTACCTTTTTTCATTAAGACTAAAAACTTAATCATTTAGCTTCTAATTAGTTTCTAACTATTTTAGATTAAACTAGCAAATATAGATACACCCTACTAAAATCTCACTCTATTTATAGCGTCTTAAAATTTGAGATTAGGCTCCTGAGCCAGTACTTTTTACTTAAAAAATATGTTTTTAAAGTATTGAGATATATCAACAAAGGATATTACTTTATACTAGTTTATCTTAACTAGTCGAGTTAAAACAACTGAACAACACTAGTATTTCAAAGACTATGATGTTTTCTATAGATGGTTTTTAATTAAAAAATGTCATAATTACCGTACTTCTATAAAATAATCACCCCGTATGTCATAATTTTGGTTTACAATTTATACAAATTATAATTTAAGTTTAAACTAAAACGAACCAACGAACAAGCATACAAACAAGCCGAGCCCAGCTAAACCGCCCAATTTCGAAAAAACAAGGCACGAATCGTGAGTTTTTTAAATAATTCTATTTTCTGCCATCATACAATGACTTAGAGATCGCTCTCAGACCAAAAAAAAAAAATTCAAACTAAAAAAAAAGAAAAATACAAATAAATAATTCAGTCCACAAATTAAAAGACCCAAGACCCATGTGCAAATGTTACAAAACACCAAAACCATTAGTGTCTTAAAAAAATAAAAATAAAAAAACAATTCAACATCATGGGCAAATCAGCCAACCACCACGGAAACCGACCACCACCCATACAAATAAATGCACTCACTCCACCGACGTAATTCCCACAAAACACAGGGGCACAAATGTAAACTCCCATCACCGACCACTACGTGTGTAGTACTTACCAAATACGCCCTGAACGCCGCCTGAATCCTCACGGCGGCCGCCGCCCTCCGCCGCTCTCCGTCGCCGAACCCCCCGCCGGCGGTGAGTCTGACCACCTCCGCCGCCGCGTGGGCCGCCGCGAGCGCCGCCTCGGCTACGGCGGCGGTGGCGGCGGCTACTGCAATGGCGTGCTTGTTAGCATCGAGTGGGTCGGTGTATGTGTTGAGTGGTGGATTTTGGGGCTTTTGTGGGGGTTTTGAGGATGAAGACGATGATGATGGGGGCTTTTTGGGGCGGAAGAGTGAGCGGAGCCACCGGGTGGTTCTACCCATTTGATACTATCGCCGACCACCGGAGAAAAAAAAATGTTTTTTTTTCTTTTGTGTGTGTGTGTGTGTGTTATGGGTTTGGGTTTTTTTAAAGGGGATGTGAATATGATGAAATGGGGAAGAATGGAATGTTGACAGGTAGACGGTGGGTACCGGTGTGCTAAAACGGACAAAGGAGTCACTGTTACGCCATCGGTTGTTATTTGATGTGTCTGCTCTACTTCATCTATGTTAGAAAGACTGTTTGATTTGAAAAAACCAAGTGTTAAAAATATGCCACATCTTTAGCAGTTCATTTTACTAAATATTTGTTACTCATTGTGATGACTAGTTGTTTTCGGTTTGTTAGGGTAAAATGAAAAATCTGGTAGTTCAGGGATTAAAGGTGTGCAAGAGTTAAAGTTTGAGTTTGTTGTAGCAAGTTCAAGGCTATTTAAAAGAATGAGTTTCAATTTAGAAGCCCTAATCTTGTTCACCCATTCGGTTACTCCCTAATCATCTTCTTCAATCGATAACTTTAGTGGCTATCATCAAACATCTCCATTAACTACTTATTTAGTTGTCGTCTTCATTAGGAGCTTGCTAATTTGGCTTCATATTCTTTTAATCAGTTTGTTAGTTGATTTCTTCTTTGTTTTCATACTTTCTAGATTGCGTTGTTTGATTGGTTGTACGTGTCTTCTTTTACATTCTTGACTAGTCGTAATCTCACCATAATGGTGAAGATTTAGTATAGGCATTATTCACAGATTCACCATTGAATCTGTAAGTTGTCTACGTCTTTGTCATTCTTGAGTTTTTCTTGTTTGATTTGTGTTTTCTGACAAGTAGATTAAACAAGTAACGAGATGAATTAGAGATGTTCGGAGATGTAATCTTTGTGGGTGTCATTCTATATGAATTTTGATCTTGTTTTCAAGATAGACTCATATTTCCTAACGCCTTAAATAAAAGTGTAATATAATATATGTTACATTTAAGAGTTAATTACACGATTGGTCTATGTGTTATGCTCACATTGTAATATTAGTCCCAACTTTATTAAATTATAGGTTTGCTCTTAACTGTTTGTTAACTCGTAAGACGATTGGTCCCAACAGTGAATGACCGTTAAGTTTTATAGTTAAATGTGTGTAAAATGACTAAAATACCCTTTATATATAAAATAATTACTTTCAAATAAAATATTAACATATAATTATAATAAGCGGGTCCCACTTAATCTATCCCACTCCACCCCACTCTTCTCCTCCTTTCATTCTCTCCCACCACAGCACCATTACCACTAGTTGCCACCATTATCACCAGCTGACCACGACAAAGATTATAACGTTGATCACCCACAGCTATCACCCATCAAGATCGCCACCGTCCACTTGGCACCGTCCGGAACCATCTCCACCGTCTAGAACCACCAACCACCACCGCTTCTATATTTCAGCACAACCACCTTCCAAACCCCTACCCCCCCCCCCGTTGATTAACCTTCTTCCCCTCCCCCACTATTGATCACCCGCCACAACTATCACCCAGCACCATCACCGGTGGTGATGCGACGATGGTGATTTGTGACATTGGTCCTAGGGCGTTGAACTGGAAAAATACAATGATAGTGCGATGGCGGTGATGGTCTTCTGGTAGAATATGGTGATGGTGGTGGTCTGATGGATAGTGGCAATAAAGATGATGGTTGGTTGCCAATAATGGTGCGATTGTTAGGATTTAATCTTGACTTAAGTTTTATTTAGTATTAATATTTGGTTTTATTAGTTAGCTGTTTAGTTTGATTTGGTCATTAAATAAATAACAGTAAAAAAATATGAGTGGACCGAGCTTTGAGGTAGAAATAGACGTTGGAATGTGTAGCTCACATTTAGGAGATCGTGGGGTAATTTGTTATTTTCTGTTGGTTATTTGGAGTTCATGTAGGCTATATATATAGCCCTTATTATTATTGAATGAAAGTACCTTTTCCTTTTTGCATCTCTCTCGATATATCTTTGCTCACTCAATTTTCTCACACAAAATAAATAACTTGCATAGTAGAGTAGTTGAATTGAAGGGCCTGATATCCAACAATTGGTATCAGAGCTTTGTGCTCGAGAAAAGTAGTGATTTCATGTGAATCACGACAAGTGGTGTGAAGACCGGCTACTGTTATAGTAACAAAGAAGACCGACGCCGGAGAAGAGCCGGCAAGAAGAAGACCGTGGCTGGAAAATTTCTAGCATAAGACCGAGAAGACCGACGAGCCGCAAAAGACCGGTGGCTGATATTGAACAAGACTGACGAAGGAAAGGGCCGAGAAGAAGACAGTGACCGTGCCGGAAAGAAAATTCTGACGTGAGACCGAAGACCGTTAAGCTGCAAACAAACCGCGCGGCTAATCCTAGACCGAGACCGAAGAAGACGACCGTGACCGGCTACTAGCCTAGAAAGAAAGCTCAAGACCGAAAAGGATTTTTATTCCTTTTACAGTGGACCGTAACTCAAAGATTGAAAAGTTAGTTCAAGAAAGAAGAATGGCAGTTGTACCTGTTAAAGAAGGAGGCTCGATGTCTTTTCAATGTCTGGTTTTGACCCCAACAAATTATCCGGTGTGGGCGGTCAAAGTCAAATCAATTATGGATGCCTACGGTATACTTGAAGCAGTTGAACCGAGAGCATTGGGTGAAGAAACGGATCCAAAGAAGGCAAAACAAGCTCTTGCCTTTTTATTTCAAGCCATACCCGAGGAGATCGTTTTGCAAATGGCGAGTTATACCGACCCGAAGCAAGTGTGGGATGCTCTCAAAACACGATATTCGGGAGTAGACCGGGTGAGAACGGCTCGGCTTGCAACGTTGAAGAGGGAACTCGAAGGCTTACGTATGAAGGAGGGCGAAACGGTTGATGAGTTCGCGACTAAGTTGACCGGTTTAGCCTCAAAGGCAAGAAGCCTTGGGTTTTAGCTCGAAGAGGTGGATTTGGTGAAAAGGCTGCTTGATTTGATGCCGAAGTCTTTTCTACAAATCATCGCTTCGATAGAGCAATGCTTTGAATTGGAGTCAA
The DNA here is from genome assembly GCA_024085815.1 of Flaveria linearis. Taxonomy (NCBI): domain Eukaryota; kingdom Viridiplantae; phylum Streptophyta; class Magnoliopsida; order Asterales; family Asteraceae; genus Flaveria; species Flaveria linearis. Next base: position 78,286,093 of record CM044010.1, read on the forward strand.
TGCTTTTCGATGAAGCAGTTGGAAGGCTTAAGGCCTATGAAGAAAGACTAAAAGGCCATGGTGAGAATGAGGGAGATCAAGGGCAACATCTACTTGCAAGTGAGCATAAGAGTGGTGAAAGTGGTGGACGCGGAAGAGGCTGTGGGAGAGGTGGAAGAGGCCGAGGTAGAGGATCGGGTAGAGGAGACAAGAGTGGAATTCGGTGTTTTGATTGTGGAGTGTTTGGGCACTTTAGCTATGAGTGCATAAAATAGAAGGGGAAAGACAAAGATGATGAAGCTAACTTGATTGAGGAGGAACCGTTATTAGGTCTCGGTTAATGATAGTCATCTAAACAAGTGGGGTGAATGTTAGGATTTAATCTTGACTTAAGTTTTATTTAGTATTAATATTTGGTTTTATTAGTTAGTTGTTTAGTTTGATTTGGTCATTAAACAAATAGCAGTAAAAATGTGAGTGGACCGAGTTTTGAGGTAGAAATATAAGTTGGAATGTGTAGCTCACATTTAGGAGATCATGGGGTAATTTGTTATTTTCTGTTGGTTATTTGGAGTTCATGTAGGCTATATACATAGCCCTTATTATTATTGAATGAAAGTACCTTTTCCTTTTTGCATCTCTCTCGATATATCTCTGCTCACTCAATTTTCTCACACAAAATATATAACTTGCATAGTAGAGTAGTTGAATTGAAGGCCTAATATCCAACAGCGATGGTAGTGAATGTATTCTGATTGAACGTGGTGATGGTGGTGGGCGATGGAGATGGTGGTTGGTTGGTAGTGGTTGACGATGGTGATGGGCTACAGGGGATGTTAGATCGTCGGTAGTTTGCCAATTATGATGAAGTTGTGGTGTGATATATGATATTTTATATATATACACACATATATAAATATATATATACATATATATATATACATATATATATATATATATATTTATATATATACATATATATACATATATATATATATATATTTATATATACAGACACACATATATATACATACACACATATATATACATATATATATATACATATATACATATATATATACATATATATATATATATACATACATACGTATACATACATACATATACATACATACATACATACATACATACATATATATATATGTGTGTGTATTATTAATATATTTGTATATATTATATAATTATTTATTAAAAAAATGGGTCCAATGTATATTTATATACATTTTGTCTTTTATCAGGGGTTTTTAAACTTTTCATATCCACTTAATTGAAAAACTTAACAGAAATTAGTGTTAGGGACCAATCGTGTTACGAGTTGGCAAGCAGTTGGAACAAAACTTGTAATTTCTCAAAAGTTACGACCAATATTGCAATATGTGCATACGACAGGGACCAATCGTGTAATTAACTCTATATTTAATATATTATTAACATAATATAATATATAGTCATTTGGTGGGTGTTATTCACTTTGGTTTGGTTATGTTAAGAGTTTAGTTTGGTTGGTTATGGTTCGGTTTGTTTGTTTTTTGTTTTTGTTAAAGTCAAAGCCAAAAGCAAAACCAAAATTCGATTATTTAATACCTTTAATCCAAACTTAGCATCATACTAACAAATTTTCATTTGTTTGTTCCTAGATTACATATGTGTAATCACATGCGAATCAATCCCACCCTTTTCTTTTGTCATAATTTATTGTGATTTTTTGAAGTATGCAAGCATTCACATCAGTATCCTCATTTATAGTCCTATCTTTACATTATAGGAGAAACATGAAAAAATGTATAATTATACACCTGCATTAGGTTTTCATCATCATGTCACACCCCAACCGACGGCGGAATCATCGGGGCGAACCAATGGGAATCGATTGTTCACAGCACATGGGACTAAGTAAACCGAAGTAATATTAAATGCCACTTGTATTAAATAATTCTAATACATTTAAACAATAATCCAAATAACGTAATAGTAATTGTCTTTTATTTTGACTAAGTCCGGGTCCTAAATGAGCATGTAGATGTCCAGTAACTTGCTTAACCTGAAATCATGTGAAAAGTAACGAGTTAGCTATGAATTAGCTAGTGAGTAAACACAGTTTTGATGTACATATATATAAGTTGATCAAATGATTGAATAATTCAATTCACATGGTAATATCAAGACTTATAGTATAATAATGTAACACAAAGACAAATCAACACAATCAATCTAAATGACTAAGCTGACTTGATCCGCAGACGAAGTCATGATAGAATATGTGAATCTTGTTTCAATCACCACTCGAGTATTCATATGGGGTGGGTTGTCAAACCAATAGATCTATCATTGTTACCGTGGTTGTATGAATTATTGATTGTGTTATCATCCAATTTATCTAACCATGAATACATTATTACAAGTAAAGACATAACATGTAAAGAATTGAATTTATACGTGAAATAAAATGAAATAACAATGTTTGATTATAGTGTCACATGATTTCCCCAAAATATAAACAAATAAAATGGGCAATGAATACTCACTTGATTGATGAGATTAGAATTTGGACGTGATAGATTAGGCGCCAACGATTTTCTTATGATTAACCTAAGGAACGGTGCCTCGAATTTGAATAATAGTGATTTGAGAATTGGGAATGTATTAGGGTTTCCATTGGGTTTTGATTGATAGTTTAAATAAAATAATTTATTTAGTTTGAATGTCTTGAAATAAAATGAATTTATTTAGAGTGAGTATGGTTGAAAATTAATAGAAATAAATCTATCAATACATTTGACCATTTGTTAGATCATTAACGCGCGAGAAGAACAAATAATGATTTGATAAGATGCAAAAGTATTAAACGACCATTTTATATTATTTGAAATAATAATTATTAAGCTAAAAAAGAGAATAACTTAATTAAATTATTGAACATATAATGATTTAATAAGATAAAGCATATTTGAAATCTATTTTTATAAGAAATTAAACTAGTTTTATTATTTATTTAAAACAAATAATAAAATAAATAAATAAAATGTTAAGATAAATTTCAAAAAATAATTAGATGGTTTTAAAAATATTTAATGTTTGTAGAAACATTTTTATAATTTTAGAAAATTTTTCCTATTTAAATTAAGGCTTAAAAAGCCTAAAAAAATTAGTTGAGGGAGCCCGGGTTCGAACCCGGGACCTCAAGGTTTGTAAGGGGACGGGGAACCAGTAGACCAGGGCCGCAGCCACGGTTTACTTCGGTTCGAATTCCTTTTAAACCAAACCAAGAAGTTTCCCCCAAACTTAAGAACTCTAGTTTGTACAAATCCAAAATTGAAGATCGATTCGATGTTAATGCTCGATTTAATCATGGGGCTTTGATTCCCCATGTAAAACTGAGTGTGTATGTATGTTCACTTACCTGGATTGAAGATTAGATTGATGAAAACAGGTTAGAAACAAGCCGCGACCACGTAGAGCTCGATTGTGGGTCAAATGATGATCATAATCCAATTAAACTTGTAGATAGCTTCGAATGATGGTCAGGACTAAAAGGCCTCTACCAATTTTGATTAATTTAGCTTCGAACATGGATTTTGATTAAGTTGCAGGTCGCGGCAATTGAGGTGATCGAATTCGGTTTTTATGTTAAATTGATGTGTTGTTTATGATTATAATTGTGATTATGCGTTCCAGGTTGGTTAATTGATTTCCACTACTCGATCTTTCCACTTAATTTTGATTCGGTTTTAGTGGGGCGGTTGGGTCGGTTCTAGATCGCACAAATCAACTATATTCTTAAATTGTTTTGGCTCTTAGGTTTGAATCTTCCACGTGAGTTTGTCGGGAGTGTTTAATTGGGTTGAATCCACGTTAATTGGGGTGTTGTGACTCGCCGGAGTATGGCCGGAGGCGGCCGGAAGAACAGGGGTCGACGGGGATGGGGGGCTGGGTTTTTAAAACAAAATTACATATTTGGTCCCTGTAGTTTAGAGTTTATTATTTTATGCATAGAAACTTTAATTTTAAGTTTCATAAATTACATAAATACCCCCTGCACTTAATTTACTTTAAGTTCTAACTATTTTTAAATTTTAATAATTTTTATAAGTCATTGTTATTATTATTATTATTATTATTATTATTATTATTATTATTATTATTCTTATTAGTAATATTATTAATAATTATTATTGTGTTCAATTTAATAATTAAATTAATTACTTCCAATTTAATGAATTTAAAGACAAACTAAGAAATTAGTATAGACAAGCCCTCAGTGTTTCATAAGTGTCATAAATGGTTCTTACGAGCATATAAGGGGTTAACTTTTATTTAACAAAAATTACGAGATGTTACAGTCTCTTCTACTTTAGGAATTTCGTCTCAAAATTTGTTCACGAGAAGGCTGAAACGAAAAGATGAGGGTACTTGTATTTCATTTGGTCCTCACGTTTCCAGGTGAACTCTGGCCCACGTTTAGACTCCCAACAAACCTTGACAATCGGTATCCGGCTGCGTTTGAGTTGTTTGACTTCCCAATCCATAATTTCCACAGGTTTCTCAATAAAGTGCTTAGATTCATCAATCTGAACTTCGTCGAGTGGGATGTGGAGATTTTCATCGGCTAGGCATTTCTTGAGGTTTGAAACATGAAACGTCGGATGCATATTGCTGAGTTCTTGGGGTAGTTCAAGCTTGTAGGCCACTTTCCCAATTCGCTCGAGCACTTTGAATGGACCCACGTAACGAGGTGCTAGCTTCCCTTTCTTTCCAAAGCGAATCACTCCCTTCCAAGGTGATACCTTAAGAAGTAAGAGATCACCGATATTGTATTCCATGGGTCTTCGTCCTTTTGTCAGCATAATTCTTTTGATGATCTCTAGCAGCAAGCAAGTTATCATGAATCTTTAGAATTTTGTCGGTGGATTCTTGAATCAGTTCTGGGCCGGTGATTTGTGCTTCACCAACCTCAAACCAGCAGATAGGGGACCGACATTTGCGTCCATACAAGGCTTCAAACGGTGCCATCTTGATGCTGGTATGGTAACTGTTGTTATACGAGAATTTGATCAACGGAAGGTGAGAATCCCAAGAGCCATTGAAATCGATGACACAAGCTCGGAGCATATCCTCTAGGGTTTGTATCGTCCTTTCTGTTTGACCATCGGTCTGGGGATGATAAGATGTACTGAGGTTGAGTTGGGTCCCTAAGGACGATTGGAGGCTTTGCCAGAAACGAAAGGTAAATAGACTATCGCGATCGGAAATGATGTTTAATGGCACACCATGTCGGCTGATTATCTCATTGATATAAATACGAGCCAGTTTCTCAACTCGATAATCTTCCCGAATTGGAATGAAATGTGCTGACTTAGTCAAACGGTCAACGATGATCTAGATGCTATCATGACCACTCGAAGTACGAGGTAACTTAGTGATGAAGTCCATAGATATGTTCTCCCACTTCCACACAGGCACTTCGGGTTGAACAAGTAATCCAGAGGGACGTCGATGTTTGGCTTTGACCTTTGAACAGGTGAGACATTTGGACACGTACAAAGCTATGTCCTTCTTCATGCCAGGCCACCAATATTGGTTACGGAGGTTCATGAACATTTTATCCACACCGGGATGAATGGAATAACGAGTTTTGTGAGCCTCACTCATGATGAGGGTCCGGAGGTTATCGTGGTTGGGAATCCAAAGACGATTTAGAAAGTACAACAAACCATCGGGTTTTGTTTCCAATTGCAATTCAGCGCCGCAGGACATCTCATCATACATATTGCCTTCGGTGACTGACTCATGTTGGGCTTGGAGAACGTGAGTTTTAAGGTCATTTTGATTAGTAACGCTTTGAAGCATGACATAGTCCTTGCGACTCAATGCGTCGGCTACGACATTCGCTTTTCCGGGATGGTAACGTATCTCGCAGTCGTAATCGTTAAGTAATTCCACCCAACGTCGTTGTCTCATGTTCAATTCCTTTTGATTGAAAATATGCTGGAGACTCTTATGATCAGTGAATACAACACACTTGGTGCCATAAAGATAATGTCTCCAGATTTTGAGTGCGAAAACAACAGTACCCAATTCGAGGTCATGTGTTGTGTAATTCTTCTCGTGGATCTTGAGCTGCCTCGAGGCATATGCTATGACCTTGCCTCCTTGCATGAGGACACAACCGAGACCTTGCTTCGAAGCATCACAATAGACAACGAAGTCGTCATTCCCATCGGGGAGAGTCAAGATTGGGGCATCACACAACTTCTGCTTGAGGGTTTGGAAAGCTTTCTCTTGATCTGGTCCCCACAAGAATTTCTTGTCCTTATGAGTCAAGGCGGTGAGAGGCACGACGATCTTTGAGAAATTTGGAATGAAGTGACGTTAGTAACCGGCTAGACCAAGGAACGAACGAACCTCGGTGGGAGTTTTAGGTTCTACCCAATTCTTCACCGCTTCAATCTTTGCAGGATCCATATGAATTCCTTTATCGTTTACGATGTGACCAAGGAATTGAACTTCCTTAAGCCAAAATTCGCACTTGGAGAATTCTGCATAAAGCTTCTCCTTTTCCAGAAGTTCAAGGATCAAACGAAGATGTTGTTCGTGATCGGATTTGGATTTTGAATAAATCAAAATGTCGTCAATGAAGACAATTATGAATTTGTCTAGATATGGCTTGCACACGCGGTTCATCAAATCCATGAACACAGCAGGTGCATTGGTTAGCCCGAATGGCATCACTGTAAACTCATAATGGCCATATCTCGTTCGAAAGGCTATCTTAGGAATATCATCATCGTGCACCCGTAGCTGATGATAGCCTGAACGAAGGTCGATCTTGGAGAAATGAGTGGCTCCTTGAAGCTGTTCAAACAAATCGTCAATCCTCGGTGGGGGATACCGGTTTTTGACAGTAAGCTTGTTAAGCTCCGGATAGTCGATGCACATACGGAATGAGTCATCTTTCTTCTTCACAAACAAAACCGGGGCTCCCCAAGGTGAGGAACTTGGTCGAATGAAACCTTTATCAGATAGCTCTTGGAGTTGGCTTGCAAGCTCTTGCATCTTAGATGGTGCAAGTCGATAAGGAGATTTTTGCCACGGGAGTTGCGCCAGGCACAAGGTCGATCCGAAATTCAACTTGACGAACGGGAGGAAGACCGGTTAAGTCTTTGGGAAAGACTTCGGGGAACTCTCGAATAACCAGAATGTCTTCAATCTTCCTAGGTTTCTCATCCGCTTTCATGATATGGGCTAAGAAAGCCACGTAATGCTTGCGGAGGTACTTTTGGGCTTTGGTACAAGACATGAGTTTAAGCCCTTTGGAAGGCTTTTCCCCGTAAATATTTAGGACGCTTTTGGATGCAAGAGGAATCCAGATGAGCTTCTCAAAGCAGACAACCTCGGCATGGTTCTCCGATAGCCAATCCATGCCTATAATGAAGTCAAAGCTTCCAAGTTGCATTGGTATAAGGTCGATAGAGAATTCATGCTCGCTAAGTTTAAGGGTACAATTCGGAATGATAGAGTCAATTATGACGGGTTTTCCATCAGCTATTTCTACTGTAAAAGGTTCCTCTAACTTAGTTCGGGTGTTAACAAGCAAAGGCTCAAATCCTAAGGATACAAAACTTTTATCGGCCCCGGTATCAAACAAGACTGAAGCATATTGGTGATCGATGAGAAACGTACCACTCACCACATCATTGGTGGCTTGTGCTTGTTGGGCATTGATGTTAAAAGCACGTCCTTGAGCCGGTGGAACCGGGCTGACAAGTTGAGGGCATCGATTGCGAAAATGGTTCGGATCACCACATTGATAGCATGCACGACCCTGGGTAATTGCAGGAGGATGTTGAAGGACAGGTGCGGTAGTCGGAGTCTTAGCTGCGCTCTTGCACACGTTGAAGGTATGGCCGAAACGACCACAGTTGGTGCAGCGACGACATTGTGCATTGACAGGGTGATGGTACTTGCAAATGTTGCACTGCAGAAAGGTTCCAGTGTAAGGTTTCTTTGCTGGGACTTGATTGTTGGAGACTGGTTGGTAGTTTGGTGCGACTTGATTAACCGGAATAGTAGGGGTAACCATAACAAAGTTTTAGGATTTAGCCTTCCTTTTCTTATTTTGAGAAGATTCAGGATTTTCCTCCTTAAATGGTTCAGCTGATGGTTTCTCGGGCACCATCTTAGCACCCTTCCTAGTCAGAGTTCCAGCCTTGACATGATTATCAGTTAACTGAGCAGCTAATCGAATGGTATCTTCCAGACTTACAGGATTCCTACCCCACACCGTGTCTTGAATTCTCATGGGTAGACCACCGATGTACTTCTCGATGGCCCGGGATAAAGGAGTAACTAGGTGGGGAACAAGTAAACTCAGTTCATGAAATCGGTTGGTATAAGCTAGATTTTCTCCACTTTCTTAAGTTAAGTCCCAGAACTCAGCTTCTAATTTCTTGATTTCATTTCTCGGACAAAATTCCCAAGTCATGAGCTCCTTGACTTCATCTCACGTCAATGCTAAAGCGGCATCAGTTCCACGGGTTCGTTTCTCCCCGTTCCACCAAGTGAGTGCTCTCTTTTGAAGAAAACTTGTAGCATAGCGAACCTTGAGATTCTCGGGATACTCACTATGGAGGAAAGTGTTCTCGATACTCTCAAACCACTTTAAAAGACCAGTGGCTCCTTCGGTCCCGCTAAACGTAGTGGGATTTCAAGAACTGAAGTGCTTGTAGGTACAAGCACGTGGAGGGTTAGGACCAACAGAGATTGGAGCAGGGTTCGCGCCTTGATTCAGATGAGTTAGGAGAGTTGGTATGACTGCAGCAACCTCCCGGGCTACAAGGGCAGCAATCTTGTGGCCGGAGTTTCTAGACCGTGAACGGATTTGACGAGAAGACATTCTGAAAGATCATTAAGAAATTTTATGAAAATTGGGTAATATGAGCTATACAACATGAAAACGGCAATCGGAAATTTGGCATAATAACAATGACATGTTCCGAGGGTAATCGTTTGATTCGTAAATCAAAGCGAGTACGTTGACTAACCAAAGTATTAGGTCAACCAAAACTTTGTTGAAGACATGCGTACCTATAAGTGGACACTCACCCCAAGGGTTCCCAGGTAAGGTAAACGGATCCATCAGTTGATTTGGATTTATATGAGTACCTTGCCTAGACAGAACACCTCGAGATACAGGCATCCCACTCTTCCAGCATTGCATGTATTCAGTGGTGAGACACAGACTTTGACGAGATTTTGAAAACCATAAGTATCAATTTAAGATTTGAGATTTAAAATTTGGAAATCATGTGATTTAGGCACCAATGCCTTGGTATATGTTTTGGGAATTTTGGGTGCGTATTAGTCATGATCAAGAGTAGGGGGATATCCATTTTTGGGTGCGTATTAGTCATGATCAAGAGTAGGGAGATATCCATGTAAGGCACCTACCCTAGAAGAGTGTCTAAACGTGTAAGGCACGTAAAAATCCCATTTATGTACGAGCGGACTCGTAAGTAAGGTCTTAGTTATAGTTTAGGTCATTCCGTTTCTAATAACCTAATTCCCTATAACCATGGCTCTGATACCAATCTGTCACACCCCAACCGACGGCGGAATCATCGGAGCGGACCAATGGGATCGATTGTTCACAGCACATGGGACTAAGTAAACCGAAGTAATATTAAATGCCACTTGCATTAAATAATTCTAATACATTTAAACAATAATCCAAATAACGTAATAGTAATTGTCTTTTATTTTGACTAAGTCCGGGTCCTAAATGAGCATGTAGATGTCCACTAACTTGCTTAACCAGAAATCATGTGAAAAGTAACGAGTCAGCTATGAATTAGCCGGTGAGTAGACACAGTTTTGATGTACATATATATAAGTTAATCAAATGATTGAATAATTCAATTCACATGGTAATGTCAAGACTTATAGTATAATAATGTAACACAAAGACAAATCAACACAATCTATCTAATTGATTAAACTGACTTGATCCGCAGACAAAGTCGTGATAGAATATGTGAATCCGGTTTCAATCACCACTCGAGTATTCATATGGGGTGGGTTGTCAAACCAATATTGTTACCGTGGTTGTATGAATTATTGATTGTGTTATCATCCAATTTATCTAACCATGAATACATTATTACAAGTAAAGACATAACATGTAAAGAAGTGAATTTATACGTGAAATAAAATGAAATAACAATGTTTGATTATAGTGTCACATGATTTCCCCAAAATATAAACAAATAAAATGGGCAATGAATACTCACTTGATTGATGAGATTAGTGTAGAAGATAAATCAAGGCTCGGCAAAACATACTGTGCGATAACCAGATCCACGCGACAACAAGAAGTCACGCGAGAAGCTACCAGTGCGAAAGATCAGATCCATGCGAGTCACAGACCACGCGAAAGACTGCAGCCGCGCGAAAGCTTGATCCACACGAAAGGGATCTCGCGCGAGAACTCTATGTTTAGTATAAATAGCGTAGTTTCGTTTTGTAATGTAGCTTTTGATTCATTCATCTTCCTGTTTTGATTATAGTGTCACATGATTTCCCCAAAATATAGGTTTCTGTTTATCAATCAAATATCATCTGTTTTGATTCAATCCAATCTTCTTTTCTATCCAATCACGTTTACATTCCGCATTCACGTGATTGATATCGTGTGTTAGTGTTCTTGGGAGATTTTCAGAGATTTTACAATTGGTATCAAAGCATTAGGCTCTTGAACCACGATTTGGAGAAGAATTGGATTGTGTTCTACTTGATTTTTGAAGAATTCATCATCGATTACCTTAGATTCTGAAATGGCAAAGTTATGCTGCTAGATTGTGGAAGATTTGGACTGATTTGGACCTAATTGAACGTAATTAGTGGACTTTAAGCTTAATTTTGATTAAAATTGACTTAAAATTCATTAAAATTGGATTAAAATGGGTTCAATCAGAAATGTTCATTGATTTGGAAGTGGTTATCGCTTGAACGAACTGTTGAAGATTCGTTTCTGCACAAAATTGACTATTTTCGCGTGAAACTGAAGGTTTTCGCGTGCGAAAAACTGTTTTTTCGCTCAGACAGTTTTTCACCTTTTTATGCGATTTCGCATAAGTAGGTATATTGGATTTTCGCACGAAGTGTTCTCTCGCGCGAAAAGTTGCCCGCGCGAAATCACTTTTCGCACGTGTTCTATTTTCGCACGAACACCAGAATTTTGATTTTTCTGATCATTATGGCTTCAACTACACCGAATTTGAAGCATCTTACTGCTTCACTTCATCTAGACACTGAGATTGGTACTGGTAACAAGCCACCGAGGCTTCTCTGTGAAGATGATTATTCTGATTGGGCTTTCCGATTCGAGAGATATATTATCTACACGGAACCAAAGATGTGGAGATCTATCCAGTATGGTCCTTACATTCCATTGTACAAAAATGATAAAGGTGAAATGGTTCAGAAACCTGAACATTTGTGGGATTAAGATGACATCAAGAGGTTGGAACTTGATGATAAAGCGTATGCTGCCATCACAATGGCTCTTACTACTGAGATCTCACAAAAATTTCAAGAGTTTAGGGGTGCTAAAGTGCTTTGGGATGCTCTGGAATCTCAGATTATGGGCAATAAAGACATGAGAGAGAGCAAAAAGGATATGTTGAATCAAGAGTTCAACATGTTCAATCATATTGTTGGTGAAGAGCTGGAAGTTCAGATGGCCAGGTTTGTTAGACTGGTCACAAAAATGAAGAGTGCGGGTATTACTCTGGAACCCATCACTGTGAACAAAAAGTTGCTAAACTCACTTCCTTACAGTTGGAACAACAACTGTACATTGATAAAGAGAACCAAAGACTTGTATACTCTTCAGTTGACAGATCTCATCTCAACAATCAAGTCTTATGCTATGGATGATAAGCAGCGAGCTGCTAATCATCTCAGTTCTCTGGGTGCTGAAGGAACTGCTCTATATGCAAAGATGGCTAGTAATCCGAATTACTATGTCAGTTATACGCAGATGTGTCAGCAACAACAATCAGGAAGTGCAGCATCTTCTTTTATTCAACCAGCAGTAAACCACCAAGTTCATGTTCCAGCTGCTCAACATTATTCCCCCATCATCCATCAACAAGTCTCTCAATCTCAAGATTCTCAGAGTGGTCAACATGCTTATGTTGCTACCACTAGTCCATCAAAACAAACTGTTCAGATTGCTGAGGAGCATCTTGCTCTTTTCACCACTTTCATGTCGAGTTATGAAGCTTTCATGGCCGGAAGACTTACTGCTCCTAATGTTCTTGTTGATGATCTTCAACAAGTTAATCCGGATGATGTTGAAGAGAATGACATCAAGTATCAAATGGCCATGGTAGTTTACAGGGCAAAGAATTTTGCTAGAAGAACTGGGAGGAAAATGTTTGGCGTTAACAATTCTAGCAAAATTGGTTTCGATAAATCTAACCTGAGGTGTTACAACTGTGACAAACCAGGTCATTTCGCCAGAGAGTGTACTGAACCAAAAACTGGTCAAAATGAAGGCCCGAAGAAGATGGTGACTGTGGAGATAGAGCCAAAGAAGGATAAAGCAAGTACTTCTGGTGGTACTAAAGCACTAGTTTCTCAAACTAATGCTGAATATGATTGGTCTGATCAAATGGAAGCCCTTGATTTACATTTGTCTACTGCCTTTGTTGCTAAGATTGTTTCAGAACCAGAAGAGGAGGAAAATTTGTTTGCTGAATTTGTGTCTGATGATTTATTGGAGGGTTTGTTTGCTACGGTGGAAGAAGAAAAGGAGAAAGTTGAAATAGAGAAAGTGAAAGTTGAACCAGAGGATGAGAAAGTGGTAGAAGATAAGGAAACTGTTGTGAAGGAAGATCAGGTTGAAAAGGTTGCTGAAGAAGAAAGTGTGAATGATGAATACACTGTTGAGCTCACAGTCAAAAGTCCATGCATTGATTCAAAGACTGTTGCTAGTGCTCCAGTGGAAGAATCAGCTAAAGAAATGAAAGCATTCATGGTCAAGACGGAAGAGAAAACAGAAAGGGAAACTTCTGAACCAAAGGTATATGATAGTTTATGTAAAAATGCTTGTGTTGAGAAAGTTCAAAGATACAGAGTTCACAATGAAAGCCTGATCATGGAAGTTGAAAAACTTCAGTATCAAGCTAGCAAACACAAGTCAAATGAAAAGATTTTTAAAGAAAAACTTGAAGGTTTAAACAAAACAATATATAATTTGAAATTAAATCTTCATGATAAAGAATGTACTAATAATGACTTGACAAATAGAAACAATGAACTCGCTCTAGAAATTAATCGACTCAACAGTGAATTAGCCACGGTTAAATTGACTGTTAAGAAATTTGAACTTTCATCAACAATGGTTGAAGGAATAATCAAGTCACAAATGACTCAGAAGATCAAAGGAGGAAAGTGTGGTGTTGGATTTTCTAACATTGCTCCTCCAATTAATCATGATTACTCATGTTTACCATCATCTGATAACATTTGTGATTCTGATATGGTCTATGGAATTGGATTTTCTCCATCTAAAGACTTAAAACCTTCTGTCAAAATAAATTTATCTGTTGATCCTATCATAGTACCCAAACCTAAACAATCACCTGAAAATCTTTTTGCAGATAAAATGAAGGTGGATGGGTTGGTTGAAGATTGGGAAAGTGAGAGTGAGGAAGAGAATGAGAATGAATGTTTGAAAAATAAAAATGTAAACGTTTCACAATCAGCTTGTAAACAAAACTTGTCAGGAAATGAAAAGAATGTTGTTTTGAATGAGTTGAAATCAAATAGCAATTATAATTTGAATGCAAATCAAAGGGTGAATCAGAAAGAAAGAATGGAAAAGGATTTTAAGAATAGATTTGTTTCAAAAGGGACAGTTGAAAATGAAGAACATATTTTTAAAGAAACGAATTCTCGATTCTTTAAAAATAAACTACATTATAATGCTAACCTTGTGAATCAAGATGTATGTAGCCCAGATTTGCATGTGAATGATTCTTCTGCATTTAATCTGAACATTCAAAAGCCTGGTCCTTCTCCAGCATCAATCCGTATATCTAAGCCTGGTCCTCATCCAGCAAATTCAAAGTCTGGTCCTACTAAAGCAGAATCAAAGATTGTTCCTGTTTCAACACCACCAATTCCAAAAATCAAAACTGCCAAATCTACAATCCAAAGTGGTCATAATTCATCAACTTCCTCGAATCTGCAAAAGATGAATTTGAAATTGTCAACCGAGACAAAGATTCGAGAGACTGTGGAGAAAGTTAAACCTAGTCAATCTGACTTTGGTTTTTATGACAATTTTCATAATTGTCATCCACAGTTTGTTTTCCACACACAACAAAAGAGATGCTTTCAGTGTGGAAACACAAATCATTTAGCAAATAATTGTCCTTTTAGACAAAAATTATTAAGTAAACAAAGATTTCATAATTCTATTTCTCATAATAGAAAACTATTTTTCACTCGTGGAAAATTTTCAAATAATATGAAATCTACAATTGTTAATGATTTTCATATCAAAAGGGATAAGAATTTGACTAATGATATAAAGGCAAATGTCAAGATTAATAGCATAAATGAAAAGACTGATATGCAAACCAAATATAATCATATCAAATCATTTTGTCTTGCTGCAACTCAGAATGTGCTCAAGTCATGTTTGACTTGGGTACCAAAATCTAAGTAATTTTGTTACGCATGCAGGGACAACCACAAAAGACTACTGAAAGTCTATGGCATGTAGATAGCGGTTGTTCAAGACACATGACGGGTAACTTATCATTACTACAAGATATGCAATCATACAACGGAGGGAGAGTGATATTCGCAGGAGATAGAGGAGGACGTATTACAAAACGTGGTACAGTTACAAATGGCGTCCTGAGTTTTGAGAATGTTAATTTTGTTGAGGAATTAAAACATAACCTGCTAAGTGTGTCTCAAATCTGTGACAAACAATATTCAACACACTTTACTAATAACGAATGCTTAATATTAAAACCAGGTTTTGTTGTTCCAGAAGAATGGGTTTTGATGAGGACTCCGAGAGACAATGACACATATCTTCTTGATATGCATTGTTCTAATTCTTTGGTAACAGCCTCTTGCTTATTATCCAAAGCCTCGGAGAATGATTCCATGTTATGGCATCGTCGATTAGGTCATGTCAATCTTAAAAACATGAACAAACTTGTACGTGGAAATCATGTAATTGGTTTACCTGAAAAAGAATATCATATAACTGAACATTGTTTGTCATGTTCAAAAGGTAAACAACATAAACTTCCTCACAAACCAGTTGCACATAACTCAGTCGAATCAATCTTACAACTCTTACACATGGATCTTTTTGGTCCAGTGAGTGTTCTAAGTTTGGGTCGAAGATCTTATTGTTTGGTTATTACTGATGACTTTTCAAGATTTACTTGGGTGTTTTTCTTAGCATCTAAGGATGAAACTCCACATCTATTGATCAAATTCATTACCTTGGTGGAGAATCAGACAGAGAAAAAGGTAAAATGCATCAGAAGTGAAAATGGGACAGAGTTTTGCAATCAAACTCTGAATGAGTTTTGTGAATCCAAGGGAATTGCCAGACAATTCAGTGCTGCTGGCACTCCACAACAGAATGGGGTTGCAGAAAGAAGAAATAGGACATTAATTGAAGCTGCTAGAACAATGATCTCTGCTGCCAAATTACCTTTGTTCTTTTGGGCAGAAGCAGTAAATACTGCATGTTATGTTCAGAATCGTGTGTTACTCAACAAAAGATTAAATAAGACTCCATATGAAATCTTTTATAATCACAAACCCAAAGTTAAATATTTTAAAGCCTTTGGTTGTTGTTGCACTTTGTTGCATACAACTGAATCATCTTCAAAATTTTCTGAAAAGGCTGATGAATGTTACTTTGTGGGATATGCTGCCAATAAGGTTGCATATCGTGTTTATAATAAAAGAACTAGACAAATAGTCGAGTCATATAACATTGATTGGCACGAGCTTAACATAACTGATGCAGGTTCAGCCCCTTCCTGGGTTTATGATTATGAATCTTTGTTCATAAATTTTAAAATTTCTAAATCTTCATCTGCAGATTCTACTTCTCCAGCAATCTCCATGGACAACAAAATCATTGAGGATCTTTCATCTTTGATATCTGATAATTCTGCTAGTGCTTCATCATCCAAAGATATTCCTACAAATTCTGTACCTGTATCTGCATGTTCTGAGTCATTAGATGTCTCTTCAGAACAAATTTCTACTCAGGATTTGGAAGAAGTCTTAAGTTCTCCATTATCTTCATCTTCATCAGAGACTATACATACACCTATAGAAATCATTCAAGTTCCATTTGAAGAATCTCCAAATGTGTCTACTGCTTCTGAAACTCATGTTTCAGATGACACACTTGAAGAAACTATTGTGTATCAATCTCAACACTCTGTAGAAGCTCATGATAATGTTGAACATATTACAAATTTGGAAGATGAAATGGTTGCAGATGAGATTCCTCAATTGAGAATACATAAAACTCATCCAACTGAAGCAATCATTGGTCCATTGCACGAAGGTGTAATTACCAGAAGTCAATCAGGAGCAATCAACACATGTCTGTATGCTTGTTTTCTATCACAAATAGTGCCCAAGAATGTGGAAATGGCGCTCAAGGAAAATAGCTGGATAGAAGCAATGCAAGATGAGTTGATGCAATTCAAGAAACTCAATGTTTGGCATCTTGTAGAACTTCCAAAGGATAAGCTTCCGATTGGAACAAAGTGGATTTTTCGAAACAAGACGGATGAAAAGGGTGTTATAGTTAGGAATAAAGCACGACTTGTGGTACAGGGATTTTATCAAGTTGAAGGCTTAGATTATGAGGAAGTGTATGCTCCAGTTGCAAGACTAGAAGCAATACGCATATTCCTAGCCTTTGCCTCATACATGAACATCAAGGTGTACCAGATGGATGTTAAGACTGCGTTTTTATACGGAGAAATGAAGGAAGAAACCTATGTTTGTCAGCCTCCTGGATTTGAAGACCCAGATCATCCTGATTATGTTTACAAGTTGGATAAGGCTTTATATGGTTTACATCAAGCACCTCGTGCTTGGTATGCAACTCTGACTGAACATTTGCTTGCAAATGGTTATTCAAGAGGTGCAATTGATCAAACCTTATTCATACGAAAATCAGGCGATGATATCATTTTGGTTCAAATCTACGTCGATGATATCATTTTTGGTTTGACAAATGATAGTATGTGCACGGAGTTCGAAGCAGTGATGAAGAAGAAGTTTGAGATGAGTTCACTTGGAGAAATTTCATTTTTCTTGGGTATTCAAGTTACTCAATCTGAGACGGGTATTCTCATTCATCAAGAAAAGTATGTTCAGACAATTCTTGAGAAATACAAGTTTCAAGATTCCAAAGTAGCTTCAACTCCAATGGCTTCTCGTCCTACTCTTACTCCGGATCTATTAGACGAATCAGTTGATCAACATCTTTACAGATCGATGATTGGTTCCCTCATGTATCTAACTGCAAGCAGACCGGATATCATGTTCCCTGTTTGTCAGTGTGCACGCTATCAGAGTGATCCAAAAGAATCACACATGAAAGCTGTCAAGCGGATTTTCAAGTATCTCAAGGGTCAACCTAAACTTGGTCTTTGGTATCCTCGAAATTCCGATTTCAATTTATTTGCTTATACTGACTGTGATTATAGTGGTTGTAACTTAGACAGGAAATCGACCACAGGAGGATGTCAATTCTTGGGTAACCGACTCATTTCTTGGCAGTGTAAAAAGCAGAACACTGTCTCCACATCCACTACCGAAGCTGAATATGTGGCTGCTTCGAGTTGTTGTTCCCAGCTTGTCTGGATTCAGCAACAACTTCTCGATTATGGCCTCAACATTTATGACACACCAATTTGGTGTGATAACACGGCAGTTCTAAACATCGTGAAAAATCCCATCCAACACTCAAAAACTAAACACATTGACATCCGCATACATTTTATCCGTGATTGTTTTGATCGTAAACTTATTCATCTAAAACAAGTGCCGTCAACTGAAAATATCGCTGATTTATTTACCAAGGCGTTTGATTATTCTCGATTTGATTTCCTTGTGCAATCATTGGGAATGATTAACTTTGGATAAATTGGTTTAATGAATCTTCACAACAGGATTTTTTTTTATTTTTAATAAAGAATAAAATTGAAATTGTTTCTTTTTATTAAAGGAACAATCACAATTTTAGAGGGAGAAAATTAGAAAAACAAGTTCTGAAAAATATTTTTGGTCTTAGGGGGAGTTAAGATCAAAGGATTGCCAAAATAAAAAAAAAAAAGAAGAAATTTTCATACTTAAAATGAGAAATGATATTACAAAGTTCAAAACGAGTATAAGTACTTTCAAAGGCTTAAATACAAATACACTTGGATTATGTTTGATATGTCGATAGGCTTTGCTTTCAGAAATGAAAAGATCATAATTGAGTGATTACACTTGAATTAAAGAAATATGATTTAGTGGGGAACATATCAGGATTCTGTGCCAAAAATGTTCTAACACAGACTGAGAGATATAATCTTGTCATACTCAAGCCTGTATATGATTGATTCAGTGATTATCTGATTCAGTGATTATCATAACTATATATATGTATATATAAAAGATAGAAAATACAAAAAGAAACAAAAAGAAAAAAATACAAAAAGAAAATAATTGAGCAAAAAGATGCCAACAACAAAGGCCATATAGGATATAAGATGCCAAGAAGCACAAACAATTCAAAAGATATGTCTAAAAGACATACATACTATATGGTATCTATTTTCTATTTTCTATTTTGAGAATATTTTTTTTTAACTTCGGAAGGCAAAATCGAAAGATGGGGCATGTAAGTCCGAATGGCTTGTAAGTCCTAAACATCTTGAGAGGGCAGACGTAAGTCCGGATGGCTGTCAGTAAGTCCTTAAACTTGTTAATATTCCGGGTTAAGAAATATTTCTCAGGCTAGTTATGCTCAAATAGTTATATTTAGGATTACAATAAATGGTATCACTGATCATCAAATGCATGGTTTAAGTCAAATTGGGGTGACTTGAAAAATCTCAATAGTGTCTTGAAGGATAATAATAATTCTACAGAAGTTCTGATTGTGGGATCCACTGACTTATATTAAATCAACACAAAACATGATATATATCACTCATTATGTTTCTGAGTAAAACATGAAGTATAAGTTTAAAGTGGACAACAGATATTGACAATCAACTTAACCAGTTGTTTTAAATAAAGCCGGACAGAGTCTTAACTTGACAAAAGAACTATATGATCTCATTATGAAAATTCTTATAAAACAAGCAAATCCGATCTTGATCCTTAAATTGTTTTCATTCTTTTGTTATTTTGTATGTAAGTGTTTGTTTTTATTTTACTTTTATAGTGTTTTGTTTTAAGACAAATAAATAACAAGAAAAATATTTGAAAATTGAAGATTCATTAAGCTAAATTGATCACTTGGTAGATAACATGTTATGTTGACATTAATTCATTGAAAATAAAAGGATTTAAAAGTTTGAAACAATTTGAAAATTTTTAAAAATAATTTATTCGCGTGACAGGGAAAGTCATGCGAAAATGGATGTTTCGTGAAACTGGCTTTTCGCGTGACTACTCAGGGGTATAAAAGTCACAGTGAAAAGAACAAAATCACTTTTCGCTTAATCTCACACCCGAAAACCCTAATCGCACATCATCCGAAATATATTTTCGCATATATCAAAATCGGTCATCTTCTCACTTCTTTTGTGATTGTGTGTCTTAGTTAGTCATCACTACGCTCAGATTGTTCTGTAAAGGTATCACTCAGTTGATATGGTTACTGTAGATCTGAAAAACTAAGGGGAACTTAACATCCTTGTCTTAAAATCTGAATAAATGGACTTAAATGATGAAATTAATGAATGAAATTAACCTAATAGACCTAGGCGACAGCAATGATACATTTTTCATGGTTTAAAATCGATGTTTGAAAGGTTAATTTGAAAATCTCAGTTGTGCGAATCGCAAAGAAACTGAACAGATGCGAAACTTAGTTTTCGCATGAAAGTGATTTTCGCGTGACTCAAGGTTGTCGCGTGAACTTAGTTCTCGCACTTGGATCTTGGTTTCGCATGAAATACAAAGTTATGCTTGAACTCAGTTGTCGCGTGAACTATGTTTTCGCCCAAACCCATGTTGTCGCGTGAAATTTAACTTTCGCTTGAAAGTTGATTTTCGCTTGAATTTAAACATTTCGCATATTGTTCAGTCTCGCGCGAGTTGCTTTTCGCATAACAGAAAGCTTAAATTTTTTTTAAAGTGTTGATGCTGCTGTTTCTCCAATGAACTTGTACACAATAACATTTTAATGCTAAACTCTAAGTGTAGTACATATATTCACAAGTGACTAAACTTTGAGATGATTAATTGTTTACTAGAGATAATATTTCCTAAGTGTAAAGTTTTGTTCAACTTGTTCTAAGTGTTTCAACTCATTTGGCATTGTTAAGTTATATTCAAAAGGTGTTCTAATTCTGATTTTCTTTTGTGACAATGCAGATGGCACAAATGATCTTTAACAAGAATCATAATTGTGTTGCATATTTGGATGAAGTTCCAGAAGGGAAGGAATTATTTTCTTCTATGATTGAAGGGCTGAAGAACTCAAGGATTGTTTATTCTATTTCTGCTGATCCAGCCATTTATTCCGAATTGATAGATTCTTTCTGGAGCACTGCTGCTCTAGAAAAGGACGAAGCTAGAAACCAGATTATTACAGCCACTGTGAAGGATAAAAGGTTGATAGTTTCTCAAGCCATACTAAACAGAGTTCTTCTGTTTAATGACCAAGAGGGAGCACCAACAAGATTAGATGATGATGTAGTCATGGATTGTCTATCTCGGATGGGTTATGAGTATAGATATCCTAGTTTGGAGAAGAAGTGGTTACCACCATATTGGAAATATTTATTTCATGTGGTAATTCACTGTTTGAGTAATTTGAAGGCTGGGATGGATAGTCTTAGTGCTGTATTTGGATCCTTATTAGTTTCTCTGGTGGATGACATTCCATTCAGCATTTCTGGCGTGATATTTCAAGAGATGGTAAAAAATGCTACTGCCAATCCAGGGAGAAAGTTTATCATGTATCCCAGGTTCATTCAGCTGATCATTAACGATGCATTTCCTGAGCTTGCCACTCAGAGATCTCCTAAATACGTTGTTCAGACAATTAAGAAGGAGATTTTTACTCATCTTACTGGAGCCAGAGAAAACAAATGCTCTGGTGAAAGTTTTACGAAGATTGGCAGATTTGCTGAGATTGAAGAAAATGTTGATGAGTTTAGAGAAGGTGGTGCTCATACTGATGAGGCACAAGCTGGTGCTTCTACTTCTACTACTAGAGATAATATTGATGAAGAGATTGAGAAGCTTTTTGAAGATGAGCCTACACGTGAAGGAGGAATGGAAGAAGTTGTTCATTCTGCTTCCAGTTCCGAGACTGCTAGTGATCAAATAGGGAATGTTCCCTATGTGATCCAAACTGATCCAACCCCTTCTACTCCAACATCTTGTCGACCAAATGAGGAAGACAGGGATACTGACTATGTTCCTGAAGAGTCACCAAATACCTCCTTACGAAGAAAACGGATGGCTAGAAGAAGAGATTATCCAGTTAGAAAGAGAGGTCGAGGAATTGTACCAAGAAGACCACGAACTCATGTGGTTGTTACCGAGACAGAGCAAGATCAGGCAGCAAATGTGACTTCTTCTGCTCCTGAAACAGAAACAGTTCCTGTTTCTGGAGCAGCTAATATTTCTGGCTCTGGTTATTCTACACCACCTCATCAAGAGAATTTGGAGTTTGATGTCGACACACTCTTGAATACTCCTCCTGAGTTTCAGAGGAGAGAGGAATCAACAAGTACTCCGGGTGCTATTACTTTAGAAGAACGAATAAAGAACCTGGAGAAAGAGAATTTTGAGAATATGAAGTTGATTGCAGAGTTGAAGAAAAGTAATGAAGAAAAGACTAATCAGATAAACATGATTCATCTCGACTCAGCAATCAAAGACACAAGACTGGCATCTCTTGAGCAACAAATGAAGAACATATTTGACTACTCATCTGGGTTGGAGAGACAACTAAACGAGCTTAGAGAATTTATCTCTCAGACCTACTTTCATCAGCCACAGATCATAAGATCTACTACTGTGGTTGGTGAATCTAGCAGACGATCTCCAAGCCCACCTCCCACTGAGACAGTTCCTGAAAATGAAACGGTCAACGAAGCCCAAACATCTACTGTACAGCAAAGTGTTCGGACTATTGAGGATGTTACTACTTCATCTGAAGTACCTATCACTGAAGCGTACACATCTACGGCTTTTGTTGAGCCAGAACACATGGTTACTCTGCCAATTATTCAAGAACAGGAGGATGAAGAGTTAGTTGATTATGCTGATTCTGATGATAATGAAGATGATGATGATGAAAATGACGATGAAGATGATAATGATGATGATAATGATAGTGGAGATAATAATAGAAATGATGGTGATGATAATGATGGTGGAGATGGTGGAAATGTTACTGGTTCTTCTTCAAGTCCTGCTGAAGATACTAACACTGACAATGTCAATAGACCAAGTGTTAGTAATCCAGAAGGATATGATCCAATAGACCCTGCCACAGAAAGTGTGTATGAAAAGGAATTGTATTCTTTTCAACAAACTTCATCTGGAACTATTGAAGAAGAACTTGATATTTTTGATGATCTGGAAGAGCAGAATGAGTATACAGATATTTTTGGGAATAACCTTCAAGAGCTTTTCAAAGACATAAATCTTGAAGAAGGAGAAATTCCAAATGAGACTGTGAGTGGTGCAACTCCTACTGATGCTGCAAAGACAGATACTACTGGTCAGATTGCCCTATACACTAAAGGAGGTTTACAGTTTAAAGCACCACCACCACCTACTGAAGCTCACTTTCTGTTTATATCAAAGCCAAAACAAAAGTATGGTGAAATGTCTCACGTTATTAGCTGGGCTTATGATGGTGAGAAAAGGATGTATGTTATAAAGAGAAGAAATGGAGAGATTGATTATCTAAAGAGCACTCACGACTTTCATACTTTACGTGCTGCTGATTTATACTCCATGGGCAAAGCTTCATTCTTCAATGAGAGTAATCACAGTGAAGCTGAGCTCATGAGATCCATGATAAGAAGGGAGATGCGCATAAATTTCAAAGACTTTAAGACTGCAAAATCGAAGGTGATTGATGACTCAACAAGAATTGATGAAAATACCAAAGCTCCTATGAAGATACGAGTCTATCAACATCCCAAATTTATCAGAAAAGTCCCCGTGCATGCTCCTGTTCCTCCCAACTCATTGAAGCAACTTCTATCTTGGAGATGTGAAAAGGATTCCGGTCACGCTGTGATCAGATGTATAGACATGTCTTATCGAATCATTGATCCAGCAGACTTAATGAAGTTTGGCAAAGATGACTTATTCAAGCTGTTACACTGTCCTATCTCAGCTGATGAGTCTGTTTATTTTCTATCTTGCCAGTACGTATGGATGATTGACCGGATCCTGAGAAATAAATGGTATGCTTATGCTGGATCTTACAAGAAGGCTAATGTTGACTTTGATTGATTATGTTTCACCGAGCCTAGGGGGAGATTGTAGAAGATAAATCAAGGCTCGGCAAAACATACTGTGTGATAACCAGATCCACGCGACAACAAGAAGTCACGCGAGAAGCTACCAGTGCGAAAGATCAGATCCATGCGAGTCGCAGACCACGCGAAAGACTGCAGCCGCGCGAAAGCTTGATCCACGCGAAAGGGATCTCGCGCGAGAACTCTATGTTTAGTATAAATAGCGTAGTTTCGTTTTGTAATGTAGCTTTTGATTCATTCATCTTCCTGTACTGTGCGAAATCGCACAAGACCTTTTATAGGTTTCTGTTTATCAATCAAATATCATCTGTTTTGATTCAATCCAATCTTCTTTTCTATCCAATCACGTTTACATTCCGCATTCACGTGATTGAGATCGTGTGTTAGTGTTCTTGGGAGATTTTCAGAGATTTTACAATTAGAATTTAAACGTGACAGATTAGGGGCCAACGATTTCTTTATGATTAACCTAAGCAACGGTGCTTCGAATTTGAATAATAGTGATTTGAGAATTGGGAATGTATTAGGGTTTCCATTGGGTTTTGAATGATAGTTTAAATAAAATAATTTATTTAATTTGAATGTCTTGAAATATAATGAATTTATTTAGAGTGAGTATGGTTGAAAATTAATAGAAATAAATCTATCAATACATTTGACCATTTGTTAGATCATTAACGCGCGAGAAGAACAAATAATGATTTGATAAGATGCAAAAGTATTAAATGACCATTTATATTATTTGAAAAAATAATTATTAAGCTAAGAAAGAGAATAACTTAATTAAATTATTGAACATATAATGATTTAATAAGATAAATCATATTTGAAATCTATTTTTATAAGAAATTAAACTAGTTTTATTATTTATTTAAAACAAATAATAAAATAAATAAATAAAATGTTAAGATAAATTTCAGAAAATAATTAGATGGTTTTAAAAATATTTAATGTTTGTAGAAACATTTTTATAATTTTAGAAAATTTTTCCTATTTAAATTAAGGCTTAAAAAGCCTAAAAAAATTAGTTGAGGGAGCCCGGGTTCGAACCCGGGACCTCAAGGTTTGTAAGGGGACGGGGAACCAGTAGACCAGGGCCGCAGCCGCGGTTTACTTCGGTTCGAATTCCTTTTAAACCAAACCAAGAAGTTTCCCCCAAACTTAAGAACTCTAGTTTGTACAAATCCAAAATTGAAGATCGATTCGATGTTAATGCTCGATTTAATCATGGGGCTTTGATTCCCAATGTAAAACCGAGTGTGTATGTATGTTCACTTACCTGGATTAAAGATTAGATTGATGAAAACAGGTTAGAAACAAACCGCGACCACGTAGAGCTCGATTGTGGGTCAAATGATGATCATAATCGAATTAAACTTGTAGATAGCTTCAAATGATGGTCAGGACTAAAAGGCCTCTACCAATTTTGATTAATTTAGCTTCGAACATGGATTTCGATTAAGTTGCAGGTCGCGGCAATGGAGGTGATCGAATTCGGTTTTTATGTTAAATTGATGTGTTGTTTATGATTATAATTGTGATTATGCATTCCAGGTTGGTTAATTGATTTCCACTACTCGATGTTTCCACTTAATTTTGATTCGGTTTTAGTGGGGCGGTTGGGTCGGTTCTAGATCGCACAAATCAACTATATTTTTAAATTGTTTTGGGGCTTAGGTTCGAATCTTCCACGTGAGTTTGTCGGGAGTGTTTAATTGGGTTGAATCCGCGTTAATTGGGGTGTTGTGGCTCGCCGGAGTATGGCCGGAGGCGGTCGGAAAACAGGGGTCGACGGGGATGGGGGGCTGGGTTTTTAAAACAAAATTACACATTTGGTCCCGGTAGTTTAGAGTTTATTATTTTATGCATAGAAACTTTAATTTTACGTTTCATAGATTACATAAATACCCCGTGCACTTAATTTACTTTAAGTTCTAACCATTTTTAAATTTAAATAATTTTTATAAGTCATTGTTATTGTTATTATTATTATTATTATTATTATTATTATTATTATTATTAATTTTATTATTATTCTTATTAGTAATATTATTATTAATTATTATTGTGTTCAATTTAATAATTAAATTAATTACTTCCAATTTAATGAATTTAAAGACAAACTAAGAAATGAGTATAGACAAGCCCTTAGTGTTTCATAAGTGTCATAAATGGTTCTTACAAGCATATAAGGGGTTAACTTTTATTTAACGAAAATTACGAGATGTTACACATCATCATGTCCATCCCTTATAATTTTAAAGGAAACCATAATGATCCCCTATATTTGAGTTTCACCATCCATCCTCTAAATCTATTATCTTTGTCGTGTGTCATTCTATGATATGAATTTTGATCTTGTTTCAAGATGACTATTTGTAATGGTCATCATATTTCCTAATAAATCATCACCTAAAAGAAAAATGTAATATGATATATTTAATACATTATTAATATAAGATGATATATAGGTATTTTTGGTTGGTATTTTATGTTTTGGTTTAGTTTAGTTAAGGGTTTAGTTTGGTCGGTCGTAATACGGTCCTGTTCGGTTTTTGGTTTTTTGTTAAAGTCAAAACCGAAAGCAAAACCTAATTTCGGTTATTCCAAAAACTTCAATCCATACTTAGCATCATACTAACATACTGTCATTTATTTGTTCTTAGATTACATATGTGTAATCACATGCAAATCAATCCCTCCCTTTTTTTTTGCTATAATTTATTGTGATTTTTGGTGTGTGAGAGCATTCACATTCGCATCCTCATTTATATTTTAATCTCTACATTATAGGAGAAACATGAAAATATAAATAATTATACACCTATATTAAGTTTTCCATCCCCATCTCTATCCCTTATAATTTTAGGGGAAACCATAATGCTTCTCTATATTTGAGGGTCACCATCCATCCTCTAAATCTATTATTTTTCATAAGACCATCAACAAAGTAAGTAAAAACACCCGTGCTCGTTGCCACCCTTCGACCCCGACGGACAGGCAGCGCTGCTGCCTATCGTCCATGCCCGCCCATCTGTCTGACGCCCTTCCACAAAGTATCCCCTAGGTTGGCTCAAGTGGGGTCTACTTGATTAGTATGTGTGTTGTTTTGAGTTTTTTATGGGGTTTTAAAGACTCGTTCCGTTTAACGACTGAACTCCGATACCCGCTTGAGTTAGCGTAAGCGAATATGTGTTTGTGGGAAGGATGGGTATGGTGTAGTTTTGGTGGTAAAATGTGTTTGTGAGAAGAAAGGTTAGAAGTGAGTGGAAAGCTAATATGCCATGCACACTGTGACTGTTTATGGGAAGGACGGGTTGTAGCATTGCGGACAGTTTAAGTGGTTGTGAGTAGAGGAGAAAGAAAAAATAATAAATTAATTAAAATAAGGATTAATATAGGAAAGCTAATGTGGGAGCCTTTTAGAAAATAAATTAAATTTTTAAGGAATGATTGTTTTTTTGTTACTTATGGAGGACGGGGATAGAGATGTTTTTATGAATGCTCTTGCATGATAGAAGTTCATTGTTAATAAACTCTAAACAAACATAATTCAACATGACATTTTATAACAAATGTTTAATATTTCCAAATATAAGTATAAGGATGCCCATTCAAGAGTTAAACTTTAATAAACAAAACTTCATTCACCAGTCTTAGTTAAAAAAGCTGTAAATTAATATAATTAATTAATTATACAAAAATCCACAAATAGATGACTAAACGACAAGGGCAACATAATCAAACATCTACAAATCTTGAAGTTTTAATTGAAGACTTAAATACAAGATCTATGAATAATAATCATGACGTTACCATATCATTAATATAATCATTGCTAATAACCCATAATATTATCAAATATTAACTAAACTTCATCTAAATCAAAGTGATACAAGTAATTTAACCTATCATGAGCTCAACAAGTACATACAAGCTTGAAAAAAATGCGAAGTTCATAGTAAAACAAATAAAAATCAAACCGAGAGTCCACTCTAAATGTTGTAGATGAAGATCCTCTTGATGTTTGAGTCCTTAAATGTTTGCAAATGGCTAGAAATCACTAAGATCCAGAGGTGAAAACAATAGGTTTTTCTTTTTCTAGACTCCTCTCGTAACAGAAGAGTTTTTGTTAAATTATAGAAAAGTGAAGGCACGATCTTACCCTATGCCAAGCACGACCAAGCTTGGTTTGAGGAGCATTGTCATACTCATATCTTCAAAGCTTTAATTGATCTATTTCATTAATTGGCTCTCCCATCTTCAATGACGCTATTGACTATGTTTGAATAGGGTTGGATATTGAAATGCAATCATTGGAGGCAAGCATGATTCCATTTAGGTTTTCGTAAAGTAGCACGGGCATGCTGCTTAGTGTGGGGTGCGATCATGCTTGTCTTAAAAGGGGGCATAATCGATCTTGGTAGTGAAGCACGACCGTGCTTGTTAAATGAACAAAATTCCTCCAAAACCTCATAAATCTTCAAAGACGTTGGAAATCCATAGTTAAGACAAATGCGTCTAGCATGTGACATTCTTAATAGTTGTTCTTCAAATGGGGAAAAACATGTAATAAAGACGTATAATTGTAGCAAATGAGTAGAAAAATCATATCTTTTTATCTTATATTAAACTCCCTCTCTACCCGTAAGTTCTCTCTATATCTCTCTCTTTGTCTCTCTGTCTCTCCATCTTCTTTCTCTTTCGCGTAGGCTGAAAGGGATATATTTAATCGGGGGAGGGGGGGGGGGGGGGGGTGGATGTAAGCGGTCATCATTTTAATTATATGAGGACTATTAGGTTAAACCTTTTTTTTCTTTGGGTTCAGCCTTATAAGTTATACTATTGTTCACTTTACCTCAAAACTTTAAACTTTATTTATTTTTATAAAAAATCGGGACGTCACATGATTTTTATTCTGGTTCTTTTGTTCATAGCTGCTTATACACATTTAAGTTTGATATGTTCTAATTTGGTGTAAACTCTTCTGATACAAATAACCAAATCTCTAATCCCTTAATCAGATTAAGTGGGTGTTTGGGATTGCTTTTTAAAATTCCTTCTGACTTTTTGGAGGGGTAAAATGATCTGGTGATTTTTGGAGGGGCATTTTTTTCTTTTTACCCCTCCAAAAAGTCAGAAGGAGTTTTAAAAAGCAATCCCAATCACCCTCTCAACAAGAGTATTTTATGTATCACTAGGTTAGAGTCCACGTATTACATGAGTGAAATAAATAAAACATATTAGTTTTTTGAATATTTTATTTTATGGATGTTATTAGCTATTGGTGAAATAAAAATGTAATGAATATTTAAAAGTTATAACTAAATAAATTATTACTCTATATTTAAAGACAAAATCAGTCTAAAATCATATAATTTAGTATGTATTAATAAATTATTAAAAAGGATATTTATATTTTAAATATTTAATAGCTTAGTTTACTTATTTAAAATAATTATCATTTAATATGAGAGAGACAATAAATACAAATATAGATATATATTTGTTTTAACATATTTTAGTAAAAACAAAGTCAAATTGATTGATTTCATAATTTTCGGATTTATTATGAGAGAGAGATGAAAAAATGACTTTTCTAATATGCTAAAATAATGACACGAATTTTTTAATATGTTAAAATGATAACCCGTGTCTTAACAATATTATTTTATTACATATTATAGATGATAGATGATAGATTGAAAGTGTTGACTTTAGGATGGACATCTATTTTTATCACTTTGGGTCAATACAACTTTAAAAAATCTTTAAAGGAGAAGAAAATTTGGGTCTGCTCATTCCATCCACTTGAACAACCTTAGTTTCCCGGTCTTCTCTTTCATTGGTCTAACACCCCAAATGCTTTTGTGTCACAATTTTTTTATAACTTTGTTCAATTAAATACGTTTGATCCCTCAATTTCCCTTTATTTAACGAAGACACTTGTTGAATATTGTTTGATCAATGTCGGTTGAGATCTGTTTCTTTTGTAGTTACGTATTAAAATAATGTTGTGTACCAACTTGTTGAATATTGTTAGATGTACTCTATTTATATAAACATGGAGAAGTGTGGTTGGACCACATTAAAAATTGCTAAGGAACACATGATTTTTAATAGTAATTATATTTTTGTTTGGTTCGTATATGTTTAATAGATATTTTGAATTATCTGTACCATTCGAATCTTCAATCGAATAAAAGTCCCATAACAAGTTTTAGTACATAACATTTGATTTAATAATCACAAGAAGTTTTTATGTGTAGCATTTTTAGTGAGTTATTTAAAATCTTTCATTCTAAGAAATTGTTGACATCATAAACGATGAACTTCTCATTAGATAAATTGTGAGTTAAAACCCTCTAAAATGTACTTATGATGATTTTGATAGGAGAATTGATGTAAAGTGAAGAGTATGTTTAATCTGTAAAAAAATTCAAGACTTTCAACTATTTAATTTAAAAATAAACATTCTTGATATCATTCTATATTGGTCGGTTACTTTAAGTATGTATTTATGCCAGTTATGTAACTCAAAATCATTACATTTCATAGAATTTTCTCTTACTTTTACAATAGAAATCTCTCATCATCTTGCTACCAATGTCATGGACGAAGCTACACTATTGTAACTGGGGTCAAGTGACCCCATTGGTTTTAATTCTTTTATATGTAAAATATGTGTCGTTGAAAGTTGGTGCCTCCGTGCGTTTTTGAAAGCGACCCCATAATTCATAAATTATGAATGGAAAATAAATTACTTCTAATTATTGGTCTGGTGGTTTAAATGTCTTTATATTATCATAATTTAGTGTTTCAAATCAACCTTGAAACATTTTTATTTTTCGTTTTTTCTCTTAACTAGCATTTTATTATTGTTGTTTAATTAATTGTCAAACAAACAGAACCCTCTTTAACTGGTTTCTAACCATCGACGAACCACCAATGAATATTGGATTATGCGATTACCATCGTCAGCGTCAACCCTATACCAACAAAATCAATGGCAATTCTGAAGAGTTTTTTTTTTTTTTTTTTTTTTTTTTTTTTTTTTTTTTGTGTGTGTGTGAAAGCTAAGAGGTTGTTTGATTTGGGCTGAACTGGCTGACTGGCTAACGTGTT
Source organism: Flaveria linearis (assembly GCA_024085815.1). Lineage (NCBI taxonomy): Eukaryota > Viridiplantae > Streptophyta > Magnoliopsida > Asterales > Asteraceae > Flaveria > Flaveria linearis. The sequence goes on from CM044010.1 coordinate 78,317,022, forward strand.
TGATGCGGTTGTGTTGTGTTCTGACTGGGTATGTGGTTCTGACCCAGACCCTAAATAAAAACATGCTGACCCGGCTGACCCCTCCCTTCGCCAACCCCCACCTGCGCGACCCCCTTCTCGGCCGATCCCCCCACCTACGGAACTGGCTCAGGCACAGGCGGCGGCTCAACAGCCGGTGGTGGAGAGCTCACTGGCACCGCAGCAGGAGAAGGTGTGCTCACCGGCGTCTCAGCAGGAGACGCAACCGTTGGAGGAGCTGTGACGGGAGCCTTCGCCGGAGCTTTCTCCGGTGGTAGAGGAACACTCGAGGGTGATGCGCCGGGCGGTGTCGTGGTTGACGGTGGCGCATTGGTCGGAGAAGCTGCCGGAGCTTGAGCTCCAACGGTGGCAGTGACAAGGGGTGTGTGTGTGGTGTTTAGAGAGAGTGTGTGTGTGTGGTGTTTAGAGAGAGTGTGTGTGTGTGGTGTTTAGAGAGAGTGTGTGTGTGGTGTTTAGAGAGAGTGTGTGTGTGGTGTTTAGAGAGAGAGAGAGAGTGAAATTAATTTATATAAATTAAATTATATATTTTTATCATTTAGTCAAATATTGAATCAAACAGTCAAGTTTCAGTTACATGTAGACTCAGTCAGAACTTCCAACTGGGTCAGCTTCTAACTCAATCAAATCTTGCTGAGTCAGTATAATCAAACAGCCCTAATTGGACATGCTTATAAGCTTATAGTGAACACATTCGGTGCTATCTTTTAGGTGGCAAATCTGCTAAAATATCATAAAATGTGGCTGGTGGAAAGATAATAAGCTAAAAAAAGCAAATCTTTACACATTTATTATAATGTTGTTTTTTATTAGGTGGTTCGACCCGAACCAACCTGAATATTTTAATTTCAGATTGTTAAATTCAAGCATCATAAAAAAACATTGTGACCCTATAAGAAAAAAAATCATACTGATTTACTCAAATTCTAGATAAAATATTGCAACACAGCATATTTCAGCAGCAGTAAGTAAAAAGTAATTTAGTAAAACGCAATATTACAGAAGTTTGATTTAGGTAAATCAACAAACAGAATACAAACAAAACACTAATTAAAGAAACAACATGATTCATGATCAACATTTGCATTTTGGGACAACCATGAGAGGCTTTTTCCTTTGTGAAATTATGCCAAAGTTTTCACTCATGTCTAACTTGGAAACATCTTCCATGTTATTCGGAAGAACCCAATCGAAGTTCCGAACCAACGAAGCCAACATAAGGTGGATCTGCTTAACCGCATACGGATACCCTGGGCAGATCCTCCTCCCCACACCAAACGGTAAAAACTTGTAATCTTGCCCTTTAAAATCCACATTCGAGTCAAGAAACCTCTCGGGTTTGAACGCCAACGGGTCTTCCCAAAGGGTCGGGTCCCGCCCCATCGCCCAAACATTGATTATTAGCTGAGAATTCTTAGGGACCGTGTAGTTCATGATCTCACACCCTTGTAAGATGGCTTGTGGGTGTAGGAGTGGTGCGGGTGGGTGTAATCTTAGTGTTTCTTTAACACAAGCGTGCAGGTAAGGGAGTTGAGAGACGTGTGATTCCTTGATGTTTGTTGTAGATCCGATTTCTTTCGCGAGTTCGTTCTGGATCGCCAACATAGCTTCTTTGTTCTTGATCAACTCGGCTAACGCCCACTCGATTGTTGACGCTGTACTGTGTGTTCCACCCGAGAATAATTCCTATAACGTACGTGAGGTTACATGTCAACAAGTTTACTAAGGGGGTGTTTGGCTCTCCTTTTCAAAAGCCCTTTTTAGCTTTTTAAGGAGGAAAATGACAAAAATGTCCCTCAATAAGTTAAAAATTTTAGCTTATTGACTTATTTAAGGGGTATTTTTGTCTTTTTACCCTTAAATAAATCAAAAGGAGAAAAAAAAGGACTCCCAAACACCTACTAAATTACTATATATTAACTATAAAAGTTTAAAAACAAGAGAATAAATTAAGCCACTTACAACAGTCAACTGATTGATTTGCAGATCTGAAAACCCACATCTAACCATGGTATCCAAGAAATCACCATCAATTTCTTCCTCAGATTCCATTTTAGATCTTCTATCCTTAATAATATGTTCCCACACACTAAACGCCTCATCCATAGCCTCTGCTGTCTTCTTCTTCAAACCCTGAGGATCCAACCCCTCAAATAACTTTGGGTAAAAATCAACTACATTCGGAGTCGTACCCAACTTCATCAACCTATAAAGAGCCCCTTTTAACCCTCTAAAACTACCCTTTTCACCACTCTCTAACCCAACAAAATCTTCAGAGAAACAAATGTTACCAAATATGTTAACAGTTGTTGCAAACACAAGCTCACGTACATTCACAACTTCCCCTTGCTTTTTTCGTAAGAATTCGACCATTTTATCGACGTTTTTCTCCCTCAAAACGGCTTGCGAAACTATCGCTTTAGACGAGAACAACTCTGCGCGGCATAGGGACCGCAGCACCTTCCAGTGGTGACTGCACTCAGTAGCCCAGATAAGTGAGTATTGTTGTAGACCGTCTTGACCGGCTTTAGGCACCCACCTGTACGTGGGAAGTCGATCATGGGCTCGCATGATCTCCGTCGCGGCTATCGGTGATGAGCCGATGACGAATAAATGCGTCCCGAGTTTCACCGAACACAACGGACCGTAGGTCCGGGCTAATTGAGTGAAGTATATGTGTGGACCTTTTAGCATGTACGGTAAGTTGCCTATGACCGGCCACGAGTATGGACCTGGTGGAAGGTTTTGATCGGGTCGGGTCGCGGCTACCGCTTTGGTTTTTTTATGGATGGAGATTATTATGACCAGCGATAACAGTAGCAGCACCAGTAGTACGGAAAACATTATAATGTTGAGTATGTGGTGGAGTGAGTGATGATGGGTGAATGTAAAGGTGATGAGTCGATGAGTAGGAGCAACGTTACCGTTATTTGGTCTTGATGTTTGCAAACTTAAAGAAAAGATAATGATAACAAGTGGGGAATATTTGAGTTAATTTAATGAGAATGATAATGTTTGTATAATGGTTTTGTAGTTTTCTATGACGTATTGGTTTGGGTTTTTTATGGATATTTTTGTATGAGTTTGTCTCTTTGTGTGTATGTGTTTTAGTATGGGACACGTATGTTTCGTATAGTCGATTCATATTACAATCTTTTGCTTTAAAATTTTTCATTTTTTTTTAATTTTTATTGTTTACTTAATCGTAAGATAAGGATATATAACTGCCTTCCATTAATGTTATATTCTTCTTGTTACAGAGTTAACAATCGGATATGAGAACAAAACAAGAACAAACAATCAAGAACTTCTATAACATGTAACTGAGATATTACAACTCTATGAAACTCTCCCTCTCAATTTTTGGTCTCACCGATTACAAAGACACTACAGCTATTTAAAGCTAACTAACTGTTAACGGCTTCTAACAAACCTTTATCCTTATTGACACATTAAGTCCTTCATATTCAAATGAATGACACTTAACCCCCTCAAACTTATACAATCAACATATTATGACTTTACTCATAACAATCTCCACCTTAAAGTCAATAATATGACTTTAACCAACCTTCAAAGCATCCAAGCAAAATTGAAACTTAGAACCAGGTAGTGCCTTTGTAAACATATCAGCTGGGTTCAAATCAGTATCAATACTTGACACTGCAACCAACCCTGAGCTCACCACTTCACGAATGAAATGCAGCCTAACATTGATATGCTTCGTCCTTTCATGATACATACTGTTTTTGGATAACTGCACAGCACCTTTGCAGCTTAAGATACCTTAAGACCCACTTTGAAGCTTCCCAATGTGTTGGACCAAAAGAACCAATGAGCCAAGATCAGGAAAACCTCTAAGTCCCACATGACATCACAACAACTGCTGAAGACTCCCATCAGCTATTGTGTTCTCTTGCTTGAATGTCAGACTCGAGAGCATCTTAGTTCCAACCATCAGCTGTTCTGACAAAGTCTGAAGAACAAAGTATGAAGATCAAAGAACTGAAGAATAACAGCTGAAGAAGACTCCAAAGTACTGAAGACCAAGTACTGAAGTCTGAAGTACTGATCTTACAAGTACTGAAGACTTCAAGTACTGAAGACAAGTACTGAAGAATCAAAAGCTGAAGAACTGAAGACCTTCTACTGAAGCACAAAGTCTGAAGACAAAGACTGAAGACAACAACTGATGATATCTACTGAAGTCATCAGTTGTTACATCATCTGAAGCCAAGTCTGAAGACCAAGTACTGAAGACTCAGAGTTTGTCACAACAGCTGAAGAAGTCTTCTTCAGTTGTTGTGATGGTTTTTCCTTTTCAGTAGTTTATTTCATTTCAGTAGTTGTACAACAACTGAAGAGCATGTTCTTCAGTTGTTATAGTATCAGTAGTTATAAACGACTGAAGAGTTTGTTCTTCAGTCGTTGTAGGATTTCAGTAGTTTACTTTTGTCAGCACTTAGGAACTTTTGTAAGAAGATGTCAGTTGTTGACATCTTCAGTAGTTTTATGTTTTTGTCAGTTGTAATTTGAATATTCAGTGATGTCAGAAAAAGGACATCAACCCATCCTTTTGCCGCCTATAAAAGGATGGGCAACCATACAGATTTAATTGCCGAAACGTGCGACCAATAGAACATTTATTGTTTCGCAGAACTCTTCTCTCTCTATGTTTATGCTTTAATTTGAAATATCTTTTATGTTCTTGCTTTAATTGCTAATTAATGTGCTAAATCCGCTGCAAACATAATCTAATTGATCAACCGAGAGGCTGAGATCCTGTCAAATGGTATCAGAGCAGGTTAATCATTGATCGATTTCACTATTGATCATTTGAAACTGCTCTTTTGATCTCTCAGTTTGATCGAATTAGCAATTTGCAAGAATTAGCCATAGAGAGTGAGTTTCTGCTGTTTCCGGCCAAAATCTTGAGGTCTTTTGGTGGTTTTGAGTCACGTTTGTCGTGTTTAAACTTGTTTTTGACCAAAACCTGAGATGACAACACCAACCAATGATCCTCACAATACTGGTTCCGCAACCAAGCCTCCGATGCTGGTTAGGAACGAGTATAACATATGGCAAAGACGTATGCTACACCACTTGGCTGTCAACAGTGCTGGTTGTTGGAAGTCAGTGGTGCATGGGCCATACAAGCCTATGGTGAGCGTCCCGGAATCTAATGAACAGGTTGCGAAGAAACCTGAACAATATTCGGACGAAGATCTAAAGGTATTTGAAATTGATGCTAGAGCCCATGGAATTTTAGCCATGGCCATTCCAAACGAGATATATTCAGGGCTCTTGCATCATGAGTCTGCTCATGACCTATGGGTTGCTCTAAAGGAACAATTTGGAGGAACTGATTCGGTCTTAGCAAACAATAGGGAAATCCTTGCCCAACAATATGAGACATTCTCATATAGAAAGGGTGAGACTCTGACCCAGCAATATGAGCGGTTCTCTTGTTTGATCTCTGAGCTAAAGATGGTCAAACAAGAGTACTCCAAAAGCCAGATGAACAACAGGTTCCTCAGGTCATTGCCTGAGAGGTGGGACACATATACCATTGTCCTACGCTCCAGTGCTGATCTGGAAACTCTATCTCTCACACAACTTCATGGGAAGTTGCTCACTTTTGAGAGAGAGATAGAGCAAAAGAGGAAGCTGTCCTCTTCTGGCAAGCTTGCTGATGACTTTGTCCAAGGTAATGCTGCCTTGATAAGTCATGAGTCAGAATATGCCTCATCAGAAAGTTCTTATGATGAGCATATCGATTTCCCTACCAACTCAGAACAAGCTTTTGTTGGTGTTAGTAGTTCAGGAGGTGGTGGTGACAACTTGTGTTTTCTGATGGAGGATTTGAAGGGCATTCCAGATGATGATCTGGAAGAGATGGATATTTTGAACCAAATGGCAATGATAAATATCCGCTCTTAGAAGTTCTACAAAAGAACTGGTAGGAAATTCCCAGGACTCTCTGGCAAAACCAAAGTTGGTTTTGACAAGAGCAAGTTGAGGTGTCATAAGTGCCAAAGGCTTGGACACTTTGCAAGAGAGTGTAGATCATCTGGATCTAACTCATCTGCACCCTTTGTGACTTTTCCCAGCAATAGGTCACAGCACAAAGGGCAACCTCCCTACAGTTCTACCCATCCATCTCAGGCACAGGCACCACCTGCTTATTTTGTGCCACAGGGTCATATGCCTTATCCTTACCCCTGTTACTACATGCCTCAGCCTGGTCAAACTCAAGCACCCCCGGCTCAACCACCTCATGCTCTTCCAGAGCCTCATTCTTCCCAATCTCATCACCACACACAACCTCAACAACAAAGCTTTTTCACCCCAACTGCTGTTGACTGGAGTAGTCTACCAGAAGAGCTATCTGGTCAGGAACCACTACTCCAAGGTGCTGGTCAACATGGTGGTGATCAACCTTTTGGAAATCTTGCTCTGATGGCCCTTGATTCTGCTGAAGGGTCATAATCCAATGCCTCATCTCAGGTATCCACTGAGGCAAAAGCCAAGCTTTGTTCAGAGTCATGCATAGCAGCATTTGCTTCTATTAGAGAAGCAAATGTAGCTTTAATAGATAAAAATCTTGAGCTTGAGCACAATATTTCCAAAAGAAAAGCTGATTTTGAGGTTGTTCTAAAAGATAAAAATGATGAGATTTACAAGCTTAAATGCCAAATCAAAGATGCTAAAGCTAGGGAAGATGTACTTCTAGAGAAGTACAAAGATCTCAAGGAAACTCTTGCAACCACCCAAGTTGAGTGTGATCGATGGGTGCAATCATGTAAGGGTTTTGAAATGCTTCTTAGCAAGCAATCAGCTTCCAATGTGAAGTTTGGTATTGGTTATAATCACACTGCTCCTCCCACAGACTTCATTTCAAGAGCAGAAGTTGAATCTAATAGGGAGAGCAATAACCAATCCTTCTCATCATGTGACTTACTATCCTCTGAATCAGCATCATCAGAAATAGATGTCAGCATTTACTCCTGTCAAAACCAATCAGCTGATGTTACAACAGCTGATGGTTCAAATGCTGACTGTCACATGACCAAAAGGCTGATCAACTCAGGAGTTGTCACTAGAAGTACTGAAGGTACTGGAGAGCAAGTGACAACATCTGAAGTTCAAACCTCAAATACTGTTAGCACTAAAGAGAAGAAAACTAACAGTAGGAAAGGTTTGAAGACAGCTAGAGAGGATACCAGGAAAGCAGGCACTAGGAAGAAAACTGCTAGTACTGATGACAAATAGCTGAAGAACAAGTCTTCAGCAGTTAAATCCTCTTCAGCCGATGATCAGCATAAGATGAAGAAAAAGCCATGTGAGATATGTGGCTTGTTCAATCATCTTACTGATGATTGCTGGTACAAAAGGGGTTCCAAACTCAAACAGAAGGAGAAAATTACTGAGAGCATCAATAAAATGAAGAATGAGTTTGAAACCAAGTTTGTATTAGCAACATCCAAGCCTGAAATCCCTAAGTCCAAAGCTAAATCTAAAAAGAAGGTAGGGATAACTCAGGCAACAGCTGAGGTTGCTCAGAAAAAGATGGTACAACATAGTAACTCATCATCAGCAAACTCCAATGTGTCTGAAGAGCTGAAAGCCTTATCACAGAATCAGACACAATTGGTGATGATGGTTCAACACCTAGTGGGAAGAGTCAACCACTTAGATGCTCCTGTGTTGAAACCACAGAAAAGGAAGTCCAAGCCAAAGGATTCCTCTTCTGTACCATCTTCTTCACCTCAAGCTGTGACACACAACACACCTGTTAGTGCTGCACCTGTAGCTGAGAACAGACCCAAAACCAAGCAGGTTTGGGTCTCCAAGACAAACTAACACATGGCTGTGTTTGCAGGGTTCTTCAACATGTCATAGAAGCATCTGGTATGTAGACAGTGGAGGATCCATGCACATGACAGGAAGCAGCTCCCTTCTTAATGACTACTCTCAAGGAAAGAAGGGATTTGTTTCTTTTGGCAATGATGCAAAGGGTTACATCGTCGGAAAAGGCTTTGTTTCCAATGGGGAAATAAGGTTTGATGATGTTAACCATGTGGAGAATCTCAAGTACAACCTCTTGAGTGTCAGTCAAATGTGTGACAAAGGCCATGTTGCCCTTTTCACAAGCCAGAACTGTCGGATTCTGTCATCCAAAGTTCTGAGTTTGATTGACAAGGCATTGGATGAACACACTCTCCTGAAGGCCAACAGGACAGGAAGAGTGTATGCCTTAGATCTTTCCAAAAAGATGGATCTAAAAGGCCATCCCTGCCTATTCTCCAAGGCATCTCCTCAAGAGTCTACACTATGGCATAGAAGGCTGGGTCATGTTAATTTCAAGAACATGAATCAGCTTATAAGCCATGGTTTAGTAAGAGGATTGCCTCTGAAGGAGTTCAAGTGTGAAGATGACTGCACTGCTTGCTTGAAAGGAAAACAACACAAAGTTTCATTCCCTTCAATAGAAGAACCAAAGTCCACTGCCTGCTTACAACTTCTGCACATGGATCTCTTTGGTCCTGTCAGAGTAATGAGCATGGCAAAGAAGAAATACTGCCTGGTAATTGTGGATGATTACTCCAGGTTTGTATGGACTTTCTTCTTGCACTCTAAGGATGAAGCAGCAAAGACAATAATGAACTTTGTGTTACAAGTAGAAAAGCAGTATTCCCTACAGGTCAAGTGTGTGAGGAGTGACAATGGAACAGAATTTAGAAACCACACACTTGATGACTTCTACCTGTCCAAGGGAATTAGAAGGCAGTTTAGCATTCCTAGAACTCCTGAGCAGAATGGAGTGGTGGAGAGAAAGAACAGGACCCTCATTAAAGCAGCAAGGTCAATGTTGGCTGACTCTGGGTTGCCACTGACCTTTTGGGCTGAAGCTGTCAATACAGCTTGCTATGTACAAAATAGAGCTTTAGTAAATAAGAGGTTGATGAAGACTCCATATGAAGCTCTTCATCATTTGGCTCCTCTTATTTCATTCTTTAGAGCCTTTGGGTGTCCTTGTTTTATTCTCAACACTAGCAACCCACTCCATAAGTTTGCTAGTAAGGTGGATGCAGGGTACTTTGTTGGTTATTCATCAACTTGCAAAGCATACAGAGTCTTCAACTGTAGAACCAAGGGGGTTGAAGAAACTCTGCATGTTAAGTTCAATGAATCTCCAAAGGACAAGATTCCACAAAACCCTGTGGAGTTGTTTGATCTGGACATACTGCAATATGTTCCTTATCAACCTCCATCTGTTGAGCCTGTCAGCAGATCTCCACCTGGTGGTACTGATGATGATGAAGTCAGCACTCACCTCTTCAGGTTTAGTGACAATCTGCCTAAGTTCACTGAACCTGATGCTCCTGTAGCCTCAGCAGCTCCATCCACTACAAATGCTGATGAGATTTCTGCTTGCTCTACTTCGTTTGAGCTGCCATCCTCTACATGGTTCCAGGAATCTCCATCACCATCTGTTGCTGCTGATGGGTCTACAAACACTTGCACAGATATTATAGTTTATCAAGAGCTCAAGAATCACCCCACTTCTCAAATCATTGGTGATATCCATGCTGGAGTTTCAACCAGGAATCAATTGTCCAACTTCTGCTTCTATGCTCTCTTCATCAGTCAGCAAGAGCCAAAGAACTATCATATTGCTTTAAGAGACAATGGATGGGTGGAAGCTATGCAGCTTGAGCTTCTTCAATTCAAGAAACAGCAAGTGTGGGAGCTTGTTCCATTACCCAAAGATAAGTGTGCTATAGGCACCAAGTGGGTATTCAGGAACAAAACAGATGAGAAGGGCCAAATTGTCAAGAACAAGGCCAGACTGGTTGTCCAAGGGTTTGCACAGGAGGAAGGCATCGATTATGATGAGACCTTTGCACCTGTGGCCAGACTGGAAGCAATCAGACCGTTCTTAGCTTATGCTGCCTTTCACAGTCTCAAGTTTTATCAAATGGATGTCAAAAGTGCCTTCCTATATGGAAAAATAAAAGAAGAGGTTTATGTGTGTCAACCACCAGGCTTTGAGGACAATAAACATCCTGATTGGGTGTACAAGCTTGATAAGGCTCTCTATGGGCTGAAGCAAGCACCTAGAGCCTGGTATGAGACACTCTCAACCTTTCTTCTAGAGAATAAGTTCACTAGAGGCACCATTGATAAAACCTTATTCATCAAGACTGTGGGACAAAATAAGCTCCTTGTTCAGATTTATATTGATGACATCATCTGTGCATCCTCTGATCCAAAGTTGTGTGATGAATTTACAAAGCTTATGAAGCTGAGATTTGAAATGAGTGCTATGGGAGAATTACAGTATTTTCTGGGTTTGCAAATCAACAACTGGATGATGGAATCTTCATCCATCAGTCCAAGTATACCAAAGAGTTGTTAAATAAGTTTGATTTACAATCCTGTAAGCCCTGTTCTACTCCCATGAGCAGCATCACACAACTAGATGTAGATCAGAAAGGTAAAGCGGTTGATGAAACCCTTTACAGATGTATGATTGGGTCCTTGATGTACCTTACAGCTTCTAGACCAGACATCATGTTTTCAACATGTGCTTGTGCTAGATTTCAGGCTGCACCTAAAGAATCCCATTTGATTGCAGTCAAAAGGATCTTTAGATATCTGCAAGGTACCCAATCACTAGGTCTTTGGTATTCAGCTGGGCATTCTTGCAAATTAGTTGCTTTCTCTGATAGTGACTATGCAGGATGCAAAGTCACCAGAAAATCCACTTCTGGTGGTTGCCAATTCCTAGGCAATTGTTTAGTTTCTTGGCAGAGTAAGAAACAAACATCCATTGCTACATCCACTGCTGAAGCTGAGTATATTGCTGCTGCAAGCTGTACCTCTCAAATACTCTGGCTTCAGAACTAACTTCTGGATTATGGCATTACTGAGACTAAGACTCCATTATTAATGGATAGTGCTTCAGCTCTCTGTATTGTTAAGAATCCAGTCCAGCACTCAAGGACCAAACATATTGAGATCAGACATCATTTTATCAGGGATTGCTATGAGAAAGGTCTGATTGATCCTAAGTTTGTACCTAGTGCTGATGAGCTTGCAGACATTTTTACTAAGCCTTTAGATAGTGCCACATTCCAAAATTTGGTACTAAGGCTTGGTATGCTGCAGCTTGATTGATTTGACCTATGTTGGTACTCTTAGTTCACAACTACTGAAGAGCAAAGGTCAAATACAAGTGCTGATGAGTAATTTAGTCTTCAGCTCTTTCACAACTACTGAAGACTAAAATGACTCAGAAGTACTGATGTACATTATTTATTGAAAACAACTGAAGTAGTGAGGTGGATTACAACTACTGATGTATGATTTTCAAATAAATAAGTACTGAAGAACAACTTTTGTTCACAAGTACTGGTGTGATTTTACACAAGTACTGAAGACAAAATTTGTTCACCAGCTCTGAAGAGTTTCATCAGCACTTGTGAACATCTGATCACAAGAGCTGAAGGCATAAATATTCATAAGAGCTGAAGGGTCGATGAAACATCTGAAAGTCAGCCAAAGAGCTGATGAGTAAGTGTGGAGGCTAGTATGAAACAACTGATTTGACGGAAACAGCTGATGAGTAATTTCTCATCAGCTGATAACAACAGCTACTGTTTCATACACAAACAACTGAAGAACAAAACCGTGTCTTCAGTAGTTCACAACTACTGACATCAGTAGTTCACAACTACTGAAGGCTAACACCAAGTCCTCAGTTGTTTACAACAACTGAAGCAATACCCTGTCTTCAGTAGTTCACAACTACTGATCTCAGTAGTTTACAACTACTGCAGGCTAACACCAAGTCTTCAGTTGTTCCAACGTCTGAAGAAGAATACTAGGTCATCAGTAGTTTATAACTACTGACGACTGACAGTAACTCTTCAGACGTTCACAACATCTAAGGACAAAACCAAGGTCTCAGTAGTTTCAACTACTGAAGACTAATACCAAGTCCTCAGATGTTACAACCACTGAAGGTTAAAACCACGTCATCAGTTGTTACAACAACTGATAACTAACACCAAAACCTTCAGTTGTTTTCTTTCAACCTTTAACCTACCCTATAAATACCCCACCTTCAGAGCATTTACTCCTCACTTGACCTAATCTTTCAAAACCTCTGAAATTCCCATACACCATTAATGGCGAACATGCAACTGAAACCTCGACACAACTGTGTCGCCCATCTCACCAAATCGCCATTATGGCCCAAATTTCACCAAGCCGTCGATCTTATGCACGACTCACCATACAAAACGGCTTTTCTCTTGAACCCCACTATATACACCGACTCCTTGACGGAGTTTTGGACAAACATAACCGTCCAAACCGGAGGGCAGGATGGCGAGGTCTCTCTCCGGTCCTCCGTCAACAACCACCCCGTGGTTATCACTCCAGCTACCCTTCGCCAAACCCTAGAGCTGGAGGATGCCACTCACCCAACTTCCTACCCTAAAGGTACCCTGGATCTCTCCTTCACATCCCATGACTACCAGGGTAACCTCTCCGCCTCCACCTTGTTGAAGAAACACTTTTCTGACCCTCAACGATTGATCTTCCACATGGTGAACGTGTGTCTGGCTCCCAAGACCTCTTCGTGGGACTAGATGTCCACAAGGTGGCAACAGGTATTGTATTCTATCCTTGAGAAACAACCTCTAAATTTTACTGATCTTTTATTTATGGAACTCAAGGACATGGCCACAAAACCTTTTTCTAACCGTTAGAACTTGTATCCATGGTTCATAATGGCCATGATCGAAAACCAGCTTCAGGCTGAGGGACTAGTTGGGACTGGGGTCCCTGCCATGGCTGTTCAAGCCGAGGTATACTCCAGACACAACACTGACCAAACACTCAAACAGGCTGGCCGGCTGCGAAAACCCACGCAGCAGGAACCCACAGCCTCCACCTCCAAATCCAAAGTCCCCACCAAGCCAAAAGCCAAAAAGAAGCCCAAGAAGGCTACTTAGGGAGATGAGTCCCCTGAGGATGCCCCTGCAACACAAAGGCAGGATGTGCCTGCTGGTTCGATTCTCCCAGCAGGTACCATGACTCCACCCACCACAACCGCACAGGCTTCCTCTCAACAGGAGCCTGATGCAACCAATTTTGGGGCAACCACATTACTGGGGTCTTTCTCACTTGAGAAGACTGCTATTGAAGAGCACAGTCCTCCCCATGTGCACACTGCTTCTAGCCCACCTACTGATGAGACCGCCCCACTAAGCCCAACATTGGTAATAGCCAAAGTGCTGACCGATCTGAGCACTCCACCCTCTCCCCAGAAACCTATTACACCTGGGGAGACTCCAACCGAAGAAGGGGTGGGTACAAGTGCCGATGGGAGCCCACAGCACAGAGAATCAGTTCAATCTCCCTGTGTGGCTAGGGAGATAGAACAATCTGGTGAGGCTGCCACTTCCCCTGCATCAACATCTGAGCAGGGTGAAGCTGGTAACATCACTAAGACCTCACCAGAGGCAATGGCCGATGATGGATCCAATCCGGAGGCCAGAAGTCCCCAGTACCATGAACAAGGGGCACATGTCATTACTGAGCCACACTCAGGACATGTTCATCCTGACAATGTCAGGAGGTCAGGTGATTCAGCTTATGCTGATGATGACCTGAGCTTCTTCTACGATGTAGTAGCTCAAAACACTATCCTAGAGGATGAGATAAGCAGACTCAAAGAGCTGCTTGCTCAAATGACTCAGGATAGAAGTCCATCTGCCACCACTACCCCACAGATGGCACCTTCACCCGAAGGTCTCACAAACACTGAGCCACTCCCACAAACTCAGCCACCAGCCCCTGCTTCTGGCACTAGCTCTCAGGGTCAGAACCCCCCTGAGCAGCTGGATGCTATCCTCCAGAAATCCCTACCTCTCATCACACCCATACTTAAAGACTTAGTCATTCAAACCCTTGATGAGAGGCTTCCTACATACATACAACCCATGGTGGAGGTTGCAGTTTCTAAGGCACTTGCTGATAGTCAGACCCCAACCAATGCACCCAAAAAGGGGGAGACATCAGTGCAAGTTAAGAGGAAGAGGGGTGAGGAGGAGAAAGAGGCAGAGAAAGAGGTGGTGGTAGAGAGGGAGTTGGTTGAGGAGACTAGGAAGGTGAGGGAGAAAGGGAAGAGGAAAGAGAGGGAGGTAGAGCAAATAGAAGTGGCTGAAATCCAAAAGGATTTCAGTGTCACTGATAAGAAAAAGGGAGAGGAGGGAAAGAAGGTGGCTGATCCTGATCTAGCAGCCCTTGTCAAGGAGGCTGATGCTGAGCATAGCCGTTCAATGAACTCTGTCATTGAACAGCTGTTCAGGTAAGGCTTTGACAAGGACACTGCCTTGCTAGATCAAGAGATCAGGAATATGGAGAGAAAAGAGATAAACTACCGATGGTCTACTTATAGCCAAGAGGATCAAAAGAAACTCGAGGCTATGAGTAGATTCATTTCGAAGTACCTGGGCAGACCAGTCCTTGATGTCAAGGCATGGACCAGGGACAGACTCTTGGCAATAACCACCAAGATCTGTTCGGCTGGTGATTTTACTAAGGGACTGGTCGCTGAGGCCCTATCTGAAGCCGGTGCTGGGAACAGGACACTGCTAGTAAAACTGACCAAACCAGCACTTATCTCTAGGCTACTAGCAGTGCCTGCCAACATTCCCACACCAACAACCCAACCACAACCCACAAAACCAACTCCTTTACCACCAAAACCCGCAGCCAATGATCCACCCTTGAAGAAGAAGAGAAGGGTGCTGAGGCTGCAAGATGAAGAAGAGGAGGATGAGGAGGATAGTCTGCCACTTTCAGCAGTTATACCTCTACCCAAATCCAAACCACAAACCATCACTCCCACCTCACAGCAGGACACTGTGAGGGTAAAGTTAGAAGAGGAGGAGCAGCAAAAGAGACATGATGAGGAAATGCTGAAAAGCAATGACAAATGTTATGCTGCTTCGACCTCTATAATGAACATGAAGAGAGAAGCTCTGAGATTATTCACCCTCAAACAAACCTTTCAATATGAAAAGGAGAGGGTGAGAACTTGGCCTGACCCAAGGGTGTCTCACAGGATAGTCAAGAAGGACATGCCTGTGAGATACAAGAGCCAACTAAAGAGAATCGTAGATGAAGAGATCTCTGTGGCTATTGTAATAACACCCTGGGAAATAGTAGAGGAATTCGAGAAAGCTTATAGAGCCGGCCAATCACCCTTTTCAATGCTAGATAATAGGGTGGTTAGGAAGGGTCTGGTCTATAAGAAGCTTGAGAATTTCCATAGGGATGAGCTCAACCTGCTGTTGGAGGGTAAACACCCTGATGAATTTGTTACAGGTAAATCACAACAGTTGAGCTCAAAAATGGTAGACAGGTCAAGTACATCTCAGAGCTGTACGGTCGGGAGGGATTGTTCGAAGGTGAGCCTGAAGACCTGTCCAAAGAAGAACAAATGATCTTTCTTCAGGCCTACACCCGAGAATCCTACCGGCTTGTACGTGGGAGGTAGATCTCATGGATGGGGCAACAGCTCTGTGTCCAATTCCCCAAGACAGAGCTCCCATCCATACTTAGCCAAACAAACACTTGAGACTACCTCTCAGGCCAGTGCTTATCTGGGTCAACTTCTAATCTGATCTAGAAAGGAAATAGACCAATCATTATACCACCAATAAGTGGGACAACCAATAATTAGAGGTTTTGGCTGCATTGGTTCAGGGGGAGTTTGTTGGACCAAAAGAACCAATGAGCCAAGATCAGGAAAACCTCTAAGTCCCACATGACATCACAACAACTGCTGAAGACTCCCATCAGCTATTGTGTTCTCTTGCTTGAATGTCAGACTCGAGAGCATCTTAGTTCCAACCATCAGCTGTTCTGACAAAGTCTGAAGAACAAAGTATGAAGATCAAAGAACTGAAGAATAACAGCTGAAGAAGACTCCAAAGTACTGAAGACCAAGTACTGAAGTCTGAAGTACTGATCTTACAAGTACTGAAGACTTCAAGTACTGAAGACAAGTACTGAAGAATCAAAAGCTGAAGAACTGAAGAACTGAAGACCTTCTACTGAAGCACAAAGTCTGAAGACAAAGACTGAAGACAACAACTGATGATATCTACTGAAGTCATCAGTTGTTACATCATCTGAAGCCAAGTCTGAAGACCAAGTACTGAAGACTCAGAGTTTGTCACAACAGCTGAAGAAGTCTTCTTCAGTTGTTGTGATGGTTTTTCCTTTTCAGTAGTTTATTTCATTTCAGTAGTTGTACAACAACTGAAGAGCATGTTCTTCAGTTGTTATAGTATCAGTAGTTATAAACGACTGAAGAGTTTGTTCTTCAGTCGTTGTAGGATTTCAGTAGTTTACTTTTGTCAGCACTTAGGAACTTTTGTAAGAAGATGTAAGTTGTTGACATCTTCAGTAGTTTTATGTTTTTGTCAGTTGTAATTTGAATATCCAGTGATGTCAGAAAAAGGACATCAACCCATCCTTTTGCCGCCTATAAAAGGATGGGCAACCATACAGTTTTAATTGTCGAAACGTGCGACCAATAGAACATTTATTGTTTCGCAGAACTCTTCTCTCTCTATGTTTATGCTTTAATTTGAAATATCTTTTATGTTCTTGCTTTAATTGCTAATTAATGTGCTAAATCCGCTGCAAACATAATCTAATTGATCAACCGAGAGGCTGAGATCCTGTCACAATGCATCTTGCCAGGATTAGACAGAAACCTACTCACCACACTAACAGCATAACCCAAGTCAGGTCTTGTACATACCATAAGATACATCAGACTCCCAACCAGATTCATATATGGTACTTTCTCCATATATCTTGTGTCAGCATCAGTTTTAGGTGAATCCTTTAAAGACAACTTGAAATGACCTCCCAGAGGAGACTTGACAGTCTTACAACCATCCATTGAGAACCTTCTTAACACCTTCTCAATATAAGAACATTGAGTCAACCTCAACACCCTCCTCTGTCTATCCCTGCTGATTTCCATGCCCAAAATCTTTCTAGCAGCACCTAGATCTTTCATTTCAAACTCTTGTCTCAGCAGCTCCTTAGTAGCAAGAACCTGCTCCTTATCTTTACATGCTATAAGCATGTCATCTACATACAACAGTAGATACACATAAGCCCCATCATCACCTCTTTTGAAGTACACACAACTGTCATAAGAACTTCGGCAAAAACCATGTGTAACCATGAACTCATCAAACCTCATGTACCATTGCCTAGGAGACTGTTTGAGGCCATAAAGAGACCTCTTTAACAAACACACTTTCTCCTCTTGACCTTGTACCTCAAAACCTTCAGGCTGTTTCATAAAGATATCTTCATCCAGATAACTATGTAAGAAAGCTGTCTTCACATCCATTTGTTCCAACTCCAAATCCTGAGAAGCAACAATGGACAACATGGTTCTTATTGAAGAATGCTTCACCACAGGAGAATAAATTTCATTATAATCAACCCCTGCTCTTTGTGTGAAACCTTTAGCCACCAACCTGGCTTTATACCTGGGAGCATCACCTACTGTAACCCCTCCTTTATCTTAAACAGCCACTTACAAGAAACTAGCTTATGATCCTTAGGTTTATCCACTAGCACCCAAGTCTTGTTCTTATGCAAAGACTCCATCTCACTCTGCATAGCTTCTAACCACCTCTCCTTATCCTTTGACTCAACAGCCTCAGAGTATGTGAGAGGTTCAATAATCTTTTCAGATTCAGCTACCATAAGAGCCATGGCAACCATATTAACACCATCTCTGTACCTCAATGGAGGAACAATATGCCTTCTAGGTCTGTCCCTAGCCAAACTAGGACTTCCCCTAGAAGATGACTGATGATCTAAGGATTCATCACAAATCCTCTCTTCTTGACCTGCAGGTGACTCCACCTCAACCTGCATCCTATCACTAGACTCCAAACCATCATCATGAACTCCTGTGTTAATCACATCCTTAACACCAGGCTTTCTTGAAACACAACACTCCTACTTATAATCACTTTGGGTTTGCTTGTTTCTATCTGCCAGAATCTGTACCCTTTAACTCCATCTGGGTACCCAAGAAACACACACTTCATAGCTCTAGGCTCTAGTTTTCCTTGATTCATATGTGCATAAGCTACTGAACCAAACACCCTCAAGTTACCTAGGTGAGGCTTAGTACCTGACCAGGCTTCTAGTGGGGTCTTCAAGCCAATAGCTGTAGAAGGTGATCTGTTGATTAGATAAGCAGCAGTGGACACGGCCTCCGCCCAAAACTTCTTTGGCAATCCTGAGTCATTCAACATGCACCTTACCCTTTCTAACAAGGTCCGGTTCATCCTTTCTGCCAACCCATTCTGTTGTAGTGTGCCTGGCATAGTCAGATGCCTAGCAACTCCATGATGCTTGCAGAATTGGTTGAACTCTTGACTACAGAATTCCAGGCCATTATCTGTTCTCAACTTCTTCAGCCTCTTTCCAGTTTGATTTTCCACAAGTGCCTTCCATTCCTTAAACTTACCAAAGGCATCTCCCTTGTGTTTCAGAATGTATACCCACACCTTCCTGGAAAAATCATCAATAATGGACATGAAATACCTTGCACCTCCTAGAGAATCCACTTGTGCAGGCCCCCACAAGTCTGAATGCATATAATCCAGTATTCCCTGGGTATGATGTTTACCTCTACCAAACTTCACTTTCTTGTGCTTCCCTAGGACACAATTCTCACAGAAGCCAAACTCACATGTGGCTATGTCCTCTAATAACTCCTGTTTGTTGAACTCTACAAGGCCTTGATGACTGATGTGACCCAACCGTTTGTGCCGCAGGGTTGCCTGTGAGTTTACTGCAACATTAGCCTCATCTCCTGATCTACTTCTTGTATCCACTTTACCATCTAGCAAATACAGGTTATTATCCCTCCTTTTACCAGACATGACAACCATAGATCCTTTGATTACCTTAGCTATACCATCCCTCAAACTTACATGATACCCTCCTCTTTCAAGGGCCCCAAGGGACAACAAGCTTCTTTTCAGACTTGGGACGTATCTCACTTCACCAAGTTCTACTTCCATTCCATTGTTCATCTTGAAACAGATGGAACCCATGCCTATTATCTTGCATGGTCTGTCATTACCCAATCTCACAGACCCCGGATCTTGCATCTTTAATGTCTTGAACGATTCTTTCATAGGTGACATATGGAATGAACAACCTGAATCCATAACCCAAGCTTCTTTGGCTTCGGAACCAGTCACACTCAACACTTCCGAGCATAACATCTTGAACTCTTCTGAAGCTGGTACCCCGGACTCTTCCGAAGCTAACACCCCAAGTTCTTCCGAGACTATCTCCCTGACTTCTTCCGAAGCCATCACCATGACTTCTTCCGAAGCTAACACCCTGACTTCTTCCGAAGCCATCATCCTGACTTCTTCCGAAGCCATCACACTCAAAACTTCCGCACTATCATATCCTTCTGAAGGATCATCATTAGACTTGTGGTTATAGGATTTTGCACCAGAAGATTCCCCCCTTTTCCTCTTGTACTCGGGACACTCCCTCTTCATATGCTTTTCCGATCCGCACACAAAGCATTTCCTCTTGAACTTAGAATTCGACCTTGAGGAACTTCTTTGTTTGGATACTCTCTGTTCAGATCTTCCTCTGACCACCAGCCCTTCTCCACCTTCTTCTTTAGAATCGGCACTTGAGCGCTTCTTGAGTTCTTTGGAGTTCAAGGCAGCCATTACCTCTTCCATTGTTAGAGTTTCTCTGCCATACATGAGTGTGTCTACAAAGTGCTCATACGACTGAGGCAATGAAGTCAAGAATATCACAGCTTGATCTTCATCCTCCAGGGTAACATCAATGTTACCAAGATCCAGGACCAACTTATTGAATTCATCTGTTTGATCTTCAATAGTTTTACCTGATGTCATATGGAACGTGTACAACCTCTTCTTCAAGTATAGACGATTTGCCAGCGACTTCGTCATATAAAGAGCCTCCAATTTCAACCAAACTCCGGCGGCGGTCGTCTCCTTTGAGACTTCCCGTAATACTCGATCTCCCAGGCTCAAGATGATCGCACTATGTGCCTTCTCCAACTTCTCTTTCCACCTCTGTTGGATCTCAAGAGTTTTCTCCGGAGTTGTATTGGCTGGAATCTCTGCTTCACCTCCTTTCAATGCGTCTATTACCCCTTGTTGCACCAGATGGCCCTCATCTTCACCCTCCATAATCCGAAGTCGTTTCTTCCATCGAACTTCTCGTTGTCGAACTTTGTGGACACCATCTTGATAGTTGTCTTCCTCGATTACCTCCGATTAATCTCCTATGAGCCCTAGAACGTGGCTCTGATACCAATTGTTACAGAGTTAACAATCGGATATGAGAACAAAACAAGAACAAACAATCAAGAACTTCTATAACATGTAACTGAGATATTACAACTCTATGAAACTCTCCCTCCCAATTTTTGGTCTCACCGATTACAAAGACACTACAGCTATTTAAAGCTAACAAACTGTTAACGGCTTCTAACAAACCTTTATCCTTATTGACACATTAAGTCCTTCATATTCAAATGAATGACACTTAACCCCCTCAAACTTATACAATCAACATATTATGACTTTACTCATAACACTTCTGCTTCTCTCGCTCCTTTGCTTTTGTTTCACTTGATCTGCATCAAGTGATATCAAAGCTATTTTGATACCCCAATGGAAACATATTAGAAATCCAATGCCTACTTTCCAAGCCTCCGTATAGGCTCTTTACACCCAAACTCCCAATAGTTATGGTTCTTCATCCGGCTCTTTACACCACATCGTAGTGATATATTGAAAATTTTATAAGAAACAATGTTGTATCTAACATAAAAAATTTAAAAACAAATAAATCCTGGTCGGTGTTGTATAAAAGTTAAACTGAAAAGTAGATAAACATAAGCACGCCACCAACGGCTCTAGTTTGAAGCCCATATAAAAATAAGCATATCACGCCACCAAGAGATTGATAATGTCTGAATCAATTATGATGAATTGCAGCTGTGTAAGCAATTTGTGATTACATGAATATTGAAATCAAATTGCACGAAAAGAACACCAAGTGTAAATACAATTCTCAATAGTTCATTTCAAGAAAACTTGTTTCATTGTTTGTACAAACCTCGAATTTGTGCATGATCAGTATTTGTGCTCGGCCCAAAATAAAGATATTGGTCACTCACTTCAAAAATTCATTCGTAAATCGTACTAAAAGAATGTTGTGGGCTTTGGTTATTTTATTCTCCAACGGCCCGAATTCAATTTTCAAGTAGACGGCAAATTTCGATAAACATAATGTTCGTACTTGTGTGTATTCGTACCAACAATAACTTATAAGTATTTCAATATGTAGATTTCAACATTTCAAATTACCCTTAAACCATTTTGGTAGGCATCGGCTTTAGTGCAACCCAACATTCTCATGGGTTGATGCAACCAAAACTCATATGTCTTGTAAGTATCTTTATTATAATCATGGTTTTGTTATCAGTTCTGATTGCTTCTACAATAATTTCTCTCTTTGTCGTAGCATCACCTGTAGAAGATGAGCTAAAACATGATTATCAAAATTCTAAAAGAGAATTAATCAGTGACAATCCTAGATAGGTTATTGACACATGATGTGTAGTATAACTACCTAGTTTTTTTTATTACATACTTGGTCGATTGGTAAAAGCCCCGGATCAGTTGGTTTAGAAGGAAGCAACCCCATAGCCTTCTAAATATGGATATCATGCGTTCGAGTCTCACTTGATACAATATGTTACAGGTGGGTCGAGGGTTTTAACATAGCAGGCCTTCAGGCGGTGGTTTCTCCTAGAATAGCGAATGGTCTAGGTTAACAATTTGTGTTCACAATGACTGGGTGGGCTCTCTCCATTGGTTATTTGGGTGATCAAGCTTATAGGATTTGTTGGCTGTAAAAAAACTTGAATGTTGATAGATTTTTATGGATTATGGTTTTGTGTGGAGATTCTTAACTTTACAGGCACATGTGGGAGAAACACAAAGTTAAACGTTAGAGAACGAATGGAAGCTTGGACTAATGCGGATGGTAGTCTAGTGACAGAGACAACGACTCTAAGAGCACCACTAATTCACTAATAGAGATGTAGCTTAAGAGTATTATAGATATACCTTTTAAAAAAAGATTGTGTGGAAGAATTTAAATTGCCTTTTCAGTCATGTTCACCATCTCACAAACTTTAATCTTTTGTCATGTACTAGGTTGTTAAATTAATTTTAGTATCACATGTATGACGCATGTTGAATAAATATAATATTAATAAATTAATAAAAATTATGATTTATAAAATAATATTTTGAGATAAGATATTGAGATTACGTACGAGTAATGAATTTAACTAATAAAACAACGCTATCAATTTTCTAATTTTCGCTTTTAAATATTCTTTTCTTTTGTTAAGTTGTTTTTTTCACACATTTGGTTTAAAACAAACCATTTTTAAACGTCATTTTTAATCTTTTTCTTATTATGACTTTTGAATTTTAATTATTTTCATTTCATAAAATATTTATTTCTTTTGAAAACACAAGTTTTAAAATATTTTGGATTTTTAAAATGATGTTTAGAAAAAATTCTTATTGATAAAAAATATTTTTTAAATTACATTTATAGATTACATAAACTTATTATATATAATTATGTTTTATAATTAAAAGTACATAATAATGTTATTTCGCAATTTTACTTTTCATAACTCATAATATTCCAGATAACACAATAACGATCAAAAAGCACAATGAAAAATTTTATCATTGTGTTTTATGTTTATATCATGTTGTGTTATTTTGCTATTATTTTAATGCATTGTATTAATTAATTATTAAAATTTTATCGTGTTTTCTATACTAAAAAAAGTGTTATTAATCATTATAATATTTTATAAAATAAAATATTAATTTAGAAACACACAATAATATTCACGATAACATAATAACTAGCAAAAGAGACAATGAATCTCTTTAAACACACAATGACGAACAGAAAATCATATGAGCTTAAGAAATGTAAAAAAATTGTTATCTTTTTATATGATGATATTGTACACTTTTTAAAAATAAAAAAACCCGTTTTTATAGTAAGTTTTATAATAAAATGTCATATATAAAAATTATGAACATTTAAAAATGAAATAAAATAAAAAAAAAGAACAAAAGCGGCTAGCTTAAAATATACATCTAACGAACGTTTTATCTATAATTTGATTTCAACTATCGGTTAATAACATTGATAGTTAAGATTAATTCTTATACTTTTAGATTTCGAATCTTTTTTCTTTGCACCTTCATTGTGATCGGATCGTTTACATCAACTTCGTCCATTTTGAAATGCTTCACGCCTTGTTGCACGTTAAGTTTCACTTGTTCTTCAAGAGGCAATGAACCCACTCGGGCTTCTGTAAACACCAAGTCACTGGACCGTAAGTTTCAATGAGACCCTACATGTGGCAGACATGAAACCCGAGCTTTTCAATCAAGGAAAGAATCGTCGGAGGTGGAGGTGCTCCGCCTGATAGCAGCTCTCGTCCAATACAGTCAGCTCTAGCCCGACATCACATCTTTAGCCCAAGCTTCACTTAATGCAATAACAGCTCTAGCCTAATACAAATATGTAAAGTGAACAAAATAAACCATATTAAATAATATTTTCTCAAATCATATGTTTAATATTGAATTGAAATAGTCATATCTTTCAACTACTAACAACAATTCTTTTATCTTTCCTTTGTCCTCACGTCTTGATTTCACTCTTTTAGATCATACTTATATCCATAATCTTGATTATATTCCTAATTAAACAAATAGCAAACTCGAACAACGACTTCCCTTGTACAAGAAGGCAATGAAAAAACAATAGAATTTGTCTTTCACAAATGGTATTTCCCATGATATATGTATAATATGATCCACTGTTAATTAAACGTCATTGATGACGACTTTATTATAGAAATTTCCTGTGTTTAAACATACTTAATTTTCTTATTAGAATAATATTTCAATGACGTAATAGGAAAGTTTTGGCAGTTACTAAAAAATTTAAATTATGAGTCGACTAATATCTCCATACTAATAAATAAAAATAAATCCGGACAGTTAGTCATTCATTCATTCGTAAATCGTACTAAAAGAATGTTGTGGGCTTTGGTTATTTATTCTCGAACGGCCCGAATTCAATTTTCAAGCAGACGCAACTTGATAAACAAAATGTTCGTACTTGTGTGGATACGTACCAACAATAATTCATAAATATTTCAATATGTAGATTTCAACATCTCAAATTACCCTTAAACCATTTTGGTACGTTTCGGCTTTAGTGCAACCCAACATCCTCATTGGGTTGATGCCACCAAAACTCATATGTCTTGTAAGTATCTTTATTATAATCGTAGCTTTGTTATCGGTTCTGGTTGCTTCTACAATAATTTCTCTCTTTGCCGTAGCATCACCTATAGAAGATGAGCTAAAACATGATTATCAAAATTCTAAAAGAGAATTAATCGGTGACAATCCTGGATTGCTTCTACAATAATTTCTCTCTTTGTCGTAGCATCACCTATAGACACAAGAGTGTAGTAAAACGACCTAATTTTTTGGTTACGTACTTGGTCGATTGGTAAACGGGCCTCAGATCAATTGGTTTAGGAGGAAGCAACCCCATAGTCTTCTAAATATGGATATTATGGATTTGAGTCTCACTTGATGCAATATGCTCCAGGTGGGTCGAGGGTTTTAACATAGCAGACCTTCAGGTGGTGGTTTCTCCTAGAATGGTGTATGGACTAGGTCATCAATGCTGTTTGTGTTCACAGTGAGTGGGTGGGCCTTTTCCATTGGTTACTTGGGTGGTCGAGCTTATAGTATTTGTTGGCTGTAAAAAAACTTAAATGTTGATATATTTTTATGGCTTATGGTTTTGTGCGGAGATTCTAAACTTTACAGGCACATGTGGACGAAAAGGGAAACACAAAGTTAAACATTACAGAACGAAAGAAAGTTTGGACTAGTGCGGATATAGTCCAGTGATAGAGACAACGACTCTAAGAGCACCACTAATCCACTAATAGAGGTGTAGTTTAAAATTATAAGAGATATACCCTTTAAAAAAAGGTTCGGTGAAAGAATTTAAATAGCCTTTTCGGTCATGTTCATCATCTCATAAACTTTTAATCTTTTATCATGAACTAGGCTGTTAAATTAATTTTAGTACCACATGTACTACACATGTTGAATAAATATAATATTAATAAATTAATAAAAATTTATAAATTATAAAACAATATATTGAGATATGACTGAGATTACGTATGAGTAATTAATTTACTAATAAAACAACGCTATCAATTTTTAAATTTTCGCTTTTAAATTTTCTTTTGTCTTGTTCAAAATAACTAGATTTTTTCACACATTTGGTTTAAAACAAACCATTTTTAAATGTCATTTTTAATCTTTTTCTTATTATGACTTTGAATTTTAATTATTTTTATTTCATAATAAATTTATATCTTTTGAAAACACAAGTATTAAAATATTTTGGATTTTTAAAATGATGTTTAGAAAAAATTATTATTGATAAAAAGTATTTTTTAAGAAAATTTGCATTTGTAGATTACATAAATTTGTTATATATAATTATATTTATAACTAGAAGTATATAATAATGTGTTTCCCAATTTTACTTTTCATAACTCATAGTATTCAAGATAACACAATAACGATAAAAAATTAGAATGATCTAACATAGTGTGATTATATAACATTTTGTTCTGCAATAATCTATTAGTTAAATAAGCTATGAAAAATAACATTATTTTTAGAAATGGATCGGACAGCCAACCGGTCATCACACGGGTCAACTGATCTCATTTGTCACACCCTCAAAATCCACGTACGGGGTTTTACCGCGAGGCGTGGGAACAAACCAGGATCATAGTCATTAGTTACTCAAAACGACGTTATATGCAACGTATAATATAATTTAGAGTTGGTAACTTTCAAACATTTGCGAAAGCGTTTTTTAAATAAGTTCAACTCAAGGAACTGAAAATGTAAATTGGAAAAAACAAGCGCCAAACCATTATTTAAAACTTAAAAGTAATAAAACAAATGTCTTGACACAACAAGAAATATTGCAAAGCATGCTGGAATGTGATGTGCTCCTACTGGCAGCAAGAGTTAACGACCTGAGAATAGCATACTAAAAAGTTAACACAGTGGTTGGTGAGTTCAAGAGTTTACGTTTAATATAAATAGTAACAGTTATAAAACATAAGAGGTGCATTGAACTAGATAGCTAATCTAAATTCACAAGTAGTAACAATAGTGATTTCACGATCGAAGCTGATATGTGTTTCGTTTGTTTGCCTCCTATCACAACCTACCAAGTTGTAATGATGTTTGCGTTTAGGATAATATTGCACCCGTTTGACCTCGATTCGCACGGGTGGGGCTTGTCAGGCCCAGTAGTACTACACAATATTTCCCGCTAGTTACTAATATTAACGATCCAAAAGTGTGGGGATTTTCAAGGTAAATTATATTATGTTAAACTATACACAACTTACAACAGTGATGCATTTGTAAACAAGTATGCTATCTCTCCCAAAAGAGAGTGTATAAAAAGTGGAGCATGAACTCACGTGGTGTGCACTCGAATGATATTAAAGTTAACTTGAGAGAGGGAAAGACAACTTTCAGAGGTTATCTAGAACACGCAAGTACATAAGTACGTCTACACAGAATCTCTAACAACACTAACTGCATAATTAACACATTAACCAAATGTTTTAGAAAACAAGACTCATTGATTTAGTTGACTCGTTTGACCCATTGGTGACATATTAGTTTAATTTCCATTTAATCAAGTATAGTAATGTATTATACATGATAATCATACAAGTAATCCATGTATATCCCATCATCAACTCTAGTTCTAACAAGATCCTTACACTACTTCAGTTTAGCATAATCACATTAATCACCAGTTTCATACAATTCAACATTCATAGCAATGATCAATTCCAATCCCAATCATGACTTCCTAATCACAAACAATAATCCATGTTGTACATCCTAAGTCATATCAACAACATTATCCATCATACACACATTTGGTATAAACATCATACTTGTATTCATGCATATTTTCTGTTGGTCCAGAATGAGCGATTCAACAGTGCAAATGATCACAAACACACGCATATCCCACTGAAATTCATTGAACTATGAGAAATTCTTGCTAAACAATCAATGTAAAGATCAAACAAGGATGAATAGAGGATATAAAGCTACAATAATGAACAAATAAGCTCCTAGCACCTCTAGCCGTCACACACACTCTTTAGGGTTTGAACAAAATGGCAAAAACTTGCATTAGAATGAGAAAACATTACAATATATAAGCAGACTATAGATTCGCTGATAGATTCGCTGGATAGCGAATCTGTCAGATCAAAAGACTAGCTTCGCCGGGCACCCAACTAGGTTCGCCCGGCGACCACCTACACAAATCTACATACTATTAGTTACGGGCGAACCTGTAGGTTCGCCCGTAGGTTCGCTAGAACATAAACTAAACAAATACAAATTAAAGACAAAAACACCGACAGGCCGGTGAGTCCAACCTACACTAGTCATCAATACTCCCCCTAGGTTGGACCTCACCCAGGGGGTTTCTAAATCAGCTCCAGCCTTTTACTTTCATACTTGATCAGCTCCGACAGCTTGCTGAACAATCTGAAAATGTCCTGAGCAATGACTTCAGCAAACATTTCTTCCTCATTAACCTCTTGAACAAACTTGGCTTCTGTAATTTCTGTATCAGGCATGTCAACAACAATAACTTCCTCCTGATTTGTAACAGAACGCTCCTCAGATCTAACTCTAGAATCACTGGTTTCTCGATCAAACCTCTTCTCAATCGTTCTATCCATCTGCCTAGCCAGATCATCCATATCCATCCTGAAATCATCATCTTTCCTTACTTTCTCAGCAACCTCCTCTATCTCAGCTCTAATTCCCCGGGCTTTGTTGGAAACCATAACAAACAGATTTGCTTCAGCCTTCGTTTCCTCTCCTGCCCATGGTGGATCACATTCTCACACAATACCTTCAGATCTTTATCACAGAAAGAAAATACTTCCATTGGATCAAACAATCTGATTTCGGGAACACCTTTCACTCTAATCACTGCTTCCCCTGTGTTGTTATCATAGAACCATTTTTCGAATGCTTGCAATCTCAGGAGAAGAGGATCAGGTATCCTAATGCGATTAACAGTCTTTGCTGGTTTCAGTTTAAGCACAATCTTTCCTTTGCCAGTCACCCAATCAATGTCTTTCTTCGACCTCTTTCTATCCATTTTCATGAAGCCAAAATCCGTGAAGTTATCAGACAAACCCTTTTTAATTTCTAACTCCAACAACTTTGCCCGTTCACTCTGTTCAGCTCCAAGTAACGGGATCTCTGCCAATCTCCTTAAATCCCACCTTGGGAGAGTTTTGAAAGCTTTTCGTTTGTGAAAATATGAGATCCCTCCTCCTCTTCTCTTAATCATAAATAACTTGAGCTCAGAGTTGTATTTCCAGCTAAAAATCTTCTTATCACTCTCCTTTCTTGTTGGATTTTTATGTTCTGGAACAGTGGAGTTATCTCTTCAGCCTTCTTTTCTTTAACAAACCAGTCAGATTGATTTAACTCCACAGTTCCAGCTTTAGATGACCCAGTTTCTGCCACATAAGTCACTGGACGTTCATCTACCTCATAAAACTCTGGTTCTGAGCTGTAATCCACCAGCTGTTCATCAACTTCCCTTTCTTCATCTATCAAATTGAAATTTACTTGTGTTCCACCAGCCATTTCCGGACCAGAAAATGTATCCATATCGAACCCCATATGTTCATCAAACCCTGCATCCTCGGCAACCATCTTTTCTTTACTCTTTGACCTTAAAGGATCCTCTGAACCACCATCCTTATCTCCTCCAGATTCACCTTCAGCAGTACCAGTCAATCCTTCATACATATCAAAAGAGTTTCTTGCAGCTTCTTTCAACACTCTCAGCTCGTTTTCAGACATTGCAGACTCCATCCTAGCTTTAGCCTTCATTTCATTCAGTTCGGTGAAGGCTCGAATTAGCAAACTCTGATGATCCTTGAGCATCAGGGCCATACCCTTAATAATATCACCCTTCTGTTTATCCCTCCTTTCTAGCTCAGCATATTTAGCTTTTAGATTGGCCAACTCAACATTCGCATTCGATTCAGGAGTATCAGCAGGTTTGACAGGATCCTCGTGCCTCCTTTTTGTTCTTCTTTCTTCTACTTGCTGAGAGCTAGACCCAGTCTCAGCTTTTTCTTTGTCCTTCTCTCCCTTTGAACATCTAACTCCTCCTGTACTTCATCAATCTCTTTATCTATACTGTAATCTTTGTCACGAGCATTTGGCTTTCTCTTTTTCAGCCTCACCTCACTTTGATCAACATTTTGTGCCTCATTTTTCTTCTCAATCTCGATCAATTTACTAATATGGCTCCATCTTTCGGGTGGATACATGTTCTCCCATAAGTAAGCAATCTTTCCCACACAGTTATATCTTACTGACTTACAATCACCAAAAATCCTGATATTCATTCTCCATATCTTCAAAGTATCACCAACTATGGGCAAGTCAGGCTTCAAATCATTTAGTATCATCTGGACAAATCTGGGATACAGCAGCCATTTGTCCTTTCTTTGAGCATAAATATTCTGCACCATGTAGTCATAAATCAGCTTAGCTATATTTCCCTTCTTGCCTTGGCAGAATAGAACCATTGCCCTTGCCCATTCCAAGTTCAACCCATCGGTTCCTCCTTTCCTGTGATCCAAACACATGATGAATATGTGTGCAATGTATCTCCATTCTCTGATTAAATAAGACTTGATAAACTCCATCTTCTTTTCACCAGGCATTGGACCTTCATATCCTGCCTTCCTTAGTTCCTTGTATACTTGCTTAGCGTTCATGGGGACCTCATCACCAACATCCCCAGTCAAATGGAGTATTCTGGCCAGATCATCAGATGAAAAGGAAATTTCTTGATCCAGGACTTTAGAAGCAATCCTTGAGGGAGTCACACCGACATCTACTACTGTGTTTCTCCAAAAGTCACGAACATGCGTATCATAGACTTCAGGGGAGTGAGAAATAGCATGGTGGATGTGAGATGACTTCAGCCATTTAATGCAATCTTTATAAGCAGCTGCTTTCTCATGGGTTTCATCTAGCAGAGCACACATATTGTGCTTATCGAAGAACTGAAGAGTCGACATGGTATCTGAAACACAAACGGAAGTTGATTAGATTGATTTCAAAGCTGAAAAGATGTGAAATTTTGAAAAATTAAAAAAATGGATAAGTTCGCTGAACAGATTTAGATTCGCTAACAGCGAATCTGATGATGCCAAGAACCTATAGGTTCGCAGACAGACAGGCGAAATTATAGGTTCGCTGGGAACTTCGCGCGAATCTATTTGCCACGCATGAGCAGCATGCCGGCACAGATTCGCTCGATAAGTAGAACTTTCGTTCAGATTCGCTGATAGAACACTAGGTTCGCTGAAAACCTAGTTTTGAAAATCGGAATCAAACATTGATGTTAATACAAATGATGCATAACATGACTTAACAGGACACAATGCGAGCAAAACCTATCATTTATTTTATGCACTATCGGTCTTTAAGAGGGCCTATTTGAATCGAAAAACCGCGATGAACATACGTAATAGATTCTTAAAGAAAGACCGATTTTTGATGAAATGAAGGGCTTAAGCAGGGACGACACACTTACAGAAGAACAGAACATGCAAGAAATCAATGAAGCAAGCAACGAAAATGCAAATGAATTTAAGGGTTTCGGGAAACGCAGTTCACAGTGCAGCGAATGAAGTGCTGCACGAACCTGTGAACTGCTTATATAACCCTTAGATTCGCTGGCCTCGAATCTATAGATTCGCCCGTCAACACAAAGTCAAAAGACTGACAACACCAAGACCAGTGTCGGGCGAACCTATAGGTTCGCTAGCAGATTCGCTGGAACCCTAACTTTTTTTTTTGAATACAAAAAGAAATAGCCCTTTTTGAATACCAAAACATCCCACAATACCTAAACTCAAAAATATGATAAAAACTTAAAACTTAAAGTAAAATAAATTGAATAAAGTAAAACAAAATTTAAGGATATCCGGAGAGTCATTTATTAGCGAGATTGCAGATATGATTGTCCACTTAAACCCATGCCAAATTCTTTTCAACACGCAATCTGCAGCTTCCTTTTATCATGTTTTTGTAGATTTGAGGAATCTCGGGCAATTCAGTTCCCACAGACATTTGGCAAAGAACATATTCTGTCATCAGGGCTTATTGAGCATGAGTGATCATTTATCTCTGTGCTAGATCCTAGGGTGGGCATACACAATGATCATTTCTGACCCATTGAATGCAAGGGCTTATAATTGAAATGAACATAGACAATGATCAATTGAGAACCATTGTGAATGTGAACAATCAAGGCATATTATTTTCCAAGCAACCTAGATTCTTTCAACTAGTTCATCAACCTTCCAAACAATCAAATTAACACAATCCAACACATTAGACATCATCAATAAATATCTTATCATGATCCTAGCATCATAAACATGTCCAATTCATAACATCCAATGATTTTTCAAATTAAAGTTTTCCTTTTGGGAAAGTAATATCTCAATGTCAATTCAACACTCAATTATTTCATGAATTCATCAACAACATACCTAATCAAGTCCATACTAACTCTAGACATGCCCAACATCATCAAATCACCTTAATTCATAAATCTCATATCCAAAAGTTTCTACTTTTAGCAAGATATGAACCACATGATAAATTCTTGGATTTCTAGCATTATAATCATGATCCTAATATTCATACAACATCATTAACACCCTAACATCATTAATCCATCATCAAATCATCAAGTTCATGAAATAAAGTTACTATTATTAGTAATGTATGAACTACACATCAAAATCATGGATTTCCTTGCAAAATCATCATAAACTAATATCAATACAATCCAACTTACATCAAAACATCATCAAACAACATCAATTGGACAATTTCATGACAAGAAGTAAATATTTTGAGTAAGGTATGAACTAGGTCATCAAAATCATGGATATCTTGCACAATCAACCTAGATTAACATTCATACAACCTAACTAACATCATATCTTCATCAAATCATCATCAATTTCATATTTTCATGCCCAATTTATGAATTAGGGTTTATCATCATCAAAAACTATGAACAACTTGATAAAACCTACCTTTGGATGAGTTTAGATGATGATTAACACTTGAAATCAACTTGTAACACTTGGATTCTAATCAAAATCAACTTGGATTGCTTGTTTCTTGATCAATTTCGAATGAAATGGGTGTTTGAGGATTGCTTGCGGCCGAAAGCGGGGGGGGGGGAGGGGTTTAGGGTTCAATTTTTGTTAAGTATAGTTTAGGTTTATTACACTTAACCCCCTTTTGTTTATATTTTATAAAACTAATCTTTTTAAACACTTTTTGAATAGTTTTTAACTACAAAATACAAACATTATTAATCATTAGTAATAAGCATATACATTTTCAATTAATCACAAAATACATGAAATATATATATTACGCGTAGTCATGTTATCGAGTAAAATTCGCAAATAATATTTAAATCATGTAAGCACATAAGCATAGCCTAATAATCACATTATTGGTTAAATTATTATCAGTTTATCAATGTTAATTATTACCAAGTAACCAACGTTTAACGACAACTACTGTGTGCTCATGACACGTGTATGCAAGACCTAATGGAACTAACGGAATTTGGTAACAGAAAATTATCGGATGTCACATTATCCCATGTTGAAAGAATTTTCGTCCTGAAAATCGTGTTACATGGTTGAGTTACATCACTGGTCTACTGCATTGGCATAAGAAAGAAATCGAAATTGAATACGTTTTCGTGAGTTGTGACATTATTCCCATGTTGAAAGAAATTTAATCCCGAAATTTAATCATTACCTTCGCCTGTAGTGGTCGTTATTTTGAACAGATGGGGGTACTTGAGCTTCATCTGATCCTCGCGTTCCCACATGAACTCCGGTCCAAGTTTCGAGTTCCAGCGAACCTTGACGATAAGGATTTTGCTTTGTTTCAAGGTCTTCACCTCTCGGTCCATTACCTCAACCGGTTCTTCAATGAATCGTAGTTGTTCATCGACTTGTACTTCCTCGAGTGGTACAATCAAAGTCTCATTAGCTAAACATTTCTTCAAATTCGAGACATGAAATACATCATGGATTCCACTCAACGAATCAGGTAGCCTTAATCGGTATGCCACCGGGCCAATCCTTTCGACGATCTCGAATGGTCCAACATACCATGGGTTGAGTGTCCCTTGTTTCTCAAAACGAATTACCCCTTTCCATGGTGAGACCTTTAACAAGAGTTTATCGCCGACTTAAAACTCTAAAAGTTTCCTTCGTTTATCCGCGTAGCTCTTATGTCTGTCTCGGGCTATGATCGGGTGGTGAAAGCTCAATGTTTAACGACTTTATTTCCGGATTTTACATGTAAATGTATGAGAAATAGAGTTACTTTGGGATATTATTGTGTTTATAGTATAAATGTGAAGAATACAAAAAGTGAGAAGAAACGGAATGAAATTTGAAGTTCGGGAGGTGAACATATGTAAAAGAGAAGTTTCAAGATAACGATAACTTAAAACGAGAATAACATGAGCTACGAAAGGAGTTACGGGACCCATGACCTGTCCATGGAAAGGTCCCAGAAAGTTACACATGAAAATCAAGTTTGTACAGGGGGTGGCACCAGCTACGCCATGACCACCGCCACCGACGCCGATGCCATCAAAAACAACATCAAAGCCACCATTGGTCAGTAATTTTCAGCCCAGATGGCGCTGGGGCGCCACCGATGCCACTGGTGGCGCCACCGATGCCAATCGGTTGATTGGGACTGGGAGAATGATCCATGTATGTGTTGTGGAAGCCTTTATCATTGGGTTCAAGATTGTCCAATGTTTAAGAGAAAATATGGAAATATAGAAAGAAGATGTTCTGAATACAAGAGACAAATGGGATATGTGAGGACAAACTATGAATATGAAGAAACCCACTCATATTATCCACATTATGAACCACGTCCACCATCAAGTTATCAAGAAAATTATCATGCCGACATAGATTACAAATATGCCCAACAGTGGGATCTCAACCACTATGAACCCAAGATGTCATATTTATCAACTTACTGGGAGGAGTATGTTGATTACTATCCTGAATATCCTCAGCAGACATACGAGGAACCTCAAGATTCAGTGAATGATGGCTTTGATGAAATCTTAAACATGTTGGTAGAAATGAAAAAAGAAAGACAAAGAAAGAGATAAAGTACTCGAGGTATTGGTTAAGCAGGTTGGCCAACTAGTTGAGGATATGGCTCAACTAAGACAAGAGCACTCTGTGTTGGATAATGGTACCATGATTAATGGTGATGTGGTTGAAGAGGTTACAGGACTTCAAGATCATGAACATATATGTATAAATTTGATAGAAGATATAACACCTTTAGAGGAGCTAGAGATTAAAATAATCTAAGTTTATCCTGGTCCTTCCCCCGTGTTTATTATTCCAACCAACAAAGTTGGAGAAGGGGGTTTGAGGATAAAGAAAAAAAGGTGGCATTACAAGATGTTGGACAACTGATCATAAAGTGGCTCCGTAACAAATATCCAATTAACTTGCCGATTATTGGAAAGCAACTACGGAACTAGCACGTCAATTACCAAGCGTTTATCGGGAATTCGGTAGGTAAATGTGCACTTAAACCATCGTAACAAATATCAGGTATGGTTTGGCTGAAGATCTAAAACTTAGCGCTACTTAGGAGGCAACCCAAGGTAATTCATGTTTTTTTAGTTTTTTATTTATTTATGATTTTATTTTATCTTATTTTATTTTAAGAACTTTGTGGGTGTGTTCACTAGAAACCCTCACGACATTACACTCGTCCACCCGGGTCTACTGGATGGTTTAAAAGGCTTATTGCATATGCTAAATGCATTCGTGATTCCTACGAAAGTGAGTTTAGGATTTTTATTATTAAATTGATTGTTTTATATTTTTTAAAAAGTTAAATATTTTTAATCAAATTTCCACTTAAAAGTTGCATTGAGGACAATGCAATGCTTTAAATGTGAGGAAGGGGATGCATCATTGATTTAAAAGGAGCTGTTAATCATGAAGTGAGAAGTTTGCTTCTACACGAGTTTTACTATGTTTTGTAGATTAGTGGACGAGATATTGAAGATCACTAGTACAATTGAAGATCTTGCCATAAAGATACAACCAGGTGCATTTGTTTCCATTATTAATTGTTAAAAATAGTTAATTTATACTTAGTTTTTATTCTCGGTTATTAATGATGAGTCATTGACTTATTGTAAATGGTTTATGAATATGATAAGATTGGGTCTGATATTAAAATTCTCTTGTTTCCACACTAATAGTAATGTTTTGTTAATACATTGGGGGCAATGTACATCTCAAGTGTGGGGATGGGGGGATTTGGTAAATGTTTTTAGAAAAAGTTAAAATGTTATTTTTTTTACAAATGTTCAAGTGAAGTTTATTGTGTTTAAATACCAAAATTTTCAATTTAAATCACTAGCTTGTTGCTTATTAAAAGATTTGTGTAGATCCTAGGTCATGGTCATATTTTTTAAGTTACGAGATAAGTTTTTCTAGCGGGTCGTTTTTGAAAATGTGACGGATGCCTCGTTAGTGTTAATGAGCTTTTGATATAATAAACTCATGTGCACATCGGTAGACTAAATTCCTACTTGATGAGATTTTGAGCCAATGACTTCAAACACATTATATATATATATATATATATATATATATATATATATATATATATATATTATTTGTTAAGGGTAGGCCATATACTACTTTGTTGCAGAACTTGTATTGTTTGATGCATATCAAGGCTATAAGCAAGATGTTGCACACAAATGACAAAGGCAATTTAGGAGCCCATTCAATTTGTTATCGTTTGTTAGTGTCATCCATCTTACCCGTTAGTAGCCATGTTGAGCCTTAAGCCATTCGTTTGTTAGAACCGATATATAAAGTCCAAGCTGTTAGTTAGTAACTGACCATTAAGCCATTCAAAGTAAAAGAGCATCCGAAGTCAAGCTTATATTATAAAAAAAGAGAGAAAAATGAAAAAAAATATATATATATTGAAACAAATAGTGGTTCAAAAAGGATCAAAGTGATATAATTCCAAGAGTCATGATAATAAGGATGGTTTAACGGTTTGGTTTATATTTCTCTTTGTGTTAGCCACTTCTAAAAAGCCAAAAAGTTCCTACTCGTGCCTAAGCCCAAAAACCCGTATGTCCTTTATATGTGTGCAAGATCTAT
Source organism: Flaveria linearis (assembly GCA_024085815.1). Taxonomy (NCBI): domain Eukaryota; kingdom Viridiplantae; phylum Streptophyta; class Magnoliopsida; order Asterales; family Asteraceae; genus Flaveria; species Flaveria linearis. The sequence goes on from CM044010.1 coordinate 78,353,740, forward strand.
GAAAATGGTGGAGGTGTGATTGCTATACAAGCTTATGTGGACAATGTGGTATATTGGGTTATTTAGTGTAATTAGTATATATTTTACTAGTCCAGATATAAACCGAGAAGAGTGAATTATTATGAGGGGTGTGTACATGAGATTAAAAATCAAAAATCATGTTAATATTAGTTGGGTGATGTCTTATTTTACTTATAATTGATTTGCTAGAACGTAAATCTATTAGACGATACAAGTCATGTGAATAAGGGTATGACCTAGGATCTTAATTAATCTTCAATAGGTGACTAGTGAGATATATTTGCAATGATAGTTTTATAAATCACAATTGAGCTTTGCTTGAGGACAAGCAAAGGGTAAGTGTGGGGATGATGATCTGGTGGTGAAAGATCAATGTTTAACGACTTTATTTCTGGGTTTTACATGTAAGTGTATGAGAAATAGAGTTACTTTGGGATATTATTGTGTTTATAGCATAAATGTGAAGAATACGAAAAAGTGAGAAGAAACAGAATGAAATTTGGAACTCGGGAGGTGAAGATATGTAAAAGAGAAGTGTCAAGATAATGGTAACTTAAAACGGGCATAACTTGAGCTACGAAAGGAGTTACGGGACCCATGACCTGTCCACGGAAAGGTCTCAGAAAGTTCCACATGAAAATCAAGTTTGTACATGGAGTGGCGCCACCGACGCCATGACCACCGCCACCAACGCCGATACCATCAGAAAGACCGTCAGAGCCACTGTTGGTCAATAACTTTCAGCCCAGATGGCGCTGGGGGCGCCACCGACGCCACTGGTGGCGCTACCAACGCCGATCACTGCATATTTTTGGATTTTAACCTAATTTGAGGGGTTTTAAAGGGGGAAAAACCCTAATACGAGTTTTAGCTTTTCACACAGCAATCTTGGATGAAAATCAACCATCTTAGATCATTCTCAAGCTCTTCCAACATCAAGAACATCAATTTCATCTGCATTACATGATTAATTACATTTTTGTTGAAGAATCGATGATGATGCAAGGCTAAATCCATTATGATTCACTTCGAGGGAAGGATTTGTGTAAGTTCTTATTTTTCTTCGTTTGTAACCTAGATTTGAGATTGAATCTTGAACCTTTTAAGTTCTCTTGGATTCAAGTTATGATTTGATTATTTAAATGGTTTGATTATGTTTAAAACCTAATTTTATTATTCTATAACTTTGGTTGTCTTTAATCATTATGTGATTGATTACTAAAATTAGGGTTTCATAATTTTAATTGGTAATGGTGTGAATAAGGTCCTTTAAACTTTAATCCATAATTATCACTTAAATCATATTATGTTAAGTCACCGTTAATGATTTCTCATTAGGTTTCATTCAAGAAAAATTGTAACTTTACCAAACCTGGATCCTGAAGTGGGTTGGTTTTAATCAAGATTGTTAAAAACATAGACTTTATTTTGTTAATTTATTTATTTCTTAATTAAGTCCATAAATCAATTTACTTTTCAATGTTTAATAGCTTTAAATTAATCGTTGCTAGCACTTTCCTGTAATTCCCTGTGGATTCGACACCCTGCTTACCCTTTGCTATTAAGTGTGATTAGATACTCTTTAATATATATTTTTGACCGACCACACGACATCGATCAGGCTACTGCCATACGATTTCTTATTTGTACTATCTTCTCAGTAGTCTCATGTATCAATTTAGGGCTAATTAATTGACTATCACCAGTTTCTGCCTAACAGACCGGTGACCTACATTTCCGCCCGTATAGTGCCTCAAATGGTGCTACTTGAATACTAGTGTGGTAACTGTTGTTATAGGAAAATTCCACCAAAGTTAGATGAACTTCTAAATTATTCCCAAAATCGATTACACACACTCGTAACATATCTTCCAAGGTCTGTATAGTGCGCTCACTCTGCCCGTCAGTCTGAGGATGATATGCGGTACTCATGTCTAAGCGTGTACCCAGAGATTTCTGTAACGACTGCCAAAAATGAGAAGTAAAGCGAGCATCGCGATCAGAAATAATTGAGATTGGCACACCATGCCGAGAGACTACTTCCTTCAAATAAATTCAAGTTAACTTATCCATCTTATCCATTTCTTTGATTGCCAAGAAGCGAGCAGACTTAGTCAACCTATCGATAATCACCCATATCGTGTCACAGCCACTAGGAGTCCTGAGTAAATTGGTAATGAAATCCATAGAGATCTGCTCCTACTTCCATAAGGGAATCTCAGGTTGTTGTAGTAATCCAGATGGCTTTTGATACTCGACTTTCACCTTGGAGCAGGTTAAGCACTTGCTCACATAGGTAGCTATATTGACCTTCATATTAGGACACCAATAGTGCGTCTTAAGGTCATACTACATTTTGTTTGAACCGGGATGTATTGGGTATTTGGATTTGTGCGCCTCACTCATAACCAAATCTCTCAAATTTCCATAAGCAAGCACCCAAAGTCTATCCATGAAGTAACGAATTTCGTTCGCTTTCACCTTAAACTGTCTATCCATCCCGCGTAACGATTCAAACCCAATATTTTCTGCTTTTAACGCTTCTGTCTTTGCTTCCTTAATTTGTTCAGGTAGTTGAGTACTGATGGTAAGCTGTAAAGCTCACACTCGTCTAGATTTAGCTGTTTCTTTCCGGCTTAGTGCATCGGCAACCACGTTTGCCTTCCCCGGATAATACTTGATAACGTAGTCTAGTCATTTAGTAACTCCACCTAGTGCCGTTGCCTCATATTTAGCTCCTTCTGCTCAAAGATATGCTAAAAACTCTTCTGATCGGTGTATATAGTGCATTTGGTACCGTACAAGTAATGTCTCCAGATCTTCAAGGCAAAAACCACTGCATCCAAGTCCAAGTCATGGGTGGTATAGTTCTTTTCGTGAACCTTCAGTTGTTTCGAGGCATAGGCTATCACCTTATCTCGCTGCATCGAGGCACAACCCAGTCCTTGAATGGATGCATCACAATAGACCACAAAATCATCCGTTTCTTCCTGTAATTCCAGTATTGGTGCATTGCAGAGTTTATGTTTCAACAACTGGAAAGCTGATTCTTGACTCTCTCTCCCTATTTAAATGCCATACCTTTATGTATCAAGGCAGTGAGGGGTTGAGTAATCTTGGAAAATCCCTCAATGAAACATCGATAGTATTCTACCAATCCAAGGAATTGACGTATGTCACTAGGCGTCTTAGGAACCGTCCAATTCTTGATTGCTTCCACCTTTGCAGGATCTACATGGATTTCTTTCTAATTCACAATGTGACCTAGATACTGCACCTCTCGTATCCAGAAGTCACATTTAGAGAATTTGGCATATAGTTGTTCTTTCTTCAATAGTCCTAAGATCATTCGTAGATGCTCTTTGTGTTCCTCATTGGTTTTGGAATAGATCAATATGTCATCGATAAACACAATAACAAACTGATGAAGGTAGGGTTTGCACACGCGGTTCATGAGATCCATGAACATCGCTGATGCATTAGTCAACCCAAACAACATGACCAAGTATTCATAATAGCCATAGCGAGTCCTAAATGTCGTCTTCGAGATGTCTTATTCTTGGACTTGCAACTGGTGATAACCGGATCTTAAGTCAATATTAGAATAGTAACTGGATCCCTAAAGTTGATCGAATAAATCATCAATACGAGATAAGGGATACCGGTTCTTGACTGTGACCTTGTTCAACTCCCTGTAGTAGTTGCACATCCGAAAGGTGCCATCCTTCTTCTTAACAAAATAAACAGGGGCTCCCCAAGGTGATGAGCTAGGTCGGATAAAGCCCTTATCTAGGAGTTCTTGAATCTGTGCCGACAACTCCTGTAATTCATTCGGCGCTAATCGATAAGGTGCTCTAGCGATTGGGGCCGCACCAGGAGTCAACTCAATCTAAAATTCCACTTGGCGATGAGGTGGTAATCCAAGTAGGTCCTATTGAAACACCTCTGGAAAGTCACGAACCATTGGAATATCTTCCATCTTCCTTTCCTCTTGTTGTTTGTCACTCACCAAGGCCAGTATAGCTAGTCGACCTTTATGTAACATCTTCTTCGCTTTCATGAGTGATATGATGCCTATCACAACACCACTCCTTTCACCCTTGAGAGAAAGAAATTCACCATCCTCAAGAGGAATACGTATAATCTTCTCATGACACACTACCTCTGTCTGCTTCCCGGATAGCCAATCCATTCCCACAACCACATCAAAGCTCCCGAGTGTAACGGGCATAAGATCTATATCAAAAACGTGTCCGTACAGTTCTATCTTACAACCCTTGTGAATGTGTGTGATGTGAATTTGTTTACCATCAGCTAACTCTATGATATAGGTGATATCCAAGATAGAAGGCATATCATTCATAAAACTATTGAATTTAGTGGAAATGAAACTCCTATCGACTCTAATGTCAAATAATACAGTAGCAAAACAACCATTAACAAGAAATTTTCTAGTAATAGTAATAGGGTCGTTGAAAGCCTCACCTGAACCCATAACGAAGGCTCTTCCCTTAGCTCCACCATTATTGCCACCATTGTTTCCACCATTCCCCGCATTGTTGTTGTTGTTGCCGTTGTTTCCCGTATCATTACCATTTTTCCTCAACCGAAGGCAGTTTCTCTTATATTGTTATTCTTTCCCACACTCGAAGCATCCCTTAGGTGTTTCTTGTGGTTGTGGTGGCTTTTTCATCAGCTTGCCACGGCAGTCCTTCGCCACGTGTCCCAACTTTCCACAGCTTTGTCATTTGAAGTTATCACACCTGCCGGTGTGATGGTAGTTACAACGGTTACACTTAGGATACCTTCCTACGTATCCTCCTTGTCCTTGGTTGGTAGTGGTGGTCTGATTAAAACCTCGATTATTATCAAACTTCCTCGGTTGTTGCTAATGTTGTTGCTTGCTGGTTGCCTGAAGTTGATCCCTTGTTGTTTGGACCATCCTACTTGCGTTTATTGTCTGGTACACTCTCCATCACTGGTACACTAGCCACCGTACCCAGTTTTGGCAGTTTACCTTGTTCCACTGCCTGATTGGTCAACTTGTGAGCCAACCAAAGAGTGGTAGGATTGGAGGTAGTGACCATGCTTTGGATTTCAGGAACCAAACCACACAAGTATAACTCTATTCTTTAGGGCATCGAGGTCACCATCCTGGGAAAAAATGTTGCCAACTCCTGAGACCTGGTAGTGCAGGCCTCAATCTCAGAACCTTGCATCTGTAGCTGCCACCGCTCCATTTCTAGATTTTGCACCTCATCACGAGGGCAATACTCCTCAGTCATCATTGCCTTGAACTTATCCCAGGGTAAGTCATTGGCCATCACCTGACCCAGCATTTGGACTTGGGAATTCCACCAATAAAGTGTTGCGCCCTTGAGAGTCCAGGTAGCGTATTTTACTTGGTCAACCGGCGGGCAGTTGCATTTGGCAAAGACTGATTCAATCTTCTCGAACCACCTAACCACTCCAACAGCACCTTCAGCTCCATCGTAGGTCTGGGGCTTACAATCCAGAAAAGCCTTGTAAGTACAGGGTGGGGGTCCTATTCAATAAATCAAAATTGTTTAGGTTAACAGTTTAAACAAGTAGCTAGAGTGTTTGTCGAGTCACTTGTATCATTTACCAGCTGGCTGTGCAGCGGGCATTTATGAATTGTGCACTGTAGCCACAACCGCCTGTACATGCTCATTGATTAGAGCAGCCAGTTCTGCAGGGGTCATATTAACCACTCCCACACCATGCCCACGTCCAGCGCCATGTCCATGACCACGTCCTCTACCACCGACTTCCATTTTCACTTTACATTTACAAACACCAAAAATGAGTAGCATGTAACATATTCATCTCATTAAAGCATAGTAGATAGTAAGAAAATAAAGCAGTTCATCAACCGTAACATTTTTAACCAAAATAATAACCAAAGATAAATAAAGTATAACCATCTTACAAAATATTTAATCGATGTCAAAATTTTTAGTTTTTCAGTCAGGTGGGAAATAACCCTTCCCACATAGGTTTTAAAAGAAAAACACTATGTAGTCTAAGTCAAATGAAAGTGAAGATCAGCCTAGAACATCGGATCCATCACTGTCTTCTTCCATCTCATCGGGCTCTTCTTCATCTGCTGGGGCTTCCTAAAGTTCTTCCTAATGGGTCTTCTTCTTATGTAGTCTCCGCCTCAGGTTCCATAGCTATATGCATCGCCACGAACTGCGGTTTCAAGGTAGCAAGTCTCACTCCATGATCATGTATGGTGTCGTCTGGAGCCTTTGATCAGTGAGTCTTCTGAGCCATCCTGTTAGCCAAAGTGCATTGATGTTGATAGCACTCGTATTGTAGGTCTTTCACCTCAGCCACCTCTTTCTTTGTCTCTCGCATCTGATGTCGTAGTTCGAAGACCATTCTAGTAAGCCACTGAGTACGCAGTTTCTCTGTGTCCAAGACAACGACTAAAGCTGCAATCATCTGCTCGGTAGATTGTTCTATTGAAGGAAAGGAAAGTGTAGACTGCCCAGAACTCTTCCTAGTTCTTGGCCTCTTAGTAGGCACGCACTCCCTATACATCATTTGGTCCACATATTTAGGATAAGAGCTCCAATCCCGTGTGCATTGTGTTCCATCAGTGCGAACAGTTGATCCCAGTTCGTATCTCCAGGAGGGTAGTCAAGTCGAGGCCACTTAGGTGTTCGGTCGGGTACAGGAGGAGAAGGAGGGGAATCAGAACGTGTAGGGGATTCAGAACCTGCTGGTCTCTTACCCGCAGCTTATGAAGATGATGCCATACTGTGGAGTACGTGATACGTATGCCAATGAGTATACAATAGTGGAATAAAGAATAAGTAACTAACTAACTGTGTGCGGTTATAGACTAGTGTGTATGCAACCTAGTTTCCTATAACCAAATGTAAGGCCCCCTTCCCGGGCACCTCACCGTTGGTCATTCACAGCATAAAACATACATAATATAATTTTAAGCAGCGGAATTATTTAAACAAAAACCATCCATTCATTTAAAACAATGTTGTTAAGCAATACATTTTAGTTCACAAGTCACAAAATATTTAATTGAATGGATTACAAAACAACAGTATCGTCAAAAACATAATGGATGTCAGTCTTGCCCACCAAGTAGCCACCCCTATATGCCATCCTCAGCAACCTGTCACCTGCCAACTGGAAAATACATAAAAGTCAGCGTTGCTGAGTGAGTTCTAGTTTTATAGTTAAAATACTTTACTTTTCGTTCAAAAACCGTTCCTCATTTTCACAGGTGACCATACATCGTACGTACACATAGGTAATACTTTCATTATCTTCATCATCGTTCAATTCGTACTTTTATCATTCCTCTTTAAATTAGCTATGAGTCTGTTGCGACACCAAGTCGCTCACCTCTAAGTCAATCACAAAGATTGACCTACATACTGTGAGTCTGTTGTGACACCAAGTCACTCACCTCTAAGCCAATCACAAAGATTGACCTACATCCTGTGAGTCTGTTGTGACACCAAGTCACTCACCTCTATATCAATCTCATGGATTGATCCTGTGTGCATCCTTCGGGGTAGCGAACCCGCATCACAGTTGAGCTAACACCTGCCAGGGGTGTGCACCTCCATTCATTTGCTTGCAAGACTTTCGTTCATTCGTTCACGTTCCATTCCTCTTTATCATTAATCTTTCACTTTATTAATGATAATAATTCTTGATCATGATCATTCCACATAGAAACATACAGTATTATTATTAATAAGCATATCAATAATAATAATACTAATAATATTATAAATAATATTATTCATACTCTTAATAATATCCCTAATCATAATATTAATTATAATATTAAGAAAAGGATATTCTTACATTCAAACATCATCATTCACATTCAATAATGTCCTAGTCAACATTCAGGTGCAACCCTACTGCACAAACTCCAAGGGAAATATGTTAAAAAGTCTAAGTATTTTGGGCGTATGAGCCCTGTTCTAGGCGTTTCACCACTGTCGGACACATCAGCTATACTTAGAAAAATTTCAGGCTCTGGGCGTATGAGCACTACTGGACGTATGACCCCTGTTGGTCGTATTAGCCCTGTTGGTCGTACCATCCCATACTTAGAAAATATTTTCTGGTCATACGACCAGAATTCAGACTTTTCACCTTTTTACTTAGTTTTCAGACTCATGGGTACTGTGGGACTCATGAGTCCTGTTGGACTTATAAGTCCCCATACTTAGCAAATTTTCAGACTTATGAGTCTGGTCGTTTTAGAACTATTGGACACATTACCTGCTTAGACTCATGACCATACTTAGAATATTTCTAAGGCATGTCCCTGGGTGTATAAGCACTATTAGACTCATTAGTTTGTACTTAGTTATTCTAAGTCCAAATTTCAGGCATATTACTACTATTTGGGCATGTTAGTCGTTTTAGTAACCTGCTCATATGACTAATTCATATTTCAAATTCCCAACATCAGAATGCCTAGTACTAAACATATACACATGATTCTAGGCATAAATCTAACATAAACATAAACATACATACATTCATATCATACGGGTATTATACCCAAACTTATAAAAACATACTTACATGCATTTCCAGCCCCAAAACATTTAAAAACGAGTAAAAAGGGGTCTAGAAACTCACCTTTGTTGTTCTCTTCAAATCTCACACCCTTCACCCGAGCCTCCTCAACTGTTCTAACACCTAAGACACACACACCACACCACCCGCACACACACAAGACACATTTATAAGCACATATACGGGTCTAGAATCATCTAAAGCTTCAAAACTCAAGATTTCTTACCAAAAACTTCGAGTTTTTCAGGTTCTTCTTTAAAAATCCCGAGAATTCTCTGCTCTTATGCTTTCTCTCTCTAAAAAAAATCCGAAGTTGGTGATGATGTGAACAAGAGTGGGTGACCATACCACCTTTTGTATCAAAATAAATGGAAAGTTTGCCCATTTGGCTCTTTTGGCCCTTAAACAAAAGTAGACTTTTGTTTTCTTTCTTTTCTCTTTCTATTTTGTTCTTTTAATTTCTTTAATAAGAATTTACGGGTGTTACAAGTCCACCCCCCTTATATAGGTTTCGTCCCCGAAACCTGTTATTCCTCAAACAGATGTGGGTAGTGTTGTCTCATCTCTTCTTCAGTCTCCCACGTAGACTCGGATCCCTTCCTGTGCTTCCACTGTACACGCACAAGAGGAACCACTTTATTCCTTAACCTCTTTTCTTTACGATCAATGATCGCCACTGGTTGCTCCACGTAGTTGAGCCTCTCATCCACCTCAATATCCTCCAGTGGTACAACCATGTCTTCATCAGCTAAGCACTTTCTTAGATGGGATACATGGAATGTGGGATGAATTCCACTTAACTCATCTGGCAATTCAAGTCGATAGGCCACCTCTCCTACTCGTGCGACAATTCGGAAAGGTCCTATATATCTCGGGCTTAGCTTACCTCGTTTCCTGAATCTAATGATTCCCTTCCAGGGCGAGACCTTCAACATGACTCGGTCACCAACCTTGAACTCTATCGGTCTTCGCCTCTTGTCAGCATAAGACTTTTGTCTATCTTTCGCCGCCTTCATGAAGGCTTTGATCTTTTCCAACTTCTCAGTCGTAGCTTCGATCACCTCAACACCTCCTAACTCTTTCTGCCTAATGTCTCCCCAACATACGGGCGTCCTACATCTCCTACCGTATAGCATCTCGTAGGGTGGCATGCCAATGCTGGCATGATAGCTATTGTTGTACGAGAATTCCGCTAACGGCAAGTGATCGTCCCAACTTCCTCCAAAATCGATCACGCACGCCCGAAGCATGTCTTCGAGTGTTTGGATCGTCCTCTCAGACTGACCGTCTGTCTGAGGGTGATAAGCTGTACTAATGTGTAGTCTCGTCCCCATCGCATCATGAAATCTTTTCCAAAACTTGGAGGTAAACCGGGTGTCACGATCAGACACAATAGACACCGGCACACCATGACGAGCTACAATTTCTTTGATGAACAGATCCGCCAATCTTTCAGATGAGTACGTCTCGCGGATCGGTAGGAAGTGGGCACTCTTGGTCAAGCGGTCAACTATCACCCATATGGCATCATACCCTTTTGGGGTACGTGGTAATTTCGTAATGAAGTCCATGGTGATGTGTTCCCACTTCCACTCGGGTATATCCAACGGTTGGATCTTCCCGTAGGGCTTCTGGTGTTCCGCCTTCACTTGTAAGCAAGTCAGACATTTACTTACGTACTCCACTACGTCGCGTTTCATTCCCGGCCACCAATAGTCTTTCTTCATATCGTGGTACATTTTGGTAGCACCGGGGTGAATGGAGTATCGGGTCTTATGGGCCTCGTCCATAATTCTTCCACGTAGATCCCCGTATCGAGGAATCCACATTCGCCCAAATCGGGTCCTAACACCAAGAGTGTTCTCACCCAATTCCGTAACTAGACCTCTCATCCTTTCGGAGTTAAGACGATCTTCTTTCAAAGCCTCGTCTTGAAACTCCTTAACCTGAGTCATTACATCTGAGGTCATAATTAGCTGATATGCCTTTACCCGGATCGGCTCAGGCCTTTTTTTTCGGCTAAGGGCATCGGCCACCACGTTGGCCTTGCCCGGATGGTAATGGATTTCGCAGTCATAATCCTTTATGAGCTCCAACCATCGCCTTTGCCTCATGTTTAAATCTTTCTGCTCGAAGAAATACTTCAAGCTTTTGTGGTCTGTGAAGATAGTGCACTTCGTCCCGTATAGATAGTGCCGCCATATCTTCAACGCAAAAACCACCGCAGCTAGTTCTAGATCGTGTGTGGGATAGTTAACTTCGTGGGTTTTCAGTTGTCAGGATGCATAGGCTATTACCCTTCCACGTTGCATCAACACGCAACCTAGCCCAGAATAAGATGCATCCGAATAGACCACCAAGTCTTCACTTCCCTCGGGCAATGTCAAGACAGGAGCTTGTGTCAGTCTCGTTTTCAATTCCTCGAAAGCATCCTCCTGTTCTCGACCCCACACGAACTTTACATCCTTGCGAGTCAATTTTGTCAAAGGTGAGGCTATCTTGGAGAAGTCTTGAATAAATCTCCTATAGTTGCCCGCCAACCCTAAGAAGCTACGAATCTCGGATGGCGTCTTTGGTGATTTCCATTGCATCACAGCCTCAACCTTTGTTGGATCCACCATTATTCCTTCTGCATTTACCACGTGACCCAGAAATTGTACCTCGCGTAGCCAGAACGCACATTTGGAGAACTTAGCATACAGCTTCTCCCTCCTCAAAGTCTCCAACACTTCCCGAATGTGACCGGCATGCTCTTCTTCGCTCCTTGAATAAATCAGAATATCATCGATGAACACAATTACTGATTTATCTAACATTGGCCGACACACTCGGTTCATCAAATCCATAAAGCAGCTGGCGCGTTAGTTAGACCAAATGACATAACGAGAAACTCATAGTGTCCATAACGCGTACGGAAAGCTGTTTTAGGAATGTCCTGCTCCTTCACCTTCAACTGGTGATAGCCAGATCAAAGATCTATCCTCGAGAACCAACTGGCACCCTGGAGCTGGTCGAACAAGTCATCGATTCTCGGTAACGGATACCGATTCTTTATTGTCAACTTGTTCAATTCACGGTAGTCGATACACATTCTCATGCTACCGTCCTTTTTCTTCACAAACAAGACCGGAGCACCCCAAGGAGAGATACTCGGTCTAATAAAGCCCTTGTCAAGCAACTCTTGCAGTTGCTCCATCAACTCCTTCATCTCAGTCGGAGCCAATCGATACGGTGCTTTAGCCACGGATTGGGCACCGGGTATCAGATCGATTTGAAACTCAATTTCACGGTCAGGTGGCAATCCCGATAAGTCTTCTGGGAACACATCTGGAAACTCACGCACAACCGGAACATCAGATAGTTGTGGTGTTGGCGCTTCCACATCCTTTACGTAACATAAGTAGGCGCTGCACCCACGCCTCATGCTCTTGCCTGCCACCGCCATCGAAATCACCTTCGAAATCATCGTGACTCGATCACCGTATATCGTTACCAGACTCCCGTCAGATGCCGTCAGTCTAATCATCTTCTTCCGACATACGATATTCGCTTCGTAGGTTGCCAACCAATCCATCCCTAGCACTACATCAAACCCACCTAGGGACATCACATGTAATCTAGCGGCAAACCTATAGCCTTCTAACTCTATGGTACAGTCCTCTATCACATCAGTAACTCTAGTGGACTTACCAATAGCAGTTTCTACATCAAAGGGCTCATCAATGTACTTACTACTAATAGGCAATTTAGCACAGAAAGTAGCAGAAATAAAACTCCTACTAGCACCAGAATCAAATAACACAGAAGCCAGAGTTTGATTTACTAGAAACGTACCTGACACAACATCAGGGTCCGTCCTAGCCTCCTCTCTGGTCATGGTGAAAGCTCTGGCGCTCGCCCTCTGCCCTTCAGTCCCGGCCGTCTTCTTTGCCCCAGAACTCTCCACCCTCTGCTTCCTGCAGTCTTTGCTCATATGGCCCGCCTCGCCGCAGTTATAACACCTCAGCTCCTTACAGTCTTTCAAGATGTGGCCCGGCTTTCCGCACTTGAAACACACGTTGAGTCCCGATTTGCACTCACCCGTATGCTCCTTCCCGCACTTGCCACACCTTTTGGGCCTCGAGCTTGATGACCCCACCCTACGGTCATCCATTCTCATCCTTTTGTTGTTCGGGGTAAAGCCACCACGCCCGAACCGCTTCCCGTTCCAATTTCGGTCACCCCCACCAGCCTTCTTCACCTCCGCATCTGCTACCTCTCTCTCATCGTAGAGTCTTCCAGCCAAATCCACTGCCGACCTAAATGTGCTTGGCCGAGCAGCAATCAAGTGCCTACGAATGTCGGCTGGTAGTCCCTGAATGTACCGGTTAATCTTTCGGGACACCGGCGTCACTTGATTCGGCACCAGCCTCGCCATCTCATTGAATTTGGCAGTGTATTGCTGGTGGTTCATGGTTCCCGCCTCGAGTTACAGGAACTCCCTCTCAATCTTATCAAGTTCCCTATGAGGACAAAATTCCTCAATTACCAGCTTCTTCAACTCAGGCCACTTCATTTTGCTTATGGCCCTGCTGCCCTCCGCCTGGACAATATTGTCCCACCAACATAGGGCTGAGTCAGTAAAAGAGTGGGTGGCAAACTTCACCTTCTGATCTTCCCGGCACTCACTGATCTCGAGTACCGCCTCCATCTCCCTTACCCACCGATGGGCAGCTGCAGCATTGCCATTTCCATCAAAAGTCGGGGGCCTGCACCTCTGGAATGCCCCGTAATTGCATCCCTTGGTTGTCACCCCTACCACATCATCTTCCTCTTCATCAGATACTACTATCTCTGGATCTGGTCGTTCCTCTCCTCCCTTGCTTTCCTTCCCAGTTGACCCTCTCCGATCCTCCTTCTCCTTTCTCTCCTCATTCCTCACAGCACGAATAACATCGGTCACTACAGATGGCATAACTGCCTGTAGGACCTGGTGTACCTCATCAGCGATTGCCTCCCTAGCTGAGGCATTCAGGTTCGCATTTCAGTTTCTTCGTTCCGGTCAGGAACCTCAAGGTTCACGGGGGTCGTCTCAGGAGCTTTAGTGCTGTTCCTAGTCGTACGTGGACGACCTCTACCTCTAGCAGCCTTAGAAGGTTTCTTCCCAGCCATTTTCCTATGCACTATAAGATTCAAACACTAAAACAGTCATTCAAGGTAATAGCTCAGTTTATGTCAAGTATAGTAAGTCCCTAATTACAGTGGCCAGTTGTGATTAGCCACTTACTTTACTCTTCACACCCCAAGCATTTCCTATCCTGACTACATCAGTATCTAAATCTACTAAGAACACATAAATCACATATAGCACACGCACATAAGTCTGGTTGATTTTTAAGAAAGCAATACCTGATGGCACATGGCTACTTGGGCTGACATCCCTCTTTCCATCCCATTCTCAGTTTAAGTTGAGGTTCATTTTGAAAATATTTAGCCAATTCACTTAAACTTTAGCTCTGATACCAACTTGTAAGGCCCCCTTCCCGGGCACCTCACCGTTGGTCATTCACAGCATAAAACATACATAATATAATTTTAAGCAGCGGAATTATTTAAACAAAAACCATCCATTCATTTAAAACACTGTTGTTAAGCAATACATTTTAGTTCACAAGTCACAAAATATTTAATTGAATGGATTACAAAACAACAGTATCGTCAAAAACATAATGGATGTCAGTCTTGCCCACCATGTAGCCACCCCTATATGCCATCCTCAGCAACCTGTCACCTGCCAACTGGAAAATACATAAAAGTCAGCGTTGCTGAGTGAGTTCTAGTTTTATAGTTAAAATACTTTACTTTTCGTTCAAAAACCGTTCCTCATTTTCACAGGTGACCATACATCGTACGTACACATAGGTAATACTTTCATTATCTTCATCATCGTTCAATTCGTACTTTTATCATTCCTCTTTAAATTAGCTGTGAGTCTGTTGCGACACCAAGTCGCTCACCTCTAAGTCAATCACAAAGATTGACCTACATACTATGAGTCTGTTGTGACACCAAGTCACTCACCTCTAAGCCAATCACAAAGATTGACCTACATCCTGTGAGTCTGTTGTGACACCGTCACTTACCTCTATATCAATCTCATGGATTGATCCTGTGTGCATCCTTCGGGGTAGCGAACCCGCATCACAGTTGAGCTAACACCTGCCAGGGGTGTGCACCTCCATTCATTTGCTTGCAAGACTTTCGTTCATTCGTTCACGTTCCATTCCTCTTTATCATTAATCTTTCACTTTATTAATGATAATAATTCTTGATCATGATCATTCCACATAGAAACATACAGTATTATTATTAATAAGCATATCAATAATAATAATACTAATAATATTATAAATAATATTATTCATACTCTTAATAATATCCCTAATCATAATATTAATTATAATATTAAGAAAAGGATATTCTTACATTCAAACATCATCATTCACATTCAATAACGTCCTAGTCAACATTCAGGTGAAACCCTACTGCACAAACTCCAAGGGAAATATGTTAAAAAGTCTAAGTATTTTGGGCGTATGAGCCCTGTTCTAGGCGTTTCACCACTGTCGGACACATCAGCTATACTTAGAAAAATTTCAGGCTCTGGGCGTATGAGCACTGCTGGGCGTATGACCCCTGTTGGTCGTATTAGCCCTGTTGGTCGTACCATCCCATACTTAGAAAATATTTTCTGGTCATACGACCAGAATTCAGACTTTTCACCTTTTTACTTAGTTTTCAGACTCATGGGTACTGTGGGACTCATGAGTCCTGTTGGACTTATAAGTCCCCATACTTAGCAAATTTTCAGACTTATGAGTCTGGTCGTTTTAGAACTATTGGACACATTACCTGCTTAGACTCATGACCATACTTAGAATATTTCTAAGGCATGTCCATGGGTGTATAAGCACTATTAGACTCATTAGTTTGTACTTAGTTATTCTAAGTCCAAATTTCAGGCATATTACTACTATTTGGGCATGTTAGTCGTTTTAGTAACCTGCTCATATGACTAATTCATATTTCAAATTCCCAACATCAGAATGCCTAGTACTAAACATATACACATGATTCTAGGCATAAATCTAACATAAACATAAACATACATACATTCATATCATACGGGTATTATACCCAAACTTATAAAAACATACTTACATGCATTTCCAGCCCCAAAACATTTAAAAACGAGTAAATAGGGGTCTAGAAACTCACCTTTGTTGTTCTCTTCAAATCTCACACCCTTCACTCGAGCCTCCTCAACTGTTCTAACACCTAAAACACACACACCACACCACCCGCACACACACAAGACATATTTATAAGCACATATACGGGTCTAGAATCATCTAAAGCTTCAAAACTCAAGATTTCTTACCAAAAACTTCGAGTTTTTTAGGTGCTTCTTCAAAAATCCCGAGAATTCTCTGCTCTTGTGCTTTCTCTCTCTAAAAAAAATCCGAAGTTGGTGATGATGTGAACAAGAGTGGGTGACCATACCACCTTTTGTATCAAAATAAATGGAAAGTTTGCCCATTTGGCTCTTTTGGCCCTTAAACAAAAGTAGACTTTTGTTTTCTTTCTTTTCTCTTTCTATTTTGTTCTTTTAATTTCTTTAATAAGAAATTACGGGTGTTACACCAAAGCCTCTGATTCCAATCTGTCACACCCTCAAAATCCACGTGCGGGGTTTTACGCGAGGCAAAAACACACGCCAAACCATTATATAAAACTTAAAAGTAATAAAACAAATGTCTTGACACAACAAGAAGTATTGCAAAGCATGCTGGAATGTGATGTGCTCCTACTGGCAGTCAGAGTTAACAACCTGAGTGATTTAACGATCGAAGCTGACATGTATTTCGTTTGTTTGCCTCCAATCACAACCTACCAAGTTGTGATGATGTTTGTGTTTAGGACAATATTGCACCCGTTTGATCTCGAGTCGCATGGGTGGGGTTTGTCAGTCCTAGTAGTACTTCCCAAAATTTTCCGCTAGTTACCAATATTAACGATCCGAAAGTGTGAGGACTTTCAAGGTAAATTACACTATGTTAAACTATACACAACTTACAACAGCGATGCGTTTGTAAAATATATATATACATAACTCCAAACATGTACGTAACTCTTATTTGTACTCTTGGTAACGTGTACATATATATACATAACTCCAACATGTACGTAACTCTTAGTTGTACACTTTCTAACACATACTTACATATATATATATATATGTATATATATATAAGTAAATTACACGGATAGTCCTTGTGGCTTGCTTGAATTTCATCTTTTGTCACTGGGATTGAACAATTACAAGTTTAGTCCTAAGATTTGAAAAAATATGACACGTTTTTCCCTAGGTCTAACGACCGTTAAATAATTTTGTTAAATAGGAGTAAATGACCATTTTTACCTTTTGTATTAAAAAACAACAAGACAAATGAAAAATTTTTTAATAAAAGTGGGGCCCTCCATCTTGACTTCATCTTCTTCCATGCATCTCTTACTTTCAACAACCACTCCTTCACATTTTTTCAATCTCCACCACTTTTATAACCACCATCTACCACCTCTCTGGTAACCAAAATCCCGCCATAAAGGTAAGTGCTATCTGAAAAACAATAAGGCTAACTTCATGTTCCATGCTTACAACATCTATGACTTCACCTATAATATCCCGCCTTGTGGTGGCGATGGTAGAAGTTTTAAGGTGGTGGTGGTGATTGGCTGGTGGTTGTTGTTTCCGACATAAAGTGGAAGAGGGTTTCAACTATAGAATGGGGGGATGGTTTGGGCGGTGATTTTAAGGGTGTTGGTTGGCTAGTGGTGTAATGGTGGTGGTGGTTGGGTGGTGGGTGTAATAGTGGTGGTGGTTGGGTGGTGGGTTTAATAGTGGTGGTGAGTAGGTGGTGGGTTTAATGATGGTGGTGGTTGGGTAGTGGGTGTAATGGTGGTGGTGATGAGGTTATATTGAAGACTCATATTTTCCGGTGAAGAGGTAGGTGGTGGTGATGTTGGTGGTGATGTTGGTGATGTTGGTGGTGATGTTGGTGGTGATGGCGGTGGTAGAACATTGATGAAGAAGAAGAAGATGAAGAGGTCCATTTTTATTAATATTTTGAGTTAATTACATGAAAGGTCCCTCTACTTAGGCCTTCTTTCACATTCGTTCCCCAGGTTTGAAAAATTATAAGATCGGTCCAAATGTTTGTCAAAACGTAACACAAATGGTCCCTAACGTGGATGGTCGTTATCTTTTTCCGCTAAGTTCTAGTAAAATGGCCAAAATACCCCTAAATATTAAAAAATTAATATTTATAAAAGATGGGACCCACAACTTCATCTTCAACCTTAAGAATCTAACCCTCGTTATTCTACCAAACAACCACCACCACCATCCTACCAGACCACCATTGGCGCTCACCATCATAGTCCCTCCTCTCCCCTTCCATCCCCTCCCTTTATCTTCATCTTCATCTTCAACCATCACTGCAACACACTACCATAAACCCACCATCATCATTTTTACTCATCGGAGCGCCACAAAAGCATCACATGGTAGATCTATGGTTACCAAAGCATCAACCGTCACCACCATTGCATCCCTAACCTTTATTGGATTCGAGGTAGCAACCCGTGGTGTTGGATATGGTAGTTGCAGTCCAGTTATGGTGGGGATGGTGGTGGAGTTTTTGTGGTACTGGAAATGACGGGTGCAACCTACGGTGGTGGGCATGGTGGTGGCATTCTGATGGTGGTTGCAGACTTGTGGTGGTGGGGACAGCGGTTGCAGACTTGTGGTGGTGGTGATGGTGGTGGCGTTCTGGTGGTGGGGATGGTGGTGGCGTTCTGGTGGTGTTGGAGATGGTGGTGCCAGATTGGTGGTGACTAGAGTTTTAAGTTTTCGCAAAGGATAGTTTAGTTATTTTTAAAAAATTAACGCAAAAAGATAATGGTCATCCATGCTAGTGACCTTTTGTGTTATGTTTTGATAAACCTTTGCACCGGCCTTGTTTTCTTGTTTTAGTAAAGTAGGTGGGTCCAATTATGTTTTAGTATTCTTTTTTCTTTTTCTTAATTAGTTTATATGGGTAAAATAGTCAATTTACTCTTATTTAATGGAATTATTTAACGACCATTAGACTCAGGGACAAAATGTGTTACGTTTTTTCAAACTTTAGGAATAAACTTGTAATTTTTCAATCTAAGGTACAAAAAGTGAAATTTAAGCAAACCTACGGGACTATCCGTGTAATTTACTCTATATATGTATATTATATTTAAGTACTTTAAACGTGTATTTTATAGTTATATATTAAATTCAACAATAATCATATATACAACCAGTTCATCGTTCGACCTACATGCTACACGCATTACAAAAATTAAAAAAAAACAAAAATCCGGTCCAACTCAGTTACTGGTTCTCGGTCCGACCGGCGACTGATCCGAACCGCCCCTTACCTTGTCAACAAGATGGGTGGGGTGGATTGGACCGGCTGGTCCAATACGAGGCTGGTCCGATCCGATCCGAAACAAACATCATTGAATAATAGTTTATGAATTTCATCATTTTTTTATCACTTGAGCAAGTGTAGCCTCTTTTTTGGCACCAGACATGCCTTTGATGAACAAGTTTGTTATAAGAGGAAAGTGAATATGAGTCTATCACGCATGTAAGCTTAGCTTAGATACGACGTCAATCAAAACTATGTTTTTTTAATTAAAATTACGCAATTCAATTAAAACACTTCCATATTAGTAGTTAAATTTACAAAATCACGCCATTTGTTCGTTCAGCTTTTAGCTTAATGGATTGGAATTTTAATGGTGATTATGATTAATCTCTTAATGTAAAATCATAAATAGATTCATGCAATTAGAAGTATACAAACAAGCCTCTATCTTTGACTTTATCACTTACAGGTTGACATTGTATGCATAGGATTGCCGGTCATCGGTGATCTAATTCTCGACCTCAATATTGACTTTTATGTTTAAAGTCACACACAAAAAAGATCGAAAACGAACTTTAAAAATCCTCGATATTGAACAATTTGTTACTCGAAAACCAAAGTTAAGCAAAAATTAGGGGAGTTGTTAAATATCCTAATTAAAACGTCGTAGTTTTTATGTAATTTTAATCAAAACAGCATAGGTTTGATTGATTTCGCGTCTAAGCTTAAGTTGAGATGCTTAACAGCTTCATATTCACTTTCCCCTTGTTACAAATAATTTTTAATATAAATATTATTATAAAGATCATGTGTAAGAATTCTCCTATTTATTATTTAGTTTCATGATGTAACTATATTATGATAGAAATGAATGTCATATTGTCACTCATTTAACGTTATTCTATAACTCAAAACTGCTTTGACATCTTCTTCAGGAAAATTGACTGTTTTTACTCGTGTGTAGTTAAGGGTGCGTCTCCCTCCTCTATCGGGGAGACGTTTACACATTCCGTACGGGGATGGATTTACCAGGTTATGTCTAAAAAGAGAAAACAAAAACAACAGATAACTCAAAACAACAAAATCAGCAAAACACAATTGCATAAGAGATCACTGAAACTTTACACTTCGAAAAGACCTGTATCCTAGAGGGCTCCCGGACTTACTCGGAGGGATATAGAAAATCCTCTATGAGTGCAAAGACAAGAAAACAGTGATTAGCTAACACGGATGTACTCTATTTTTTTATTAAATTTCATTAAATACGATCCTTCTGTCTCATTTTCAGATCTTTCTTCGTGCTTAGTGTGTTAAATTGTCAGGATATGATATTCAGATTCTGTAATTAACTCAAGAACAGAAACCATGCATAATCACTAATCTATGAAACATATGGACATAGCAAAAAATCACAATATCTATTGTTAGCGTATACATATCCGTTACAAATTATTATTTTTCATTATATAATTGGTTTTTTAAAAAAACAAATAACCTGAACCGATCACTCCAAAAAAACTTTTTTTTGGAGTGATCGGTTCAGGTTATTTGTTTTTTTGATTTTAAAAAATCTAACCGAAACCTGATCCAATAATAATTGGTTTTCGGTTTAATCGGTTATGGATTATTCGGATAGTAGGTTCGGTTCGGCTTAATCTGATAGACCGATCTAGAAATGTTTAGTTTGTTCGTGGGACACTAAGTTCGCAGAAATAGACATAGTAGATAGTTGAAGCGATTTTTTTTTAATAATGCCTTTACTCTAAGACCCTTTAAGATATTATACTAACCTCATTGTAATTTGTAAACGAGTTTAAGATGCTTTACGCATATTAAGACTCAAATAAATAACAAAATGCAATATCTGGATTCTGGCATATTTTGGGAGAGATAGCTAAATTTGCTAACTAATTCTTGATAACTAGTTATACTAGTCAAGAACTTCTCATTCATGTTCAACTAGTTTTTCATTCCCGCGCTACGCGGCAGGAGTTTGGTCGATTATCCCGTGTTTCACAACGTAAGCTTGTTCTCATTATTGACCTCCCTCGTCGAAAACCATAAAAACAAACAATACGTAGTAACCCCTCTCTCTTTCTAAACTTGGTGGGTGATGTTTGATGGCAGCATGTCAAAGAAACACGTAGCCGAAAAGAGTGGTTGGCGGTGGCGTTGGCCACGACGACAAAACTTAAGGCCTGGAGGTGGACAGTACTTGTACAATGTGCATCAGATACAGTACCTCCCCTCACAAATTGACATTCATATAATATATACACACACACACACATATATATACATATATTGTGACAACCCGAATTTTTTTTGATTAATACTATTAAAAATAACTTTATCCTTTTAGCAGGAATTAATTTACTTTACTATTTTGGCAAGGATAATAATACTAACAATAATAATAATAGTAATAATAATAAAATAATAATAATACTGATAATAACAATAATAATAATAATAATAATAATAATAATAATAATAATAATAATAATAATAATAATAATATTGTTTTACAAAGGTTTAGGGGGTAAAAATGTAAATTTTAAAACTTGTTTTAAAATGTTTCTGCATGAAATATTAAGAGCACAAAACATCAGGGACCAAATGTGTAAAATTTTCTTTTAAACCAACCCCCCGCCCGTCGCCTTCCTCCCCCGTCCGGCCACCTCCGGCCACCTCTCCGGCGAGAGCCAAAATCGTCCAACAAACACGGTTTTTACCTAATTAAAGTTTCCAACACATTTTAGTGGGTGAATCGATCGTGGGGAAACTTTCAAATTAAGAATTTGTAGTGCAATTACCACTAAACCCGATTATCTATTATCTCGACCGACCACCCACCAATAACACGCACTATGCTGTAAATTAATCAGAATAATCATGTATATAAGACCATATATCAGTTCCTAATCGAATGCACCATTCTAAACCATCTGAAACACAACCAAACTTCTCAAATTAAACACCATATCATCGCGACCTGCAGCCTACTCGAACAACATCATTCGAGCATTTTATTCTACAATTAACATAGGGCTTTTGATTATAAGCCTAATTCGAAGCTTCCTGTGCAAGAAATTTGGTTTTCATCATTGTTTGATCATCATTTGATTGCGGGTTATATCGCGGCTTGTTCTTCATTGTTCTTAGCATCAAACCAAACCAAAACAGGTAATTAAACACTCCAATCTATTCGTTTTTACATAAGGAATAAAAGCCCTAACATTAATTTGAGTATAAACTTCGAATCAGGGTTCAATTTGATCGATTGTGATCTAGGGTTTATACGAATTTGGGGGAAACTGGGGATTATGGCTTAAAAAGAAATGGGGCGCAGTTCTGTCGCGGCCTTGTGCCTTGGTTCAGTGGTTGGTGCGTGGGATTTTGGGTTAGAGGTCCCGGGTTCGAACCCGAGCCTCTGCCATTTTTTTTAAAAACCTTTTTAAAGCCTCTAAAAATTATACAAAAATTGCTAAAAATTATAAAAATAAATTTCATAAACATCTCTTATTTTAAATCTCACAAAGTTATTTCTGTAAATTCATTTTATTTAAAAACTGTAATAATATTTATAAATTAATATTTATAATATTACCAATAACTATTTTCATAAAAATAGACACTAGATCGTGTTTAATTATAACCATGAAAATAAAAGGAATTATATATCCTATAATTTCATCAATACGATAACGAACGTTTAGATTAATAAATAATTACCGGATAATACGTTATCGTAATAATATTTATTTCGAAAGATTACAAAGAATATATACATAACATATTTAAACATTGTCAGATGTTGAAACCTAGTTTATAATTAAACTCAAACATATATATATATATATATATATATATATATATATATATATATATATATATATATATATATATATATATCAAATCGTTTGCGTCAAATCGAACCGATCCAAATTCGACCAAATATATCTATTCACGTTGCGCATATCTTAAAGACGTAATTACAATTAATAATAGGTATTGCTCGTGTTTGATCGTGTATTGCCTTATTCTTTGAAGCTCTTGTTGCTTTCATTACATCAGTTCAAGGTGAGTTTACAGCCCCACTTTTACTTTATACTCTTTTTAGGGGAGAGAAACATGCTGTTTTTATAAACTTTACATTACATTGGATTTTTGTAATACTGCATATACTTGATACTATGGTGTATACTTGCCCAACGGACCGTTAATATGGACTTAACGAGGTAATTGTTAGTAGTACTACTGTGATTGACATACCCCACCCGGGCTAGTCGCGCTAGCACAACGTTCGTCAAACGGGTGAACGGTTAGCCTAATTACAAGTGTTGTGGTGTGTGATCCACATCCGGGCCTGTTTATTTATTTGATTACATGTCAGTTCGGCCGCGCCTTCATACACATAGTGATCATTATGGACTAGCTACCCATTATATGCTTTAATTACAAATTCGGGAATTTCATTATACTTGACGGATTAATAAATCCGGGAATTTCATTATACTTGACGGATTAATAAATCCGGGAATTTTATTATACTTGACGGATTAATAAATCCGGGAATTTCATTATACTTGACGGATTAATAAATCCGGGAATTTCATTATACTTGACGGATTAATAAATCCGGGGATTTCATTTATACTGACCGGATTAATAAATCCGGGGATTTCATTATACTTATCGGATTAATAAATCCGGGGATTTCATTATACTTATCGGTAAATCCGGGAAATTACATACTTGACGGATTACATAATCCGGGAATTACATACTTGACGGATTACCTAATCCGGGAATTACATACTTGACGGATTTCATAATCCGGGAACTTCATTACTGATAATTACTGTTTTCTGATAAACCTGTGAACTCACCAGTCTTGTACTGAGATTTTTGCATGTTTTCTCTCAGGACATTGATGTGGCACGTTTAGGAGCACAGCATCTACAGCATGTCATTCTGTATTCACCACAAACTGTTTTCAAGATTTAATTTGCATTTACTTTACATAAACTGGATTGGACACATGTTTGTGTGTTTCAAAACTATTGTTGAATGTTTCACTGTATTCGCTTCCGCACTACTTAAATACATTTGGTCTGTTTCCTTAAAATTAAGCAACTTATATGATTTGTAATTATCGAGTCGTTTGGTGTAACTAATGCTTATCTAAGATCCTGGTTATGTCACACGCCTGACGGTAAAACCCCGTACGTGGAAAATGAGGGTGTGACATATATATATATATACATATATATACACATATATATATGTATATATATATGTATATATATGTGTATATATATGTGTGTATATATATGTGTATATATGTATATATGTGTATATACATATGCATATATATATATGTGTATATATATATATGTGTATATATATGTATATATATGTGTATATATATGTGTGTATATATATGTATCTATATATATATATGTGTATAAATGTATATATGTATATATATGTATATATATATAATGATAGAAAAAGGTGTAAAAGTAATTTAATCAACCCTACTAAATTCAAATTTAGTAGAATTTTGACATATGTCCCTACCCTATTCCCCTGTTTATCTTATTTTGGTTAAAATATTTTACCCCTTTATTTTTAAAACCTTTATAACTTTTTATAAATTGTTATTTTTTATATTAACTGCACCATCAAACACGTCTTATTTTTCTATTTAACGCATTACATCGAAATAAATATATACAAACCAACGAAAAACAAAATCTAATAAAATGATTTTATATCCATCATGCAAAAATAATGTAGTGTAGTAAAAAATAAAACCTAATATATGCGTCATCGCTAACATCCTCCTTTGTGCAAAAAATACAATGCATAAAACAAACAAACAAACATACCCAGTGTATCCCGCTGGAGAGCAGGGTCTGGGAGGGGTATATGGTGGCATGTCTTTCCTCTATTTCGAAAGATAGAGAGACCGCTTCCGAAGAGACCCCCGACTCGTTAACAAAGTCAATAACAATAACAATCATAATACAAAGCATACAACACAAAGATATACATCACATCAAGAATTAGATAATGCGCTCATACAACACAAAATACAAAGCATACAACACAAAAAAAAACGGCATGTAATACCCAAAGAGGGTAGATGAGGAAAACTACACCTAGCGAGTGTGGTCCGGCCATATGTCACCGTATACCCTTCCCACCCACAAAACCCACTAAAAGTCCTTAATTTTAATTCTACGCCTCCACTCACTTCTATCCTCGATCATGTTCTCAGAAAGATGCAAGTCTATCATATCCTTCCTAATAACCTCGTCCCAAGTCAACCTAGGTCTACCTCTACTCCTCCTACCCTCTAAACTGATGTTCTCTACTGCTCGGACAGGTGCTGCCATCGTTCTCCTCTTCACGTGCCCAAACCATCTTAATCTTCCCTCTCTTATTTTTTCTGTGATAGAAGCCACCTCTAGCCTCTGGCGAAAGACGTCATTTCTTATCCGATCCAATCTTGTATGTCCACACATCCACCTCAGCATTCGCATTTCTGCGACCTCTATTTGTCTCTCGTGCGATTTCTTTATGGCCCAACAGTCTGTGCCGTATAACATAGCTGGACGTACTGCCACTCTGTATAGTTTTCCCTTTAGTTTGGCTGGGAACCTCTTGTCACACAAAATCCCTGATGCTGCTCTCCACTTGCACCATCCTGATTGTACGCGGTATGCTACATCGCTGTGTATCTCTCCATCTTCCTGTACGTACGAGCCAAGGTATTTGAACCTAGACGTCCGGGGGACCGCCATTCCCTGGATACTGATTTGGGTGTCCTCCTCGGCCTCACCACTAAAGTTACAATGCATGTATTCTGTCTTAGAGCGACTTATCCTTAAGCCCCTGCGTTCTAGTATTGCTCTCCACTGTTCTAATCTCTCGTTAAGCACCGTCTTAGATTCTGATATTAAGACAATATCATCCGCAAACAGCATACACCATGGGACTAGCTCTTTTATAGACTTGGTCATCTCGTCCAACACTACTGTGAAGAGGAATGGGCTCAATGCATAAACCTTAAAAAATTCTAAATTTCAGGATATAAAATAATGAAACATAGTGTATTAAATAAAAAACTCAAAATTAAATATAAAAAGATACTCAGTTTATAAACATCATAAACACAATAGATTGTGATAAATAAAGTTAATGTAACTGAAACACTAAGTTATAATAAATTATATCATTTTTGTTTGAATATAAATCCTACTACTTAAAGTGAATGACATCATATTTGTAATTACTTACAGTAAATTATGGCATAATTAATTCTATTATAGTCATGAAAAAAATTTTAAAAAAATTCTGGATGTTAGATATTACAATAAATTACAGTGTTACACTGCTGTAGGCTGTAGCAAAGTTGTAATAAAAAAATAATATGTAAACTAATAAAAACTAATGTAAACTAAATATAAAACATATATCATTAACCCATGTAACTCACCAACATGATTTCAATAACATAACAATCAAACGACATTAAACCACGTAACTACACCACATGAACAAAATACATACTATGAATTACATCATATTTAAAGTCTTTATAATGTTTTACATCAAAAAACATATATAAAAACAAAAAACCTATATAAATACCAATAAATATCCACTTTAAAATATTAAATTACAACCTTTAAATTACATAAAATCATCAAATTTACATCGTATTATACTTATTTACAGTGATCTAACATATTGCATAAGTAAAAAAATATCTAAATATTAGGATAACAATGATGATACATAATGTATTGACAAGAACCAATTAATTAAAAGATCATGTAACAAAAATACTTAGTTATAGTGAATTAAATCATGTTTATTTGAATGCAAATCATAATACTTACAATGAATTATATCATATTGCACTTACTTACAGTAAACTACATCAAATAAACACGTATAAAAACCCAACAAAAATAAAATCTAATAAAACCCGATGCATTATCATTACTGTAGTCTTCCTTCTGATAGTCTTTACTCTCTAGTTATCTAAAAAATTAAAAAATCATTTAAGTTGATTTAACAATATGTAAAAATGGGTTTTCACCTTTCATAAGAATGTGCATCCTCAAGGTTTTAATATTTTCTAAAAAATAGAAAGTAATTTCAATCTCACATAATATGAAATACAAGTTCCACCATCAAACCATTTTTTTTAAAATGCTAAAAGTTAATCCATAATAGGCTATCATTTTAACAAAAATTAGTTAAGACATTGAATCAACATCTGTATGAAACCACATTAAAACAATTTCTAAAATGATTTAAACACTAACATAAACAAATAAAATAAACAGAGATAAAAATAATTTAAACATTAAAAAATAACACACACTACAAACATAAACAATTAAAAATTGAAAGCAAGAAAAAGTTTATAGAATTTGAGACTTGAACCATGATGGTGGTGTAGACAAAGCCGGTGGTGACGACAAAGCCGGTGGTGATGACAAGGAGAACCCAGAACTGAACCATAAGAAAAATCCAATCAAGAAAAAGAACCTGGATCCAAACCAGGATGGTGATGGGGACGGTGACAAAGATGTTGGAAGTAGCTGTGACAACCCTAAAAACAAACAAACGATTTTCTATTTGAAAAAATTTATATTACGACTGAATAAATATTATTATGTCAAAAATATATATATTTGCATGCATATATATATATATATGCATAGAATCTACGTGTGCATGCATGTATATATATATAATTTAGTATGCATGTTTTCATTTAAGCATGCATGTTTTTGCATGTGCATATGTGTGTTACTTATGCATGTATATAATTATACCTTGCGTATATATAAACTCATGATTACCTATATTATTATACATGTGTATTATAGGCAAACATGGTTGTATGTTTGCTAAAATTTACGTATACATGTATGAATACACCTCTAGAAATGCATCCATATAGGTATTAAGTGAATCAAAACCAAAACAAACACAACCAAACTCTCGAATCACTAGGATAATATTAACACCCAGATTAAGCCTTGATGATTAAACACCTAAGCCCTAAAACACAAACACCTAAACACTACCTAAAGTCTCACTAACCTGATGTATTATCAACCGAAATTAACAACCTAACCCCTAGGTTAGATAACTAATCTAACCATTAAGCATCCCTTAGTTGAAGGACATCATAAAAACCACCAAACAGCCACATATTAACATCATCATTGCAAGAATTAAATATGGCAAGCTCTTGAGCAATTCTCGGCCACCTTGCATTCTTAACCCTTAGTCACCAAGACATCATGATTACTAAGTGAATGTGGCAATCCCGAAAACATTCTCGGCCACCTAAGCTACACCAAGCTTCACCACCTCTTTGCCACCTAAACCTATAAGGTAACTAAGCAAAGCTATATTAGCTTAGTCACCATTCTAGAAACCTAGGGTAATGATGTGTAAAATTCTTATATATGCTCTTGACCGAGAATCATTGAACACAACTAAACCATATAACCATCAAACTACTATCTCAAAGTCTCTCTATTCCCTTTGTCTCTCGGTCCCGATTAATACCACCACAACCATCTCTACCACCTTTGTTCCCTCACACCCTTGGTATCTATTAGCAACCATACACCACCACCACTTTACCATCGCCACCAGCAGCTTCCCGTAGCTCCACAACACCACCATCACCTTTCGCAACCCAACAC
The DNA here is from genome assembly GCA_024085815.1 of Flaveria linearis. Classification (NCBI taxonomy): domain Eukaryota; kingdom Viridiplantae; phylum Streptophyta; class Magnoliopsida; order Asterales; family Asteraceae; genus Flaveria; species Flaveria linearis. The sequence goes on from CM044010.1 coordinate 78,382,610, forward strand.
TATCTTCCATCACCTTGCTTCTCTACCTCTCGGTTCTACAAGTCCAAGCTAGCCACCTTCTCAAGTCGTGGGCTCAAGGCATCTCAACCATTCCCCGATCATCATCAGCCCTTCTCTCCCTCATTTACAAAGGTTAAAAATCTTTTTAAAATATTTATGATGCCAAAATTTACATATGTGTTATAAACACATATAATTTGTTTTGGTACATGTATATGTACCAAAACTAATAAATCTTAAAACCTTAATTCTCATCAAGTCACAATAATAAAATCAGAAAACTTGTGACAAAAGGATATTTTTGATTTATAAGATTAAATCTTGTAATATTAAAGAAAAATAAGGCAAAAATATTAGACAAATAAGATTGTGGGAATAAACATTGAAAATTTTTATAAATATACTAAAACATTATTCTGTAAGTTTTGACAAAATTATGATAAATAAAACAATTTATACAAAATTGTTTTAAATAGTAAAAATAAAGAAAATACTTAAAAATACAAATAATTTGGGAAAAATTCTGGAAAGATCGCAGAATGACCCTTTTGGGGCATAAAAGCTCCAGGAATTATTTGGTATTTTATTTCATTATTATGTTTGAAAAATGAATTTTTAAGTGATCTGTATTCTAAATAAATACTTAACCAGTACCATAAATCATGAAAAATTCACTGAACCTATGATAAATCAGAATCAATCGATGGTATAAATTTCCTAATGTTTTGAGTTATGTAACTATTTTAATGAATTTTTAGAATATTTTAAGAAATACAGAAAACAATCTGTTGAGAATTAGACATTATAAATTTATGGGATTACATAAAATGTTGAAATAATATTCTATAGATTTTTGATAATTTTTGGACGGCAGTAGCTATTTTTGGTAATTTATAGAAAATTTGGAACAATTATAACAATATGTATATAATGAAATAAAAGTTGAGGATTTTATGGTGATGTTAGATAATTATTGTACAGCTAAAATTTCAGGAACTAGTTATATCTAAAGTTCTAAAAATTTTAAAGAAATTTTTGTGTAACTTATAAATTATTTTATAGGTTACCATTTGGAGACACGGTGAGACTCATAACCTCATTTTGACCTTTTGGTATTTGTAAAGTTTTTTGAGGGAAAAAGCATACTGGTTATGTTGATGCATTATTTTTGAAAATATTTTAAGACTTACTGTCATTTGTGATACAACCATTAATTCGAATGAGGAACCGTCTGCTAATATTAGTAGCGCTACTTAGGAGAATATTTGCACCAACAGGATGAGTGTTGTGATGCTATTTTCCTGTACCAAACCGAATGAGGGTTGAGATGTAATATTATCTAATCTTGTGAATTATTTCGTGACAGTATGATTATGTGTGTGAGCAGGTTTGGTTGTAATTGGTGCATCAATAAAATGTTTTGTCTGGATATAAACCTATGATCTCACCAACTTTATGTTGACTATTTGAGTATGCTTTTTCAGGTAAAAATGACTAACAATATTGACTTTTCCTTTGATGTCTACAACGGATGGGGTGAAGTTGTAAGGCGAGTTTGTGTAAGCTTAACAATTAACATCTATGATGGCAGTGTGATAGTGGATGCACATTTCCATCGTATCTGAAGACGTTTAGTTAAAGAATATGTTGTAATAAAGATTACGTCAAATTTTGACATATATGTAATGATGTAATCTTTAATATATATATGAATGAAGTATGTGCTTTACGTTTTTATGTTGTTGTGATTTAATTGTTTGTAATCAATTGTGTTCTGAACAACAAGTCACATCCAAAATATCGCTTTACACTTCCATCAGGATGTGATAGGTTGGTATCAGAGTCATTGTTTATAGAGAATTATGTATAATAAAAATACCTAGACTATAACCATAAGCTCAATTAATGGTGAATATTGGTATACTTATGTGATATAATTATTATGTGAAATTATGTGATTCTATGATTTTATGCTTAAATAGTTATAATAATATATGACTAACCGTTTTATGAAATATTATTAAGAAATTCATGCAGTTATGAATTCAGATAGTTACCATAATGAGACCGATCCTTCCGAGTGTCCAGACCATAGCAACTCTAAGGAAATAACACCTGAACCAGAACCCCAACAAGCTATGGAAATCCCTCAATTGGAAATGGAGAATAAGTCAAAATTCTATGTTCGACGTGCACCGGTACATGTTGGAGGATATACAATTAAGACCCCTAGAAAAAAAGATACGTGGGAACAGGTTTATGACTAAGCAAGCTGAGGACATAGAAATGTAACATTCTGATTCCTCCGAGAGTAAAGATAAGGTAACTAAAAGACAAGAGTTGGATCAAGTGAGAACAGCTCGGCAAACTCTTAGAAAACTTAAGAAAATACAGCTAGAAATCTGGAGAATCCAGAAGGACATCAAGAAACTCAAAACACCCAAGAAGAATATCTTCGCAAGGATATGGAAGTGGATTAGCCGGAACTAGAATACTATAGTTTAACTTATCAGAATAAAAGAAATAAGAACCCAAATGATATATGTACTTTTGTGTTGAAATATTTATTTAATATATGCTAAATGATTTTATGTCAGAATATTTATTTATGATACTAATGTTATAATTCACTATAGTGAATCATGCTGCCAAAAAGAAACACTCAGCCTATCCGAAGAACAGCTCGAGTGGGACGACCCAGAACCTGACTTGGGGAAGAAACACCCGTGAACACTGACACAACTGAGAATGACAGGATTTCTCAAATAGTTGCCCAACAAATAGAAGCTACCTTACCTACCTTGATAACCCAACTACAACAAAATCTAAACTTTGGAACCACCTCACACCCATAGGAAAGGCCTAAAAATATTAACACAGATGAGCGACAGGAAGAAGAAATCCGAAATGTAGTCTCAAAAGGATGTTCTTACAAAACCTTTATGTCCTGCAGACCCCGAGAATTTGATGGAAAGGGAGGAGCTGTGCAAGCCTTAAGATGGCTAGATGAAATGGAAGGAGTCTTGGAAATCAGTAACTGTGCTGAAAATTTCAAGACACTGTTTGCTTCGTATTCACTAAAAGGAGAGGCACAATCCTGGTGGAAAATAGAGGTACACACTAGAGGTAGGCATGTCATGAATAAGATAAGTTGGGAAGATTTTAAAAATCTAGTGATAGAAAATACTACCCTTATAATAAAACAGAAAAACTAGAGGCTGAATTCTTAGCACTAGAAATGAAAGGAGCTGCACACCAGGAATATACTAACAGGTATAATGAACTGTCCAGGTTAGTACCAAACCTGATAACCCCGGAATCAAAAAGGACAAGGAGGTATATTTGGGGACTAGTACCACAAATAAGAGGGTTAGTGAAACCTGCAAGAAGCAAAACCTTCCAAGAAGCAGTGATCCTGTCAGGAAGTCTGACAGATGAGATGATCAGAAATGGATCACTAAGCCATCCACAGGTAGGAGAGAAAAGAAAGTGGAATGAAAACCACTCAGGAAGAAGATCTGGAGAGAACCTTCAGAAGAGAATAACCCGACCTCCACCAAGAAAATTCTTAGGAACAGCCCAGGGAAAGAGGATGGATAAACAACCACAATGTAATATTTGCCAAAGATATCATACAGGAAACTGTATGACAGTGGTTTGTTATAACTGCAAAAAGAAAGGGCACATCTCTCGAGATTGCAAAAACCCTACCAACCCTAAACCAGTCTGCTTTCAGTGTGGAAGTGAAAATAATTTTCGTAATGAATGCCCACAATAGAAAGGCAAGGCCCCAGTTAACCAGAACAACCCCCGTGGGAGAGTTTTCGTGATACAAACTGAGGAAGCTCGTCATGAACCAGAAGTGGTAACGGGTACGTTCCTTATCAATAACCAGTACGCAAAAGTATTATTTGATACAGGAGCAACTCGTAGTTTTGTTTCAAACATCTTTAGACTATCACTTAGTTTAATATCTGAGAAATTAAGTGATAACTATATGATAGTTAGTTGATGGTAAAATAATAGAAGCTGATGAAATCATTCCTAACTGCATTTTGAATTTAGAGGAATATTGTTTTGATATAGATTTGATTCCTATTAAGTTAGGAGGATTTGATGTCGTAGTAGAAATGGATTGGTTGAGTAAAACTCATGCTGAAATTATTTGTGATAAGAAGATGATAAAGATTCCTTTGATTAAGGAAGACAAAACTCTCTGTATATACGGTGATAGACCAAATGATATTGTGAAATTGATTTCCTGTGAAAAAGCACAAAAATGCTTAAATAAGAAATGTTTAGCTTTCTTAGCTCACATAGTTGATGCAAAACTTGATAAGTGAAATTGGGTAAGTATTCCTGTTATAAATGAATACCCTGATGTTTTTCCTGACGAATTACCTGGATTACCACCCCCTCATCAAGTAGAGTTTAAAATAGAGTTAATACCAGGAACAACCCCTATTGCTAAAGCACCATATCATTTAGCACCAACTGAAATGAAAGAACTCATGACCCAATTACAGGAATTATTAGATAAAGGATTTATACATCCTAGTGTATCACCTTGGGGAGCACCAGTTCTGTTTGTTAAAAAGAAAGATGGAACTTTTAGAATATGTATTGATTATAGAGAACTCAACAAAGTTACTATAAAGAATAGATATCCTCTCCCTAGGATTGATGATTTATTTGATCAACTACAAGGATCTAGTTATTTTTCAAAAATAGATTTAAGATCTGGATATCATCAATTAAGAGTACAGGATGACGATATATCCAAAACTACATTCAGAACTAGGTACTGACATTATGAATTTCTTGTAATGCCATTTGGATTAACCAATGCCCCAGCAGTATTTATGGATATAATGAATAGAGTATGTAAACCCTATTTAGATAAATTCGTTATAGTCTTCATAGATGATATTCTGATTTATTCTAAGAATAAGGAAGACCACGAACAACACCTGAGGTTAACTTTGGAATTGTTACAAAGGGAAAAATTATATGCAAAATTCTCAAAATGTGAATTTTGGAAAAAAGAAGTACAATTCCTAGGACACATAGTTAACCAGAATGGAATTCAAGTTGATCTAGCAAAGATTGAGGCAGTTAAGAAATGGGAAGTTCTAAAAACCCCAACTGAAATACGACAATTCTTAGGTTTAGCAGGATATTACAGAAGATTTATAGAAAATTTCTCGAGAATAGCTCAACCATTGACAGAATTGACCAAAAAGATAGAAAGTATATATGGGAAGAAAAACAAAATGAAGCTTTTGAACTCCTCAAAAGTAAGTTATGTAGTGCACCCATATTAGCGTTGCCATAAGGGACAGATAATTTTATAGTTTATTATGATGCATCACGTCAAGGTTTTGGATGTGTTTTAATGCAAAGAGATAAAGTAATTGCATATACATCCAGACAACTTAGGGGTAGTGAAAAGAATTATACCACCTATGATCTAGAATTAGGAGCTGTTGTATTTGCACTGAAAATTTGAAGACATTATCTGTATGGGACTAAGTGTATAATATATACGGATCATAAAAGTCTGCAACACATCTTTGATCAGAAGATGTTAAATATGAGGCAGAGAAGATGGGTAGAATTATTAAGTGATTATGACTGTGAAATCAAATATCATCCTGGTAAATCAAATGTAGTTGCTGATGCTCTAAGTAGGAAAGAAAGGACTAAACCATTACGAGTACGTGCTATGAGAATGGAACTACGTTCAGATTTGTTAAATCAAATCCGGGAAGCTCAACAAGAAGATGTGTTGAAACTAAAAGGACAATTAAAAGACATGAAAGAAGAAGCAGATGGAATTCTAAGATTTAAGGGAAGAATTTGGGTACCTGATAATAACATGATTAGAACAATTGTCCTGCAAGAAGCTCATAAGTCAAGATATTCTGTGCATCCAGGGAATAAGAAAATGTACAAGGATTTGAAAAGCCAATATTGGTGGCCAGGCATGAAAAGATCAGTCGGAGAATTTGTGGAACAATGTGATGTCTGCTCAAGAATAAAAGCTGAATATCAGAAACCTTCAGGATACCTGCAGCAACCCGAGATTCCAGAATGGAAATGGCATCAAATTACAATGGACTTCATAACTAAACTACCAAAAACCAGAAACGGATACGACACAATTTGGGTTATAGTAGATAGATTGACTAAGTCAGCTCATTTCTTACCCATACGAGAAGATTATAAGATTGAACGATTAGCAATAATTTACATAAATGAAATTGTGTCTAGACATGGAATACCTGTATCCATTATATCAGATAAAGATAGTAGATTTACTTCCAGATTTTGGCAGACATTACAAAAAGCTTTAGGAACCCAAGTGAATTTAAGTACAGCCTACCATCCACAGACTGATGGACAGAGTGAAAGAACAATACAAACCCTAGAAGATATGTTAAGAGCTTGTGCTATAGAATTTGGTGGAGATTGGGATAATCACCTACCATTGATAGAATTTTCATACAATAACAGTTATCACTCTAGTATTGGGTTAGCTCCATTTGAAGCTCTGTACGTAAGAAAATGTAGATCGCCCTTGTGTTGGAATGAAATAGGTGATAGACAACTTACAGGTCTTGAATTAATCCAAGAAACCACGGAAAAGATCACTGAAATAAAAATAGATTGAAAACAGCTCGTGATCGACAGAAAAGTTATGCAGACAAATGAAGGAAACCGTTGAAATTTCAAATTGGAGACAGGGTCTACCTAAAGATATCTCCCTCAAAAGGAATTTTCCGGTTTGGAAAACCAAGTAAGCTAAACCCTAGGTATGTTGGTACATTTAAAATCATTGATAGGATTGGTCCTGTGGCATATAAATTGGAATTACCTCAAGAATTAAGTGAAGTACATAACACCTTTCATGTGTCCAACCTCAAGAAATGGCTAACCAATGAAGCCTTAGAGGTACCAATTCAAGAAGTCAAAGTAGATAGGAAACTTCATTTTGTAGAAGAACTAGTAGCCATTGTAGATAAAGAAATAAAGAAGTTAAGAAGGAATAGGATCCTTATAATGAAAGTTAAGTGGAATGCAAAGAGAGGACCAGAACACATGTGGGAAAGAGAAGATGAAATCAAGAAGAAATACCCCCACTTATTCAGAGGTAATGATCAGTTAAGTTTTCTAAAATTTAAGAAATCACACTCCAAGGAATTTTGGGATGAAATTGTTTTAACAGTGGGAGAATGTGACAACCCTAAAAATATACGAATGATTTTCTATTTAAAAAATTTATATTACGACTGAATAAATATTATTATGTCAAAAATAGATATATTTGCATGCATATATATATATATATATATGCATAGAATCTACGTGTGCATGCATGTATATATATATATATATAAATATAAATTTAGTATGCATGTTTTCATTTAAGCATGCATGTTTTTGCATGTGCATGTGTGTGTTACTTATGCATGTATATAATTATACCTTGCGTATATATTAACTCATGATTACCTATATTATTATACATGTGTATTATAGGCAAACATGGTTGCATGTTTGCTAAAATTTACGTATACATGTATGAATACACCTCTAGAAATGCATCCATATAGGTATTAAGTGAATCAAAACCAAAAAAACCTAAGCCGATGTCTCACTAACCCGATGTATTATTAACACCCAGATTAAGCCTTGATGATTAAAAAACCTAAGCCCTAAAAGACAAACACCTAAACACTACCTAAAGTCTCACTAACCCGATGTATTATCAACCGAAATTAACAACCCAACCCCTCGGTTAGATAACTAATCAAACCGTTAAGCATCCCTCGGTTAAAGGACACCAAAAAAACCACCAAACCGCCACATATTAACATCATCACTGCAAGAATTAAATGTGGCAAGCTCTTGAGCAATTCTTGGCCACCTTTCATTCTTAATCCTTAGTCACCAAGACATCATGATTACCAAGTGAATGTGGCAATCCCAAAAACATTCTCGGCCACCTAAGCTACACCAAGCTTCACCACCTCTTTGCCACCTAAACCTATAAGCTAACTAAGCAAAGCTATATTAGCTTAGTCACCATTCTTGGAACCTAGGGTAATGATGTGTAAAATTCTTATATATGCTCTTGACCGAGAATCATTGAACACAACTAAATCACATAACCATCAAACTACTATCTCAAAGTCTCTCTATTCCTTTTGTCTCTCGGTCTCGATTAACATCACCACAACCATCTCTACCACCTTTGTTCCCTCACACCCCTCAGTATCTATTAGCAACCATACACCACCACCACTTCACCATCGCCACCAGCACCTTCTTATAGCTCAACACCACCACCATCACCTTTCGCGACCCAACACTATCTTCCACCACCTTGCTTCTCTACCTCTCGGTTCTACAAGCCCAAGCTAGCCACCTTCTCAAGTTGTGGGCTCAAGGCATCTCAACCATTCCCCGATCATCATCAGCCCTTCCCTCCCTCATTTACAAAGGTTAAAAATCGTTTTAAAATATTTATGATGCCAAAATTTACATATGTGTTATAAACACATATAATTTGTTTTGGTACATGTATATGTACCAAAACTAATAAATCTTGAAACCTTAATTCTTATCAAGTCACACTAATGAAATCAGAAAACTTATGACAAAAGGATATTTTTGATTTATAAGATTAAATCTTGTAATATTAAAGAAAAATAAAGCAAAAATATTAGACAAATAAGATTATAGGAATAAACATTGAAAAATCTTTATAAATATACTGAAACATTATTCTGTAAGTTTTGACAAAATTATGATGAATAAAACAATTTATACAAAATTGTTTTAAATAGTAAAAATAAAGAAAATACTCAAAAATACAAATAATTTGGG